>OX382188.1:0-600000 GCA_947507545.1 Clistopyga incitator | reverse complement strand
CGAGCGTACACGGGCGACTGGTCGAAAACGCGGGGGAGATACGATCGTGGTTAAGCCAAGCGGAACGACGAGGAAGAGAGTAAAGAATAAAAGGCAGGAAAGGCAAGAAAGATGACGATGACGGAGGGAAATAAAGCGAGAGCGTCCTCGAAAACAGCACGTCCAGGGAAGAGAGCGTTAACAAAAACAACAACAACAACAAAAAACGAGCAGGCGAGTCGAAGCTAAAATGGTAAATAATAAATGATAAAAGAAAGAAAGAGAAAAAGAAAAGAAGAAAAAAAAAAACGAAACGCAAATGAGAAAGGAAAGCGCCGCGGCCGAATCTGCGTATTAGCGGGCCCGTTCTCCGACATTGAATAAATAATAATATAATATATATAATATTATTAATAATGAAGGGAAAAAAAAAATAAAAAATAAATAAATAAATGAATAAATAAATAATTAATTAATGAAATAATTATTAATTGCTAAATAATTAAGCGGTTAAGTCTATAATATATATATTATGATATAAATAATTGATAATATTATACTAGACACAACGTATGATGAAAAATCCTTAGGGTCTAAGCTGAGAGAGAGCGAGAGAGAGAGAGAGAGAGAGAGAGAGAGAGAGAGAGCGGCGGAAGAGATGCGATGAATAACAACAATTCACGTAAGAATAATATATATATAAATATATATATTATTATATATACTATATTAATTGATTGGTCGATCTTTCACGATCGATCGGTCCACATTATCGAACTTGAGCGCAAACGCCCACTCACACCCGGGAAACAAACAAAAAAAGCTCTTCACCATTTTCGTTGTACTTTAGTTTTTGTAATTAATTCGTTAATCGTCGCTCATTCACGCCGATACGCGAGAGAGTTCGTATTGTATAAATTTTTGGCGCGATATCTCGCGATTCAGTTTTTCAAATAATGTTTTTAAAAAATATTGTCGAGAATGTATCCTCTTTAGGATGAGATTCTCTTCCCGGGGGGTGTGACGATAGTTATGAGACACGCGAAGTACGAGTGACCGAGAACATTGAATGTTTATTCAATTATAAACGATTATTAATTATTGATTAAGACAATTCGAGAAGCTAACTTAATGAACAACAATTGACTCGAGATAACGCAAATCGCGAGGGATATTATTGTAAGAACGGAGCGAGCCTTTATGTTTTTTAATTGTAAAACCAAACAAATCCGTAACACCAATCTCTTGACGACGACGAGAGGCTTGTTTGATATAATAATTAGAACGATTGGGGGATAAACCACGAACACGTACACACTGGCAGCGAGATTATCAAATCACCGTTTAATATTCTTGTTATACTATAAACGTCATTTTCTTTCTTTCTTTCCAATATTTATTTCGAATCCGTTGGAATTACGTTCCTTGATTGCGAATATTCGAGGCTTAAGAGAACAAATGAGAACTTGATTTCTTTTTTTTTTTTGAGTCTCCGAAGTGAAATTCGAGGATCTTTAAGAACGAAAGGAAAACAGACAAACAAAAAAATTAAAACTACTAAACGAGAGGGGTATATCTGTTTTACGTTGACACTATTACTTAAATATTAAATTGGCAGACTTAATGGTGATAATAACTCAGATTATTATTATTATTATCATTGTGAGAACAAAAAATGAATGAAATATATGTACGATGATTATAATACGGTTATATTGTATTCGACAACAGGGTAAAACTTGATAAAATGCGAAAAAAAAAATCCAAACGATAGCGAAAAAAGAAGAAAAGAGAATGTGAGAGCGATGGAACGTCGAACTGCGACCATTTTGTTCGTATTATTTATTTATTTTTGTTGAAAAAAAAAGGAAGAATTTCGTGGATAATCTCTTTGGAGGCAGGCGCGCACGAGTGGAGCGCAAATGGTGTCAATTCTTGTGAACGTAGCAATACTTGCGATCAACAAAAAAAATTAAAAAAAAAAAAACAAAAATGGGGGTGAACTGGCTTTGTTGAGATAAAATCGTTGGGACAAAATGGTAGCCAGTTCGGGACGTCCCGAGAGATAATAAACATGGCAAGGGTAGAAAACGAGAGGGAGAAGAAGAAAAAAAGCACTATTAAGTATTGGACCAACACGTGGTATCCAAAAACAAATAACACACATTGACATGAGCACAACGCATTTGTACACCGGAAATAATACGCAAAACACGCTTCGAGAAACCAGTAGCGGTTTTAATTAGTGTACAAAAACGTGGCAGGGAAGCGGAGGGATAAGTTAAGGCCGAACAAAAATTAAGGAGACGCTCACCTCGCTTCGCGTACGTCAAACTTCTGCAATTCTGAGTTTACTCTTCATTTTCATTTTATCGAGAAGTTATTAATGCGACTATAGTAGATGAAGAAAATGATATTCCTCTGTAACACGTTAATAAAAAGCTGCAGAAACGAGAGAGAGAAACCCGATCGTGTGTGTATAACAGAAGTTTTAAGAAATATATTTAAAAAAAAAAAAAAAGTATAAACGTGGCATCCAAGACATTAAGTTTAAAGCGAATAATAGCGAAGCAACACTACAAGGATATAACACCAGCTCAATTGAACTTTTAATGAATTTAAACGAGAAGAACGTCGGGTGAGAAAAACAAAACGAGATTTTTTCGAGTCTTTAGGTAATTTTAGACGAAGAGTGAAAGAGAGAGAGCGAAAAAGCGAGAAATAGATAGAAAGAGCGAGAGCAGCGGATGATATTGGACGAAAAAAAGAAAAATTACGAGACAGTTTTAGCTTTGTAAACTCTTCGAGGAGTGACGATCAAAGGCCTCCTCGCTGAAACGTTCGAATCTCCGCGTGAGTCCCGAAAGGATTACTCGAGTTGTATTCGTAAAAATAGGCAGCAAACTTAGCATCGATAACAGTGAAAAATATTGAGGATATTCGAGCGACTTGAGCAGAGCTACCTTGAGGAAAAAAACCAAAAAACAACAAAAAAAAAACAGAAAAATAAATATAGACATATATAACTGCAATTGCGATCAATTATTAATTAAAGAAAAAAAAAAACAAAGGGTCAGGCTTCTCGATAGTATAAGGATAGAGAATTGCAAAAAGAAAAAAAAAACACACGAGCGAAAGCAAACAAATACCATTACAGTCCACGCGTTTATATTATATACATATATAAATTGATTGATGAGTGAATAATGAGATATATTACAATTAAAAAAAGAAGAAAAACAAAGACTCGAGAACGTAATTTGCGAGCGAGAAATGAATTGTTTTATTGCATTTGTATATAATTATCGATGTTTTTAAAAGAAAAGCCCGTCTTCTGAGATCGAGCTTGCACGAAGAACGCGAGGGTTTCGCTGTTTTTTTACGACGATTAATTAAAAAGAGGCGTGAAAAGCTGCGGGGCTTGATTAGCTGGAAAGAATGAAAAAAAAAAGAAAAAGAAAAAAGAAGCGCAAAGGGAAGAGAACAACACAAAGAAAAGGGGATGTTGAAGCTTGAGACATCGAGAGCTCGATCGCCTCTTTCTCGAGGCTATATACATAACAAACAAACAAAACAATATATATATACATATACATATATATAAAATGACAAAAAATATACATATTATATATAAAATACCATACGTGCGTATGAATAATAGAGTTACGAGGGACATCACGCGGTGGTGTTGCTGGTGGTGAATAACAAACAAGAGAAAAAAAAAAAAAAAAAAAAAAAAACAGAGAAAAAGTTAAAGGGATGAGCGAGAGAGAGAGGCACTGTGGCGACTTCTCATTCGATTATTATTATTATTAGCTAGTTTGTCATTCCGCGAGCGAATAAGAAAGCTGATATTTCGAGCTGATTTGTAAGAATTTTGGGGAAAATAAAAAAAAAAAAAACGAATTCTCCGCAAATCAAACAAGAAGAAGGAAACGAATGGCGAAAATTAAATTAATGAGGCAACAGGCTCGAATCACACAACGGGAAGAAAAAAATATATAGATATATCTTCGTAATAACTATATCGTCTCGCGAATGCAGCTTTATTCGATAATCGACAAGTACAATATTATTCTCCAACCGACGCGATGAGAATGTTCGAACGAATTACCCGTCGGCTTCTATTATTACGATAATCAGCATTGTTAATTCGACAAAACCGACCCACGAATCTCTCTTTCATTGCTTTACGGTTAATTCCAACGAGACAAGAGGGTTCACAGTCATAAGTTATACAAATTTTAACAAACATTTTTAAGAGGAATAACGCGCAGTATAGATACGGAAAATTGCGGAATACAAAAGTGCAGGATTAATAAGAAATTATGAGAGAAGCTGAATTTTTTAGTCTCGCAATATCTCGTTTTAGGAGACACCGGCACCACGCGCTTCAAGCTTCAGAGATAAATAAAATAAGCACGTTAAAACGTCCTTATTGTTATTATTATTATTATTATCATTATTGTTATTATTATTATTATTATTGTCATTATTATTATTATTATTACTATTATTGTATTATTATTCTTATTCTCATCATTATTACAATCGATAGGAAACAACAATTTTATCTTCACTTCGAATTCGTTCGACACTCACATACAAACACACACAACACTAAACTCTTTCGTCATATAAAATAATAATTATGTAATAACGAGGATGTTAACGACAGTCGCGAATAGAGTTAAGAGCGCGAATTTCAGCGCTGATTTACTTCCTCGCGGCGACTGTCGGCTCCTCAATTTTTATTATCGTAAACCAAAGCAATACAACGTAATAATTGTACATAAGGTTTCGTCACTTCGCGAATCATCATTATTAACAAACAAACGGAAAGGGGCAAAAATGATATGTCGGATAAGAAAATGATATTGGACAATGGCGAGGGTGAAGAAAGGGAAAAGCATCGAGGAAAAAAAAAAAAATCGGAGTACGAAACGAGATTGCACGCTAATTAGCGATTAGTGAGAAGAATACAAGTTCTGCTCGTTCTACACAACGTCATCTCCCCCCCCCCCCAGACCCTCCCCCACCCCCTGCTAGTGTTTGTGTCGAGATTAAGAGGAGAAATTGTTTTGGAGCTTTACTTATGCTTTAAGCCCTCGTTTCAACGACAACTTCGTCACGACAAAAAAAAAATTTGTCATTTTATCCTTTGTGTAAACAAAAAAAAAAAACACTAAAAAATGAACCGCGCTCCCTTCACTCGTACGTTCACATATCAGGGTGATCTATGAGATGTAAAATGTTATTTGAAACGAGAACCGAAGGGGCAGTGATCCCCCCCCCCCCCCCCCCCCCCTCCCTACTAATATGCAATAATTTTTATGAATTGTTCTCATCGCGTGGTCTAAACAACAAATGGTTGAAAAAGTGTGACGCGTGACGAGGTTTTCGGTGTAATTTTGAATTTTTTTGTGTGTTTCTTTTTTTTTTTTTTTTTTTTCTTTCTCGAGATTTGGAACGAGTGGACGGAAATATTTGATCGCGAAGCGAGGAAACTTCGGTCGTGCTCGTGAGATATTCAATAGAGAAAAAGTCGGAGGGGAAAAAGAAGAGAAGAGTGATTTCTTGAGAAGGCAAAGAAACAACAGAGCTAAGGAAACCTGCAATATAACAAGCAATAAATAAGCCACTCTTAATTCCATGTATATTAAACGATTATGTGGATGCTTACAAGATTTATTGATTATAAACAAGCGTAAAGAAATAAATAACAAAAAAAAAGTGGAAATACCAATTTTACATATTCTTACTAATCGATAACGATACAACAAAAAAAAAAATTAAAAATTAAATACGTATAGCGAACATATTAAATTATACGATTATGTAATTGAGAATTAAAGAAGAAGAAGAAGAAGAAGAAGAGGGATAAAAAAAATCGCGAGATTAAAGAAACGGGAGAAAATAGGCGAGACGGGTGAGAAATAATATGCGCGAGCGAAAAAAACACGAGCGAAGCTGTAGCGAAAGAAGAGGTATTATATAACGTCTACATAAGTACGTAAAGTTTCAATTTTACACTACCGATAATAATGAAATAACTGATGATAAGGGTATATAAGATATATATGATGATTACGAGGGCCGACGACGAGACGATGATGATTTATAATAATTATAACGTTGTACAGAATATTTATGAAAATGAAAAATGGGAAAAAATATGAAAACAAAAAAAAACAAAAAACAACAAAAAAAATGACACACACTAAAAACACAGCGAGCGGCTATGAAAGGGCCCGACTTTGGCAAGAGAGCCGAGGGCCTCGAGATTGCTGTACGATTTTAAAACGATCCTTTGACACCGAAATAAGAGGGACAGTGAGAGATCGCGCGATCGACGCTACTTTTCGCGACTTAGATAAATTGAATAATAATAATAATTGAATATTGACGAACGAAAGGAAAATCCAAGATTAATTCGTGAGAAAAACACACACACACACACACACACACTCGATGTACGCCTCGATGATAAACAATAGAGCATATATTACATGTATTATGGATCCGGCATACTCGGCGCTTGAATTTAAAAAAAAAAACAAATAATAAGTAATAATAAGAGGAATAAGCGCTCGTGGGGAGACGTTCCTTCGCGATCGAACACACAAAAACACACACTTTTAAGAGAGAAAAAAAAAACAATGACCGCGTTTCTCAGCAATGTTATCAATAATATAATTAATAATAGTAATTAATGAATAATTAACGATTAATAATTAACTAATAGTGTCCCCAGCCTCGCCTACGAGAGGCGAAGAAAGAAAGAGGAAAGGCCGAAAAACACACACACACACACACACATATACACGTGAAATAATAATAATTAAAGAGAAAGAAAAAAAAAAAAACTTATATAGCGATCGCTCGGAATTGCTTCTCGTGCTAAATCGCGTACGACTCTCAACTCAAAACGGCCAGACTATAATGGATGTTTTGTAAGATATTGGAGGCAAAACGAGATGTCAAAACGAGCGCGGATTTTTTTTCTTCCTTTATTCTGTTAAATTTTCATTCGAGCGAAAAAAGAAAGACGAGAAAACCTCGAAAAATTGGCAAAATGTGTAAAAATATCCGCGCTCGGTAGTCGAGCGCGCGGACCGCGCGAAAATATCGGGGCTGCGTAGCGGCAAAAAAGAAAAATCGGAAGCGCGATGTGAAAGACGAAAGGAACGAGTCGAAGGAGCGTGACTTACGCGATATTCGACACCCAAACCCTGCAACAAGAACAAAAAAAAAAACCCACGCGAAATAATAATTATTACCACCGCAGCAGAGAATAAAGAAAAAAAAAAAAAAAAAGAAAAAGGCGCGAAGGTTCTCCCCTGTCCCACCACCCCCCGTAAATCTAATTAATTGTGTATGTATACAGAAATAAAAAAAAAAGAAAAAAAATAATGATAATGAATATTGCGATTATAAATATAAACACTAATAAAAGAATAACAATATTGTACCCCTCTGTACATATAAATATATGATAATACAATGATTATTACCATATGATTTATTATACATATAAATATACATATATATACATACATAATATAAATATATATCTAATGAATTCATAATTATTATGTTTGATATTTGTTTTCTTCGTTTTTCGATTGATTGATTATTGCGATGACGATTATTCATTACATTATTACCTATTATTATTAATTGATTAATTATTATCATTACGGTAATATTATTATTAATATTTAAGAAAAGGTTCACAACGTGCCGTGTGTATGTGGGAATAAAATATATAATATAATGGACATTGTTCAATTCAACAAGGGGTGATATTGTCAATTGATTCAGCCCTACTCTCTCACTCCTCAATTTCCTATTTTCACCTATCGAGAAATTACATTCTCTCTCAAAATCGAGACGAAACTTACATAATAAATGCCTGAAAGATTATAGTTTTTTTTTCTTATTGCAATTTTCGATTCATCGCTAGACGTTAAATTATCCAGCGAGCTTTCGTTACCGACTGAATAATTAAAGGGGGGCTGTTGTACCGACCGAAATGTAGAGAGGTGCGCGCGCAGTTTTTATCGACTGTCGATAAGTAGGAAGATAATATGGGAAATCTTCTTTACCTACACACGGTAAGTGACCGCCGGATGAGTCATTGTCGACATTTCGTGATATTTCTATCGTCGTGGGGTCGCGGAAATTGCATTGGCCTTCGGGTGCACCAAGAAGACAGCAGCGCTTTGCTTCCCGAGCGAAACAAACTGACAGTTCACTCGCCATGCTTGTGTTTGGCTCTCAGCTGTGCGTCTGCTGGGCCAGTGGCACTCGCTCGTTCGAAGCCAATGGCAATTAGGAGGAACGAGGACGGCAAACAGACACCGATACCAACGACGTAGTACCTCCGCTGTAGTGGTTAGTAGTACCTCGTTGGTGTGCGCGAGGAGAAAGACGCTCGTGCTCGCCTAGTGTGCCTTCCTAGGCTGTCCCAATGTTCCGGAAATTGGCAGTGCGTCATCCGAGATACCAACGAGTAGAGTAGTACCGTTGTCCGTAGAGTTTGAGACAAAACGAGACAATCTCTCGGTCACGATCGACCGAGCGCACCGCACGTTCAACACCATTTAATAAACAAAACGTGGAAACGCGATGGAGGTACTCGATCCCGCTATTACTCGAGACGATCATCCGCTGTGTCTCAATGACTCCTTGGATAAAGGTAATCAGATGTTTCGGAGCGTGTCACTTGTTCCTTTGTCGACGCGAGCATACTTATGTCATTATTCCATTATCCGTGCACTTGTTCCACTTGCCCCCCCCTCTCCCCTCCCCCTCCCTGACATCCAAAACAAACTACAAACTCGTTTTATTTCATTTTAAACATATATTTGTTTTCTTAATTAGTTGTCTCGATTATTTAACGCAATGTTTTGCCTGTGATTCCGAGGGGCTTTTGAATCGTCGAGAGTGAGAGCTAAAAATGAGACCACATATTTACATTCTTCTTTTATTTGGTATATACAAATTTCGAAATTTCCTTTTCCTTTCTCAATGAATCCGTGGATAAGGGTAATCGGGTGTTTTGGAGCGTGTCAGTTGGTCCTTTGTTGACGCGAGCATAATTATGTCATTATCCTATTATCCCTGCACTTGTTCCACTTGCACATCCCACTCTTCTTGACATTCCTATTGTCCAAAACAAACTATAAGCTCATTTTGTTCCATTTTAAACATATGCTTGTTTTCTTTATTAGTTGTCTCGATTATTTAACATAATGTTTTGTCTGCAATTCCGAGGGTCTTTTGGCATATCCAAATTTCGGAATTTTTTTTTACCGTCGATAAAAAAATTTATTCTTTTTTTCGAAAATGTATTATATATATTTTTTTTTAAAGTAAAAGTAACGAAACAATTAGAATTTAATTATGAGGGGTCATTTTGATAAAACGCAATACTTTTTTCCTGGTTGAATCCGTCGTTATTAATCGTTTTTAGAAATGGGAAACCGGTATTGTCATATTGTTATAGAAGAGAACAACATGTTTTGAGAATTACGAGGGAAGTATGTGGTAGCGTTTCGACGCAAAATACGAACGTTGCTATCGCGACTTCGATGAATTTGCGCCACTCGACGCGCAATTATACGTCGGAATTATTGTTTGGAATTGGCGAAGCGCATTCGAGTCGATAAAACGATATTTTTTCCTCCGAATTGCAATGAAACACTCTTCTTGTGAAACACACGATCGTTTTAGCAAATTTCGTTGTATTATCAGTGACTGTAATGCAATGTAATTTTTGTAACATTATTATTAAGTGATTATTAAAATGGAATTAATCGATAAATATTGGAACACGATTTTTCAGGAAGCGGGTCACAGCTCCCGCCGGATTCCAGGTCGTGCATCAAGGCAAGATACACCCTGGGATTTCTCGGGTTCCTCGGGTTCGCCCTGGTTTACGCGATGAGAGTGAATCTCTCGGTGGCGATAGTTTCCATGGTCAATCAAACTGCCAATCCAAGCGACGACGTCACTAACACAACCGACGTTTGTCCGAAAACGCCGCCCCTCAACGGCACTTTCGTGCCTGTAAGTCTGTTATCATCGTAATTTACGCCCATTGTGATCCTCCGACTGAAAACCAAAAAAGTTTTCCGGCTGTGAAACGATTTCTCAATCACTTATCAATAATTTTTTTAAATATTCTCTTCCGCGATTTTTCTCATTACTCTTTAAAAACTTCATTTACCATAATATTTTCCTTTTTAACTCACTACACGAATTGCAATGTGACGAAAGTTTATTCGCGATAACGTATGCGCGATTAAATGCTTAATCTGTTGTCGTAATTTGATGCGTACTGTGCGAGGATTGTGAGAGAAAAATGAATTACGCACGGAAACTCATTTCCTTATCGTGCACTATTACTCATTGTAATTGTTATCAAATCGTGGACGAGCGAGTCCGAGGGATGCTGTCGCGTGTATGACCGCAATCTCTTTGTGCGCATTCCATTTTTATTCGACTTATTTTACAAGCGTGAATGGGAAAGATATAAGGGAGAAGGGTGGATGGGCAATAACGACTACAAATTGTTTCGCAGAGCCAGGGAGAGTTCAATTGGAACGAGCAAACTCAGGGAATTATTCTTGGCTCTTTTTTCCTTGGATACGTAATTACCAACGTTCCCGGTGGAAGACTCGCCGAGATACTCGGTGGCAAACTCATCTACGGCCTCGGAGTCCTTCTCACTGCGATTCTCACGGTCGTCAGCCCGTTTGCCGCCTACTCCGGTTACTGGCTCTTCCTCAGCGTTCGAATAGCCGAAGGTTTCACCGAGGTAACGAAAAACGCTTATTACCGTCGACCGTTGCTTCGCTTATCCACGCCCGAGCTCCACGAGAGCATTAACGTTTATCGTCTTATTTTTCATCTCGTCAGGGAGTCACATTCCCGGCTATGCATTCCATGCTCGCTCATTGGGTACCGCCCCTGGAGCGCAACAAATTCGCTGCGATAGTATACGCCGGTGCGAATTTTGGTACCGTGATATCGTT
This sequence comes from Clistopyga incitator, assembly GCA_947507545.1. Lineage (NCBI taxonomy): Eukaryota > Metazoa > Arthropoda > Insecta > Hymenoptera > Ichneumonidae > Clistopyga > Clistopyga incitator. The sequence goes on along the minus strand of OX382188.1, from coordinate 588,979 downwards.
ACCGGTCAGCGGATGGCTCTGCTCCCTCGAGCTCTGGGGAGGCTGGCCTCTGGCTTTCTACTTATTCGGAACTCTCGGCATCATTTGGTATGTCTTCTGGCTCTTCTTCATCTACGACACGCCGGCGAAACATCCGTGGATCGACTCCGACGAGAAGGCTTACATCGAGGCCTGCGTAGAGCCCAACGACGGAGTAAGAATATTTTTTATTTTATTTTATTTTTTTTTAGTGCAAATTAATTCGATAAAACCCTCTCCATTAGATGTACACACAAATTCAGGCCTTGATTAATAATATGTCTATGAACTTTGCGTAAAAACAGTCGGTAGATCCGGGAGTGCCATGGCGATCGGTATTCACTTCTCTGCCGATCTGGGCGATAATGATCACGCAGTGCGGACAATCGTGGGCCTTCTATACCCTTCTCAACGAGCTTCCCACGTACATGGACAAAATTCTGCACTACGACATCCAGAAAGATGCTTTTCTCGCGGCTCTGCCGTATCTGACAGCGTGGATCGCCGGCCTCGGGATTTCGAGCTTCGCCGACTTCTTGCTCGAACGTGGCAAGATATCGGCTCTGAATTCGATGAAATTTTGGAACACCATCGGATCCCTCGGTCCCAGTCTCAGTTTCATTGGCGCTATATGGGCTGGCTGTGATTGCACGTGGGTGATGGTCATGCTTTCCGGTCTCGGGTCACTTCAGGGAGCCGTTTACGCTGGCAATCAAATGAATCATATCGCTCTCGCGCCACGATATGCGGGCACATTGTACGGACTCACAAACGCGGCTGCCAATGCCTGTGGTTTTCTTGCTCCTTACGTGATCGGGTCGATCGTTGTCGGACACGTGAGTCGCATTTTCAACAATTTAATACCCAAAGATCGATCGATATTGTGTATTAGCGTGATAAATATCGTTGGTTTTTCCTCAGGAGACTCTTGCCCGCTGGCACACGGTATTCTGGATGGCAGCAGCTATAAATATGGGTGCCAATTGTTTCTACCTGCTGTTCGCCTCGGCAGAAGAGCAGAGATGGAGCCATGGCAACAGTTGACGATCGTGTGGGCTTAGGGAAAGCGCAAATGTCTATCAACGTCAAACGCCGAGCGCCTCGCCGTTCGATCGAACGGCTCTCAGCGCGTTTTAATTTCCGCCTATGTCCGTGGGTATTCTCTCTTTATTTTAAACACTCGATTAACGCGGGTCACACGTATTCAACTCTGGCGACGATTCCACCCTAGCTTTAGTTTGTATTTCGTTCGTCGATAGCTTTTTTCCTTCGTTTATTCGTTTCGTCGTTTATTCTCGTTATCGTTTACACGAGGAACAGCAACGCCGCGTTCCTCGCGCTCTGACAAAACGTGCTTCTTCACGACGAGACAAAAATATCCCATCTCAGGGATAGAATAGAGAAAAAACTCGTTCAGTATTCTGTAACGTTACACGCGTTTACTACGATTTCAGTGTAACGTTTGCTCGCGAGGCTTTTGTCGCTTATTATTTGTTCGCCGCAAGGCGCGGTGCTCCCTCTTAATTCAATTGTACTGCATCTTACAGTCCTTGAGGTGCACATTTCGTTACCATTTTTTTTTGTTTGTTTCAAAATTCATGATTTCGATCATGTTTTCATCATTTTCGTATGCATCTTTTTATTCAATTGCATCTCTTTTATTGTGTTATTAATTTTTATATACGTATCTCAAGGAAATGATAGGCATCCTTTGATGCTGAATCGTTCCTTTGATTTTCGTTCAACTTTCAGTTCAATGTCCGTGATAATATTTGCATTGCATTCTCGGAAATGCGAGATCACAGAAGGTTAATGGTACAAAGGACATGAGCGCGAATGTGAGTCACGATTACTCGTTTATTAATGCCAAAGGAATGCATTACACTACACGTACTCGGGAATTGTTGAGCGTTCGCGTAACCACAAATTCAATATAAAACGTGTAGAAAATTGTGGTGCTTACGGTTTGATAACCGCGTATAAATAATAAATGGCACATTACCATTTTTTCGTTCGATCGCAGGATTATATCGCACAAACGATAATCGTATTTTCGTTCTTTTTCGAGGATCCTAGAGAGGAATGAAAAAATAATGTTTGTATCTTGCCTCAGAAAGCACACTTAACTAGGACTTGACTAATACGATGTATACATTAATAATAATTCGTGATTAAGTAATTACGAGACAGAAATGAGCACCACTCAAATAAATACACCTCTCAAAATTGACATTCTATTGAAATAGAATTTCTCATTAAATGATAATCATAAATACCCGCAACGGCCCCTTAATATTGCACGATATAAAGAAAAATTATATGTGCAACATCGAGAATCATTACTTTTTTAAAATCATTACTCGGATGGCTTCTCTCTATTTGCGTGGTGTTTATTACTGGTAGAGGATCGTAGAATGGTGATAGTAGAGTAGCCTATGTACATTCGGGAATTGGAAATAGGAAAAAGTACTGTTTTTTCGATTCTTCGGCGATGTAGAAGTCGAAAGATAGTTGGGATTTTTGTTGTTGTCTTTTTTTCCGATAAAAATGTACAAATCTCGTATAGGCCTTTACCGGTGAGCATGACGATGCTTTTGGAGCATACGTGAATCGTGAGGGAGTTGGACAATACTGCTTTTATACGTGTGAAATGCGTACACTTAATGTGATCCAATTAGAAGAGGACAAGAGATAACGACGATTTTTGAGGGTCGAATGCATAGTCGGAATGCAGGCTTAACATTAATTCACAGTCAAGTACGGGCTTCAATTGCGACTATAAATTCGACTCTGAGACGATGTGTCTTCTTGTCAACGATTATAAAAACTGCAATTAAAAGAATGTGGTGTCTCTTCGGTTGGACATGTCCGACGGAAAACACATCGTCTTGAGGGAGCGATTTTGGCCACACCTAAAATAAAAAAAAAATTGGCAATAATTAAAAAGAAATAATGTTAAACGACATATCTTCCGAATCTCTCGTGCCCTCGTGTATATGTAGTTCTTTCGTCACAATAGTAGTAATAGCTATTATGATAAACGAAAAATTTAATAGTAATATTGGCATAATTGCATTTAAGAAAAAAAAAAGGAAAACCAAGTAACGTGATAACGTCATACAGAGGAGTATTAATGAAATTTTAACTGTAAATATAATTAGACAAGCGTCGGAGCAATGACACCGCGCTAATATACCTTGGGACAGGATATTCCATAGCGACAATTGATACTTTATACATATAGAAAAAAATTATTTAAATAATAATGTATAGTAAATATATTATTGCGTTAGATACCGACATCCCGCTATTAACTTATCAAAAGCGATCCCCAGAGGTTCCGATGGTTACAATCTCGTGAGACAAACACTAAAATATAAATTTTTTGCAAATACACGTGAATTCAGTAGACAACTGCGGGAAAATGCAGTTGAAAATAATCGCTGCCCTTTGATACATTTCTATAAAAACCCTTTTTCATTCCAAGCACATCAACATTGTTATTGATGACTTTTAAAGGTTTATTCAAAAGATTTATTCGTCTTTTAACGTAAATTGCATCGGATTGTACCATCTAAACCGTTTTATCGATTACATATATTGGAAAACTAGGAATATCGCTGGTATAAGTTGCGTTCTTATAGACTGCAAGATATTCCTCGTCCTGACGAATATGTAGTTAAGTTATATCGGTGGTAAATTATATATTTAAAAAAATGGTTAATAAAAAATTTCAAGCATTCTCGCTGTTTTATTTCCATCCTTTTTCACTCGCAAATTTCGGTAAGAAATTTGGCTCTTTTAAAACTCATTTATTTCTGCCTCCTCAACGATATTCCCTGTGGCATTTTCAAGTGTGTTACACACGTGCGTTTATTTCCCGCGCTTCGACTGCAGTGCCGTAAGTGCTAGCGATCTTTTCGTGAATCACTCAAAAAAATAACGTAACCTTCTTTAAGGGTGTTTCGGTGATGCAATTAAAATGAAAATCCAGTGATAATACGAAAGTGAAAATTGATGCTAGGTGGAAAAAGGAGTTCAAAAAATTTCGAAATTTAAGGTATACTTAAATTATGCACAAACCCCTTTGTCAACTCCATTTTTTGAATGCTCCCTTTGACACCTCTTTTTTTTTCTACCAACAGTCAATTCTATTCAATTATTTTTCAACTCCAATTTATTTATCGTATCGATATCAATTTATTTTATTCACGATTATCGATCGCTTGGATTTTGTAAAAAACTATATTTTCATATTGTCATACGACGCATTGGTTCCAAAAGGAGCGAACAACTTCAAGGAATGCGATAGTTAGAATTGCTAATTAACTAAGTATTTATTACAACGAGCATGTAACATCGGAGTCCTTAATGTCTGCTTTCAGAGTTAAAATAAAACGGCGGCATAAATGAATAGTATCGGTGAAACGTGCAATGAACTTAAGAAAGAGTACGACTCCTGTTTTCACGTGTGGTTCTCTGAGAAATTCCTGAAAGGCGACATGAATGACTCCATGTGTGCTCCTATCTTCAAAGTATATCAGCAATGCATCAAGGTAAATAAATAATTGAAGCAAACATTTTTTTTTTTTTTTTCGTTACAATCCAGGTATCGTCGTCTGACGACGCACTAACAAAGAGTCGATAAAACATCATGGAAGCTTGCAGCGAACTTAAAAAATCTTACGACTCCTGTTTCAATTACTGGTTCTCCGAGAAATTTCTCAAAGGAGATACCAACGATTCGGCTTGCGCGTCTCTACTTAAAGTATACAAAGAATGCGTTCAGGTAAGTCAGCCGATTTCCTTCCAAGATTTTTGCAATTTTCATCGACGCGCTTCCTTTCGTGATTACATTTTCAGCGGATGTTCATAATTAGTCAATTCCCAATTAATCGAGGCGCTAATCGAAGCTGAGGATATGCTTTATTTTAGATGCGCGAAATTTTCTGTTCCAGAAAGCGATAAAAGAGCAGAACATCGAATTGAAGGAAGTCGAAGTGAACCACTTAGGGACGGACAAGGAGAAAGGACCGCAAAGTTGACCGGTCAACGTTATCATCAAAAACTGTGAATACAAAAATTTATCCGTGGAGGCTAATTTCAGTTGCTAATCACTGGACTTTCGATTACTTCGTTGTCTGTCGTTAGATACCCTGAAAAACGTTGCGATACAAAAGAACGATAAATAATTATTTCATTGTACAAAACCAGTTTTGCTTTTACCCATGAAAAAAAAAAAAATTTATGGGGCATCTTAGAAATTATATCGATATAGAGAATTGAGAAATGTCGTTGTTCATTCCGTGAAATTCTAGGTAAAAACATCAATGTTTGAATAAAATGAAGAAAGTAATTGCAATATTTTTATTACTCTGCGCTTAAGAGCTTTTTCTTGTGATGTGTGGATTCAAGTGTGCGTTGTCCCTGTGTTTGTGTTTCAATCGTCTGAAGTACTTGTATAAATATTAAATGTAAATCGTGAGTTATTTGGAATAGCCACTTTTGGTGTTTTCCAATGTCTTCCTTTCGTTCGTTAAATTTTGGATCTCAAAGTAACAGAATAATTAGCGGGAAGCAGAAAAGCTAGGCGCAAAGTAACAGTATAAAAGTATTTAATAAATACATAAAAAATGTAACAGCCACAATTATATAGATCGTTCGCGTTTTCAGTGTCGTCGCTATGACGTCGTATTTTGTTCCTCTTTCTTCTTCGCTGTGAGATTGTAGATCATGTCGCGCATTCGACTGAGCTCCACAAGTTCGGCGGTCATTCTTTCCACGCTCTCCTGTTTCTCCGCGATCGTTTGTTCGTACGTGTGGCATTGCGCCGTTAATTGATCTAACTCTTGTCTCAACGCCGCGATCGAATCTTGATTCGTAGCGATTTCGCGGTCTCGTTCCTCAATCACCTATTCAAAGACATTTTTAAATGCAATTGGCACCTGGCAACCGATTTTCGTAATTTCAAGTAAAGTTTTTATCGACTATAAAACATACCTGATCTTTTTTGCTGAGAGTCTTCTTCATCTCCTTGTTCAGATTAAGAAGTTCCTTCGCTTTGGCCTGAACCGCAGCCAATTCCGCTTCTACTTCTTTCGTTTTTTTCTTCAGTGCATCCAATTTGCTCGTACTAACGTCCAATTCCTTTTTTAGATTGGTCACGATTTTTTCTAATCGTGGAATCTCCTGTAGTACGACAATAGATAGTTTTGAGACAACAAAGTTGCGTTAAAAACAATTGTGTATTACGAGTTTTACCCGCAATTTTGGTTCCATCGCAGCTTTCTCCTCCTGGACACCCTCCAACGACTGCTGATTGTGAAACAGTAATTGGTGAAGTCTGCTGGATTCAGCGACGACCTGAGCCAGTCTGTGCTGAAGACTAGTCGCGTGATTGTTGGCCGCTTCCAAACTCGCCTGAGTCGCTCTTTCCGCGTGTCGCATCGCCGCTAGCTTCGTTAAATTTTCAATGAAATTACGTACTCGGTGTTTTTTTTTTTTTCTAAACATATTAATGAATAAATGATTTTTATTTTTAATCAAGTACCTTGTAATCGTAGAGCTCCATAACAGCAGAGGTTGTGATGTCTCCTATTTTATTCTTCTCGTAAGCCTCCTCTAGTTTGGAAAGAAATTTATCGAGGCGGCTCTGCTGATCGAAAGAAAACAGCGGAGCCATTTCGGCTCCAGGACATTGTGCAGGATTTTTTCCAACGGCGGTGATGCTCCCGGTTGCGTTTTGCACCAATACGAGAGGTTCCAGCTCCGTCATACATCGGGCAACCGAAGAAATGCTTTTGAAAACAATAATTTCAACAGAGAGTACAGTTATGGTTGTTCGCAGGGAAAACTGTGAAACCTACGACGTGATTTTACAGCGAAAATTAGATAAAACCGATTAACGAGTTACCATTCGTGCGGAAATCCCGCCATCAGTTGAAGAACCTTCTGTTTGACCTCGCTGTCTCCGGTGTACAATGCAAGAGCGACGGTCATTTGTATCTGCTTCTTTTGAAGTAATTCCGAGTGTAACGTTAGCCACGTGGAATCGTGACCCGACAAATCCGCGGTGAGTCCAAGCGCGTGAACGTAAAGTGTCGTCGCAGGATCGTTGAACATGTTTCCCGGCCACTCTTCCGCTGTGGACGAATCGTCCCGCTCCAAAATCGGCCTCAGCAACAATCGCATCGACTTATCGTCGAAAGTTTCCATCACTCGATTTCTGAGGCTCGGTATTTTCGCCATTTCCTGCAGCAGCTGCATGAGCTCCGTGAGTCTCGACTGCGTCTCCGCGCTCCGCGTTTCCTTTCCCTTCTCGTCGTCCTCGCAATTCGCGACCAGCATCAGAACGGCCAAATCCAATTCCGCCAGAACGTCCGCGGAAATTTTCGACCTTCGCGAATCCATTACTACCGTTCTGATCAAAGCCAGTGCTTTCGAACAAACCTGAGTACACGTATATCCTATTTATATTTTGTTACATCAAAAATCCGGAAATTTGACGATGGGAAAGGGAAGTTTTTTTGCCAATTGCAAATCAAATACTCGCTCACCTGTTCGATTGAAACCCAGGCCATGGCGACCTTAACGCACATGGGATACAGCGGCAAGAGGGACGTGAGTTTGAGATTGACCAACGAGAGCAAGAATTCCATAACGAGGGATACGCATTCGGGGTCCGAATTCGTTTTGACTTCGGCCAATATTCTCGTAACGTCTTCCGCGTAGCTGGGATAATTCATGATAACCGATCTGGAGTGAGGGTTTTGTCGTACGTCGTTGAAAAAGTCAACAATGTGTCGGAGAAGAAGAACATCCCGGTCGTTGAGCGCAGCAACGAGGCTGGTAAAAGTTGTCGAGGCAAATTCTAGGAGATGCTTCTCCGATATGTCGTGATGCGTGATCTCCAATATTATCATGAGCTTGCAGCACTGAACTCGCATGTTTGCGTTGCTGCTCGCTGTTTTTATGAGAGATCGCATGAAGCTTTTCGTGTCCACCGTTCGCATCAGAGTGTAGACAGCCGGGAGATTTTTGTAGCAAAGATTCACGAGAATTCCGAGCGAAAGCGATATCACCTCCTCCTCTTTCGACTGCGTCACCCATTGGGTCAACGACGATATCAAATACGGCAGGTGCACCTCCTGCCACGAAAGCTTCACTCCGTAAGTTAATTCCTGCAGAAGCTTCAGCACCCGCACTCGTTTTTCCGGAGTCAAATTCGTCTGGTATCGTAAGAGGAAATTCATAAATAATCATCATTTTTTAACAATTTTCATTACATCTCACCTCTAATAGTCTCGTCAATATCGGGGTAAATTTGTAAATGTTGATCAGAGCCTGTCGCGCCGCTGCGTTTTTACACGCATTCTGAAGAACCTCCAGAGCGCACCAAATGAGTTGCGTTCTCGACCCGAGCGAGTTCATAAGCTCGTGAAGGCTGACGTAAAATTCCGCAGCGATACTGGACCCCGGATCGAAGACGCTAAGGTCTAGAGAAACTCCGAGCACCTAAAAAGCGCAGCGATAATGTAAATAAATGAGTCAAAGTCGATCTCCGATCAAACGCGTCTCGAGTTCCGTCCAATCGCGTTGCGCTTATGAAATATTGTTAAAAAAAAAAAGCAAACGTAAGGTACATTACGGACAATAATTTTTGCCCCTACCGAAAGACCTCCGAACTGTACTAAAAAGAGAAATATTTTTACCCACCCTCAACTCGTGCCTTTGCGAGAACTCAAAGTTTTACTTTTTTTTTTAATAACAAAAATATTGATGTAAATAAAACATAACCAAAAACAGTCGGAAGCAAGTATTAACGTAAAATTCGTCGACTCACACTGAGATTTCGTTGCAGAACCGAAACGTTGGCCTCGCTGGGATGTTTTGTATAATCGGCAGCCGCTGATATAAACGATCTCATGTGCTGGAGTCTCTCCATTTTTCTCACTCGTGGATTTGAGGTTGACGAATTTTCGAAAGTGTTTGTTCATTCACGAGAGCAAATATCGGTGCCGTTGTTGAATTCTTGTTGGATTCTCTGACCAATTTAACAAATTAAATACCGAGCGGTGCGATTATTTACAAAGTGATAAACGTCGTTCGACGCGCACGCGGAGAGACGAAAGTGAAAGCTCGCGGCGTCGAACGGTTGAAGAGCCGCCAATCGCACCGGCGGCGTCGTCCTACGGACTTGCAACCACCAATAATATAGCTCCGTCGAAAATATTCAAAATCCAGCCAATGAGAGCACCCGATGAAAAAAATGCGGGTATTACGAATGGAACATGCGTAAATTCACTTTTTCTGAATGTTCTCTCTCCAATATTCGACTATAAAAATGCATCTTTCATGGTAATATATTATAAATAGAAATTGGATTAAAAAAAAAAGACATTGTACCATACATAGCTACGTTTGTTTTTATTATCGACGAACAAATTACAACAATCTAAATTATTTATCCGAAGAGAAAAGGAATTGAATTGGACATCGTAGTCGCGGCGCGCACGTCGATATCCCATTGGAAATGTACAAAAATATCGTTGTTCAACCTGTGAAACTCTTGGGGCCGTGCACGTGTTACACACACGTAAAAACGTACGTTAAAATAAAGCGAAGGGAAACTTTATACAACGTCACTCCGAACAATGGATTCCTGGCTTGCGACAACTTTCGGTACTTTGAATATCAATTAGAAAAGTAATCTCGGGCTCAGTCGCTCTCTTCGGCGTCACTCGACGAGGGCGTTTCTTCTTCGGGTTCCTCTATTTCTTCGTCGCTCTCATCCGACGATGCTTTCTTATCAGACTTTGCTTTCTTCCTTTTACCGTCATCCTGTAATTCAAGTTAAATACGGTTATTTTTGAAGAGTCTTTACTTTGATTTAATTGAAAAAATTCATACCGCCGCTGCTGGCCGTTTGTTTCCCTTCTTCGGGGCTTCCTTCTTTTCCTCGGTTTCCTCCTCATCTTCCACCTCCTCCTCGTCCTCTTCCTCCTCCTCCTCCTCCTCCTCCTCTTCGTCCGATTCCTTGGCCGCTTTCTTTCCCTTCTTTTCCTTGGCATTATTTTCCGCGTCGGAATCTTGTTTAGATTTTTTTTTGCTCTTAGACTTTTTATCATCGCCGTCGTCGCTGCTGCTATCGTCGCTGATGTATTCCTTGCTCTTGAAGGACCCTCCGGCCATTTTGGTGGGCGATGAGGCTTCTTTCTTCGAATCCTTTTTCTTCTCCGATTTGGCGGATTGTTTGGCTTTGTCGGATTTTTCCTTAGCCGCTGCAGCGCCTCCGCTCGCCTTGTACTCCTTCATCGACTCCTCGTACACCTTCTTGAGCTTACCCGCTTTCTCCTCCCACTCGGATTTGTCTTTCAATTCTTTCCACATTTCGCCACCCTTTTTCGCGATATCGGTCACCGATATCCCAGGATTGTCGGACTTTATTTGCTCTCGCGAGGCGTTCAACCACAGCATGAAAGCCGAAGGCGCTCTCTTTGGTTTGTTCTCGTCGCGTTCTTTCTTCGGCTTTCGCTGTCTTCTCGGCTTCTCCGACTGCAATTATTACGTCGGTTACGGTGAGCTTTCGAAATATTCTTTTAAATAGGCACGACATTTTTTATAAGACAAGAAAATACGATTTTTCTGTCAACCTTGTGAAAAAAAAAGAAGAAATTGCAGACCCCTTTTGGGGTTGTATCGATGAGAACTTACCACAGTCTTTGCGCTTCTCGACTTCTTCTCCTTCTTCTCCTTCTTCTCTTTCTTCTCCTTCTTCTCGCTTGCACCCGACGCGTCCGAATCGCCCTCGCTGTCGGTCGAGCCTGCATTGCTGTCGTACTCCTCGGCAACGTCGCTCTCGTCCTGCGTTGGATTGAAGTCCTCATCCGTTGATTCGTCCTCGGAATCTTGATTGTCATCGTCGCGTTCCTTAGCCTCGGCCTTGACTCTGGCCAAGTACGCGTCGGGCTCGTCTTCCTGGTCACTGTTGCCGAAGTCGTTGTCGTAGTTCAGCTTGTCCTATGCAAACATTTTAACGATTAACAAATGGCTCAAATTTGACGAACGTAGAATCAGAGTTGTAACACGTTTGAAATAATGATAAAGCACGCGGAAACTCACATTCTTGCCGCGGTTCTTGACGCGTAGCTTCTTCGAAGAAATAAAATCGAATAATTTTCCGTATTCTTCCTTCTCAATACTGCTGAATGTGTGTGTAACGCCGCTCGTCAGTTCGATCTCGAAGTCAAACGATCGCGTTGATCCTCCACCTCGAGCAAAATTCACGGACGCTATTTCCTCGAAGCGAATGTGAACCGGAGGCTTATGAACGTACATGAAACCTCGCTCCAAAGGATAAAGAAAACCGGCTGCTGCTTTGAAGGAACAACCGACCGCTGCAGTTCCTGTGTGACTAAAAAAAAACGATAATTAATTTCACTGGCATTTTTTTTTTTTTTTTAAGATCTGTTTTCAACGGGAAACTTACCCGACAAATGCTCCGGGGCCTGTGAGTTTTCTGTTGATTATCACCTTCATTACTTTGCCAAGAACTTCATAAGTCGGTCCCGACAATTCTTTCGTAAGCTTGTCATCGTACTTTTCCTTCAACTCTTTTCTAAAAGCACAATTAACGAAACGGTTTTTTACGTTTTTCGAGGAAAATATTGCCTTCGCATTGTCGAAAAAATCAGACTTACTCGGAGAACGGAAGTTCAATCGATGTTTCTTCCTCCTGATTGAACAGCAATACGAGGTAATGGTAGCGCGTTTGTCCTTGTTTAATTGGCGGATCGAGCGAGACGACAAAGAACATTTGCCTGTTGTCTTTGTGAGGCAACAAGAAGAGCCTGAGAACCGTCGACATTGGAATTTTGTAATCGAATGTCTTTCCGTGAAGTTGGAAGAAAGACTGGAATATTTTGATGTCATAGCGACCGCTGAAAAGAAAAACAAGAAAATAAGTGTTACATTGCTCAATTTTCTCATAAACATCCAAATTTTTTTTTTAAAATTTCATCTATTTATTTAATCTTAATTTTAATGAGGTATAGATTTTTTGAAATTACTAACCGAGGAGTGAGACACTGAATTTCTCTGAAAATGGCAATAGCGTCGCCGCTGACGCTGATTACCGAAGCCTTCTCCATAACTCGCTGGTGGAAAGCCTCAACGGAGTCCTGATCGCCGCCGTCGCTCACTGGAATGTGAAACCTCATTTCCAAAAGACTCACCGGTGCATCGTCGTTCTGATGAAATTCCAGAGTTACTTCGTTCTTTCCTGTGTTGCACTGAGACACGTCTTCCAGCGGAATTTCAAAAGCTGTATTGTGACCGACGTCGAAGCTCAAAACGGAGCCGTTGAACTTGGCCGTTCCCCAGTTCCATCCTTTGAGACTGAGCTCTTTCTCGAGCATATCTTTCTTATAATTCGTGCTAAAGAATTTTGCAATCTTTTCTTGCTCCTGCGGAGAAAAGCAAACATCGTAAGTAGCTATTTTTACGATTTACCCATGTTTTATCGTCCCAAATTTCATATTTTCCTTTCTCTCTTGTATTTCGCAAGACGTTTAACAATATCGGTACCAAAAAAACATCAAAACGAGTCGAGCGACTTACGGATTCTTTGAAGCCTCTGAATCTGTGTAACGTTCCGTTCTTCAAGAAAATTCTGAGTCCCCACGTGCCGACGAACTTTTGAAAATTAACCATTTCCATCTCGCCAGCGGGAATTTGTTCGACCTTGCCAGTTTTTTGGTTCTTGAATATGAGATGCTGATCGGTGAGCTTGAGACGACCCGGCGTCTGTAACGAGACAAAATAAATAAGAGGACTAGTGTTTTTTTTTCTTCAAAATATGAATAATTGAGACAATTACCATAGCGCCTTTGACTTCGGCCGTAATATCGGGATACTCGAGAAAATCCATTTTGCAGCGTGTGGCTTCGCTTCTCGGTGCGGAATTGCGGTTAGCTCAGAGGTTATGAAAGAAAAACAAATGGAATTGCCGATGAACGTCGCGTTGATTCTGTTCCTCGAGATTCCTCGCAGCTGTGTTCGAGTTTTTTGTACACTCTGTGGTAATTGTCGATGAAACAGCGATAAATACTGGCGAAATAACGACGGGCCGGCAGGAAAAGCGCGCGTTTTGAACAACAAAGCTTATTCCGGCGACACGCACCGCCGCTATTTTTATGATCTTCATTTAAGAGGGACTCTCCAGTGCTGCCAACGTAATTTCTCGTCGCTGTATGTATATGGTTACAAATAAAATAGTCACTGAAAACAGTCGATAAACGCGGTTCTTTCAAAAGCTTCAATTGAACAATAATTGATAATCCAACGCCCAATAATTAAAAGTGTGTATAATTATAGACAAACTAATAAAATAAAATAAAATAAAATAGTCACTAAAAACAGTCGATAAACGCGGTTCTTTCAAAAGCTTCAATTGAACAATAATTAATAATCCAACGGCCAATAATTAAAAATCTGTATAATTATAGCTTATTCGACGATTTACGAGGAAATCCTGGATACTTAAGAAAAATAAATACCATTAGTTAAAAACAAATGACATGTCAAAGGCGACAGGGATTTCACAGGGAATGTCTAAATAAAAAGGTCCCAGTGCCAGTGTTGCCATCGGGGAAAAAAAAAACACACCACCAGCTGTCACCAGTGCCAACTTCGTTCGCCCTTCCATTCATTCATTCATCAATTTTCGGAGTACATAAACGGTAGTAATAGTAATAATACTACGTTATACGCGCGTTCCTCGCACTATACTATTTCCTCTCGTTTTTCCATCGAAATCATCGCTATTATTATTCTCTCGTTCGTTGGTTCGCGGTTAATTGATAAACGCGGATGTGGGTGGGTCTCTCGCCGCACCGTCGTCCACCAAGTAGTGCCCCCCCGATTTTCGCTTATCGTCCCGCGACTGTTATCTCGCGCAACAATCGCCTTCACCTGTCAGCCTCTCTCGTCGACGACGACGGCGACGACGACGACGACGACGACGTGTCTCGTCTCCCCCTCACACCCTAACATGATTAATTGCCATTCCGGTGCACCGTCAATTACGTGATAAGACAACGGAAAGAAAAAAACGAAAGTGCAACGTGAAAGTGTATCACGCACGAATGGAAAAACGTTGTTAACGGAGAACAGTGTGTAGTATTGTTGCGACACCTTTCACTCCGATTTCCTTTATTTACTTACTCCAAACGAGCATTTCTTACAATTTTGTTCAAGTGAAATTGAAAGCAAAAAAAAAAACGATTTTAAAAAGGACCAAGATTTTTGGTTTTCGAATTTTTTTTTTGTTTTGTTGTTTTTGATAAAAATGGCATCGCTGTCTCTGCCGAGAGTTCTGCAACAGAGAAAAACGAGTTTGGATCTGGAGCGAGAGCACTTTGAGAAATTTCAGGTATGACTCAGGCTGTGTCTTTTTTTACTGGATTCCAGGAATTTGTTTGCATCGCACGTACTAATAGAACTTCACGGTCATTCACGCACACGTACGCAATTGCATGGAAACGATGGTTACTCATAATACGGAGGGGAGAGCGGGAGAGTAAAAAACTACTGAGGAAGGAACGCTCGATGATTCAGGAGTGAGAGAGAGAGAGAGAGGCATGAAAATTGCACCGGGGCGCTGAGAAGTATTTTTATTGTGTGGTAAATGATATCTCCGGAATACCGATGAGAACAGATCGTTCGGTTTGAGCGGATTTGCTAAAGAATTTACTAATATACCTTTGGATATTGGTGCGGACGAGAGGCGAGATAAGGAAGAACCCGCTGTACGTTCCCCGAATATCGTTTATCCAAGTAACAGTCAAAAGCACCACTAACAATGCCGCCCGTTGTACCGCCTCCCGCCAAACAACTGCAACAGCAGGTGAGTCCTTTTTTGTTCCCACTGCTTCCTATCTACAGCCTTGCGCACCTTCGTTCTCACCTCCACTAAAAATTAATATCCGCAACAGGTAATTTGTTTTAAAAACTTGTGTCGTTGCGCTATTTACGGTCAACGATTTGCTTGTGGCTCGGGAATATTTACGTGTATCGTATCCGGGTAGTTGCCCATTCTTCTCCCATTTTTAAGAGCAATATCTAGAAAGAAATTTTGTGAAATACCAAGAATCCAACAATTGCTGCTTTAAAATCCTCATAAACCCAGAATTCAGCGATACTGGGTGTAAAACGATGTATTTTCCGGTCTTAGCGGAAATAATGATAGAGGAATTTCATTGCTATTTCAGAACATCAGCATCAGCAAGGCTGTTCATCCTTCGGAGACTCCGGTGAAGGAGAAACATGTGCGAAGTATCCTTTTTATAGAATACAAATGACTCAACGACGACCTCTCTTTTAATTGTATTTCCTTAACGAGAATTCAGGCGCTATTATCGGTACATATCAGGAGAAGAGTGGCGCGATTTTCTGGATGTTTATACTGCGTCAGCCCCTCCAGGAAAATCGCATAGTAGCATGGAAGTTTTGTCACGTTTTACACAAGGTCCTGAGGGAGGGACACCCTCGGGTGATCCAGGACTCTCAATGCCATCGGGGAAAGCTCGAGGACATCGGCAAACTGTGGCAACACCTGAGAGAGGGCTACGGCCGGCTCATTCACCTTTACATACGCCTACTCGTTACGAAATTAGACTTTCACAAGCGAAATCCAGGGCTCCCGGGAAATCTACAAGTTACCAACGAGGAGCTCGAAGCTATAGGCGAAAACGACATAAATATATAGTAAATTACTAATTATATTTTTCCAATTAAAAAAAAAAAAAGGTGGATTACAAAAAAGAACTGTATATAATGATAATTTATTATTCAGCTTCCAGATGTCTGTGGAAATGTTCGATTATATGGACGACATTCTGAACCTTCAGCGCGCGGTGTACGCTTCCTTGGACTTGGCACGTTCGAATTCAATGACTCCGTCGGGTCAATGCCGTTTGGCGCCTTTGATACCGTGCGTTCAGGATGCCTCGCAATTGTACGATTACTGCGTTAAGATTCTCTTCAAATTGCACGGGGCGTTGCCGCCTGATATACTCATCGGGCATCGCGATCGCTTTGACAAGCAATTTCACGATTTGAAGACCTTTTATACGACCGTAAAGCACATGCAGTACTTCAAGCATTTAATTACGATACCGTCGCTGCCGGAGGTGAATTATTCCTTTTAAATTGCCAATTTAAATACGTCGAAATGTTTTTTCTTTTTTTGTTTAAAAAATCTTGTTTGTGAAATGAAAAATGTTGACATACATTTCGATTAAGATCTATTTAGAAATCTTTACCAATCCATATATTTTTTTTTTTTTCTATGGAAAATTAATGAATTTTTTAGAATCCGCCCAATTTTCTCATACAATCGGAACTCCGGACGTATGTCACTCCCGTCGTTGTGTTGCCACCGGAAGAACCGCTCGATGCAGATACCGCGGTCGACAGCCTCATCGACACTTCCGACACAAGTTCCATGACAAGCGATCAGTTGGATGCCGCTCGCAACGGCTCTATCTCTCCGGATGCTCTTGCCGAGAGGCAAGATGTTTTTTACATATTATATTGAATAATAATAATAATGCACGCGATTATTAACCATTTGCCTGTTAAGGTTAATAAGGTTGCTAGTAATAAAATGATAGCAATTTCGTGGAGGGACCTAATCCGTAACGTTTGATTTTCTTGTCATGGCAGGGACAATCTTATAGAGCATCTTCACCAAGAAAACGCTCGACAACGAGAAGAAATGCACCGAATTCTCAACGAATACAACAGAATAATAAGCGAAATGAAATTCCACATCCGCGAATTGGAGCCTGCGCTATCTCTGAAAGAAAAAGAGCTCGTCGATGAGAAACAGCTGAAGGAAAATCTGAGCAAACAGAATGCAGACCTGGCGCAAAAAGTTCGAGAATTGGAAGGTACGTCGTGCTCTTCTTATCTCAATCGGAATAGTCTGGAGATAAAATATCGTCGTTATGAAGTGAACATTGAAAATTCTTTAGTTAATTTTCTCAATACTTGGAGGCTCCGTTTTCTCAATGAGAAAAAAGTAACTAAAGTACATTTATAAACTGCGGAACTTGCCGTATTTAGCAAAAACTTACATTTTCCGTCCTTCATTTCTATTTTAAAAAAAATTAAACGGGTCGTTAAATTTCGTGCGGACGAAAAATGCACAAATGATGTAAAAAACATTTGATATGTTGCAGAAAAAAATCGACTTTTGGACGAGAAATTTCAGAAACTGAAAGAGGTATATTCAAAGCTTCGAGAAGAGCACATAAGTTTAATCAGAAAGGTGAGATAAGCGGCCCTGGTGAGATACGAGATCGTCGATTATCCGAGGGCGATAATATTTAATATTTCCGTTGAATCAACAGAAAGCCGAGGTCGATCGGCAACTCGGTGGAATGAAAATATTGCAAGAGCAGGCGCAGCGAAAGACGCTCGAGGCTGAGCAACGGCTGCAGGAATTGCAGCAGGGTCAGGCGACGGCAGATCAGGAAGCTCAGAGAGTCGCTCAGGCGCGATCGGATTTGGACGACGTCCGAAAACAATTTGATCAGGCGAAGACTGAAAATCTCGCCCTCGTGGCTAAAATCGATTTTATTTCCTCGGAAAAGGCTGTCGCTGAGGGGGATCTTCACGACCTCCTCGCACAGAAAGAAGAACTCGATGTCAGGATAGCCGAGCTTCAGACTCAAGTCGAACGCACGCGAAATCAAGCGAAAGCTGATTTTGATGCTGCCTATTACGAATTACTCTGTAAGACCATCTATAATTAGGCAGAAAGGGTCCCTACAATATTCAACGTGTTCCACAAATTTTTCTAACGATTATTCTTTCAGTAAACTCCATATCATCGGCGGAGAATATTTTGGCGAGTGCCGCGAGCGCAATCGAAAATCCGGCAATGTCGACGCTGACCTGCACTCCGGATTATTTGGAAAGTCTGGTAAAGCCGAGCCTGCAGTCCCTGGACGATCTTCAGGCAGCCTTCACCGTTTATGCGGCTGACACGAAGCAGGGAAAACAGCTGATTCGAAGCTCGATAAGCGTCGCTTATGCACTCGCTATATATCTCACACACGCGAAATCTACATCGAACATATCAACGGATATTACGCTAGGCGATAGTAAGTGATGCGTATCCGTATAAAAAAAAAGAAAGGATCTGTTTTTCTCAACGAACGAGTGAATCTTTCGAGTTCGAAATAATATCGTGTATATTAATAACAATAAAACAAATTCGTTCACAGAATTGACGGACGAGTGCAAGCTACTGGCTTCCCAGGCTTTAAAAATGTTCGCTAACGTAAAAGAAAAATCGGATAAAACTTCGGAGCAAATAGTCGCGGTGAAGACGCAATTGAATGCAGTTTCGAGTTTGGCGAATACATTGGCAAAGGCTCGAGGAAATGTCGATGCAATTGGTGATTTGGTGGAGAACGAGCTGCTCAGCATGGACAAAGCTATCGAGGAAGCCGCCGGTAGAATACAGGTAGGTTTCAGCGTTCTTCGTTAACGCAGCCACTTTTTTTTTCGCAGCTGCTCTCCGATATTTCTAACGATTATCTATGAATTTAGGAAATGCTCGACAAATCACGGGCCGCTGACTCTGGGCTCAAGCTCGAAGTTAATGGAAAGATATTAGATTCCTGTACGGAATTGATGAAGCGCATAAGAATATTGGTACAGAAATCAAGGTTTTTGCAAACCGAGATTGTCGCTCAAGGAAAGGTACGTACGTCTTTACTCACTCGACATTAATCGATGAAATTTTTTGTCAATGTTACGATTTTTGGTGTGCAGGGAACGGCTTCGGCGACGGAATTCTACAAGAGGAATCATCAGTGGTCCGAAGGTCTGATTTCAGCAGCTAAGGCTATCGGAATGGGAGCCAATTTTTTGTTGTAAGTTGACGTCATTTTCACAAAACACTTTTTCCTCCGTGAAATATCTTTTGCATTGGCATTAATATTTTGTGAATTTTTTCAGAGAAGCAGCGGATAAGGTGGTGTCCGGTGATGGAAAATTTGAGCAGCTGGTGGTTGCGTCTCAAGGTATCGCAGCTTCGACCGCCCAACTCGTCGTTGCGAGTCGCGTTAAAGCCGATCGTAACAGTACCAATCTTACTGCACTTTCGGATGCCTCGAAGGACGTCACTCAAGCGACCGGAAGCGTCGTGGCTACCGCCAAGAGCTGTGGACAACTCGTTGAGGAGAATGGTACGATTTTCACTATTATTCTTTTCTCCTCTCGTTCACCACCTATATTTTTCTATGTGCCGAATATTTTTTTTCCCCTGTAAACGTGTCGGTTTTGCGTAATTTCACTGATCTTCACAATAATCTGGAATTTTGTTACATTGATTTTTACTTGAATTATGATTTATTATTTATTTTTCAAAGCCACATTCTCGGCAAAAGGTGAAAATTTATTATTTTAATTCTACTATTGTTGGGATTTTTGGTGAAATATTAATGTTATGTGCAGACGATCTCGACATGTCGGGATTGAGCTTACATCAAGCGAAGAGGCTCGAGATGGAAGCGCAAGTCCGCGTCCTCGAACTGGAGCAGGCACTAGAGACTGAAAGACTGCGCTTATCCGCGCTGCGGCGTCACCATTATCAAATGGCCGGTGAATAATAGCAAAACTGCAAATCACCGTAAGAACAAAAATGCTCGTATCAACGGATAATTCGTAATAATTGAAAATAGAAAAAAGGAAAAATTGAAAGTAGCAATGCCGCGTGACGAAACGCAAAGTAAAGGATAAATCTAGTTAATGAGAGCCACGATCACGCGACCGCGGGGCCATTAATCGTATATACTTCGGATTGTTTAAACCCCGATTTGTATTTTTGTTATATTATTGTTATACTCGAACCAAATTGGCCAAGACCAAGGAAATCAAATGCTCGATATACTCTATAAACGTTGACCGTGGCTCTCATACATCTCTATATGCGTTATAGAAAAGAAAAGAAAAGAAAAAAAAAACAAACAAGCAACGCATTAAGATTATTATTATATTATTACGTTTAGAGTGAAACTTATTTTATATACAAATGTAGTCAGTATTTATTCCTCCCAATTTTAGTATATAATTATTGTCTATAACTTTAGTTATGAATTAATCATTTGTTCTAATTTTTGAGGAAATTCTTTAAATGTTTTTTTCTTCTTTTTCAAGACTTTTCGATTTCTCTTTGTCCTTTTTTTTTGTAGTGCGAGACTCTTAATCGGTCCATGGCATTTTTCTATAAACAGAGTTGGGCATCAACGATTTTCAACAACGTATTGTCGTAAGGAATTGAATAAATTAAAAAGGATGGTGGAGAATGGTGAAAAAATCCTGATTTTTTTTAGTTTATGGTATTCATCAAGATTTTAGTTTTTGTTTATAAAAATAAGGATTGTGCGAAAGGCCAGTCTAATATAAAAGTTTAGATGCACAAATGCGCTTTTTTAATAGCAATCTTGGGCAATTTTGATATGCATTCAAGAAATATTGAAAACAGGCAATATAAATGAATTTGTAAAACAATATCCACAATATAAAGACAACGTAAATCGATTATAATTTTTTTAATGATGTAAAAATACTTTTAAAAAATGCGATTTGAGTTTGGGATCAACCTTATTCACAAGCCCGACTCTGATTAAGCGTATTTTCGTTGATAATATGTAAGAACGATGCTCAAGGTGTCTCCTAATAATTTACCTAATCATTCGTAATTTCTTACGCAGTGTAATTTAAAAAACGTTGTTAATAAAAGTGGAAATATCGATGAACCAGGAATATTATTAATTCTCACCCAAATTATTTACCGCAAAAGTGCGTGTTCTTTTCGGCGGAACATTTTCTACTAATTGAAAAATTATTTTTGCACAATTTAAAGAATCATGAGTCTGATTTTACGAAATAAATGTTTTACTTAAAAATGAAAGTATCGAAAAATCCAAAGGTTTTAATGCAGGCAGGATATAATGATTTATAATTGGGGTTTACGAAATTTGTCATTTATTGTGATGGTATGTATAGTACGGACAATCAAACAAATTTTCTTTCACATAGATTATAGTGGAATACACGGAGTGCGAGATTTTAATATCGCGGCCCACGTGCGTGGCTCTTCCACGTATATTTATTATAATCTATACATATAATATATATATACAGCTATGAGATAAGAGTCATCGAGCTTGAAGTCTGTCAGCGGAGCGATAGCCCCGAGATTTTTCTCACAAGTTTCACGACCTCTTCTATCGACTCTCTTTCTTCGCTTTGCGTTTACATGCTCATCTGCTTTTCCAGATATATTTACATGGCGTACGCCGTTAACAGACTGAAAGCTCGGGCCTTAGGCATTTATTCGCGAGCGGCGCACGTTAAATCAACAGGAGCGGAGATCCACCGACTGTTTAAAAAAAAAAAAGAAAAACCCGGCACTTTTGCTCCCTCAAATACCGATTAATCGTTCATCCTTCTCTTTTTCGTATTCCTCATCGTTTCATTATATTTTACATCAGCGAAACGTCCTAACTACGAATAAATTCGTCGCGCAATTCCGGACGTTTTTCAGGAACGAGGGAAAAAAAAACGTCTAGCACGACGCTCACTGCTTTCTACACGCTACTATTCGCCTCCGCGATTATCACGGAGCATTTTCCTCTTTTATCTTTACTTAACGATTAACTTTACATTATTTACAAGGTAATAATTAAAACCCAGCGAGCGTTGCAAGTCGATTTAAAAAAACTATCGAGGCCTGTTCATCAATGAACACTACAATTTAACAGACAAACAGAAAATGGAAAATTAAATACATCTTGCGATAATGTTTTATTCGGGGGCGTCAATTTACGAAAAAGGTATGCGAAATTATCGTCATTTTATTCTATTGTTTTAAGCTAATTCGAATTTTTAACATTTATACAGCTGCAACATAAATTTCTGTTGCAAACATAAATAGGTTCAAGAACAATTGTTTCCCGGGCCTCTCGCTGTCATTAAGTTTTTCAAATCAACGTTCTACGCTCAAAAACTGAAGGACCACTCGCTCGTCGTCCTACAGAGTCAAGAATCCGTGAGTTTCTTAAATTGTCGCTCCGAACTTGTTCAATTTGTTTCACTCACGATAAAATACCGTCTCCTTCAATGCGCCTTCTTCATTTCGTCCGTTTTTTTTTTGTGTTTTCGTTTCCGAACTACGATTAATATTAATATATATATATATATATCATATATCTCTTTAGGAATGGCCGGTTTCGCGATTCCGCCCTCTCCTCATCTGTCCTCCCCCGCCGATGGGATTAGTACGCGGACACTAGAATAAAATAATTTGCCTTGCGACGTTCATCGCAAAGCTTCTCCTTTATTATTCATTCTTCTCCTTAAGGATGTACAAATACATGTCCTAACTAAAAATGCGCTTCGATTAAAATTCTAATACTTCACGAGAAGAAGACACGCGAATTGAACTTGGTTGAAGATATTTGGAACATTGATTTTTGATAACAATAAATAATGGCATTTTTCGTTAAATCTTGATGAACAGAAATTTGCAGGTTTATCCAAAAACGTATGATTTGCCAAGAATTATCCGGTAATTGTGGAATTCCCTTCGTGGAGAATTTTGTTAAAGCTGTTTTTACGTAGCTGTGCGTTTAATCATCCGGCAACTCCTTATTTCTAATATGGAAGCTTTCGACGGAATGATTTCCAAAATTTGCTACGAAACAACAATTTTTTTGTATAAATAAATTTCGGAACCTTGGAAAAATCATTTGTAGTCGAATAATAGAATTGTTTTCGTTGATAAACAAACAAATGTCTACCAAACGATATTTCAACAAATTCATCAATTTTTTTTCTGCATTATTATTGAATTATTTAAAATCGATATTCGCGATATCTTCAATGACAATCGCACCCTTTTTTCTTCACTCGGAAAATACTGAAATTCTGATCGAATCAAACTTTTGGTTGCGTGAATTTATGATGCTTTGCATTTTCAATAATTCAATCATTATCTTTGCACGTATAACGTGCTCACGAGTGCTTCGGACTCTTTGGCGTGTGGCCGATTACCACCGAGTCCCAAAACAAGCCGCTCTCATAATAATTTTCAATTATATTCTTTTATTTGCTATTTGACGAAAGCTCAAAAGCTCGCTCAAAAATTCCTCTCTAAAACTAAATATAATTTCTTCATCTTTTTCGTTAAATAGACTATTTACAGCGCGCCCCGCGAGAGCGAAGCGCAAGACTCTAACTTTAAAAAAACAAATTTAAAACAACTCTCTCGAAAGAATTTCACTTGAAATCTCTGTGTGCTTTTTCTTGTTGTTGTTTTTCTTTTTGTATTGGATTCTGTGTTGGTATATTTTTTTAACTATTATCGTGTGGATGTGTTTTTTTCTTTTTTTTTTTGCTTTCACAAGGAAGTTTTTTGTCTCGGCATTTCCACGATGGATTCACACCTCGCGAGGATGTTTTCCTCAAGTTCCGAATCCCCGTCAATGCCTGTTCCGCGATAACTTTCGTGGTGTGCCGCGATTGCCTAGAATAAATGAGTTTATGGATTTTTCTTTCTCCTTTCTTTATCTCTTTCGCATGCCGAATATCAAGGGGAGACGTTTCTGAGTTTGCGGAATTTTACGTCAATATTTAATTGTTTAAAATCGAGAAAAAAAAAAGCTATGGTCACTGGAATGACATTCAATCGGATTTATAAATTACGTCGCACTTAAAATCCAGAAAGGGACATATTTTGATTTAAAAAAAAAACGTTTCAAGCCAACATCTGAATGAAAAAGTTTTCGAAATCCCTTTGAAAACACTGATTAATTATGTGTTAAATAAATTTGCATAATTTTTCCAAAATCATGAATTATTTTGAAATAAAAATTAATGTTTCGGAAGGGCTATAATTTGTCATCATTCAGTCATCAAAGTATTCGAAATACTTTTTCATTTCCATGTAGAAAAGTCGTTTTCACTTGGACTTAATTCCCAATCTGGCGTTTACGGAAGATCAATTTTAGGGCGAAGGTTTAAGGATAAGATGAATATAGAGAAAAACCCTATTTCCCTTGCCCTATTTCCGCGACGGTTAATCAGTGAATCCGAGAGGAGTTACTTTAAAACGAGGCTCGCGAGTAAAAAAGAAGATAGTGATAAAATTCGGCAAACTCTCGTTTCCCCTCAACCCGTTTGATAATCGCGTGTTAACCTTCCGCGAGAATCTCCATGAGAAGTCGTTTGAGGCTGTCGAGGCCGGTGAGAAATCCGCAGTCGGGACCCTGATGAATAGTGGCGGAATTTCCATGACAGCCAGTCGACGAGACATTGGAGGCGGTGGAGGGATGTCCGAAGGTGGTGTGAGCAAAATCGATCATTCTCACGTCGACGAGGGCATCTTCCTGCGAATCACTCGATTGTTTATCGTTCTTAACGCGCAAGCGTTTGGATACGCTGGCCGCGCATTTGACCTCTTCGTTGGCGTGATGAACGACACGTGAACGTTCCTCGTCCTCGTAGAGCCTGAGAGTCCGATGCCTGGAGGGTCTCGTGCGTTTCAGGGAGCACTTGGTGCCAATATCGAGATCGGAGCTCGTGTCTTCCGAATTGGTGATGGTAAGTTGAGCCCGGCAACAATATTCGTCGCCGCTGCTTGTGCTGCTCGTGCTGCTACTGCTACCGCCGTTGGTGCTGTTGGTATTGCTCGTTGCGCTGCTGTACGACGAGCCAATCCATGTGTCGTAAGACGGGGGCTGAACGACCGCGGCATTCAGCAAATCCGAAGGAGGATCCATGAAAACAGTTTCCTCGCTAATCGGGTAAAAGCCTGTGGCGTGTTTGGCTCCCCGAGCTGCAGCTTCGCCGAAAGCTCGATGTAAAGTAGATTGGCTGACTTCCTCGTGCTCCGAGAGAAGATTGTAGGACGAGGAAGTGCACGCGTTGCTTCTTCCTGGGTCACAGTAACAATTGTCGTCGTCGTCGTCGTCGTCGTCCTCGTCCCGAGCCATGTTGTCCATGAAACTGAGGTCGTTGGATTCCTCCTCGACTCCGTGGGTCGTCAATGGGCTTCGGGTTCGGGACGTGTAGTCCTCGACAATCTGGTAACCCTCGTAGACAACAAGCAATGAGCTGAAAATCGAGAATGCCGAGACTCCAATGAGGCTCACGTTTCCCCGGGTAATTGGTCGATTTGATTTTTTTGTAATGTTTTATTTGTGACTTGACCGTGATAAATAGGGATGATGAAGCCCTCGAGGCCCAGCGTCCGTCCGCATTGTTGATTATAACACATAATTCGCTAGCCGGCGCACTGGTGGTTCATAATGGTGCTACTGTGTCACGTTACGATAAAGCGGGATTTATTGGCCGGTGGAAGAGGCTCACTTACCACGAATAAAAACGATAGCTGCTCTGTCTCTCGATCGCACGTCGAAGACTCTCTAATCGAGATATCACTCGCTGTATCGCTAGCGTACGCAAACAGTAACCGTTGTGGAAGAATCGGTAGAGGGCTGATTTGAAACCTTCCTCGTTCAATTCACGGCCCCAATACTTGTCTCTTTTTACATAGTGGTCCGTGTCGGCTTGGTAAACCTGTTCACAAGAACCACATCATTTCACCGCAGTTCTCAAAAATAGATTGATCGATACATCATCAATATATTTACCTGCATGCCGCACAATCTCACGCCCAAAGACGCCGAAGTGCTCGCGGCGCACTTGGCTATTTGTTTGCTTCGCTTTTCGGCGGACGCATCGTCTCCGTGTTGTCTTGTACCCATTTTAAGGTCCAATATACACGGATGCGTGTAGCGAGACGTTATGTTTTCCAGTAACAAAAAATCTGCTTTTTAGTGTTAAGAAATAACATATTTCTAGTTTTTCTTCTCCTTCGTTTTAATTAATCAAACGCCAAGTCGATAAAAGGATACATTGTTTATTCGAGGCATTCTCCAAATGCGTTCCAGGCTTCAACACGTCGACCGTACTGTTTTTACGATGAATCTTCATTCTGAAATAAGGAATATCAGCGTTGCAATTAAATCCAGCTCTGTTGCCCCGAGATACGTTTATTCATCGTCACATTGTTAACTACGCATACCGTTCGTATCACATACACAGCGACGTATTATTCCTTTTTGTAATGATTTATTGAAACGTGAAACACACGAGGCGTTCAAAGAGAAACAGCAAAGTAGATATTATCATAGCTCACAAAGTGCAAACTTCCGTCGGCGGATAATTCGACTCTTGTTATCCAAAACATCATAAACGCTGTTGCAACTATTGGACTAACTGCAAAATAAAAATCTCTTCTTCAATTTATTTTCCGTATCTAATAGTTGCAACGAGCTTTTCGATTTTCGCAAAAGTCGTTTTACATATAACTTAATTAATTTAAAACGCGAACGAATAGAATTAAGGGGGGACATTACTGTGACGTTGACGAATTCGTGAATATGTTATTAAAATAATCATCTGTAATGTGGAGTAACGATTAGGTTGAAGCATTTTTCGCAGTGGAATAATGGCAATTGTAATTTTTCAAACGTTCTTTATTGTTTGTCAAAAGCCAACTTATACAGAAACAGCGGAAACGTGTAAATTGAGTGAGTCAATGACCTATGTGTGTAGGGAGTGATGAGAGAGTGGAAAAAAAATAAATAAAAAATCATATGGCAACAGCGTTATCGAAGCTGCGGGTTTAGAAAAAGGTTTATTCAATTTTTATCGACAGTACTGGGAAAAAAAATTGTGTTATCATAAAATTTATTGGCGAAGAAATGAGCCATGTTATCAGGCTGACACAGTGATGTTCCCTCTCAACTATTATAATGCAATTGTTTTGTACCAAAGGTACGGCCCTTTCATTCGCAGCGAGTTTTTTCGCCCATATCTCTGGACCGGCTGGGGCACATACACGACTCGGTCGAAGGGCCCGCACGACACCTCAAATTGGGGGCCCAGGAACGGGTGCGTCGGTACATAAAGAAGGAGTTCCCCTACTGCAAGTTGATGTTAAAATCCTGAACTCACAGACATTTCATACGCAGCCCGACGTCTCTCTCTCTCTCTCTCTTTCTCTCTCTCTCTCAATGCCCATTGACAAATACAGAAAAATAAAACAGACACACAAATGGCAAACATGATATGTTAAGACTGTATATATAAATATAAAAATAGCTTTTAAATATTGAAACAATATTTACCTAAGTACGTCGTCGCGTTTTCTTTTCGTCGAGCCTTTGGAAAGAGAACCTTGCTGATGGGATGTACTCTCCGCATCCCTGAAACTCGGACTGTATCGTTTGTCGAGTGTTACTTCACCTCCACCGCTACTGGATGCCTGGATTACGCCTGAAACATCAGCCGGTTGATTAATACAATTGCCAATCGTTTGTTGGAACGATTGTTAAAATTATTGTGTCATTGATTACTATCGAATACAGTAACGTCCAATGGTGATTTTATTGGATATTCCATAGCCATCGAGGGCCTGACGCACAGGGGAACCAACAAAATCACTCGACGTTCGGTCCTCGAGGGCCTTTAATTTTTTCAATTTTATCAAAGGGGATGCGTAGCGTTGTTAGATTGATACTGACGTGGCACGAGGACGCCTCGTGATAGCAATTTAGCGGACATCTACCACCTATAGACGACCGAGTTCAACGTCGGGTACGATCATCCGGCTCATTTTCGCTACGAGATAAGAAGAAGAAGAAGAAATAAAATACAACCGCGAGACTCACGTTTGCCTACCGAGGAAGCCCACGATTTACCCGATAATTCACTAAAAAAGAATTCCTACTCCGGGGTTCACTAATGTCCCATTGGAATAAATCTTTCAATTGCAGTACTTACTCACGAGAGACTCAGAGAACAACCCTGCAAGCATTAACGATGCGTTGTGGCGACGCCAAAATTAATGATAAACAAAAAACAACAACAAAATTGTGAGTAAAAAAGTGAAATGAGAAAAATAACGCATGAGATACTTACTTGAGCTGGGTTACTCGTTAATTAAGATGCATTCATCACCTTTTCTCCTTGGTTCTTGTCACAGAATTCGCAAGTCACCAAGTTCGGTATTTTTTCGTCACGAAAAAAAAAAATAAAAAAAAAGAGAAAAAAAACGATAAAAATACATGACATCGAGAAGAAAACCGGCAAATTTATAACGGTACCATTGATTTCTTTATTAAAAACAAACTTTAAAAAATCCACCACAATTTAATTCTTCACAAGATGACTTTTCATTTGTTTCCAAAGATAAAAGAAGAACAATGAGTCAATAGTCATCGTGCGGTGGCGCAAAAAAAAATCAATCTACCGATAAACCGATTAAGAGATAGAGATCACGTTTTAAGAATAGTAAAATTTTCATAGCAACCTGAATTTACAGTGCGATTTTTCGATAGAGAAATAGATGGTCCAGTTATAAAAGTGTCGGGAAATCTGTTGTTATTCGATAAAACGACTCGGATTGAATGATTGATTATTTTGATGGTAATCACGCATCTGTTTGGCTCTGTAATCGCAGCGAATCCGTGTGGCTCTTGGCTTTGAGTGAGAGTAGCGTTGAGGCCACGCGAAATTTCATTAAGCGAACATTGACTTGGAAATTTCCAGTTATCAGAGAATGTGTCGCGCGGTCTGATATACACCCACACACAGAAGCACGAATACATTCACGCGGAGAACAGAGTTGCCGCATGCTACGTGTGAACTCCTTCACGTGCCAGTCGAAGCATTACGCAACACTGGCAACAGAAAGATTTAATTGAATCAATGATTTTACGTTGAATGGCATTTAAAGGCAAGTGGCTATTTTCTTCCGCACCATCGGTATTTTTATTATACGGGGAAAAAGGGGAGCCGCGATCGTGTAAGGCCTTTTAAATGACATTTTCAATATGTCAAACCGATGAAATATATTATTATTTATAACGACAATACAAAAACATCCTCGAAGGGCAATCGATATTCGTAACGCGGTGCCCGGTTCATTGAAGAATCGTTTACTTTGAAACGTCGATAACGACACACCGGAATTATTCTATGCCAATAAACTCAAGAGCAATATTTCATTGATTCAATATCGGCTGACCTTTGAAGGTTCGTTGAAACAAGTATCTCAATTGAATTGCCCTCTTGGCTCGCTTGGTAAATGCTCCTTAAGGAGGCTTCTGTGAATTTTAGTCTTTCGCCATTGTTCGATTTTTAAAGATAGTTTGCGCAAATTTTCCCAGTCGTTGAGAGCCCAATAAAATCGGTATCACTAAGTGCGTCAGGGAAACGGATTATTTTCCCCAAAATAATTCGTACTTTTCATTGTATCGCATTTCCGGTTGAGACCCTTAAATAGTAATCACCGGCGGTGCCCTCTGGTTAAAAAATCTTCCTCCACAAAGTACTGTTATGATTCACGGTCTATTTCGAGCTGGTGATGACAGCAGTCTCGATTTAAACATAATTAAAGCTTTGTATTTTAAGATTAGGAGACTCCCGCGGTGCGAAGCTGCATTATCGGCACGTGCCAATCACGAAGAATCAGTTTAACACACTCGACCGATAATCGACTAAAACAGAGAGATAACAGAATTATGAAATGATTTATTTTATGATTGCAATCGTAGACGGTGAACGTTTGGCCCTCGATAAGAGCCGAGTGTTTGGAGATGTTCGATAGGAATTTAATAAACACTGGCTCTTTGGTATCTACTATAAATTACACGATTTTCTTTTTTCTTTCCTTTTTTTTTTTTTTATTTTCCTTGCTGCTTACATATAGTACAACAAACGCTGCGAGCGTTTTGTCGTAGCAAACAAAAAGTTGCGATTGCAGTTTACACGGCAAACTATAGGATAGGACAAGCGGAAGCAACAAAGCAAAGACCACGAAGAAAAAATTAAATAAAAAAGGGACAACGATAAATCTTCGCCGCCTGCGCTGCGGCAAATTTACAACAAACGAGAAGCTTTCCGAGGCTCACCGACTCGGCCATGCCTCGAGCTTACCTTTAAATTTTGGAACAAACATTTGTATATCCTGTGGAATGTTTCTGTAGAAGTCGAGCTCCCGTCGGTTCAATGGCTTGCAGATTGTGTTCTGGTTGAGGAGCAGGAGTCTCGTGTGACCGCCAACCTGCGTTTCAAACAATTCAAATATTATAATACTTTCATATATGCATTTTTAATTCACTAATTCTGACTTATTCATAATTTACGTACGAAAATACTGGTTTTACCTGGGAAATTTTGATATTGAAACGAATAATGATTAAAAAATTCAAGAATGCGTATAAAATACCGGAATCCGCGCGATTTGCGTCGCCAATTAAGGGCAAGGAAGCAAAGAGTGTCTCTACTGTACTCCAAACATTCAGACCCGTGTGTGTGTGTGTGTGTGTGTCTTGTACTTAAAATAAAAATGTAGGTCAAGAGTGAAAAGGCACGCCCCCGTCGCCCGCTCCAGACGCACTGGAGGGGGGCATCTTTCCTTCTGATAATAACACAAACAAGAATTAAAATCTAAAACACGCTGCGAATCGAACAGAAATTTGTTCCTCGAATATCACAATTTTAAGTGCATTTTTGTTCCAACACTTTTCACAATAATTAATATATATATAAAAAATATAAAACTGAAACGTGCACGATTAAAATTCGTTGAAACTGGTATTTCTACTTTTCTTATATAATTTTTCATAATAGGGATAATTAAGACATTTTTGGACATTGAAGAGTAATAAAATCTCTAATTGGAATTGAAAATGTAAAAATTAGCTCAAAGCGAGAGTTATTTATTTTCTTTTGCGAAGAAAGTATAGCGTTTATAAATAAAACTGAGATGAATGACTTCCTCGACGTCTTCGCCTTGTTTGAGGGAGTCCCCAATGATTCACCCTCTGATTCCCACATTTCCCATTGTTTGTAACAAAGTGCTGTTGTACGGTCGATCTCTGAGCAATAAACGAAAAATATAAAATTAAAAGGCTGGTTCTTTAAACCGGGAAGACTCCGAAGTGACTATGTTTCCTTTTGAATGACGCCACTAACGCAACAGCCACACTGTCGCGTCATTTCTCAGCTAAACGTCTTTCTTATCACAATGAAAAACAAGCAATTATTCGCGACGCACCGAGAGCTACGCACAAGAAAACTCGTGCCTTCCTCGAACTTGACCCGACAAAACAGATAAAAATCATTTTGTCAGTCTGAAAATGATTTCTTCAGAAACTTTACTTATTCGTATAAGTTAAATGATGAATAATGAGAGTCTGGAAAAGTAGAAAATGCAAATGATAATGCTCTTCAGTCGTTATCCACTTTACAGTCACGCCTTTCGATGAAAATCCTATCGCTCTTTCTACCGAATAATTTTTGGGCAAGAATTTGGCGATAAGCTTATAGACATTCTTCTTCTATTCACATTTGTTATTTATCCTTGTGTTTTAATGTATATTAATGTTATCTGTTCGCAAAT
This sequence comes from Clistopyga incitator, assembly GCA_947507545.1. Lineage (NCBI taxonomy): Eukaryota > Metazoa > Arthropoda > Insecta > Hymenoptera > Ichneumonidae > Clistopyga > Clistopyga incitator. The sequence goes on along the minus strand of OX382188.1, from coordinate 557,406 downwards.
GACGCAATTGACGCAATTGACAAATTCCCAGCGGTTATTGGATTAACGTAGCGGAAGGATATTTAATGCAAACAAAAGAATACCTTCTCGTAACGACAAAGGTAATAATAATAATTAGACAAAAATGCAGCGAATTTATTACTATCGACAACACAATCAAAAAAATTTGTAGCAAAAGGTAAAAAGGATGGTCAAGCAACAGTCCCAATGTCTTTCATCCGAATTGCCAATCTTATAACAAGCGCAGCTTGAAAATCGGTGAAACAATTTTACAAAACAAATTGCCTTGTAAACATAAACAGAGGAACGAAAGCACGCGATACAGAAGACAAAACATGAAAAATGTGAACGACAAACGCGTACAATAAAATCATGGTAATTTGCGCGCGTACCTGATTTAATATACAATTGAAAACATGAAAATCTGCCGTAAAAGAACATAAACGAGCGTACCAATGATTTTTTAAATATTGCCCCCATTCTTTATTTGCAGCTCATTCTTAGAGCTCCAAATAATCAACGGACACACTCCACACTCCACACGACACAGTCTAAAGTGCTAATATACAATTAAAAACATGAAAATCTGGCGTAAAAGAACATAAACAAGCGTACTAATGATTTTTTAAATATTGCCCCTATTCTTTATTTTCAGCTCATTCTTAGAGCTCCAAAAAATCACTGGACACACTCCACACTCCAGTCTAAAGTGTAAATAAGACGTTAAGACAGGAGGACGGTACCTGGTTGTTGAGTGGATGTAGGGCGACCTCCTCGTCATGATCCTGGAGAAAGGCAGCAGCCGCAGCAGAGGGGGACGAAGTGGAAGAGGAAGAAGAGACCGGGGATGAATTGGTGCTGTAGCACTGAGGTTCAGTCTCTCCCATGCCCCAAGCACCCGTCAGGTATACCATGCCAACGTACACCACTGATGTAATATATTGAAAAATAAGGGGTTCCCCCGTGCGCGTTAACCACTCGATTAAAGAGAGTGAAATTATCGATCGTGCCGCACGGCCGAGCCGTCAAACAAAAATCCCAAATAGGTCGTTCCTCGGGGGGGGTTACGATAGTCAAGACGTTCACCGAGTTACTCGTACGTTTGAGGAATACATTTAATTGAGAACGAGTTATCGACGAGTGCGCGTACACACCGCGAGTGACATACACGTCGACGAGGGGATCGAGGGGCCTAATGTTCGGGGGGAACGTGAGACACGGGACCGTGGAAATACACGTTGATCTCACGAGTGACACTCAACACACGCGAGTCTAGTGAAGTTCGTCGCGTCCGCGCGATACCGACCAATTTATTATCGATAGGCCCGTTGTTAATGTCCCGCTTTGCTCTCGATCCTGTCGACGTTTCGAACGAACTGCTGTTGCTCTCGCAGTCGTTGCTGTTCCTGCTGCTGCTGCTGGTGATGTTGCTGGTAGTGGTGGTGGTGGTACTACTCTGTCCGAGTACCATTACAATGAGACTGTAACACAGTTATCGCATCAGCTGTAAATTGCGGTGTGGGAAAAGGGGGGAGACACAAAGCTCTCTGCTTTCAAGGCCTGCCACGCCACTATTTTTTTTCACTCGCTCCAAGCGACCACGTAAATTCCCTAGAAGTTCCCCACACGTGTCCTGCATCCCCTTAATGGACATCCACTTAAGCGTGACGCTTAAGGAACTTTGAAGTTTCACCATCAATAATAAAGTTTTAGTATTTTTATGCCTTACGTTCATTGACGCACGATTAGAACTACAAAATTACACGTGACTTCTCTTCTCTCCTTACCGACCGAGCATCTCTCCTCCTGTTTTATCATTTGGGAAATAATGTACCCATTGTGACACGGTTCTCGCGATTGCCGCTCACATAACCTGCAAAATGCTCGCGACATGCCGAAACTCTCGATCAGCTGAGTAGTTCGTGATAAATAATGAAAGTGACAGGTGTCAGTGAGGTTCTAACAAGTATCAGTCAATAATAACATCCAGAAACACGAAACGCAGAGCCGCTCGCCGCGAGTCCCTACTTTTTTTCAGCTTTTGACGTTACAGTTATAACCTCACTTTTTGTAAACAGAAAAAAGGGGAATTGAAAGGAAAAATTGATAAAATTGCAAGCGAAGGAGAAAAAATGATTGGACTTGGATCGTGGAGCGAAGTAATGGCCAAATTTACAAAATGATGTAGCCTACGGAATGGTTGCCACCGCTGACAGTATGACGGGCTCAGGCATTTATCATGAGCGTCAGGTAATTGCTAATTTTTGACAAAAGTATTCGCTCGTCGATGTGAATCGCTGATATTTGTAGTTGAAAAAATGACAGTAGCGGAAGTTTTTATTCGCAAAGGATACTGTACATTTTTTGGCTATTTTTATTAAATATTTGTATTATGTATATAGGTGAAGGAATTGTGCGCTCTTCATGCGCTCAACAATCTGTTTCAAGAGCAATGCTTCAACAAACAGGAGCTCGATCGAATATGCTACGGCCTCAGCCCCGACGTCTGGATAAATCCCCACAAATCGCTTCTAGGACTCGGCAATTACGATATTAACGTTATTATGGCTGCGCTGCAACGACGAGGCTGTGAGGCTGTTTGGTTCGACAAACGGAGGTACGAGAAAAGCACAAAAAAAAACAACTGTTGTATTTTCGAACAATTTATTTGTATCTTTTTATCATTGGATGAGGATTATCAACATTCAAGTCGCTCTCAATGAGAAGAAAAACTTCTGGAAAAGAGACAGAATTTTTATTGCTAAAAAAATGAAAAATTTGCCTATTACTTTTTTATTATTGGTTGATAAATAAATGTTTAGGAACCACTGATAAGTACTTTGTATCGTCAATTAAATGATCGATGGTTTATCGATTTTTAAACAGAGATCCCAAATGTCTATGCCTGGATAACGTAGATGGTTTCATACTGAACGTACCGACGGAATATAAATTAGGCTTTGTGCTGTTGCCCCTGAAACGGCGGCATTGGGTGGCCCTGAGGAAGATTCACGGTGCCTTTTACAATCTGGATTCGAAGCTTGATTCACCCCAGCTTATCGGCAAGGTAAATGTACCGAATAATATTTTATCTTGCCGAGTAAGTCGAGTCGATAAACAGCGAAGAAATATGTATTTTTTTTAGCTTGGCGTCCAGTCGCTTTCGCCTTCTTCTCCCTTTTTCAAGAAATATAATTTTTCACAGCATGAAAAATAAAATGTACTTTGTTTATTTACAGGACGACGAGTTATTAGCGTACCTGAAGGACCAAATAGAGAGCAAAGAGAAGGAGCTTTTTCTCGTGGTTTCGCGAGAAGTCGAGAGCAGCCAGGGATGGCTTATCGAGAGCCCCGAGAATAAAGATAATTATAAATGCGAACGCGACGAGTTACGCTACATTGAAGACGGTTTAGGCAACGATATTGATCTCAAGATACCGATGCTGGAACTCGAGTGCAACGAGAACGAGCGCGAAACGACGAACAACCAAAGTACCACGAGGTAATCCCACCTGAGACCGGATTATCGCATAATATATTAACAAATATACATATAATATATATATCGAATGGTCACAGTGACAATAGGCATCGATGAGGGCCGAAGATCCGGAATTCGCCACGGAATTTCAAGGATAACAAATATAAAAACAACAACAAAAAAAGAGATAAATAATAAGACGCTCGGTGATATAATTTTAACGTTTAATATAAATGCCACTCACTCTTCGCAGTTCTTCTTTGCCTAAACAGTCGTTAATGAATCAACGACGAATCGCTTTGCCCCAAAATGTCGCTTCGATAATCCTTTTATATGCATTATTGCTGTTCCTGAGTCACCGAAATTTATTCACTCGTGTTATTTTGCCATCGAATGAATGAGAGATTATCGCGATCGATTTTTATTGACGATGACGAAAGATTTGTGAGGCTTGCGAAAGGAATATTCTAGGTATACGCACGTTACATTTTTTGGTGAATTTGGAGCTGGATTTTGTGTCTTCGGGAATTTTCTAATTTTTCTTTACAATTTTTTCGATTATTTCGCTATGAAGAAAGAAAATTTGTCACTCACTTTCGAAAAATAATTGAGAATGAGTTATTAAAAATGAACAAAAATGCCGTCATTGAGCGTTTCATTTCCAAATTAGCTTTGCGAAGGTGACTCGATTGAGTTGGCGCGAATTTTAATAATAATACGGTATTAAATAGACGAATATTTAGGGGAAGCTGCGCGGAAATGAACGAAGTCTCGCGATGCGATGTATTCACAAGATGTCAAAACATGCATTAATATAGATGCAACGTAAAGAATTTATCCGGTTTAGTGCATAATCCGCTTCATCCGAAGAAGCGCAAAGTCGGGCGAATTGTCTTGCGTCGCAAGATATCAACTCCAATGAGAAGAACAAGAAAAAAGATAAATAAAAAATCACCTATCTGTCGTATAAAAAATGCTAGTCCTTCGAAACTTCGTTGAAACGATTACGAATTATCCTTTATGTAACATAAATTTACGCGTGCGCTCGTTTAATTACCGCACGATTCGTGCATTGAAAAGAATACGAATAAGAGAAGAGGAATAAAACGAGTGAGACAATCTTACAAAGATTTATTAAACGACAAAAAATCGACGAACAATCGTATCTAAGTATAATGTTTTCTACACGTTGTTATTGTCGTGTCACGTTGATTATTGCGCGCAAACGAATGTTTCATTTGTTATTTTCTATGTAATTCACTCGCTGATTATAATACATATCGTTTAATCGATGAAATTTATTAACCAAACGATTGTAGACTTCCGGTCAAGAAAATCGGAAAATAATCTGTCAAATTCGGGAAAAATTAACGACAATACGAAACAAAAAAAAATTGAAATTTTATGCTAATTTTTTTTCCAATGAAATGTTTGATTAAAAAACTGTTATTTAACAATTTTTTGAAAAATAAAATTTCTTTTATTTAAAATTTTATTTGTGCCGAAGATTGAACTAAATTCCGACCGAATTTTTTTCATTTTGCAATCGATATTTTTTTAAATTCTGTATAAAAAATTTCACTTTTTTCGATTTTGATTCGTTCCGTAAGTGTGAAATTTATTATCACAATAATTAAACATAAATATTCATTTAAAAAAATGAAATTCCCAGTCGAAAGATTCCCGTCCTTAAAATCACGAAAAATAGAGTAAGGCGAGGTCCAGAAAAAAATCCAAATCCTTTTGCGTTTCACCGTTTCCGCTTTATTTAAAAATATCTCCATCACCATTTCATTGCCAAAGCTGTGTTCATTTTTTCAATCTCATGATATTGCGTGTGCAAAAAGGCGGAAGCTTTGTCGGAATTTGCCCAGCCCAACCAAGACTTGTAAAGTCTTTGCATCGATTCGTCCTCTTCCGGTCTAATTTCTGGCAGTTTCCGATATTTGGACTCGAGCCGCGCTGCCAATTCACGAGGCTGAGAATTATCTTGTGGTCGAATCTGCGCTCCGCCATTTAAACAACCTGCCAAATCACAAATCATTTTATTTAAAGAGAATATAATTGAAAAAATTAATGGGATCCAATTACCATTCTGCTTTTACTTAGAATAATAAAAAACAAACGAAAGTACACAAAAAAATTCGTACTTCAATTGTAATTGTAATAGGAATATTTTTGAAATTACCAGCAGGACAAGCCATTACTTCGACGTAATCGTACGTGCATTTTGACCTCTTGAGCTTTTGCACTATATTCTGTATATTTCGAAAACCGTTTGCGATCCCGAATCGCAGGAGAATTTCACCGTTTCTCTCGAGTATCGCCTCCTGAAAGTCCGGATTTCGGAGGCTTTTCAATTCCAGCTTTGCATTTTCTATCTGAAAAAGATTTCGGGCCGCGTAATCGAATATGTAATCGGCGTAGCCGCCGGAACCTGAACCACGATGAGACCATAAATCGACGTCTTTGGAATCTTTGCAGGCCCCGAAAGGCCTGTCCAATTTCTGAGGTTCCACCTCGTTTAAGGGTGTTCTTTGTTGCTCTAACATTTGTTCCATTTCGACTGAAAAATTAAGAAAAATGGATGAAAATATTTCTGGCTGTCAATGATTTATTGATTTATTTTTCTTATTGGAGAATATTCAAATTCTATTGGAATAAAATATTTTTTATTTTATCTCTAATAAAAAATAATTTTAAAAATTTTAAAATCGTCTAATTAATTACGCGGATAAAAAACTTAATTTTCGTTTCTAAAGGCTATCCCGAAAGTGTTATACTTACTCGCTGTTATAACACAATCGACGTCCCTCGAGTCCTTTAATTTGTTGTTAAAATCTTCTCTGTAGGCCTCTAATTTTTTATCATAACAAGGCATGAGCGTGATGTGATAAACTCGGTCAGGCGATAATCCTTTATTTTCTGCTATGTGATATTTCACCAAGGAGCCCATTATTTGCTGTGGCGATTTTGTTACGCTTATGTAAGGCAATATAAAATTGCCATGTGTCTTTTCCGCGTAGCATACCCATCCTTCATTTTTCAAACAGCAACGAAAAGACAAAATTCTATTATGCATGTGAAGGAAAGCACTGAGGAGATGTTCGTGCAAATGCAAATAATGAAAAAATATTTATGTGAATGGAAATATTCGTGTAATTAATTTGACAGCCTGAGCAATTGGTAAATTTACCGGGGCAGGAAGAAGCGAGCATTGGCAATTGCTTTTGTACACCTTCTTTCGAAGATTTGTGCCTCTCTACAAATTCTTTGGCTGATTCTAGAAGAGCGAAATCCTCGGCTACCGTCATATCGAGTATCATGTCGGCGCCTAAACTCCGAAAGTAACCAGCTAGCCGACGAGCAGCGTCTTCGGAGGTGAGCTCGTACCGCTCGGCTAACGAAAGCACAGGCTGAACCGAGAGACTGACTACAATAAATTTGCACTCTTCTTGTTTGCCACTCTGAAAAAGATAAATCAGCCAAATGATTTTTTTGATGTAGCGTTTGGCCTAAAAAAAAAAATACAAGAAAATCTTTTGATTATAATAAAAAGATTGATTCTTCTGAAGAGAACTTTTTATAGCATAATTTTAGAAAAATTAACATAAATCTTTAAAAATGATGCTAATATCTTAAAATTTTTATGAGAATTAACTAATCCAATCACCAAAAATATAAACAATTTGAATCCCTACAAAAATTCATCAATGTTTCGCGATATTTAAATGTTTTTTCCACAATTAAATCTCTCAATTCACCGTTTGTTGATCTCTCTTCTCCTGAAAAACCCTCAAAAGTTCTTCTTGACTCTGTTGAGTAACGAGGACGCTTTCAGCCGAAGTAATGCAACCGCTGCACGCCAGACAATCCGCCAGAGTGATTTCCACCTTTTCCAGCTTCTCCGATTTCCCTTTCTGCTTTTCGCAAAGCCACGGAAAGAAAAATTCAAAGCGTTATTTAACACGCAAGCAAAATCCTCCCATAATTACGAAAAAATTACCATGTCCAGTTCGACGTAAGCTCCGTCTTCCTGAATTTTAATCTTGGCTCCTGTTTTGCTGCTTGATTTTTTTATCTCCACGGGTTTTATGCATTCCTAAAAAACAAAAACAAATTCCAAAACACAAAAGTGAGATTCTAAAATAAAATTGGTAAAAAAAAATGCATAAACAATGAAAATAAAGGCGACGATTTATCAAAAATTGCAACTCACTTGCGAAGGCGTTATAAAATCATCGAGATTTGTGATCTGCAGGGCGCCACTAAAACGCGAAGCCATGGTTTCCGGTTTTTATGGGAGCAATTAAAATTTTCGAACAGTCAGTAATTTAAAAAATTGAAATCCGAAGAACGTCAGTCGAGGTAACCTCACAATTCGTGTACTCGAAATCAGCTGATCTTAAGGGTGTGTGGGGCCATTTAAATGGCCAGTGCGATGTTTGGATGTGTTTGTGTGATGCGCACGTGCTTTTATGCGCAAAGTTGCCCATTTGAATCGCGTGTTGCGTCACTTCCGGTCGCAATGTCCCGGACGGCACTCCTAACCTCAAAAGTGACGATGTGCCGCAGCTGATGCTGATGTAACGCCACAAAATTAGTAAATAGAGTAAATACGATAAGTTTGGGCCGGAAAAGCGTAAATTTTGTCATCGGTAAGTCCGCAATATCGATTTTACAATGACGGAAGGTACTGACAGTGCTGCAGAAGTGAAAAATTCGGAATCCAACGAAACCGGTGCCAAGACCGACTCCAAAAATGACACCAAAAATGGTGTCAAAAGTGAGACCAAAAGCGATGCAGCGACTTCGGTAACTGATAATTATGGCTACGACCTTTACCCCGAAAGACGAGGCGGTAAAGCGAAGAGAAACTGGCTCAAAACTTTCCTGCTCATGGAAGGTCGCGAGTCCATGGAGAACATTCGCTGCGAACAGAATGTTTATCAGTGTATAAGGACGAGTACGTACGTACCGAATGAAATGACTATTTGTTTACGAGGCGAGCACAGGGATCGGCGATGTGGACTCAAAGAGAATCCAAAATAGTTTGTGTTTTTCTGATCGTTATTTGGTTCGGCTCAAGATAACGAGTGGATTTCTACTTATTATCTTTCCAGGAACGAATCACGAGTTGTTTTATATTTAGGTATAAATGGTCAATGGGTTTTCGTTCATTAACTTTTTAGGAATGAATGATTTTTTTTATTCGTTAAACATGGCCATCCCTGGGCCTGCGCTGCGTACGCAGCCAGAAATTGTATTAATCAATTGGTTTTTGAAATTTAAGGTCCGCTGGTTAAATTGATGATGGCTGCTTTAAAAGGTTCCGGATGGTGAGCATCTATTCATTTTTCAATGTTTCAGACATCAGGGGACTCGAGTTACCTAAAACAAGTCAAAAGAAAAAAATTCATTAGTGTCGAAATATTTGAATGTAGCCCTTGAAATCTGAATATGATAGTCTAGAAAAATAGTAATATTTTTTTTTGTCCTTACCGAAATATTTTTACAAAATTTTATTATTTTCAGCGAAATCGATATCAGACGTCACATATCCTGCGAAATATGCGATTCTTCCGTCAGTGGTGGATACGATCCTGAACTTAACCAGGTGTTGATCTTTTTCCATAAATCTCTTTACAATTTGGAGTAAATATCTTCATTCCTGAAAACAACGAATATATATATTTAAACGTGCTCTTCGTCTGTTGGAATTATTATCACCAGCAATAATTAATTGATACAACAAAACAATGCCCAAAATTAAAAAATCGAATATCTTGCAGAAACAAATGTAAGCTGATGAAATTACAACAAAAAATCCTTCCGTTTTTGGTTTTATCGACCTAAAATTGTTACTAAATTAATTAAAAATGGTTGATAATAAATGTACAATAATCCAAAATGCTTTTGCATCCAAATAATAGATAGTAATGACGTAATTTATATCTTCAAAAAGTTTAGATGCTTCCGCTAATCAATGGTAATTAAAAATTGCAGATTATCGTTTGCCAAAACAATTCGAAGAACGACGGTTTCGTTCAGGGTATCTTGGCTCACGAGATGATACACATGTTCGACTTTTGTCGAAATAATCTCGACTTCAAGAACATCGATCATCTCGCGTGCACAGAAATTCGAGCGGCGAATCTTACGCATTGCAGCTTTCTGAGTTCGTGCACACAAGGCGACTCGTCGTTTATTAACGTGAGAAAGACTCACGAGGTAACGATCAAGTTTATACGTAAATTGAATTTTCTTCTGTTATTATCTTCGATTTACGAGGAAGAAGTCACATCTAAATTGCTGATTTTCATCGACGGATATTTTATTTGCTTATCTGCTCATGTTTTTCATTGCAGGACTGCGTGAAAAACAAGGCTTTCATGTCGGTAGTCTCTGTGCGGAATGTTACTCTCGAAGAAGCTAGAGCGGCCATCGAACGCGTGTTTCCCAAGTGCTATGCGGATTTGGAGCCCGTCGGAAGGCGCCTACGACCGCGATCTAAAGATATGGAAAAGGCTTATATGGAAGGACCATATTATGGTTACGATATTTAGTCCATTAACGAAAAACACGTAGTGTGTAAATAAACAAATTTCCATGGTTAAATGAGGAAAGGAATATATCCCGATGTACAGTACTCCTAATGATTGTTCTAAAATTTTATTCATTTAAATTTCCTTATTCTTATAGCACGTCCAAAAAATGTTTCACTCCATTGTGCTCCTTTTTTTTTTGTTGCAATTTGATATAATGACTGAATGGGTCTAAAAGCGTAAGTATGTATAATGAAATTATCAAACCGGAAATCCCGGATTAATTAGCTTCTGCTGAAGCCCAAAACATTCTTTTCTTTTTGTTACTTCGGACGTAACATGGAATACCTAAAATACGAACAGTGGAAGACCGATTATTGTGTTCCAATGGCTGAACGGAATCGGAAGCGAAATTATGTAAATTGTGCCGAAATTGTTTGTCTTATTTTTCAACCGTAAAAAGATGTAACCATTGTGGTAGCCTGATAGTAGCTAAATCTGGGTCAGCGGTTTTTCCGTTGCAGGAAAAAAGTTTTGCAAACGTTATCACGTTTTTCTACTTTAGAACGACGTAAAGCTTTCAAAGATGATCATATTTTTACAGCTCTCTATTTTCTAGCTGCTTTATGTTGCGTTTTTTTTTTTTGTTAAACTGAGATATTGGTGCAAGAAAAGCGCGCCGATGGAAAGAGCGATCGCTTAGCACATTGTTGGCAAAATATAGTGACATACTTTCGAGGCATGCCCCGTTTACTATGTCCATATAATATGGTACAATATACGAGGCATTTCATGCCAACTCGACCTGAGTCTGATCCTTGACCTCTTGGATATCACCCCCAATTTTTATTACATTTTTTAAAAAGCAATCCTCATACTTATGATTATTTATAACGAAAATATTGAATGTCATTTTTAAATTCCGAAAAATTTCTCATAAATCCTGTATATTAGATATCAATATTTTTAAGCTTTTACCCTTTCATTTTCACAAGTACATCAATTGTTAAAAAAATGTTTACAAAAATTGTGGTTGCTGAAAAATAAAAATAAAAAATCGCGGATGAAATCCAAGAGGTCGAGGGTGAGAACCAGGTCGAGTTGGTACGGAATGGCCCATAGATACGCCTGTAAATACTCTAATACGTATAGTCGCGTGCTTTGTGTGCGCAAAGCCTCATCCGGAGGTCGTCAAGCGATGTGGAAAGAATAATGGGCTTGAGAATGGTCGACTGGGCCGATACTCGTTCGACCTGGGCGATGGGCGAGCGCTTCTCTTCCCTCCCGCCTAAAAAGTACCGCCTCAACTTTATGTCCTTAAACAGCGGAAGTCCATATCCGCGTGTCTATTAAACGCCGAATAAACACAGCCTACTGACATCAAAAGTACTTCATCACCACGAAAATTATGTTTTCATAAGCCAGCCAAGATTTTACGACACTGCGCCACTTTGCAAAATTTATATTACAGCATTAACTCGCAATTTATCGCACGTTTTCGTTCATCCGGTGACCGAACGTATTTTAGTCGGACATTGCGAAATTTACATTAATTATCTTTTATTTCTATTTATTATATGCAGGAATTTTACATAAATTTTTTTAAAACGTTAAGTCAACATTAAAAAAACATTTTTTGAATTACCTTTCAATTTTTAATTGCAAAAAAAATTATGAATCTTAATTGACGACTTACAAAAAAAAAAAAAAATGATAACTGGACTCAAAAAAATGATTGAATTACTAATTAATATCAAACTGTGCCAAATCCTTCTCACAAGTTCAATTAAAAAATAATTATTCAACACAATCATGTTGTAAAAAGATCTTCACTCTATTTCCGGTTGAATGAAAAAAAAAAGTATTTCGCGAGCATCGATAAATCTCGGCCCATTGATGTTCCGCAGACTCGAATGCGCCGGTGGAGTGCCAAATGATTTTCGCGACACACTTTTAGGCCCGCAGTCGGAGAGTAACTTCCTTCCCGCGGCGATAAAAGGAAGTGGAGAAAAGCAGAAAGATTCGCGGAGAGCATTGGCGAGGAGAAGCGAGAGGAGGCGGACTGCGTGAGTAGTGGGTGCTTTCGTAGAATATACGCTTACTCGCACCTTTGTTTCAGTCGTCTCCAAGGAACACCCCACATTTCGACTCGGAAACCAGCAGCCACTCCGCGTGACTCCACTTGGCATGCTATATCATACTCCGGTATCATGTAATGTATGTACTGCACGGAGATGATGAAGACGAGATCCGAGAGGGCGAGGAGAGTTTGGAATTGGTGCAGATTGGTCCATACGAAAGAGGAGCGAGTGTGTGAGAGGAGAAGCAGAAGCGGAAACGCTTCGCGTTGTGGGACACCGTCCTCAATAGCGCGGCGCTCTGAAGCACCGCGTCGCCGCGACTGGAGTATCTTAAGCGGCGCACTCACTCGTGGTGAGCGCACCTACGGAGAAGAGCCAAGAGGAAGCGCCCGAAGCAACCGCTCCGCCTGTACACCACCCGGTCAGCCAGGAGGTGAACGATCCGCGCGGTTCACACCACGAGGAGCTTCCTCGATGTCGGGCAGTCGTTAAATCTCGAGTGCACTCTCTTCTCTTTTCTTTCGCTTCCTCACACAATTTCACCCTCTATTTTCCTATTTTTTTCCAGTTATTCTCTAGTTTTTGTTAGGTTTGAATAAATTTAATTAATTGATTAATTAGAAACTGCGTGAGATTTCATGTCGACTAATTCTTGACGTACACCTAATTTTTTGTTAGGTTTGAATAAATTAAATTAAATGATTAATTAGAAACTGCGTGAGTTATCATGTCGACGAATTCTTGATGTACACCTAATTTTTTGTTAGGTTTGAATAAATTAATTAAAAACTGCATGAGTTATCATGTCGACTAATTCTTGGCGTACACCTAATTTTTGGTTAGGTTTGAATAAATTAAATTAATTGATTTATTAAAAACTGCATGAGTTATCATGTCGACAAATTCTTCACGTATGCCTAATTTTTTGTTAGGTTTGAATAAATTAATTAAAAACTGCTTGAGTTATCATGTCGACAAATTCTCTCGACGTACACGTAAGGCATTAATGACAACGAGAAAATCCTCTCTCTCCTCTCGCAGAGTTGCTGTCCTCTCGAGCAGCGCGCGTATACCGACAACCCCGCATTCGTCTGCTACCGCGGCGAGTAAATTGTGAGCGACGACGAGGGAAGCGCTCGCGAGGAGCACAGTCAGTGCCAATCGCGGTCTCGTCGCGCCGAGACGAACCGAGACCGAGTAAAGCTCGTCTCTCCGTCCCTTCGTTTCTCGTTAGATACTTGAGTATCGTTTTATTTTACTTCTCTTAAGTAAATCTATGAAACGCGTGCTTCATTATCCGTCCAAATATATTATTTGTATTTTTGTTAATATTAAAGCGTGTTGATTTTGATGATTTCGTGGTTCTCCATTATCTAAATAATTTGCCGGGTTTTTTTTTTAATTCCCCGATTGGTCGACGGGGGGCCGCGTGTGCTTTTAGTGGTGCTTACTTTGCACGAAAAGTCTACTTTTCGTCGTTTCACCAAATTTGCGGCATCCACTTTGAAGAGTTTTCAACTTTGAGGGGAAAAAAACGTCGTTTTTCTTGGCAGCCAATGTAAGATATTTTTTTAAATATGAATATGACATTTTTGTATGTAAATTAGATTTTGTATTTAAAGGAAATTAGGTGAAAAAGATGATTAGAAAATATGTTTTTTTTAAGTTAAAATAGATGTTGTAAATTTAGAGGTGGTTCTTTAGAAAAAAAAAGGTTAAGTTATAGTGATATTAATATGAAATATATATATATATGACCTTTTTAAGTGATGCTCGTTAACGATTTGCCTGAAAAATTCAACTGCTTTTCACAGAAAAATGTGTGGCATCCACTTGAACGCAAGAGGTTATTTTAAAAAATAGTTCAACCTGGGAATTTTGTTGGAAAATAATTTTCAACGTTAGAATTTTGTTAGAAAATAATTGTCGACCCGAGAATTCGATTAGAAAATAATTGTCAACCTCAGAATGTTGTTAAAAAATTATTTTCAACGTTAGAATTTCGTTAGAAAATAATGTTCAACCTGTTTGCGAGAAAATACTTTACAACCCATCGATTACGTATAGAATTAAAAAAAAAAAAGTAGTTTCCTTGATTTATAAGGATCTTGACATTCAGCAAAGAATTCTCGATGGCTGCACTTACATTGCAATGATTTATCGACGACCCTGAAATAAATCGATCAAAAAAAGTTTACGACTGGGTTGGCAGCCACTGAAGGAAGTAAAGGATTAACTGGCAATCAATCTCACCCGCGTAGTTCCTTCTTCCGTGCACTGAGCATCATGCGGCGTGTATGTATCGCCGCAGGAGCGATGTCGAAGCATTAGGAACTCCGGAGAGCTATCGGTACGACAAAAGCCACTTTGTTGCCTCGGAAAATAGACTTTCCACGGTTTCTCGCGGCGATATCTTTTATATCCTATTATAGTAACTGAGGGCAATCCGCTTTCTCATCAAACTCGATTCGTTTCACTTAGAATACCCTTAAGAAAAAAACAAAAAAAAATAGATAATTTATTTCAAATATTAGTTTTACATTATTTCTTTTTTTATTTGGAAATTATCTATTGTCTATAAAAAAACATCCCACCAAATATTTTAACTTCGTTGTTGTGACTTCCGAAAAAAAAAAAAAAAAAAAAAAAAAATGCAATGCCCAAAAAAACACAAATGTGCTCTTTAATCTCTAATAAAAACATTTTGAGCTCCGGAAAATCGCGGAAAATCGTTAAAGTAAATGCGGATGAGAAAATGAGAGAAAATAAAAAGTAAAAGGAAAATAAGAAACACGAGATACGCACTAGCGAGGAAAGCATTGGGCCGCGCACAAGAACGAAGCCCGTGAACGAGGCGAACTTCCTGTGTATGTACATACCGTCGCGTATCCGAGCTCCGGGAATGAGAAATACTGTTGTGTCGCACACGCTCAGAATCCGGGACGCGCGTAAGGCTAAACAAGCGCGCTATGCACGCGTGTTGTATTATCCACTCATCAACATATACGTACCCGCATGACCTCTACCCAATGTGTGTCGCCAATTAACGGACTTTCGGAGATTTCACTGAGCGCGCCATGCGACGACCTTATATACTTTCTCGTTATACTTTATACGGTAAACACTCTGTAATTTGCACTCGGCTCTCAAGGATCGTTCCTTTTGCCGCGAAATGCAGTTGTGCAAATTAGCATTTTTTCTTGAATTTTCCATCGCAAATTAAAATTAATATTTCGGGAGACATATTGTTTAAAAAATTTTACTGGACAATCACGTTTCTCATTATATTTTATACGGTAAACACTAATTTGCACTCGTAATTTCTTGTTTTTGCAATTTTATTTCGCTCGATAAAATTTTTCGAAAATTCATGCAATAACATTGTTGTTTTTAAACCCCAATATCAAAGATCACGTAATTATTTTTTTCAATTATCTTATGAAGTTTTATCTCGGCAGCTAAAAATTTATTTCAGTTGAAGCGTTTTTTCGGCTATTTTTGGGAATCTTAAAAATCTCATAAAAACGGAATGCATCGTGCGTTTTTGAAAAAATTAATAGTAAATAAAGATTGACCATTACTTGATGTGCCATTAAAATTTGGGCTAATTAGTTCTCGAGTTATGCACATAAATATACAGAAACAAAATTTCAAAAATAAAATAAACAAGTCATTGTTATTAAGGCTTCCTCCACGAGTCACTTCCTCCACTTAATAACAATAGGACGACGAGAACTCGTTGATTGTCGAAAATATAGCTAAGAAAAGTGTTATTGTGTACGTACAGTAGAGCCTCAATTATCCGAACAATTACTCGGATTGTCGGAGCGCTCAATTATCGGAACGTCGGCGCGAAGCGTACATTGTTATTAATTACGTTCATAACGCGAGAACCGTGCATTTCCAACGATCCGCACGTCGAACGTATCGAAAGGTGCTTTGTGTCTTGGAGCGTTGATCCGCTTGCCGAGATTCCACGCGCGCAGTCTTTCAATATATTTCTATCAGCAGCGCGCAGACAGAAATTGTTCCGGCTACTCTCGGTCCCAATTAGCTCCCACAATCGAGGCTCTACTGTACAGAGTCTGGACGAGTTTGAGGCACGTCAGAGAGCAGTCCCGCAGGAGTTCCGTTACTCTGCTCGTCTCACACATATTTCTTCTGCCTCTCTCTCTCTCTCTCTCTCTCTTGAGAATGAGAGCCGAGGCGTGTTGAGTTCCTCGCATTGCGATGAAAAGTCTCAGGTGGGCTTTCACCGTCTCTTCTCGACTTTCTCGCCCCCTCGATTCTCTTTACATATTTTTATACATTTATATATATCATATATATATGTAAGTATTACTTTGGCTCGCTGACTCGACGAATGCAGGCGATAAAAATGAGCCCAAAGGAATAACGCGAAAAACGGTAAATAAGGCGAAGCTCGAAACGGGGAACAACGAAAATGCGATAAAGCGAAAATGCAGTCGTCGGAAAATCGGAGATGAGGGAGAAGGAGGGCTACGAAATAACTCGATGGAAAGAGAAGCGAGAGCTCGGAAGGCGGTGCACCAGCAGCAGCAGCTCGATATTACTCGATATCCGCTACAGAGCGAGATCGAAGCCGCGCTGTGACCCACTTACAAACCCAGACGTACACACTCTCTCAATTTTGTAGCAGACTCCTCCGCCCGGACTCCCTTTTCGACACTGCGCTTTTCATTGTCTCGCTTCCTCCACTTTCCGACCAAACCTTTCGCCGCTTCTTGACGTTTAATCTATCGATACGTCCAGTTAACTTTGGGGACCAAAGCCTCTTGCACTTTAAGTGCATTTTTTTTAAAACAATATTTGTATATAAATTATTGTTAATTATTGTAAATATTGTCGGTAGAGAGGGTCGATGATTTAAAAATTGGCCAGACGTACGCACTCTCTCAATTTTGTAGCAAACTCCTCCGCCCGGACTCCCTTTTCGACACTGCGCTTTTCATTGTCTCGCTTCCTCCACTTTCCGACCAAGCCTTTCGCCGCTTCTTGACGTTTAATCTATCGATACGTCGAGTTAACTTTGGGAACCAAAGCTCCTTGCACTGTAAGTGCATTTTTTTTTTAAACAATATTTAAAACAATATTTGTCGATGATTTAAAAATTGGGCAAAGTATCGAACACACTTTTCTCCAATTGCCAATTTTTTTTAGCTATGAAAAAAATGAGAAAGGATTGGAACGTGCCCTAATGTTGTCATTACTCCCGCCGGGCCCAAATGCACCATTTTTCTCCCTAGGCAATAATTAAATCCGCACGCGGCTCAGCGAAGTCTCGAATTTTACGCACGAAACTTTTTATCACTACGTCGGGAAAGAGTACATTTCCGCCCCGAGGGCCGAAAAACCCGCTTTTCAACGTTATTCTCATCTTTTTCATTCCCGCGATGAAAAGCAAGTGCACGATCACAACATTCCCATCTCTCTGCACATTTACGCAGGTTCGCTATTCAAGTGTTCTTCCGGATATCATTAGAGCGTTGAAAAGTGCTCCTTTTCTCCCTCCCTACCTGCATTATTCGTTTTTCTTTGTGTTTTTTTAAAAATACAGTCACGCGATGTTTCGGAGGCAAAAGTATTCGAGCTCTTCGTGGTTTGCGAGTGTATTTCAGTGTTAAAAAAAAAAATCGTTGCGAAGAGAGAAAACGAAGGAGGAAAAATGGAAGAACGCGCAAAAGTCCATTTATTTTCTCTTGCGGATGGTAGCGTTTTCTCTTGGCCGCTTTTGCTACCGCTAAGCGTCATTTTCCCGGACGAAGAGCATAGCAAAGTACGGTGAACGCTTTGAAAAGTGGTTTTGAAAAGGAAGAGGACGTCGGTGCTGTAAAACCTCGTCGCCTCTCATCCCTTCGACTGGCTATCGTCCAAAGTGTGCTTTTCCGCCCCCCTCTCTCTTTCTCTCGATAATCCGCTGGCTCAGCCACCTTAAAGCTCCTGTTTAATACATGGTAACCGTTGCGACATCCTCTTTTTCTTTTTCTCTACGTAACACGTGCAAAACACGATCAGACGAATGTCGCATTACAAATTGCCAAACGCGACTGGCATAATACTCAGATTTTTTTGCATACGGGACAATAATCCTCATGGAGCTTTTTTTAGGAATCTTTTTTTTTTGTTGGTCTTTCCATGTCGGGACACTCGGAATGAGCAAAACGCGAAGGGAAGGGGTTTAGAAATGACGTGATAAAAAATTAGGCGAAATTTAATGTAGATTTTCTGGGGGGCCTTTTTTCGTAAACTTTTTTGGTGTACTGAATTTAATATACAAGTGCGATGTCAAATTTATTATTGGTAGAGTAATTCTTGTAATTGGCTTTGATTTTGATGTAAAAGTATTTTTTTAATTCGTTTAATTTAATTGCAAATGTAACTCGATTTTGGATGACAATTGGACGAATAACGTAACCCAGATTTACGGCTGGGGTCATGATCGAAAGTTCATTACAAACACTCGATGACTTTCGATGCTATTTATTGCAACTCATACAGCCGTTTGTAAATCCACCTGTGGCAATATTACGTAGTTGCTATTTGCTCGGTGATTACCACGGGATCGTGAGGCCCAAGTGTAATACAACGGTTCTTGCTCCCCGAGTTTGTACGTCATTTCACCGTTGAATTACCGATTCGGATTATGTCGGAGCTATGCGGACCAACGTGGACCTCAATAAGATAACGAACGGTACTCTAATAGTCCAGTCGCCCAGTACCTAACGGTCCGAACTGATACGATCGGGCCCCCAGCGACTCTCAACTCTCGACTTTGCTTTATTTTATATATTTACAAAAAAAGAAATTATTATTTTAATATTATATTTTCTGTAAAAAAATGTATATTGTCTTTCAAATCAATAATAGTCCAGTCGCTCAGTCCGAACTGATACGATCGGGCCCCCAGCGACTCTCAACTCTCGACTTTGCTTTATTTTATATATTTACAAAAAAAGAAATTATTATTTTAATATTATATTTTCTGTAAAAAAATGTATATTGTCTTTCAAATCAATAATAGTCCAGTCGCTCAGTCCGAACTGATACGATCGGGCCCCCAGCGACTCTCAACTCTTTCCTCACGCATATTTGCTTTATTTTATATATTTACAAAAAAAATTATTATTCTAATATTATAATTTCTGTAAAAAAATGTATATTGTCTTTCAAATCAAATGAACGTAAAATTAATGAATTTTTTTCCTCGTTTGCGTTTTTTCAGATGCTGACGAAGATTTTGGGCCCGACGATGCTCGCAATTTGCTGCTGGTTCAGCGTCGCAGCTGCCGTCGCTATTTCCCAGGAACCCATAGCCCAGGATGGCGACATTGCCAGGCACTACAACTCCCGATATTCAATATACGACGAGCCTTACAACATCGAGTTCAAGTACCATAATTATGAGCACATGAGCCGATTTCTCAGGGCCACATCACTGCGATTTCAGAATCTCACTGCCCTGTATTCTATAGGAAAATCAGTAAAAGGTACACATTCAATTTTCTCTGTCAAATTAGGAAAATATTGAGTATCGATTGATATTGGAATGAAAAATATTGATTATTAGTTCATTTATTTTTACGTCATTTATGCCACGAGCTATTCTATCGATTATCAATCGATTCTTTTGTTTCGTACATTAATTCTCTTTTTCACTTAATTCAGGACGTGACTTGTGGGTGATGGTCGTATCGTCCTCGCCTTACGAGCACATGATCGGGAAACCCGACGTTAAGTATGTTGCAAACATACACGGAAATGAGGCGGTCGGACGAGAATTAATGCTGCATCTCATTCACGTGAGTCCTGACTATTTTTAGTTATTTCTTTTTCTTTTTTTTCATCGATTGATAGTTCCATGAATTAATCATGGCTCATTTGCAATAATTAGATAGATATACCGAAATTCAAAGGAAAATTCATTTCAGGGTTTACAAGAATTTTTTTTTTTTCAATGATATCAGCAAACAAGTGAAATATCTAAATATGAATATCGATAATTTGGCTCTGATTTCCTCCCCTTAAATAAATAACCAAACGGCCGAAAATAGTTGGGATTTATTACACTTATAATTTAAGGTAGTAAAATAATTTTAGGAACTCCTGGAGTAGTCACAGTTATTATTTTAGATAAGAGGCCCGATTTATAGTCATGGAAAAAAAGCTATAGATATTCCCGTAGTTTCGCAGGTCATTGAGGCTCATTCAGGCGCAGAAAGTCGCTCGAACGCTCTTTTGCGTGCCATCAGCTGCATCGTTGTATTGTAGCGCTTGTAATACGTTCCGCAACACTGAACTCCGTCTCCTATCTCGTCATTACCGTGACCGTGATTGTACATCAAGTATATCCCACGTGGTTCATCCTCGGAGAAAATGTAATGTTAAAAAAGTGGGAAGAAGAGAGTTTGATATATAAACAAATAACATAAGATAGTCGAGAGGTTTCCACACACCATTAAAAAAAAAACGGGATGTCTTCGTTAGAAATGCTCGTCTCATTAGGTCAGTGATTCATTGAGTTTTGCCTCGGTATATTCCAAACCTGCGAGAAACAATAGGCTCGAGGGTAGAAATCGTCCGTCTCTATGAATAGTCGCATTTCACTGCGTCCAGATTCGGCGCGGGGACTTGTTGGAAAACACACAGTGGTCGTCCAAAAGAAAACTGTGACACTTTCGTGATAATGAATGGCACGGGCCGCTGGCGCAGGAAAGAGAAACGAGACAATTCCTTTGTTTCAGGAAAGGAGGAGAAAGAAAAGGCGCAAAAAACGACAATAGCAGCCGGACTTTCATATCCGTTGGAATAAGAAGAAGAAGAAGAAGAAGAAGTGGAAGAAACAGACGTACAGACACTGCATAACTCCGCGCAAATTATCATAACTAGGCTCGCGCTCGTAAACATTCCCGAGACTCGTTATATTCGAATAAATTTACCTTTGGAACTCGCACGATTTTATCAAGCGGTGGGAACTGCCCTGTCATTTTTTTTTACACTTTTACACTCAACAAAATTATTTATGTTAATAATCTTTCAGTTCATTTGGCATTTTTTAATGTAAAAGTTAATATAATAATTTTGTCTCTAATTAATATATCGATTTTAAGAACAAAATTTTATCGTATGCCCCATATATTAATGAGGAGGAGGGGGGAGGGGGCGGGGGCGCTTACGCTATAAGCTATTTAATACGTTGCGCAACCCAAGTTATTACCTACTTTATTCCGGGGCAGAGTTATGGGCGGTGAATTATTGCGTGCGTTTTAGCGAAAATTCGACGAAGCGAGAAGCATGCACTTTAATCACCTATTTCGCTGCTCCTGATATCGCGTGACCGAGAGAATCCTGTAATTTTCACAACTTTATCACACGCCACTGGCGTGTTAATAAATTTTCATCGTTGGATAGTCTTTGTAATTTTATCTTTCAAATAGACCAAATTTATAGCGGCACTCAAATATCAAACTGTTATTAGAGGGAGACAGTTGGATTAAAATTGCTGATATTTATTTATTGCTTGCTTGCTGGTATTATTGTAAGATATTTTTATTTTTTATTCACCGTTTTCAAAAAATCACAAATTATCTCGTAAGATTCTTCGTTCGCAATAAATGTAGTAATGATGGTATTGAAAAGATTTCTAATTTATTTTCACGTTGAACATATATTTATTAATTGAATTGCTAATTTGTTTCAGTTGCTGGTGACAAAATATGGCAGCGATCCGTACATAACTTGGCTGCTGGACAACACGCGAATCCACATTCTCCCATCGATGAATCCGGATGGATTTGAGGTTTCGAAGGAAGGATCTTGCGAGGGTGGTCAGGGTCGTTACAACGCTCGTGGGTTCGATTTGAACCGCAATTTTCCGGATTACTTCAAGCAAAACAACAAGAAGAGTCAACCGGAAACGGAGGCGGTCAAGGAATGGGTTTCCAAGATACAATTCGTGCTTTCCGGAAGTTTGCACGGCGGTGCACTCGTCGCCAGTTATCCATTCGACAACACGATAAACTCCCGTAAGTATTTCGCTATTTTCCGAAAAAATTTTTAACGAAATCACACGCATATTAAGCAACAAAAATGTGTTTACTTGCGTACGGTCGAAAGTCCCGACGTTAGAACGATTAGAAAGTGTGATACCGAAACTCGTGGCATTGGACAATAGCTTCCCACCAATTTTCCCGCCTAAATCCGGCTTACGTCGTTGCCGGGGATTCCCCCGTTTCGATCGAATGTCCGCTCGGGTATTCCCGCGTATTTCTCTGCGAACGGAAGTGAAAAGCAACTTTCGTTGAAATAGTAGCGACGCTCGCTCGCTTTCACCGGTTTTCGAGTGATTCACTTCCACGGCAATAAATCTTTATTGCTCTCAGCCATCGAGCCGTGCATTATTCGTTTTATTTATTCTTTTATGGACGTAGAAATGTATTCTATCCATTGTTTCACCTATTTTTCACGCTATCAGGGATCTGCCGATCGGCACCATTGTGCGCAGGTAAATTACGTCCACACATTTGTTATTTAGTTCGACTCCAATTGTTATTATGGATTTTTCGGATTTTTGTATTGTTTTTTTTTTTTTTTTTGTAAGGCATTTCCACCCAAAATTACATTGCCCTTTTTAGTATTAATTATTTGTTATTCAAATGCGATTCTGTTGAAGAAGAATTCGGATTTGGATTCAACGGACATTATTTATGAAATAAACAATATATATATATATTAAGGGAAATGTACAAAAATAGGTAAAAAAATAGTTTTTTTTTCTGACAAAATAAAAATTTTATTTTTGTTTATTCCCATTTTTTAAGCATTTATTGTATGCGTTTCTCGATTGCCGGGCAAAAAAAGTGTTCCAGAGTTATTCGTCGACGCCGAGCATATCGCCGGACGATGACGTCTTCCGTCATTTGTCTCTCACCTACTCCCAAAACCATGGATCGATGCATCGTGGTGCTGCGTGCTCGGCTTCCCAACCGGGCTTCAAAAACGGCATAACCAACGGAGCCGAATGGTATCCTTTGACCGGTGGTATGCAGGACTTTAATTACGTTTGGAACGGATGCATGGAAATCACTTTGGAGCTCTCTTGCTGCAAATATCCTCCGGCTGAAGACCTACCGCACTATTGGGAAGAAAATCGAGTGGTAAGAAAAAAAAAAACAACCACAACGAAAAGCACACGATTCCACCTAATCTTGAAATTTTTTTTTTTTTTGTGCGTTTATATTCAATTTTTTAATAACCGGTTTTCCTTCTTCAGGCTTTAATAAAATTCCTCGCTGAGGCTCATCGCGGTGTTCATGGTTTCGTGATAGACGAGAACGGAAATCCCGTCGAGAGGGCATCGATTAAAATCAAGTCGCGTGACATCAGCTTCCTCACCACGAAATACGGCGAATTCTGGAGAATCCTTCTCCCTGGGCTTTACAAAATCGAGGTTTGAGCATTCGCTTTTGCAGTTGTTGCATAAATAAATATCGCGGAGAGAAAGAGTTTCATGAAACATGTTTTTACCCCAATCAAATAATACACTTGAAGTTAATATCATAATTTCATCGAAAAATTGGAAATTTAATTAAAAGCAGTGGAATTTCATTTCATGAAAATTTCTTTAATAAATCGTTTTAATAAAAATAATTTATATATCGTTGAAGGAATGAAAGCACAGAAGTGACTTTAAAAATCAAAAATGTCTTTGTATGCTGCACTGCATCGAGTGAAATAGTTGACTCTTTTTCTACACATAAAAAGGCAATTTTAATTCGTTGCTTTCCTTTTTCTGGCCTACCCGCAGGTTTATGCTAATGGATACGCTCCGAGGGAAGTGGAATTCATGGTTATAGAGCAGCATCCGACTTTGCTGAACGTCACTCTCCACGCGACCAAGGTGAGTCCTCCAAGTCTGATATTTCCAGAGCTTTTTAATATCCGAACAGTTCTTCCGTTTCTTCAACTCGCATTCAACGAGTTTTCGTCCCATCAAAATTCAAATTTATATATCCAGTCGT
This sequence comes from Clistopyga incitator, assembly GCA_947507545.1. Lineage (NCBI taxonomy): Eukaryota > Metazoa > Arthropoda > Insecta > Hymenoptera > Ichneumonidae > Clistopyga > Clistopyga incitator. Next base: position 533,261 of record OX382188.1, on the reverse strand, counting down.
GAAAATGTTAATGTCAACGAGAAAAGTCCTTAAAATTGTGGAGATATTTCCGCGCGCGGTCGCAAGGACATCCAAACCATTTTAAGGTGTTCATGACCCAATTTTTTAAGTCCATCGATAGATAAAAAATCAATGATGGGGATTGAAGTTCTGAAACGTTGAAAAGTCATTTCGGCAAATGTTAATTTTGTTAATTGCCGTAACGAAAAAATTAATTTTTGGTATTTAACGTTACATCAAATTTAAGGAAACGAAATTGTATTTTTTATTGAAAAAAAAACACCAAAAAATACAAATATTTACAAAAATTCTCCCTTCGAAAATATTGATCATTACCTCATTGTCGATTGAAGAAATGAAGAACTGTAGAAATAATTACAACTGCTGCGATTAGCGCGTTGAAATATTTTTATTACTTGTAAATATTTCAAGGAACGTAGAAAAAGAAAGTCCATGAGCTTCTTGGCGAAAGGACGTGGAAGAGCAGGGATGGGCACATTCGAATGAAAAAGTACGATTACGATACTAGTGCGATAAAACTATTCCTGACGAGTGTTGCAGTCACGCGACTTGAGAAAAATGTTGTCGCGAGAGTTTCGTACAAAACGTCATTTTCCGAGAGTGCGAGAAGTCGCGTTTCTCGCACCGAGTGGCATAAAGCGCCCATTTGCCCATCCCTGTGTCAGAGTGGCAGCTCCGATTGGTGAAGGGCTACGCTGTGGTGTTTTCAGAATTGGGAAGATAGTCGCGATGCCCAACGTTGGGAATTATCGGGTGTTAACACCGGTACAGGACAACAGTTCGTAACACAATCGAGTAAGAGCACGGCGGCTGATATAAGCAGTGGCGGCGGTCGTGGCTCGCACCAAAATCGAAAGGCCTCGGGTGGAAGCAGACCCGTGGATGACCACGGGTACTACCCGGTACAGGATCTCGGCCCCACCGATTCCATCGTCTTTCCCACTTCCTAATAATCTCGATCAAAAGCTCCTTCTTCTCCCCACATGAAAAAAATATATGTAAGATGTATGTATACTCTAAAAAGTTGTATATTTTGCATACATCTCTACGAAAAAATTCGACAAAATACGCGACGAATCTAAGGAAAATATATGGGGCATTCCACTTTTCGACCTGAGTTTGACTCGATCACTCGGATGTGTTTACATGTCCAACATTTTTTGAGCTTAGACCCAGAAAAGACGTTCGTTTCCGGTTCGATAAAAATAATTATTAAAACAAACAAACAAAAAATCTTAAAAAATTTCCTTTACTTTTAAAGTTGGAACAAGACGATAAAAAATTGCCGAGCATATTCGAGAGGTCGAGGGTCAAAGTCCAAGTTGAATTGGGGCAGATTGCCGCATAAACATATAAACGTTATAGGGAAATATATTTAAAAAATATATATATAAACTATATATGTAGTTGAATAGCCAAAATGTTGTATATGTCACATATATTTCGCGCATATATTTCTTTTCATGTGGGTGTTGCTTTTCCCCATAGATGCACATATATATATATATATTGTTTTAGTCTCTCCAAGCACGAGTTTAAATGAAAACCCCTCGATCCTCTCACTCTCTCAATTATAATCTCCACCAATCCTCGGACAGCCCGAGTGCACAACAACAACAACAACAACGACAACAACACGATACCACAGCTAAATCCTATTTAATTTGTTGGCTAGTCGAATAATGTCACGAATAATAATGTAAGTATCAGTGAGGAGGTACACTGGGAAATGTGGTGTGGTGTGCGACGGGCGCGGTCTCTCGTATCGCGAATCAATCGAATTTTCCTCGTGAAATATTCATTTTTTCAATCCAATGGTACAGAGATATTTTTCGAAATAAAAAAAAAATCAATTCAGGCTCAAAATAATTTTTTTCGTCTTCAAGATATGCGCGTTTATATGTAAATTAATATTATTGTTTTTATTAACATACACTGAGAGAGAAAAAAAATGGAATACCTCAATGTAATTATTTTAAAGATGTATAATTGACTCAAGTAGGTATTAGAAAAATTATTGCAAAAATCATTAAATAATTGACTGGAAGTTTTCGATGGCCAATGGTCAATATCATTTAATTAAACATTTTTTCAATTTCCCTTGACCAGCGCTTGAATTATATTGGCTATCTCGAGGCAATGGAAATATATGAATTTTATCAAAAATTCGACGATTCGTGGGACCGTTGCCAAATTCCAAACAATAATTGATTATCGTTGTGTACTATAATTGCTGTCGCTTCGTGTGCTATCGCTGCTGCTGCTGCTGCTGCTGCTGCTGTTGACATTGCCGCTGCTCTGTTAATGTTTAATTACTATACTAATAGTTTTATTAAACTATTTCATTTAATTCTAGAGCTGTTTTTATATATTTATGCATACGCTACTAAGAGCGATTGTGCATTATTTGGACCTTAATAGACTAATTAAGGAGGGAGGGTCAAGTACATTGTCTTTTTTTTTAAATAAAATAAATATTTTATGGTTTTTCACGTAAATGTATTTTATTATTCAGCGTTTGGGCTAATTGACATTAATTATTGATAACGAAATATAAATAAAGAGCTGAGCTAAAGTTACTGCTAAATTTCCTCTCAAGATGACAGTTTAATTTTCCAGAAAAAAGAAAATAAAAATTTCGAAATTTTCTTGACCCTCCCCCATTAAGTACGTCTAGTCGTGGGGCTGGAATTTCGTGTTCTGGAAATGATGATACTTTGGGAAATTATCGTGTTCCGTTGAGAACGATAATCGCGTCGTGGGATAGGGAGAAAGGAGAAAGCTCACGAAGAGCTTTGGGGCTTGCCAAGCGTGAACAATTGCGCGAGGAAAGAGCGTAGGGGCAAAATGGACTGGCTCGTCGTGCAATTTCGCGCCAGCTTTGCCAAAGGGTCAGCCCCGCTTCGCCGTAAATGGGACGATCTCAAACCATCATTTCACCCTTCCCTTTCACCCTTTCACCTTCTCTCTCTCATACTCTATCTTTGTAGACCTCGCCATCTATTCTCGCTTCTCCATTTGCCCGAGTTACTCGACCATGGACACACTCGGTCTACTGATAAGCTGGGTATTCACATGAAGCTGGAGAAAATATGCACTCCAAAAAGTTCCAGTATCGTGGAACGGAATTTAAAATACTTATTTATTTTAAAGACTTGAAACGATACGCTGAGAAAAAAGGCGATGGCATTTCTGACGATAATAGAGCAGTAGAAATTTGGGGGTTTTTAGAGACGCTCATTCGATTTTTGAAAAAATTCATTTACATTGCAATAATAAATAAAAAGTTTCTTCGTCAATATTTAAAGATGAAAATTTAATAGATCCGTAAATTCAGTCATTCCAATATTCATTGGTATTCTCGCTTAAAAAATAAATAAAAAAATCGGTGTAAGCAAATCCTGTTAATTGCTGCCAGTCCTAAATTTTGGAAACATATTATTGGTATTTTATTAATTGACGAAGCACACCTCGAATCTATTATTAGAAGTGCCGTTTGATATTCAGCGCTTTATTTTAGGTGGCACGGAAATAGTTGTCTGCACGATATGCTCCAAATTTAAAGGGACTTTTAAAAATAATTGGCATTTGGCTGGAAGATGATAATTCGCCGTATCGACGTTTGCGGTCGTCGTGCTATTATCGAATCGGTCGTGGAGTCTGAAGAGAGGGTTCGGAAGGAGATCCCGAGAATTCAGGCCTCCTCTCCCCGTGCAAATATACCGCGCTTAATTAATCGCGATTGCGGGCGACCCCAATTAGCGAATATATGCACGGGTTGTCTCTGTTGCCTCGACGAGTGTGCTCCAGTTGGCCCCCGAAGTTCGTCGATGCTTTGGACCGCCGATTGTCAGGAAGCTTGCAAAAAAAAAAAAAATTTAATCCTACTACAAATTGATCCTCTTTGACCATGACTTTTTAAAACTTTATTCGGTTTTTTTTTTTTCTATGACTTGCTAAGTTTATTCATTGTTCCAGAGTTGATTGTCAAAAAATCGAAATTAGCGTTTTTATTAATGTTTTTATTTTTTTTGCAATTTTTACTATTTTTATCCTTTTATCGCCTTTACCGTTTGACCATTTTATAATTTTTATCTTTTTTGCTATGCTTTAAATTTGAACTCACGTAATTTGAGGTTGAATATAAATAGTGGATGTCATTGCGGGTAGGAGAAGACTTTTTTATGACACGGATAAAAATATTGTAGCCACGGGAGATCGATAGTCCCACTATCTCGTATTTGCATTCTCAGGTAGAGCTTATGACCCACGAGACCACAGCTGGTCAGCATCGTTGATATAATCCTACGTCGACACGTTTCAAGGTGTTCCAGCTGCGGTAAAGCTAATATCTGATATACCGAAGTGTCAGGAAATACAGTTTTTAATTCATCAACATAATTGCCAAAGGATGAGAGAAGGAAATATCATATTTTATCAGCAAATCGCTCTGCTTATGCCTATAAAAAATTATTTTTTATTTCACCGTAAAGCTTAATTTTTTCTCTTTCGAATTCCTAAAATTTATTCTCTCCAGTTCCAACAAAAAATAAATAAATAAATGAACCAAATTAACGATAAATTCTCGCTAAGCCAAAAGTCCAAAGCAGACCATATAATCCCTTCAAAAAAAAAAGGTCCAGTCGTTCATCCTTGTTATATCTGTCGTCGTCGTCGTCTTTCTAATATAGATTAATATTTGTGTCGATATTTTTTTTCGCTCTGCGCCTCTGCTGATTTCCGTATTAAAAAAATGTAAAAAAAATGTCTGCTTTTTTCCGCCACTAATGTATATATATAATTTTTTTTTTTTTTTTTTCAATTTTATGCACAACAGAGGCAAGACGATGGCGATGTCGCAGGATCCGGAAGTTCACCCTACGCCGGAAACGCAGGATCTCGTCCTTACCCACATCGCGACTACACCCTTCACTTCCGGCCGAGTTCCGGCGCCAACACAGCTTCCGACTCGAACAACGGAATCTTCTCCTCGATAAGCAACGGATTCAATTCTCTCGTGACGAATTTGTTCGGCTGATCGTCCGCCGAGCCGCGACCGACAACGGCACGGCACTTGGCGATACTCGTGCTCGTTTTCACGTTGTGGCGATACCTGAGATTGCGAGGAGTATTTCACGCGCTCCTCGGACTTTTGCTCCGCAAGCGAAACGCGTAGTATCGGCTGAGAGCCGTACGAGCGACGATCGCTGCCTGGCCCTTTCGATTTAAAATTTCCGTAAAAGTACAGAAAGGTTTGTAAAAAAAAAACAATAATGAAAGGAACAAAACTATCGAGACCAAATAGTTCTTATTAGTTTTTTATAGTTTTCACTAAATTAATGCACTGAGAGAAAAATAAAATTTGAATTCCGTTCAACAAATCAACCAGTTAAATATTCAATGTTTGATTACATTAAATATCTAATGAAATAAATGAAACATTTAATTGGTCCAAGTGAAGGGTCTATCTGAGTATGCAATTCATTCAATTATTCATTTCTCTCAGTGTAGAAACTATTAATCGTACGAGCGACGATCGCCTGACACTTTCGATGGAAAATTTATAAAAATAGAGGAAGCAAGCAAAAAGACAATATCTGCCAAGGAAATTTACAAATAAATAGTGTAAGAGGGAAAGGAAGAAATGTGGAGGATAGAGAGTCAGAATGAGGGAAGACAAGAGACGCTGATGCACATCGCCCTGCCCAAAAGCCTTTATTAATACTTAATTTATTTTTTACTAATCAACGCCACGACCCGATGGGAGTATTTGCCCATCGCAATGGAATGTAAAAGCGAAAATCCGCTAGCAGTCTTCCACGCATGCGATTCATGCGATTGAAATCGCTGTTTCTCTTTTTATTTCCATCTAATGATGGATTTTCACTGTTCTTAACGTACCACGTGTTCTTTTACAGGATTTAAAAAAAATAATCGCGCTTCACGCGGCGCAAGCTCATGAATCTTCTTGCTTTTCTGCCTGATATTCACCATTCGGAAAAACGGATTATGAATCAAAGAAATTCACTGTTAAAAAATGATAAAAAAAAAGAAAAATCCTTGAGTAAATTTTCTGTCAATCCCAAAAATAATTGTTTTCGCACCAGAAACGTTCCTCAAAATTAAATTAAATTTGAAATTATGGTAACTGAGCAGGCTTTTCATAATCCGTTTTTCCGTGCGTTAGATTAAATATATAAATAGTATTTTCAACGAAGAGATCACAAAAAATTCATACATCGGAGGACAAAACACTAACAAATTATAGAATGCACTGCAAATATTATATATATATATATATATATATATATATCTCGGTACATAGATAATACACAAACAGTATATATTATATATTATATAAAATTATGAATAGTTACCTAATGTTTTTTCACCAAAATATTAACAATTCGTGAATAGATCGCGATCCGACGACTATTCGTTAATATTGTGATATCCGTAAGGAGACGAGAGCCTCGAGGGGCAAATAAAGCGACAAATGGACAGAAAAGAAAAAGGCAAATTAAATGAGAGCGGAGAATTATCGTTGTCGCGATTTCAAGCTTTATTCTAACGTTCGAGCGAAACCAACATGTGTTACAAAATACTATAATTACGAAAAAAAATTGAAACAAATACATTAAAAATACATAATATATAGAACACATAAATCTAAACGATAGAAAAAAATAATATATATATATACTTGTTACATTCCTCGGGAGTTTTTAGAACGAGAGCGATGTATTTATTAGAAAAAGCGATGATTTGTCATCGTGAATCATGAAATAGCTGAGAAAATAGTATTTTTTCGAGCCGATTGAGAGAAACTCGAACACCACAGAATTTTCAAATTAAGCGACTAGAAAACGAGGAAAATAATGACTATTTTTATAAAATGTCAAATCTAGATGTTGGATTTTCGTTACTACGTTTTTTTTTTCTTTTTTTCGTTTTCGTCGTGTCGTTAACTCAAAAAAAAAAAAAACATAGCATCGTTTTCTCTGTACTTAGTTATTATAATAATGTATTTATTGCTACGTTGACTTCGATGGCATGGAAACTGCTGTCGAAATAAAATGAAAAAATTATTCTCGACGTGTTTATTCCCCTACTAATTTGCAGTTTTTTTTCTAATTTTGCATATTGGAAAATAAAAATCTCACACTCCTAATATTCAATTAAAAAATCTTTAATATTGAAAAAAAAAAAATCCTCAAGTCATACAGAAGTTACAGAAAAATAACGATATTGTGAAATTTGAGTCTTTTAATCAGTTTTTTTAAAAACCTTTTTTTAACCTCCTATCGTTGACAAAAATAAATAAAAATCGTCTACTCTCTACTTAATTATTATAATAATGTATTTGTTGCTAAGATTAATGTAAAAATTGTAAGCAAGTTGATTTTTTATAATTTTATTTCAATTAAATCAGATGACTAGAATAAACAATTAAAAACGTGATGCTTTTTCTCATTATAAATAACGCACGACCCATCGTCGTTATATCCATGTTCGTCCTAGTTTACAGTATTACATATATATCACGACGAAGAAGCTATCGAATATTTCGCCGAAATTACGAAGAGTTGCGTATAAATGCCTCAACTATAATAACACAGGCATGTCCACAGTGTTTTTTTCTGTAGCATCGTTTATATCACTTAAATCAGTACAAGTAAAAAAAGGATCATCACGGTATCAACGAATTTAGCAATTCTGTATCGTAAACGCTAGTATCTTACAAATTTGAGCGTCGAGTTGTTCCGGTCCCGCGAATACATTCTAATACTATCGACGATCATTGTGATAAATTGAAATTGAAAAAAACACCTTTCCAATATGGTAGCATATGAAAAAAATTTATATTCAATGGTAGAATAAATGAAGAAATGAGATGAGTTTAAGATTAATGGGATGATCACAGCGCCACTTTAATTCGATTAGCCACGAGCATAATTGATTATTAAGACAACCGGAAATGAGCGAATGAATACAATCTCAGGATTTAAAAGAAATTAAAGGTTCAACACTTTTCGCCCTGTTTCGATCCGATTTAAGATAGCTAATACGCTTCACTCTAGTTAAATAAGTGCTACTTTTTTTTCAAATGCTTTTTTAATTTCTGGTAGTTTAATTGAGAGTTCTGTTCTTCAAGCCACCAGAAATTATAAAAACGTTTTTGAAAATTTAGCACAATTAAGAGGACGGTATTTTTAAAACTATCTTAAGGCCGGCGCTCATCTTACCCACCTCATGCTATTCGCGAGACTCATTTATACTGTGTCGGACGAATTTAGCTCTTTCGATCAATAACTCTAAACGTCGATGATGCTGTTTCGCTTCTTATCAAGTTCGGTGGAGTCAAGATCGTTTCCGAGGCTTCCGACTCTCCCTCGAAGTCCAATTCCGCCGCCGCCTCCTTGTCCAGTGGCTTTCAATTTCTCCTGCATTTGTGCGAGAATGTCTTGCATCCTGCGGATCTGTAAAAATAGGAAACGAACGTCAGTAAAATGTGAAAAAGGGGTTTTACAAAAAAAAAAAAGCGCGCTATCCACTGACCTCCTCGTCCTTCTGCAACAAAAGCCTGTCCGTGTCGGATATACTGTTCTCAAAGTGAGGACCCGAGTCCCGTTTCAATTTACTGAAAACAAGAACCAAGTTCGCCAATTATAGAGAACAGTCGATTATTTAACTTAAGAAATAAATAATAAAGCTGCATTGGCGAGGATCGTGGAGAGCTAGAGGGAATTAAGCTACTTATCTGCAATTAAACTCATCGAAAGCTCCGCAAATTTCAAAGTACTCTATCTATTTTTCACTGAGATATTTTTACATATCTATCCATATTAATTGTCCCCAATTAATGCATTAATTCACTATAAGACACTATAAGATTCACGGTAACTATTTCAATACGGCAAATGTTTTTCCTTCTTTTTATCTAAATATCTCAGCAAATAATAAATATAATATTTCAAAAATTCTAGCTATGCCGATTTGAACGAAAATTAAATTACAGTTGAATTTCGCAGTGAAAAGATAACGGATGCAGATAAAAATACAAACGTTTCTGTCGATTACCCGCGAAATTCTGGTCGTTAATTGATATTGAAAATGATTTTTAAAACACTAGCCAATTTTTTCCACTGACAAATCTCTCTCTAAAATCTAATTTAATTCTAATAAATAGTACGAAGTATAATTATTTACATGCGTAAATACCTCCTTTCCCGGATGGCTTGTTGCGATATTTGTGAGATGCACTGAGCACGAAAGTTCTCGTAGTGAACATCCTGCGTTACGTCTTTGAGATCCTGCATGTGCGTTGAGATGAGCATCGTCCTGAGTTTCACGAAGTCGCTGTGCTTTGGATTCTCGACTGCAAAAAAATAAAAATAAAAATGAAAATAAGTCGTCAAGAAAAAAAAAAACACAAATCAAATTATACGTCGATCGTGATCTATATCGATCATCAATCTCACCTTCGACGACTCCCCAGGGATATTGCCGTCCTCGAACTTTTCTGCCAGCAACTTCCAAAACCGTGGAACTGCCGACAACTGCAAAAGGCACGGTAGCTTTCAACTCTTTGTCCTGTTGCTTAAAGTCCTCGTCTTCATCGCTATCGCAATCAGGAAACTGATAAATCTGCAATCGAAGCCAGAGAGAAATTAATCGTAAAGCCTGCTCCAATTTTTGCTTCATCATAGAGGAAGTTAGTTGAAAATCAATAAAGTAAATAGTTTATTGAATAAGTAAAATAAGTGGAATATCTATTTTATATTATAAATATATTTTAATATTTATTCCACTTATTTTACTTCTTAAATTCATTATTTTACTTTTAGATCTTTGATTTTACTGATTTAAAAAAATTTGAGTGCAAATGAATCTCACCTGTATCTCGTGTTCGTCGATGTCAGCAAGTATGCGTTCTTTGAGCTTCTTGACTTCGTGTGTTGTGAGCGTGTCGGCTTTTGCAATTACAGGCACGACGTTTACTTTTCGATGCAATCGCCTCAGAACTTCCAGGTCGAGTTGCCTCAGACTGCGTAAAATAATACATTAAACATGCATTAAATGATTAGAGGTACAAAAAAAAATGTCCTTGTGCAAATTACGAGATATCAAATTCAAATTTAGTTTTCATATGGACTATCGTTAACCAATGTTTGAGTAAAAATTTTTTGAGTAAAAATGCATTTTAAAATTACCCGTGTCCATATGGGGGTATAAAGTAGAGACAACAATGTACCCTGTTGTCTTGTATATTCTTCCTGTTGAGTCCACTTTCGTCCGTAAAATATTGACGAAATTGTTCGTCGATATAAGCTGAGCAAGCTTTCCACGTGTCCTCGCAATTCACTGCGTCCCCAAAGCCTTAAGAGCAAAAAATTAATTAGAAAAAAAAAAAAAAAAAAAACGATAATATCGACATATATTTTAAATAAATTTTTGTAATTCAATACCGGGAGTGTCCACGATGGTCAAACGCAGACGCACGCCCCGCTCTTCAATGTCCATCGTTTTTTTTTCGATCGACGTCGTTTTTTCCACTCGTTCTTCAATAAAAAAAAAATTAATTAACATATAGATACAAAAAATTTTTTTTAAACAAATAGACATTGTAAAAAATTTTTTCAACACACCGGAAGCATCGGGAATCCTTCGCTCCTTGTAAAGATCACCGAGAAAGAGGCTGTTTATAAGCGTCGATTTTCCAAGTCCAGTTTCACCCAAAACCATAAGCGTGAACTCGAATCCTCTTTTTACGGATTTTCTGTGCACTTGTTCGGGCAGTGTCGCGAATCCAATATAGTCCCTGTCTTGCTAAACAGAGTTTTTCATTATTTCAGTAACGATAATTCATGCGACGAGCGCATTAAAAAAATGTAAAAACCAAAAAGTCTTAATAAAACAAAAAATTATTCAGATTATAATAGACAAATTCAATTTATTTATTAGAGAGTATAAAATGTTTATTAAAAAAATTCCAGCAATTTGTCATTCGACTTGAAGGCGAGTCCAGAAAAATGTTTTTTTAAAATTTTTTTGGGGATTTAGGCAAACTTGCAATTTCACAATTTTTTTCTTGGCAAATTGTTGTTTTGTTATAAATAAAATCGTGGTATTTAGGACAACCGTACTCACCGCCAGACATGTTAACGGCAACAACAACACTAGCCGGTGAATTCGGGCCTGCGTCGGGGTTGAGTTAGGGTGCTCTCCTCTAATGCCACCCTCCCTTTCCTTCTATCCGTTGCGCTGGCGCACCCTCGGTTGCAGTTGCTGGTAGCGATCAATAACTTCGGACTATTCTCTATGCAGCCCGAGGCCAAAGCCCTCCCCCGACTCCGCACCCTCTTCTCTGCCCGTCTCAACAGCTTTTCCACGCACCCCGCTCGACTTTTCCCCGCTTAAGGCTATCCCGGCAATTCTGCTGTTTCCTAGCAAGGTCAGCGACCACTGATTTTAAGGGATTTTTTTTTATTCACTTATTTTCCTATTTTCAAATAAAAAAATAATATCTGGTTAATTTTAATTAATTTAATTAGCTTAATTTGTTAAATTGAATTTATTAGATTTATATATTTATCTCTTAAGCAACCAAAAAATGGCAAAACTAAACGCACTTTTCTAATGTCGCTTGGTAGATTTTTTAAATCTATGAATAAAATTGCAAATATACAATACTGTATTTGCTTTATTTTCTTCGAGGACAATATTTTATCTCAAAGCGCTTTTTTTTACATTTTTCTTTTTACGTACATTATTCGTCACGTAGACAAAGTGCTTTCCGGGATACAAACGTCGCTAGGAACGAGTCTTTTTCTTTATTTCCTCGTTGGTTAAATACCGCAGTTTTTTTTTGTGCAAGCGATAGCGCTACGTGAGTGAGATTCAGGGAAAGACGAAGTTGAATATAGATTTCTCTTATTATCAAAATAAAAATGATTTAATTGTTTTGGAAAAACAGATTGGAAATGCATATAATTACGGTTCAAATATTCACTTTGGACAGAATAGAACATCAAACGCAAAGTATTCGTTCAATGTAGTTATTATATTATAAATAAACTTAATATCTTAACATTTTAGCAATAATTATGCGTTGTTTAAATTAAGTAGGGTTTTGTCACGACCTCGAATATATAAAATTGTCACGTTTTTCGATCTTTTCAAATTTGGCCCGTTATTGATTATTTTAAAGGACCATTATAATCCACTCTATATGAATATGAAAAAGCTGTTTTTTAACGTGTACATTTCTCGGAAACTTACTTAAAAATAACTTGACTTTTCCATGTATAAATTATTTTTTGTAAAAGTAACTTCAGTAGAGCATTTACTACAGTTTAAAAATGCATCAACGATTACAGGTTGATATTCCTTGCGGTTCTTTTGCGAGCAACTTTTAGAAACGATACCCAAAACAGAGAAACCAAATTGATATTTAAATTGGCCAATTTTATCGTTTTATAATATTTATTTTTAAAAAAACTAGAATTTATACAAAAATTATTTTGTTATGAAATATTTAAGTTATAAAAAGGTATTTTTTGCGATCCTTTTTAAATTCGAATGCTTTCAAAATTCGCTTCTGCACATTTTTTTCGTCCAATTACGCAATAAAACGACATTCTCCGAAAAAAAATGCATAACACCAATAAAAATCCGAAAATTGATATCTTTGACATTTGTCGTTTCGGAAACTAACCTGAATGATTATGCCAATTATTTTTGCACCCAACTCGACGAAATTAAGTCCAAGGTGAATCTTTGAACCTTTATAACACGATAATCTGCTCTTCCAAATTCCTCGCCGAGATAATTTTTCAAACTTCAAAAAAAAAAGCTCAATTTACGAATTAAATTTCCCCGACCCCGAAGACGGAATTGCACGTGTTTTTCGACGTTGAACTTGCCTCGCATCGTAGGTAACACATACGATATACAAACGAATGATTATCATTGCCAATAGATTTTTTGTCTTTTTTAACAATATTCTTAGAGAATAATTGCTTAAATTAATAACGGCACATAGACTAACGTAATATAACAAACGGAAAAACAAAATACGAATCGTAGAAGACGAAATTCCAATGATTACGGAGAGATCACAGCTCGAAATAAGAGTTTCGGAGAGGAAAACGACGTCGACGACGACGAACGTCTATTTGCGAGTGATTCACCGATTGGGCGTTCCTCTTATCTCACAATCGATAAACGGTGCGTGAAATTGCATTACACTATAACATAGAATATTTACATTTACGTTTTCTTATCGAGTTTGCATTTTTACGCACATTCTCGATTTCTTCTCCATCTTATTACTTCCTTTTTTTTCGAGTTTATTTACTGCGCTCGACGAGGGATTGATCGTTAATGGGCATCGGTTATGACCATGAGAACCAAGATTTGTTGGACGTCGGCGATTTTGCCGTCGGGGACGATGGCATCGAAGTTTTCGGTGAATTTGGCTTCGAGGACTGCTGCTGTTCTTGCTCCTGAATCGGCTGAGTCTCTGTTCGATTAACTTGCATTTTTTCGTTCGTAGCTGCGTGCATTTTTGACTCGTAATTTCGAACGTCCTCCAAAGTCATATCGTGCCAATCGTCGATCCAGGTGAAGGCTTGACGATGACCCAAAAGGAGAACCTCTCGAACGCACTGAATTTCGTGAAAATTTTTACTTAACTTTATATTTTACTGCGAAAAATATTTGGAAAATTTATAAACTATATATATCAATTTATACTGAACCCGTGTAATGTATTTTTATTAAATTCGCATAGGAAATTCAATCACCTTCAGTAGAGTGAAAGAAGGTAAAACGGAAAATAACTGTTTCATTTTCTTTTATGTAGAGGAAAGATAAGAATCCACACTGCACCTTGTGAATAAAATCTTCGACGCGTGTCTGCATGCCCCAAACTTCGAAGGAAGCGTCGACCAGTTTGTAAGAACACATTATTGGATGAGTGGTCTCACGCCAACCTTCAACCAAAGGCCCGCGCCCTGTTATCTTTGATTGAAAAAATTTCGGGTCTTCCTCCTCTTTGTAATGCTTTGCGGATATCTCGTCGTAAGCGATGTCGACGTAGTCCACTTCGCGATGAATCAATTCTATCGGAGTCAAACCTAAACACTGAAAAAAAATTCGATATTCCTTACGTGAGATTAATTACTTAATAAACTTTTCTAGTGACCGATTAAATCGGTAAGAAAATATATGCAACGAAAAAATGCTCTTATTTTGTAGCGATTTAAGCATTTTTTTAAAAATTGCTATGAAAATTGTTAAAGCATTGATAAAATGTGAAATTTCGGTATTGTAGATAAAAAAGTGACTCTTACGTTTTCCGTGGAGCCGTTGTTATCCTCGAAACGCGTTTTAATCGATATCTGGAACTTTGGAATGAAGGAGCACTGAAAAAATAATTTTTTTGTTATCGAATAATGGGAGCTTCCGTTCTGTCGGAGATAAGAGATCGTGTGACTGAAAATAATTTATTAGATCTATACTTACAGTGTATTCTGCAGGCGAACATGAAAAAGAAAGCATAATTTAGTAGCTGCTTCATATGTTGTTATTGAACGAGAATAATATAATTTCATATTTCTTACAAAATAGCTAGAAATAAATATTTTTCAAGCACAAATGGCAACAAAAAAAAAACTGTTTTTACAGTAAAGCACAAAATTGTAATTTCTAGTCATTAGACAAATTTTTTCGCACCAGTTATAGTAAATGGATAGTAGTTCCAGGCCTTTTCCGTCACGTAAAATATTCTTGGAAGGACCGACTGAATCCAGTATGGAAGTTTGCTGGAATAAAAAAAAAAAAATGTATAAACGTGATTCTAAACTGTGAAAGTTTTTATGCATCGTTAATCGAATCCTTTGAAATTTCACCTGGAGAGGTGAATTCTCTTTTCGGTGAATTGTCCCTTTCCGTGAACGGGATCTTCGCATTCGGTGTTCTCCACGACTTCCACGCCGTCCGACGAGTCCGATTGTTCGTGACTGTGTCTCGCAATCATGTAAAGTTGCCCTATGCGATACTGGTTCAGAAAAAAAAAAAAAAAAAAAAAATGCATAAGTTTATGACAGAAAACTTGATATACTTGAAGAACGTAAAATGCTAAGAAAAAATAATTTAAATAATGGTAATTACCTCCTCGACAGTGAGCGGCATGCATATTCTGTATTCTTTGGTCAAAACCATTTCGACAATTCGTTGAAAAGTTTTCGTCGACCTGTTCGAATGATCGGTACGTCTGAATAATCGACGTTAACTCGAATCACGATTCCGTTCAATAAATAAAGGCGATGATTTTTCGAATTCTGGAAAAGCCGACGACAAAACATAAGATGAGACGGTCTGAAATTGGCCGATGATCTTGGAGCCAATCGATGCCAATTCCGCCAACTTATTTCCGAGAAATATGAGAAACTATTCAGCGGCGCGCGATTCGAATAATTTTCGCGTGATTTTGGATTTTTAGGAATCACTATATTTTTTTTCCATGTTTTTATGAAGCCAAGGTGAAATTTTTGGCCATTTGAAAATTTTATAAAAATCAAAGCGCTTCATAGATTCAGCCCAAATTCGGCAACGACCTTGTTCATTAATTTATTTCTTAAAAACTATTTAGCTCATTGGCTAAAAAATTGCGGCAGCTAATTTAGCTCATTTTCCAAGAAAATTTTATTTAAAAAACTGAAATTGTTGCACAATACGAGCAATGTCAATAAAAAATCATCGTTAACGCATAAATAACGAAGAAAAACATTTTGTTTTTCCACAAACGCGCATCTTTCTCTACGATAGATGAAAAGAAAATGACAAATCATTAAAGGAAATCAATTAAATTTGAAATCGCGATGATGGAGCCGGAAGTGAGCCGCGGGCCAATCGATACCACTCTCGGCAACATATTTTCGCGAATTCTCGAGTGCCACTTGTGGTCCATTGGTCGGTGGAGGGTTTCGAGATATCGCATCGTCCTCTTGTGCCACGAAAAAGTGGCGGACTTCATAAATTACGTGGTGATGGTGTGATTATCGCTACACGTCTGCCAAGTCCAACGTATAGTGTTTTCTGGAGAAGCGAGAGAGAGAAAAAAAGAGAGAGAGAGAGAGAGAGGACGTGTAAATCAGTAGGAGCCTCAATTTGCGAAAAGACGAGGAATTTTATAATATCGAGGCGTGATGTGGACGTCAGCGTTAGAAATAAAATAACGCGAATTAGCGAGATGCGTGTCACCTGAACGAGAGTGTACGAGGAGGTCAAGATCGTGTGTGCGGTGCCTCGCAATCATCATCCGAGCGTACAACCCCTCGCGCATTGTTTCCTTCGTGTCTCACGTTTTTTTCTTTTCTTTTATCATTTTTATTCGGTTTTCGTATTCTCTCCTCTCCGCGAGATAATTTGACGTTTTTTTAAAATAGAATAAGATAAAACCAAATGGCTTATCGACCGCTCAGGCAGGAGTACCTGCAGATGCCCGTTGTCACACGGGCCTACACTACTGCCTGTGTCATCACCACCATCGCCGTGGTTTGTATCTGTTGATTTTTTTAAAAAATTCGCAAGGACATTTTTTCTTCGGTTTGTTTGTGGGAATTGTAGGAATTGAAGGAGACTTTTTCAAACTAAAGTATCTGTACGAGAGCAACGAATTCAGATCTCCATGGATGGAGATCTGAATTCGTTGACGAGAGGCACTGTGAAAATAGATTGACTTTGAATAATTTTTTAAAATAATAATTCTGTTTTATTCGTAATAATCATTAAAATATCACTATCGGATTTTAATTTTAATCAATTACAAAGAAACAAAAATATATATATTATTTGCTTGAATGTAAGTCATTAATTACTAATTTATTCTTTTGTGTTTTTTTTTTAGCAACTCGATCTCGTCTCGCCCTTTCAGCTGTACTTCAATCCAATTTTAATAATAAAACAGTACCAGGTGAATTTTAGCAGAAATCAGTAAAAGTCGCAACTCGGTGGAGATTTGAAGAATTTTCTAATATTTTTCTGGGCGGCTTTGCAGCTATGGAGACTCATCACAACTTTCCTATACTTTGGAACCATAGGCTTCAATTTCTTCTTCAATATGGTATTCACATACCGATATTGTCGGATGCTGGAGGAAGGACCGTTCCGAGGAAGAACCGCTGACTTTGTTATGATGTTCATATTCGGTGGAGTCTGTATGATTGTATCCTTTTGCAGAAATAATTGCATAATGTACAATTCGAAACACAAAGCGAACGAACTTATTTTCGTCGAATTCGGATTTGAACGCTCGTTGTCCAGGTGATTTTTTAGATAATTTCCTTAAGCATCGGTAGATATTCGCATTCTTCGTTAATCTGTTGTTCCTGGGACACGCGTTTACCCTTATGTTGGTTTACGTGTGGTCCCGACGAACGCCTTTCGTCCGGATGAACTTTTTCGGGCTCCTTAACTTCCACGTGAGTTTTAAAATAAAACGCCTTTTTGCATTCATATTCGAATGTTCGAATTTTCTATATGAATTCATGAAACGTATCCGAATTTTTGAGTTTCGGTTTCGAATTAATGAAGAATTACCGTTTTCCAGGCTCCCTTGTTACCTTGGGTACTTCTGGGCTTTTCCGTTCTTTTGGGAAATGCAATATGGGTCGATTTGATAGGCATGGCTGTAGGACATATGTATTACTTCGCTGAGGACGTGTTTCCTCACCAAAGAGGAGGCTTCCGTATTCTCAGGACTCCGCAAATACTGTGAGCACTAAAAAATCGATTTTGAGTAACTCCTTCGAAAAAATAAGTTTTTTAATTATTCAAAATGTTGAATAATGGGGTTCGAACAAATCCGTCCAATTTCATTTAATAAATCTACACGATTATTCCAATTTTACTTTTTTTGTTGCGAAATTCTCCTCAATCTGAAGTTGAGTGGAAACTAATTTTTAATTATCAATTGTCACCAGTAAAACGCTATTCGACGAGCATCCCGAAGACACGGACTACACGCCATTGCCCGAGGACAGGCCGGGCCGATTTGTGTTCGGTCAGGGTGCGGATCTTCAGTGAGAAAGCGGAAAAGATGATGAGCTCCACCGAGAGATTCTCCGATGTCGAAAAAGCAAGAAAACCGGGCAATTCGTCGACGGAATCGCCCGCTTAACACAATTTTCCTTTATTTTTAACGTACGTTCGTGTGCATTTACAAACGCTTTTCTTGTCCCCTTCGCGAGAAGCGTGAATAATGCGATCGAGCGCGTCAATATTGTGTGTGTGTGATTTATTTTTTATTTTTTACGTCGCGCACGTTCCTCCCTTGGTATCCAAAGAATATGAAACGAACTACAAAACGTATATTATTAATTGCTAATTCTCGATGCGCAGGCTCGTTCGTCAAGCGCATTGAGATCTCGTACAAGTCGAAGGATAAATAATTGATCTTTTTACCAATCTAAGTTGTTGTTTTTACCGTTTTTCTAGCGGAAATAAACGAGAGAATGAGACAGGATAAGGAAAACGTGAGAGAATTAAGGGCGAGAAAGTCGAGCGAGTGAAATGGCAAAGGATTCGAGTTGAACTATATATATATATATATTGGAATAGGAGAAAAGATATTTGGGAATAAATGGTCGACGCGGGCGCAAAACGCCGCGTTCGTTTTGACTTCCACAATCCGAAAGCGATTTGATGGGCGTCGCGCGATGGCGCATCGCACTCGCTCCAAATTGTACAAATAATATATATATATATACCATATTAT
Organism: Clistopyga incitator; assembly: GCA_947507545.1. Classification (NCBI taxonomy): domain Eukaryota; kingdom Metazoa; phylum Arthropoda; class Insecta; order Hymenoptera; family Ichneumonidae; genus Clistopyga; species Clistopyga incitator. The sequence continues at coordinate 514,456 of OX382188.1, read as the reverse complement.
TATTATTATTATCATTATTATATTATTATTACTATTGTTAAATATTGTATGGTTATTTTTTTCTTTGATATATATTATAGATAAAAGAAAACACGATGTGAAAAAGGGGGAAAAAAAAAAGAGAAAAGGTACCGATAAAGGCGAACGGCTGGGGTCGTTACGAGGCTGTACAAACTAATCATAATAACGGAATAAATGATGAATCGTGAAATACGTTCGATTTTGATTATTATCTTCTTAGCGAAATAAATTAATCTGGAAGGTTTCTAAAGAGCTTAGAAAAATGTGAGAAATCATTTTTCGTCGCTACACAAATTCCAGATTTTTCAATTTTTGGAGAGGTCTTTTTATCGAGTGTTTATTGAAAGACAGTTAACGCGCAGAAATAATTTTTTGAGCTGTCTTCGCTCCATGTTTTAATAATAAACGATTATTTTGTTGAGGGATACAGTGATGCGTAACTAGATACATATATGCAATGGAACATGGACTATAATACAATGATTGGGGGGGAGGGGAGTCTATTTTACACAATCCTCATCTTCCGCTTCTTATTCCTCTTCGGTTTAATGATTTATTTATTATATTGCCACTGTCGCTAAGAGCACCGTTATGTCGTCCGGCTTTCCGCCTGAAACAATCAATCGAACGATGAGATTCTGTTTACAAATTAAATTAGACAGATCAAATTTGTTTTCTAGAGGATTTTTCAAAATTATTATCTGATTTACCTATTGCGTCGATCCCATTTTCCCTTGCGCTTTGAGCGAAAGGCGACATAAAAGCGCCATCGAACGCGAGACTCCTCGCCATCCAGGCTATCGAATTAGCTACACCTTGAATTTTCGTCGGATCTCTTTCACCTTCGATCTTTCGCATCTCCGTGACTAGCAGCTGGTCGGGCACGTTGTCGAAGACCCCGTCCGTCGCCAGGAGAATTACGTCCCCGTCCTCGACCCCGAAACTCGATGTGTCCGCCGAGTCTGGACTGCGAATAAATTAATCATTCGGTAATTAATAGCGTTTTTTTTTTTTTTCGAAAAAAAAAAAAATAAATTACACAATCTGAGTGAGTTAATGTGCGAATAGAAATGTATTCAAAATACTTTTCCTTTGAATAAATGTGAATAATTCTCGGGGAACGATAATAAGATACTTAAAAAATTATAGCGTCAAATTACTTTTAGTAATCGAAGATACACAAAATTTACGCTTTTTTATAAGTACTCATAAGTAAATGAAATAGAGGATCAAGTACCTATCACTGAGTACCAATCCAGAATGACCCGGAGGCGGTAAGGACAATTGAAAAGGCGTATTGAAGTAGTGTTGCTGCTCGGAGGAGCGATGCACAACTTCACCCTTTCGCACAACGACAAAACCGCTGTCGCCGATATTAGCCGCGTAAATGCTGCTCGTTTCTTTATTCAGAACGATAACGCAAGCGGTACTGCTTCCTGAGAATAAAATAACAATTTGTCAATGAGTCTATAATCTGCCGATTGAGTGCAATATCTCTCGAGATAATCACCTAATATCGGTTGCTTATTTTCTAATAGTTCGTAGTAACTTCGGGCCAATAGGCCAGCCGGTTCGGAAGGGGTAAACCTGCCCATTGAGACTAGTCTTTCGCAAGTTCTCATGAGAAAACTGGAGAACTCGCCGGGATCGATGCCATAGTGTCGCCAACCACCGACACCGTCCGCCACTCCTGTAAAAATAAATACAACAATGCATTATTATTTTTCCATCACGTGAAAAGCAAAAGTAACGAGAAAGCTGTTTGCAGGGTTCTCTCTTTTTTATTTCTACAGTGTAAAAGTCCAGTTTCCAAAGAATGCCGGCGAAGCTGCAATCTATTCTAAGGAACAAAATCGTTCACTCGTGATGCGTGACGTGGGAGGGCTAAAAGGCGGTGGCACCGCTAGTTTTACCAGCGTTCTCTAAAAATAAGTAGTACCCGCGCGTTGATGAGATCCCGAGTTCGTTTTGGCAATGTGCCTTTATTTACACAATTTTGATGCAAATGGCATTATGTCACTTTAACCACGGAAAGAATATCAATGAAACGGTGCTTCGAGAGGCTGCATTGTAAAGCTTTCAAAAACCATTTTTTCCATTTTTTTAAAAAGATTATATTTGCATTAGAAACGCGAAATTTTTGGGATTCAATTCCAACTCAAAAACAAATTATCAGGGCGACTAAAAATGTTGGAGCGGTGCTCTGAACATCATTTCTTTTTGAATTCCTCAAAAATCGCCTAATTTTTTGAACGTTTACACCGTTTAAGTGTTTTTTTAATTTGTTGTTCGTTAAATTGTACACCATAATCATTTGTTTCTGTCCAGATATGTAATTGGCATAATAGCATTGCACAATAGCGTAGCTTTTTATAAATGAACCCTGCTGATGATGAGCTTTGATATCTTTTCACTATATGTAACGAGTTATTTGTAGTGCAGATAGTGTTTACTATTTCGCTCTCATCAGCCAAAGTTTATCTGCCATTGACTGTGGAAAAATGTTAATAGACAGCTGTTTTATTAATCTTTGATTCAAACAGCATTTTTCACTATTCTTACGGACGATATTGATTTGAGGAATAATCTAATAATCCGATGATAGACTAAATAAGTAAATGGTTGTTTTTAAAAAATGATTCATAATTCTTCCATTCATTAAGACGAAACTCAATGGACTCAACAAAATTAAAACAAATATACTTGTGCATTTATTTCCATTATCAATGTGTGCAAACAGGCTTTAATAAATATCGAATGACTATTCTATTAATGATCGTTTAAAATTAAAAAACAAGCATTAGTTTCAGCAGTGCAAAGCTTTTCTCTTCTCTTAAGTAGAATCAATTGCAGCCAATCGTTGCACCAGCCAAAACTGGACAGCATTGGCAAGAGTTCATTGCACTTGTATCTTGAGGTAACAGTAAGCACAAACGACTCAAATTAAAATCCTGTTTACCCAAACCACTGATTACTCGTAACTTTCCATTTATTGTTTCTAATCAGTTGTAGCAATTGAACGCATAAGGTGCATTTTCCCTCTTCCTCAGCATTTCCGTTGCAAGAACAGAAAGTTTTCATGCATAAATGATGAAACAACTCAATGCTTTTTTTTTAAATGCCCAAAATGCCTATTCCCAAAATCATCGAACGACGATCCTGCTTTTTACCAAAACCACCCCGTAACTTTCCACATTGTTTACGTAACAACAATCAACCCCAACAAACATAACGCAAATCGGATTCCCGCCCCACCCCCGCCCCCCTCCTTCGCGTCTAGAGTGCGAAGTGCGCGAGCCTCGTGTCCCCGTTTTCCTCGCCGCGCCGCGAGCGCATAAACATAAGCGAACGGTACAAAGATCCAAGTCGCGTGGGATCAGCTGTTCGCGATGTTGGGAGATCGATTACTCCTAACTTCCCTAATAAAACAAAACATATTCCTGTTACACACAAATTTTCCAATTCACCCCATTGAATGCCCCAATTTTATAATTCCCCTTCATATTAATCAAATAAAAATAAATAAATAAATAATTGAATAAAAAAATGAAAAAAAACGTAATCGTAGATAAATCGATAACGAAAGCTTACCGATCACTTCGACAGCCTTAAATTTCGCTGTGAACCAGGCGTCGTCACCGAATTGACCTTTTCGTATGCGCCCGCGATTAAAATCCTTGGGGAAACCGCAGACCGCGGAGACGAAGGAGGCCTCGCATCTTTTGCTCGGTCCGGCATCGGCGCATGCACTTGTGTTGTAAGAGGATGACAAACCGTTCCATAACGCCCGTGAGAGAAGCCTCCCAGTCCAGTAAATTGATTGCATCGTTCGCCGAGGCCCTCGTGATCAAAACCTCAACACTTATTCGAGCCCATCTTCGTTTTTTGGTCGCGCGGCGCTCGATCGGCTAACACGCTCTCGTCTTCTCGCCTCTTCTCGCCTCGTTTTTTCCTCCAATTTTGATTATTGGCTTATCGTTGTCACGAGGGTTTTCGATTATTTGGGATTTTGGGCGCGCTTCGAGGTTCGAACGACTCCGCAGTGATCAGGAGCACATGAAACGAAAGGAGCTTGATTTTTGGGGATTACCGAGGATTCGTGGCTCGTGGCTCGAAATCACAGCGAGAAACTCTTCGCTTTTGGGTTCCACTTAACTCTGGGCTTTAAATGATCACTTATACGGGGATTGCAATGACACACAGCACTCGAGATTCACACATCAGCCACACTCGCTTCGCGCTCGAGCCACACTGACGACCACGGATTTTTCTTCGTCTCGTCTTCGTCTTTTTTTTAATTGGGGGACTCGATAAGCGTGAAGTGTGTAGCGGTTTTAGGAGAGATTCCGAGCTGCTGGGATTTAGGGGCCGGAGAGAATGTGGCGCCCTCGTGGAGAATTTGCGGGAGTTCGAGGAAGTTCTGAAGTTTGCGCGGGAGTTTTGAATCTGGGGTTCGGATTTTTTTGATTAAACCGCTCGTGAAAACCACAGAAAGCGTTAAAACTTTGTTCCATTGTCATTTTTTCGTACAATGAATAGTAAAATTTGTACAGAGGACGCGAAATACTTTGTCTTTACCTTAAAAATTAACTTGTAAGACAAACAGAAGACAATTTTTCTTATTTCCCCATGGGTACCTTAAAGTAGAATTTTCCTAAGTTTTTCCTGGGCTCCTCGAAGCTTCACTTTTGTACTAATTGCTCCGTGGACCCCCTTAACATTTTTTTTTGCTTTATTCTTACCGACCGAGTCCCGTAATATCGTCGCTCGCTTCCGGAGCGCTGGGGTCGTGTAATGCAACACACTTCCGCCGGTCTGAAGTTGCCGTTGGTGGGAAAAAATCGATAGGGCGCACGTATCCCGGTATGGAAGCCAGTCACAAACATCTTATTTATCTTCGCAATAATCAATCGCCGCTGAGGTTTGCGACATCCAGAAAAAGCTTCTGGGTTGGCAAGTGAGTGACGGAAAAAGTTTGTCATTTTACTTCGTGCCCATTTTTCCCCTTACCCGAGACACTTCGTTGCCCACGAAAACTCAACTTCCCTGGCGCGTTTGTTGATCAATTTCTTCCCTTTTAATACTATAACCTCTGCAGTCTCTTCTGAGTAACTATTTTTTCACTTTCTTTCAAACACGAGATCGAAAATTTGCCCCTGGAGATTTAATGAAAATTTCATTTGCCGTTGGATATTCATTTTTTTTTTTATCTCATCTATCGACTGTTTATGTTATTTATAGTCACAGATGATCAATGTTGGAAGGATGGTATTGTCGGTCCATCGCAAACAACAACGCGGATGTGGAGGATGACGACGAGGACAGTCCCGAAGAGGAAGTGCCCAATTACAAGGACCAGTACAGAAATCTCAAGAGAAAATTGAAATTTCTCATCTACGAGAACGAGTGCTTTCAAGAGGCGCTGCGATCGACGCAGAGAAAGCTTCTCAAAGTCAACAGGGACAAGAGCTTCCTGCTCGACAGACTCTTGCAGTACGAAAAGGTCGACGCGTCTTTCAGCGAGAGCGACGAAACAGAATCCTCCGACGACGAAATGGCCAGACTAGACACCTCCAAAAGGTGATTTTTACTACAAAGGCTTTTTAATTTCTACCTATTTCGCTGGGAATTCACTGATTTTGGTTTAATCGTCGTCGAAACAAAGATTGAAGTATAAATTGTTTTGGGAAATAATGCGGATTGTGGAAACATGGAATATTTTTACAATTTCACAATTACCTTTTTCAGTGATTTTATAATTCTATATTTAATAAAAAAATATATATATATAATGAATCTTTGGTTTAACAATGATTAATTATATGTATCAAGGAAAGTTGAGAGATCGAAATATCAATTACAGAAAAAAGGTTGAGATCAGTGTCAATAATCACACCCCGCATCATCCCGCGGCAGCAGTCAAGCCAATAAACACGAGCAAAAAGAAAAAAGCTGCACCGAAGATACCAAAGGCCCAAAATCCGCCATCGGTAAGTTTTCGTCAGTAAATTATTTTTAATTCAATTTAAATGCCACGATAACCACCTTATTAGCTTCGTTCCATTGTCACGAATTATTGGACCAATCATCGAAATAGTTACCGATACCATAAATTAATCTGAAACCCAAAATGCACTCGTATCGCAAAGTCCTGTTTTATTGCCATTTTCCAGGTGCAATCGTCGAATAATTTGGTGTCGATGTCCCTGATGTCGGATGGTCATATGACGCCCGAGGAGGTGGAGCGACACTTGGAGTCGCGACAGACGTACCTGGAACTCGTGCCGGAAAAGGCACCGCCTACAGTCCCCACCGAGATGTTTAGTAACGATCCATCGCTCGATAGGTATTTTCTTTTTTGCAGCCCCTAAAAACTTTTATTAGTCGACCGGAAACTAAAAGAACGTCGAAAGCACTGAAATAAGCGATGTTTTATGCACAATATTTCAATTATTACATGAATTTTAAAAGAGTTTTCCATTTCGTCCGAAAAATAACTCTAAAGACGTTAAAGTACTTTATAATCATTAAAAAAAAAACGATTTTTAAAGACACTTTTCGAGACGCTGTCGCGGTTTTGGATAGCCAATGAAATTAAATAAATTTTATAAACAATTTACAGTGAATCTAACGAAGTTGGGGAACTGGAAACATCGCCGAGCAACATGGGCGAAGATTGTTTAAGCGTCGACATGATGCACGAATAGATCGAGAGGCCACGGCGATTGAAAATAAATAAAGAAGAAAAAGGAAATTCCGCTCATAGTTTTACCGTTAATGAATTATACGATAATATTGCACATAACGCGTTAAGAGTCCCCTTCGATTTACTATTGGTGTAACTGTCGTAATTTAATCGTATTCATGATAATATAATAGGCATTTTTATATCGATGACTTATTTATTTATTGGCAACCTCTCAACCAACACTATTAATATTTTATTACGCCGGATGGTTTGTGATTGTTTCAATATTCACGAATCTCAAAATAAATATTTCCTGAGGATTTTTAACAGCTGAAAGAAAACGACTCCACCTTGTATAGCAAGCTTCGAGTTTTTGTTATTGACGTTTGTCATCGAATTGACAGATCCCCCGAGGATCTGCAAACTTTAGGATGGATTTAAGTGAATCGATAGTTTTTTACGAAAAATCGCGCAAGGTTGACGATAAAATACTTCGAAGGAGACGATGATTCGTGAGTGCTCATCTATCGCAAGCACTTTAAATCGTGTAATTGAAAAAGTCGAGATCGAGTGTGAAACGTTCAGAAAAACAGTTAAAGACAAATCCACGGGTCCTGGGCCTAGTGAAAATCGAGAGAATGACAACGAAGCTGCTGCTGTTGCAGTCGTTACGGTTCCAACGATGGGACCAGTTCCCATGAGGAGTACCGAAAGCGGTTCCTCAGAAGTCACGTGTCGAATCTGCTACGATACCAGCCCACGATTTCCCATATTATTTCCATGCAGATGCAAGGTTATCCCATCATTTTTCTACTTACCAATTAAATATATTCGGATATTCACATTAAATTATTTGGTGTGAAATATAATATAACATGTGAATAATATTGCAATTTTTTGACGAGTCTTTGTATCGTCTACGCCAAAAAAAAATCCAATTAAACATAGTACGTTTAGTATTGCAGTAAAAATATTTCTTTCCTCAAATATATAATACAGTTAATTCGTGGTTAATAAATCAATGAATTAATTGATACGAGATAGTGATTCGTCGCGAGTCTCTACCTCCTTTCAATCGATTCGTTGACAAACGAAATAACGATTTTGTTTCAGGGTACGATGGGCGCGATTCACTTGGCCTGTTTGGAGCGGTGGCTCGAGGAGAGCAACAGAAAGAGTTGCGAGCTCTGCGGTCACGAATTCGAGGTTGAAAGGACCCCGCGTTACAATGCCCTTCACTCAATTGTCGTTTGGCTGTGTCTCAGTCGTCGTCAGCATCAATTGTACGTTAGGAGCTTGCGAGTCGACGTTATTCGGTGCGTTATCGTCACGCCCGTGACGATAGTCTGTTCGTACGTTTGCGTCGTCGCTGCCGATTTTTATTCCATCAGCAATTACAATTTTCCGCCCGCTCGATGGACGACTTATTCTCTTCTCGCGATGATGACGATCCTCATATTTTCCTATTTTTTGTGGATGTACATGGCGATACAATATCACCAAAGAGTTTGGTTCTATTGGTGGCAAAAATCGAGCATCGTCAGAGTCAAATTGCCACCGACGACGAAAATCAACGACACCAAAAACTGCCAACTCGAGACTTCCGTCTGACAAAATCCTTGTACGCGTTTTTTTTTTTTTTTTTTTTCCCCCTCGTCTTTTTGCTCATTTACGGTTTTTTTTTCGTCGAATCTTCTAAGAGGCTCTGCGCTTTATCGACATCTTTCCCCGACTCAATTGCGACGTGTATATCTTGACTTTGCTTCCGTCCGATAGTTTTTTCACCCAGATCTAAGCGACGAAAATAAATACATCATTTATCGTCCATACATTTACATCATAAATGTAAGCGATTTATGCTTCGAATATTTCCGAAATTTGTTGAAATGTATTGAAATAATTGGCTGAAACCTCCTTAAGACCGTAATCTAGGACATTTTTTTGGGAATGAAATTTCGAAAAATGGTACAATTTTCACTACTAGTGTTTTGAGTGTTTTGCTTGTGTTCAAAATAACATCGAAAATTTTTTCAAACGATTAAAAAGAAGGCTGCAAAATTGACAAATTTGCTGCGTTTGATTCCCAAAAACTTCCTCAAGTGTGAGAAAAATAAATCAACACTCAAAGGACTCACCACTTCGGTTCCTATCGCCGATATGTTTGCAGCGAACCGCGACAAGTCCTTTCCTTCTACGTACACCGGTTGCCCCCGGTGGAACCTGAAATAAGCATCGCGAAGCATGACTAACATTTATTTCACTGGTTATCAATGAAAATTCGAGATTTTTCCATATAAATAGAGTAGTACAGAAAGGGGATTTTTGCCACGCGATAAAAGCTTCTCTTTTTTAATAGGATATTTACGACAAAAATATTCAAACAAATAGGCATTTATTAAAAAAAAACATATTTTTTCGTTCACTATTTCATTGCGACACACAAGCTTGAGACAACAAAAAATATGAGAAAAAAAAACGATTAAAAAAATGTCAATAATCGAACAATCGATAAAAAGCGAAAGTGAGATAGACAGATAGACGTACCATCTTCTTTCGTACAGAAGTTTGCCGTCTTCTATTCTAGTCTCGACTAAAGGAGTATCGGGAGACGAAGGTATATGCTGAGTTGGGAGACTGACTGTATTGTAATGTGGCATTACTACTGTAAATAGAAAATCCTCAATTATTTTTAACCATTCTTTCGTTCAAACGGTTTTGTTATTTCTCGTTCGTTCGCTGTAATCGCTACCTTAGTAATTTGCGCAGTAGTACCTGGTTTTCGTACGGTCGTGAGTACTTTACCACGGCTTATCGCTTTGAGGTCGCTCTCGATTTCCTTCTCGTCGAGCAAATAATTCAGCTGAGCCGGCGGTGGTTTTCGACGTTTTTCCACCTTTTCCGGCACAGGATCGTTCGGCCTTCGACGCAGTTTTCTCGTCATTATCGGCTTTACCTGAACAAACGACCAATTATACATTTCGCCTCCTCGTGCAGTGTTAAAAAATGTTTTTCTTCAAATTAATACTGATTAATACAAATTAATAATGACGAACGTTTTTATTCATATATTATGGAAAAATTCCTCGATTTTATATTCGATTGCGCATTAAATTTAATAGAATGAGGAAGCAATTTGCGAGACTCTATTTTGCAGATTAAGAAAAATAATAAAAATCTCTGCCTTTAGTTAAGCTTGGAAAAAATAAAATAAAGTCCAGGATTACCCGCACCTCCATAGAGTCGCCGGTTAACTCCATTGTGTGGCGATCGGACTCTATCATTTTCCTCTTTTCCTCCATGTCCGTTAATAAATTTTCCTTGAGGTCTATTTTCTTTTCCTCGAATTCCTTAACCGCCGCTTTCTTCTCGAGAATGTAATCCCTTTCGACCCATTCGGTGAGATAATCTCGATAGATTATATTCAGTCGCAATCTGAAAATTTGATAATCAAAATATTTTTTCGTAATCGCTGATTAATCTATTTTATATCGGCGAGTGGCATTTAAAATTCAATTTTTGATATTTACACTGCTGAAAATATTAGCATGTTCACATTTCCAGAAATTTTATTCATGAGCTAATTTATTAATTTCAATACGCAAATGAAATAAAGTTACAAACTTATCCTCTTGAATTTTTACCTCTCTTTGTACTGTGCCTCCAGTCTCTTTAGTTTTCTGTTGTATTCCGGATGACTACCGTCTTTTAGTTGCTGCAGTTGTTTCTTTAAACTTGCCAACTTGTCCTGATAAACCCTAAGAACAATTTTGTCCAGTTATCGTGTGTAAGAGAAGGGATTAAATGCGTCACTTTAATAAAGTACAGCAATTTGTAGAGAGGATTTCAAACTGTGTTTAATCCTGACTAATTACCAGGATTAGAAACCAATTTCTGCTTCACATATTTGGGAATACCATCGACAAATTGTTTATTAGCACTGTCAAATTTATAGCGCAGACAAAAAGCTTATTAATCATTTTGTTGACTTACTGTTCCCTGAGTTCCGTGTATTCCTCTGATTTCCCCATGTCCGTTTCACTCGCCTCTTCCGTATCTAAACGAACACATTGAATAATGTACAATCAGCAGAAACTAAAATGATGACGCAAAGTGACAAACGATCGAGAAAAGTGGTTTAGAAAAAAATTTAGATGTGTGTGTGCTTAAAAAAAAGCCAAAAATTGCAAAGTTTCCTCTGAATTCATGAAAAATTACCTAATTCAAAAAGGCTTTTTATTATATACGCCCTTAAGAGGGTCGCTTACCCTCGTCGCTCTCATCCTGGTCCTCGGCGTCGCGTTCCTCGTCCAAATATTCCTCATTGTCCTCATCCATTTCATAATCATCCGGACCATGAACGGCCGAAAATGGTGAGCCCTGATAACTCATTTTTCGTATTTTCCTTTCTCGCAGTCTACGAGCTCCCGAAAGGTTAACTTTCAAGCGTCACAACCATTTTCGCTTTTTATGCGCTCGATTGTCTCGATGAACTCACGGAAAAACTGACAATTCACAATTCGATCTCATAATCTCAGCTTTTACGATATTTCCACGAAAACCCTCGAAAAAAAAAATACAGATTCAAGGGATTCCAGGTGAAATTTGCAGCGATTTCGTACGCAAAATGCAAACAACTACTGTGGATATTAATTTGAGGTTACGTTGACCCCGCGAGAAGTTCGCTGTGAAGTTGGCGACGAGAGCGCCGTATTGAAAAGGCGGGAAAATTTGAAAATTCAATTTGACGCGGTAGCGTTGAATATTTAGGGATGACTATTTTACGCAACAATTTTTGTTTGCTGAGGAAAAATTATGAGTATGGGTTCGTCTGGAATGTCAATTTTTCATCTTTTCTGTGCTTTTCCTGAATTTTCAGAGTCTGTGAACTCCGAAAAGGGTTATTTTCAAAGGTAGTGACAGTCTGAAGTTGGCTTTGTGACAACGTCATCGACGACCAATCAAAAAGTAGCTTGACGGCTTCGGATTTCGATATCTCGATTTTTGATGTGCCTTTTGTTTGTGACGGGGTCGATAATCGAATGGGCAAAGCGAACGTGCTCCGTATTCCGCATTCCACTCGCGTCTTTACGGTTTCACGCCTCGTGACTTTTGATCGCGCTCCGTGCTCGCCGTCGCGGTCGTCATCGATCAGTGAATCAGTCAGTCGTCGACTCAACGTAGTCCCACTCTTTTCGTTTCGGTAAAGACGGCACAGCGAGTCTCGTACGCTGCGTGTCCACGGTAGTGTAATTCCTTAAGGTGGTTCGCGTCGAGACGTTCCTTCGCCGCGACTAAACGGAATATTTTATTCTCGCATATAATAATAATTGCGGTGTCATGTGTCCATCTGTCAAAATCATTCACGTGCGCTTACGTTGCTGTCAAGGCTTTCGAAATCTCTAATAAAAAAAGGAAATAAAAATAAAAATAAACACACGAAAAATTGATCGAATGTCATCGTTGAATTAACTGCAATTATCAATAATAATAAAAACAGAAAGAAAGAGAAAAAAAAAAAAAACAACACTTCGCTCGATTTTCCAGAAATGGTTAACGTAGATTGGATTAAAAAAACGTATCCATTGCATTGGCTAGTTTGGAACAACGATTATGTCGAACTTGACAGAGAACTCGCCACCAATCAGGTTTGGAATTATTACTTTTTATCTTATCTTAGCCTTATCTGTGTTTACGATGCTTCGTGCTGTTTTAATTCACCTTTTTCTTATTCGGACACGAAGGTTTTTGGCACGTATCGAAGGGTGATTCCGATAATTGACGGTGCAAATTGATCGGTTAATTGATCCGACACCTCGGAGACTCGAGGGTCAATCGTAGCTATAAACGGCCCATTGTAATTGCCGTCAATCGCATCACGCTTCCCTCGTGTTGCGCTCCGCTCTCTAATTTAATGTACTCCCCTATTTCGCTGTCGTCGAGCGATTTAATACAATTTTTGGTTGCGCTCGGAGGAAACAGTGATTTCTTGCAGTTTTTTTGTGAGATATCTCGATGGATTTCAGGTTTTTCTACAGTTTTTACAAAGTTATAAATAAAACGTTACGATTATTGTCGATTGCACTTTTTTTGGCTCTTCCGCTGAGTTTCCCTCTTCGATTTAATGTTCTCCCCTATTTTCAACAAGTGGGTATTACTCTCTGTTTTTAGAAGGGCTAATACAAGTTTTAGTTCTTCTTAGAGGAAATTTTGCATTTTTTAAATTGTTTTAGGAAATATTTTTAACTATTTTTAACTACAATACAATTTTTATTTCCTTATACAACAAACTTTTTTTTTTAGCTGTTTTATGAGATATTTTTGTGGATCAAATTTTTTTTTTCCTTGTATCAACTGCAACTGATAAATAAAAAATAAAAAATATTGTTATATTCACCCAGTAATAATCGACACAGATTAGATGTAAAAAATGCATTCTTTTAACTGGCAAATTTAAAACATTATGTTGAACTTGAGACAGAACTTATCTCTAATCCGTTGTGACATTATTTTTTATCTTATCTACACTTTATCTATATTTACAATGCAGTTGTAAATTACCGGTGGAATTTATATGGTGTATGGTGTATCAAAGTCGGAGCAAGACACAATGGTTCTAATTGGCGGTGCAAATGTTGCTTAATTGATGTGGCACCTCTGACGATTCAGGGTCAATTATTGCTATAAATTGTCCATTGCATTTGACATCAATTGCATTACTTTTCCTTCCTGCTATGCTTCTCACTGTAATTTAATGTACTCACTGATCGGACAGTGCATTGCACATAAAACAATTAAATTATGAATGAAAAAATAAATTTAATTTCAATCCAATTGTATTTGCGTGTACCGATTTTTAATTATATCGTAGCTGGGGATAAGATTTAAATCTTATTTGCACTCTACATAACATTTCTGTGTCAGTTTGCAACATATCGAGGTCAGGGTTTAGATTTAAATCTGATTGGCACCCTTAATAAAATGTCTCAATCATTTTGCACGTTGTTTAGGTTGCTGCTAATCTGTACAAATTTCTCACTCATTTTACTTACATACTTTTACTTAAGTGATGTTTAATCCAGTTGCAATTTTTTATATAATTTGTCGCTTATTTAACACGATATTTTTTGTCAGTTTTTGCAACTGAGATGCAGTTTTTACATTTCTAGAAATATTTCAATTATTTTGCATGGGGTTTTGTTCAGACTTTGCACTGAAATGGATTTTGTATTATACTATTAGTTATAAGTTTCATTCAGCTTTCATAATATCATCGTATGATTTTTCACTGTGAACGATCGATAAGGGAGTAAGAATTTGTAGACTGACCTGCATTTATAGCTGAATATTTATACGATTGCATAAAGAGAAGAGGAGAGAGCTAAAGGCCAAGCACGTGAGAGAAGTGTAGCGAGGAGCAGTCGCTTTGAAGCCTCACAGAGGAAGAAGCCATAGGGTTGACAATGCCTTCCGCTTCTTTCCTGACATTACACTTGACATATACAGATAATTGATTAACTCCCTTTTATCTCTGAGGTTTATGTGATCTATGAGCATGTAATTTCAAACTCTGCGCTCCAACTTGTTTAAGAAATTTTACAACAGACAAAAATCTCTGTGAATAAGACAGCAAAGGCTTTTCTGAGCTGCTTTTTATTAATGCCTTTTTTAATTTATGGAAAATTCAATTAGTCAACAATAATCATAATCTTGTCACTTCAATTTCACCAGGCAAAAAAAATATATATTGCAACAGGCATAAATACTAAAATTTGAGGCATACATTCTTGTAGCATTATTAATTTGTCCACTTTGAATTAATTGCAGCACGACAAAGAGAAGCATGACAATAGAGGAAGAACCCCATTGATGCTCTCAGTGACGCTAGGATATCGAGAATCTGCGGTGGTACTTTTGCATCACGAGGCAAACGTCTACACGGAAAATACTCAAGGATGGAGTGGTAATTATCTTTCATTTATTGTCCTCGTCAATTTATTATCATGTCGCGATGAACAAAGTTTACCAATTTTTATCATTATGTTTTTGCACAGTCGTTCAAGAAGCCGTTGGTACGGGAAATCCGGAGCTTCTTCAGGCTGTACTCGCCAGAAGTCATTATCAACGATACTGCAGTCGTGTGGACGGAATTCCGGAGCTTCTCCACAAATTGAAACAGGTTTGCCTCAATTAAAATCAAATTTGTTACCTTTAAATCGCTAATTACGTCGGCTAATTGTCAATTAAATCTCGATATTTTCAGGCTCCTGATTTTTATGTAGAAATGAAATGGGAATTTACCAGTTGGGGTAAGTATCATTGCATTGTAACAGAATTTTCGCGATTTTCCGATAAAAAAGTCTATGAATTTTGTAAAATTTGATACTGGATATCGAAATTAAATACGATAAATAATTTTAATTAAATAATTTTCAAAGTTGCTAATTAATTTGTTTGGCCCACACGTTGGAAATACGTTAATTAGCTTTAATTCGATGACCATCTATGTTTTTACGTGTAGTTCCTCTGGCGTCAAGAATGTGCCCAAGCGACACGTACAAAGTTTACAAACAAGGCAGCAACGTCCGCATCGACACGACGCTTTTAGGATTCGATCACGCCAATTGGCAGCGTGGCAATCTCAGCTTTGTTTTCAAGGGGCAGAGTAAGTTGACAAATCCTTCACTCAGTTACTTCAAATAGAAAAATAAATATGTGAGACAAGGCATTTCAGTTCATACATAATTCGGCCTCATTGTTTTTACTTTATACAGCATTTTTTGTCAATTCAGCCCTTTTTTCACTATCTTAGATCAAAATAATTGGTGATATCAAAGTATCGCTAAAAAAACACTCTATATGAATTTTCAGAGATTTATTAAAACAGTAAAAGCAAAAACCTGAAAAATACTTATTCTCAAAATCTTGATCAAAACAGTGAATAATAAAAATAGAAAAATGAATTCCACTCGAGCGCATTCACGAAGCAAAATTATTTACGAAATGTTTTTCAAATTTTCTCTCTTTTGATTTTCTCAATGGAACTTTTTATTCAAAATGCAAGCAATACCAAATCCGCCGGTGGCGATAAGCTGCGATCGCAGCTATGTGTTCAGCTTGGTGGGACAGAAATCAGGTGAAAGTAAAAGCGTTTCCCCTGAAAGTGCTAAAAGTATTTAACGTCAAGAGAACAGCACTAAGAATGCAAAGTTTCCGCTCCGTTTATTATACATCCTGCTGTTTGTTGTAATCTCACGAACGTAGAAGAGTCGCGATAGGTCGTAAAGCTTTTTTCTCGCTGAAAATATGTGAAACGCCCGCCTTTTCATCGCCAGTACGTGAAGAGCTAGGCAGTAACAACAAGAAAGATTGATTATGAAAGCGGTGGGAGGGCAAAAGTTAAAGCGATTAATTTTTAGACGACGGTGCAACGATGATGGAAGTCGATCACGAGACCCGAAAGGTCTACGTCGAGCACATGAAACTCATCGACGACGATAACGTTCAGCTACTCGCGCCGTCCGAAGAAGGGATCCTAACGCGACTCACCAATCCCATAGTCACGACTTACATAGATACGGATAAAATATGTTTTGAGAGGTAAGCAATTAATTATTATATATTATTTACTCAAAGGATAAGAGTGGTTCGAGATTTCGCTGTAAACAAATTTATTTTCCACTCTCTTTTATCGTTTTTTTTCTCAGGAGTAAAAAAAAATGATTTTCTCGCCTTTTTTCCAGAAATAAAGCTGGATTATGGGGCCGACGTTCGGACAAAAGCGAGGCTGTGAATGGCCACGAGTGCAAAGTGTACAGCGCGAGTAACGTCGAGGTGGTGACGAAAACGCGTCTGGAACATCTGTCGGAAGCTGATAAAGCGCGAGCCCGAGCTCCGCGAACGCCTCTGCAATCCTTTTTAGGAATAGCCGAGCAGCAGGACAACGGAGCGGCGACGACTAGCGTACGTATAATCATCGTTGCTTTTATACCTCACAATAAATACACGTTTATTTATAAAGCGTTGAATGAAATCGATAAAGCGAAGGTCTTCGTTCCGAGGCAGATTTTAAGCTCTGTACACTTAAAAAAAAAAAAAAAAAACGAAAATTCAGCTTTGAATGAACGTTCTGCAACAGGAAGATTTTACAAACGCGACCAGCAATCCCACAAACATCACAGCCGAGGAATATTTCGATTCTGACGTCGACCTGAATGGTCGAGATATCGGAAAACCAAAGGAAGTCAATACCAAGGTCCAAAAATTTAAGGTACAACAGACGTTTTCCGATATCCTCGTCATTTAAATGCCGTATTATCGATTGATTGGATTGATTTTAAACTCGGATGCGATTATCGCTCTTGAGAAAAATCTCTACTGTCGATGTTTCATGTTGCGCACTAGATTGGATTGTTTGACTGCAGGCTACGCTATGGCTCAGCGAAGAATATCCGCTGAGCTTTCAGGAACAAATAATGCCGATCGTCGATCTTATGGCCATCTCGAATTCGCACTTTGCCAAGCTCAAGGACTTTATTCAGATGCAATTACCCTCCGGATTTCCCGTGAAAATCGGTAAAATTCTACGAACTTTGTCTCTTTTTCGACGAATGGCTAAGAACGAAATTTTTTTTCTCTCTCAGGTACTTAGCGTTACATTTATGTTTTTTAATTGTTAAAGAAATACCGCTGTTCCACGTGCTGAACGCGAGAATCACATTTGGCAATATCTTCGGTTTCGACCAAGAAATTCCTCACGTGCGAAGAATACAGGAAACGAATCGAACAACTTGTATAGTGGACGACGTCTGTTTCGAGGTGCCGAGTGGCTACGTTAAATTGGGTAAATTACCGAGCATTTCTCTTTGGGATATGAAAGGAACGGAGAGGAAATTCTTGTTTTAACGAAACCTTCGGCTTTCAATTACGAATTATAGGTGCTGAGGATAGATCGCAATTCAGTATAGAAGCTGAGGACGACCTACTTCAATTTGCGATACAACAAAGTCTCCTCGAGGCTGGCAGCGAAAGAGACGAGGTGAGAGTGCAAAAAAAAAAAAAAACAGAGAGAGAGAAAAGAAAAGGGGGAAAAAAGTAAAGCAACCGGTGACAAGGTTACAAATGCTATTAGCTGTCGAGGTATTAATAGGTCAAGACACTGATGAATTGATTTTCCGTCCAAAGGTCGACATCTGGGAGGCACTGAGGGCACAAAAGCCATCGAGGCCGACGACACCGAACATGACGAGCGAGGAAGAGCGACAACTTCAGAGGTGAGTGAACGGCTTTGATATCGAATGACAAAAAGGTGTGGAAAATCGTTCGGAAAGTTCATTACGTGTCCTCGAACGTATGGAATCTATTTGCGGACTAATTATGTGTGTTTCATGCATGTTTTTCTATCATTTACACGCACTTTCTATCGATCTATCACTATACACGTCCATACGAACAAAAATAGCCAGGTGGGTCACATTCACCGGTAAAATCATTATTTATTTTAATGAAAGGACGTACTATTTTTTTTTTTTCCCTCGCACTACGTACTAAATCGACAAGTTCTTTCGAGAATCGAGAATTATTTTCTAAAGAAAAAACCTTGTTCGATATCCAGGGCTATTCAAGCTAGTTTGGCGTTGTACCAAGAGACATCGATGTACGTGGCTGACGATGAGGCCGACGAGGATTCCGGCCGGAGGAGAAGAAACGGTCGAAGGATCGGAACGAGAAACGAAGACGACGAGGATAACGAGGAGCGTGTGAACGAGGACGTGAACGAGATCGACATAGACACTCTCGAGGATACCGCCGAGCAAATGAGGCTCGCTCTGAGATTATCGGAGCAGCAGCAGATCGAGGACGAGCAGCGTCGTCTTCTGCTCGAGGAGGAAACTTTCCGACAAGTGCTCGAACTTTCGCTCACCGACAAGTGAAAAATACGAAAAAATAAAGATAAACGCGAGAAAAACAAAAACAAGAAAAAAAAAAAACACTGGAGGGAGGATTAATAAAACCAAGAATCGTTACGAATTCACTTAAAAACCAATGAAATAAATCTTCCAATCGGCGATCGAGAAACGAGAGGCTTGCGTCTTCCTCGACGCTCAAGCGAGAACAATCACAATGAGATAATCTCGATTTATATCAAGCGTGCGCGATTAAATCGCTCGCGCAGCGCCCAATCTTCCGAATCGCGATAAGAACAATGTTTTATACCGAACAATACGTTGTATACCGAAGTACGTTAGGCGAATCAAACGTGAGAGAGAGAGAGAGAGAGAGAATAATAATAGTGATAATAATAAAGAAATGGAAAAAATTAAAAATTAAAAAATGTAAATGAGATTGATGATGAAATTATGGAATAAGGAGAAAGCGAAGAAAGCAGCGAGACAACTAGTAACTCTAATCTATCCAGAAGCGCGATTCGCGTTATTTATTTATTAGTCAACGATTTTATATACGAGAGTAGAGATAAAGGAAAACGATTGTCAAGCGCGATTTTTTCTTCCGCGAACATTTGATTTTCCTTTTTTTCTCAAAAAAGAAAATACGTAGGGGAGAAGAATGAGGAATTAAAATGAAGAAAGAAAAACTCGAGACTCGCTCGGGAATCACTGCCGCCCTGCATTCGGGATTTAAATGAAAATAATACAATTAGAATAATTAATATGTGGGCGTTGATTAATGATCGATAAATCGAATGCCGAACGGTGGTGAATCCTATACATTGAAAGTAAATAACTGTAAGTTACCAAAAAAAAAAACCGACTGTCAATAAAAAACGATTGAAAAAAATCCAATAACCCTCGTGTTTTTAAATACGAACGCTCATAACGATTTCCACGAGTTTCGTGATGAACAGATGATTTATTTTCTTACTTTAGTTCCAATGAATGAGTGAAAAATCATTCAGTATTTAAATCCTTAATTCGAATGTGCCAAACACTGAAAAAAAAAAAACATATTTTATAAATGTTGCAATTACAAAGATTGAGAAAAATGACAGCAATTTTTGTGATGAAAAGATGGTATATTTTTATAAACTTTGCTTTTTATATGATATCTGGAATTCTTGGTGCGCTAATTATCGTACTAATTGTACAGTGCGCCCTTCGGATCAAGGGCCAAGCAATCGAGACGAATACGTGAGTAATATACAAGCGGAGGTGACAAAATATTGTTTTTCTTGACAATGATCGGTTTGTTGAGCCTCCGGGCTTCCCAATGACGTGCGTAGTAACGGCGTGCAATCGTTACTCAAACTCTGACTGCGCTCTGCAAAAAACAAATCGTTAAATTTAATTTCGCAGTTACTAGAACCCGAAAATCATTTTAAACGTAACTTCGAGTTTTCGAGATATTTTCACTTTGAAAAATTATGAACTTTGGCCAAATTTTAGTGATCAAGTATTGGAAATTTCATGTTTTTTATCGATGCGTACCTTTTGAATATGTTGCCGAGTATCGCTGCACTTTGTGCGAATCGTTGTTCGTTTTTATGGGCCTGGTGGTGCCATTTTTTTCGTACCGCGCTCCAATGAGCTCGATGATCTTTTAGCAAAGTCTCTCGGGATTTCAGGTTTTGTCCCTCCTAAAAAAACAAAATTGAAGCGTTTTGTAATAAGATTTTTAAGCTTATTGATATGTTCGATCTTTATGGATTCTCGGGCGAAAATATTTACATAATCGAGATTGAGTTCCTCCTTTTCCTGGAGAATCGGCGACGGCACGCGATTTCGAGGGAAAATTTCTTCCCTCGGCAAAGGCGGCGGCAGGAAGAATAAATCGCGAAGTTCACCGTTGGATTCGTTCGCGTCGTTTTCGTTGCTTATTTCGCTAACTATTTCCGGGCTCGGACTTCGGACTCTGTAAAATTCGCATTTTTCAAAAAGATCGTAATCGCATTGTAAAAAAATATTTTTACGCAGCAATTCGTATTTCGCACTCACTTTGGAACAAGATTGGGATTGCGTGGCTGATTGGCCATCCAGGCTCTGCAAATAGGATACAAAGGAGTATCCTCTCTGAATTGTGCCAAATCTACGCTCCGATCGAAAAGCTTCATAACGTAAGTATGATGAAAAGCTGGATCCATGGGAATTTGTCTCCGACGTCTTATCTTCCTATTCTGATAATTCGCCTGTTTACTTTTGTACATAGCAGCCCTAAAAAGAAAGAACGATCGAGAGAAATGAAGAATCGAACACCGATTCAAGCGGAAAAGTTGGCAAACTGTGTGCGCCACTCAATCTCGTACATCTTTTTCATCTGCATTTTGTACTCCTGCGCAGAATTGTCGTCGCTATCGTCAGGGGACGAGCCCTCGTCGCTGTGATGCAAAAGTTCGCGCAAAGCGCCTTTTAGACGGTCCCGAGCCACGAGAACTTCGCTGTCGCCTGCTAAACATTGCTCGTGGAATAATTCGTTACATCGACGACTCATCGCTGAAGAAAAAATAAAAAAATCTTCACTTTACCTATTTCATCCTTGATTTCTATCTTGACATTACGACTCGGCGCTGAAGCGGCCTGCAGACTACGTTTCTTTCCCATCTGAAGTGCAAAATGAGGAAAATAGCATTAAGTAAGTTGAACAACGTTAAATGATGCTTCAAAGTATAAATATTTAGCAATCGAATAAGATTTCGCAGATTAAAAAGCAAAAGTGCAAATGAAACAGTATTTCAGATTGATTATTGATTATTTATCGCACCTCGATTCCGTTTTCAGTTCCAGTTTTCTCACAATATTTACTTTTTTCTCACTCTGCGCGAGCTTTTTTTTGAGTTTTTAAATGACTGCGTAAAGGTTATGTTTACAGCGTTGAAAGTGTCGCTTAAGCTTCGCAAAAAAGCCGCTGATACTGTGCTGCCACGATCAGCCAATGAGCGGCAAGTACACGAAATCAGCCGAAAGACTGATGATTTTTCAGCTTTTTATTATCGCAGATCGATTGGTAATCGATAAAGCAAACAACTCACACTCGTCAGAAACACGTTTAATCGCACTAGTATCGTAAAGACGTATTTTTGCCACGGTGCTGAAGCTTCACGAAGAAACCGTCAGCCAATGGGACGACAGCCGAACGCCACCTCATTGGTCGAGCGTGCTGCGTTAGCCAATGGGAGCGCAGGGAGCCGAGAGCATAAGAATAATAATAATAAAACCAAGGGAATCATCCCCGTCGACTTTGGAGATGAACTGATAAGTTTATGAAAGCCGAATAGTTTAAAAAACCCTATAAAAAAATAACTTTATGAAACTCGACAACCAAACAACTTCCCAAACCCCCATAAACGAAAAATTCCCTGACCCCTGAAAAGTCACCCCCTTGCCCTGCAGTCGCCAGCCCCATAAAAACCGCGCATCCGGCCGTAAGAAAACCAAGGGAGCCACCCCCTCCGCCGGGTCCCTTTCGAAGACATTGGAAGGGTGGAGGCGTGGGTGCGCTCGTAGGGGGTGGAAAGGCTCAGCGAATGAGGGCGCAGAGTCAAAGTTTCACAGAATAACGCGGCAACGTTTGAATTTCAAAGACAAAAAACAACGTCCCTAAAATTAAATGAATATATTAAATAAATAATCGTCAAAATACCCAATTTCAAAATGCAAATTTTACAAGCCAACAAGTATAACTCTACACCCGACGAACTTCCCAAAACCCTATAAGAAAAAAAAAAAAAAAAAACCTCCGAAAAATCTACCCCTTCCCTGCCCCCCTCCTCCTCCCCCGCGTCGCATTCCCATCGAAACCCCGTAAAACCCTCGTACCCCCGCGGTAAGAAAACCAAGGGAGTCATCCCCTCCGCGTGTTCCCTTCGGTAGACATTGGAAGGGTGGGTGTCGCGTGTATTCGTAGGATATAAAGGGTGGTACGGTACATGCACCGGCAGCATCGGCATCAGCAGCAGTGGCAGCACACACGACGAGGGAGGATCGATCTAGAAAGCAGGAGTCGTCGCAGTAAGCGCCAGCCCGAAGGATAGCGAACTGTGTTTGGCCGTCGGTGGTTGGAGGCTCTTTCGCTGCTAGCTAAATAGTGGGGGGAGGCCTCGAGCGGGCCGGGGGTGCGCGCGGGGGTGGCTGACTGCTTGATAGAAGCCACACCGCTCTCCTCTCTCCCTCGCGCCCTCCCCGTTGGCCAACGCGCCTCTCTCTCCCTCTTCGTATGCGTCGAGACCATCAGCAGCAGCAGCAGCAGCAGCAGCAACGTCTTGGTAAGGGTGGTTTTCCGCGAGAGCGTGACAGAGCGGCACCTGGCGGATATGAGACAATCGGGCGCGTCCAGGTAGCTGCTCCGGGTAGCGCTCGGTGGTTCGTCCATCGTGGACTCGTGACCGACGGCCACGTCGTCGTCTCGTCTTCTCCTCCTCGATTAAACCCAAGAAAACGAAGAAGAAATTTTAAAAAGCAACAACATATATACGCCCGAGAATAACAATAAATAAAGTGACCGAGAGAAGAACAGGAACAAGAAAAAAAAAAAAAACGCACGGGGGTGGTTGAAAAAGAAGTAAATAATAAATAGGAGACTGGATAAATACGTCGTGGTCGTCGTCGGGGCGATTCTCACCCTCTTCACCGTCGGGGCGGTTTCCTCGGATTCGTCAGTGTTATTATTATCAATACTCCCTCCCGATATTATACCCCCCGCATATTTATTTAGTTATTCGTTTATCCCTCACTTCCGTTTCGGATTAACGAATCCAAATTCTTCGGGGGTTACGCGCTTGTTGCCTCTTTCATCCCCTACGGACTCGGCGAGCGTCAACCCTCGCCCACCTCTCTCCACCTTCACTCACTTTTCCATCTCATTCTTCCTCAGTCTCTCGATCTTTCCGGTCACCGGTGGACGAAACCGCGGAGGGATTAAGAAGCCCTGCGACACGGGGATTAAATAATAATAACAATTCTCAATAATAATAATAATAATAACGATAATAATAATAATATAAAAGAAAAAATTAAATAATAATATCGCGAGAGTAAATAATAATGGTAACGATTATGACGAGGGTAATGTAAACCGGAAGTGCAGAAGCAGTGCAGCTTAAAAAAAAAAATACAGTGGTGTCCATTGGAAAGGGTGGAAAAGGAAGAAGAAGAAAAGAGTAAAGGGGTAAAACACGGTAATACCGGAAAAAGAGAAAAGGGCTGAAGGGGTGGAAAATAGGAGAGGCGAGGGAAAGAGAGAGAAAGAGAGAAGTGAGGAAGAGGAAATAAAATCGAGGTGATATCGTAGAGGCTCGAACGGGGTGCGGGTGTTCTTCAGGGTGGTTTGCCCGGTGTTGGCTCGTCGTAGGAGCGGCCAACTCCGTAAAGGGGAGCAGCAGAAGGCTCGCGGTGGCGGTGGCCCTCTGCTGCTGCGGCCGCTACCGTTGCTGCTGCTGCTCCAAGATAATCGAGAGACGAGATTCCACCCTCGCAACGCCGGAAGAAAAAAAAAAACCCACCCCCGCACACAGAAATACCCAGTGTGGGAGTTTTTTTTTCGTTTTTTCGTCCGAACGAGAGAAAGACTTGAATATAAATAAATAAATAAATAAGTAAATAATGCGACGTGTGCGTCGTTATTTCGGTGGGAAATTCGTATAAGTGCTCGTGGGAAGGTCCCTAATCTGCAGGGATATGACGTAATGGCAAGAGAGGTATGAAAACAAAAATTGTGCTTAATTCAATTTTTTTTCTGTTTCTTTCTTTCTTTTTTTTTTAGTTAAGGGTAAATTTAGCCCTTCCCTACGATTGACCCGCATTCCATTGACCAAACTACAGCAACCCTATAGTCTAATCTTTTCATCCCTTGCGTTGGACTTAATCTCTCATTCGCTCGTTATCTTGTATCCTGCTTTTCTGCTGAACTACTTCTCGTGCAGCATCCCTTCCTCTCGCCCTCTCTCTCTCTCTCTCTCTCTCTCTCTCGCTTTTGCTCCCTCTCGTCTCTTGTTCTCGTTTCATTTCGATCCTTTCCTATTCTGTCGTTCGTGTGTGGCCCTCGTCTCGTTGGTACACAGAACGAGAGTGTGCACCTGCGGCCTGCGTAGAACACGTAGAGCTGCTGCTGCTGCTGCTGCTGTGCTGCTGGTGGTACTCGGCCAATGGACCCTTCCCTGTCCCAAATACTTGACGTGACCCAGTTTCCCTGGTAGATAACCCCGTGACACGAACCCCGCGTTCGACATCCCTGATTGAACGTCGCGCCCTGGTGTTGGTAAATGTTACTTTTCCGCCCTTCCGAGCTTTTCGCAGCCCTTATTATTATTTACTCCAAAGGGCCATGAAAATAAAATAAAATTTTTAACACATTTAAATTTAGGAATTAAAGATTGTTTTTCTTCTTTTTTTCGTTTATATTCTATTTGGGGTTGAACATTCTTAAAGGGCTTTTCACCCTGTGTGCTATCGGGGAGGCATTCGGGGGGTGGCGACTCTTCATCCCCTCGTTCGTCTCGTTGAGCTCGTTACACTTTTGTGTTTTTTTTTTTTTGTTCCCTCATTCAGGCTTGCTTCTTGTTTGTGCACCCTGAAGAGGGTTTTTGTGCATCTTCTTCAACTTCAATTGCTTCCTTGTTTTTGTTGTTGTTGATGTTGACTTTTTTTTTTTTTTCTTTGGGATTTTTGGGGATTTCGTTTGGAGGGTATTTTTGGAAAGGGAGAATCGATTGCCCGCATTTCGCCGGCTTTTACGGGCACCACGTAGGGGGTGGTTTCTTTGAGAAAATTTGCGGAGCTGCGCGGGGTACAGTCGCTGCGGTGGCGGCGAGAGTCGCTTCTCCCTGTGCCTAGAGCCCCCATTGCAGTCCCAAGGGACTCTCTGTCCGACCATTTTCTAGTTTCTTTCTCCTCCTACTCGCCATCCTTGACATCCTCACCGCCCACTCACTCTCTCTCTCTCTCTCTCTCTCTTTACCTTCGAAATCGTTACGCTTAACTGTACTCGAGAATCTCTCGAGCGTCCGCAGCTTTTTTTCTCGCTTGTTCGTCTTCTTTTTTTTTTCCGCTCCCTCAAGATCGAGCCTCTAAGTGTGCTCGAGGGTTGGATAAAAACCTTCGTGGTGCATCGCACAACATTATCTCGTTGCCGAGTGCATAATCGGGCGGGGAATGCATTTTCACTGGGGTTGGGCTCTTATCTGCATTTCCGCAAAAAACACGTAGACTTTTCCTCCCTCTTTTCATTTTTTTCGGCCTCGTTTGGCAGCCAAAATGGGTTTCGGACTCATTGGAAGTTGGTCGATCGGTTTTTTGGAACAGTTGGAATTTGTGGGGTTGGATCAGGGGTTTCGGGGTGGGTTTTTCATTGAATTTGGAAAAGGATTATCTTGATCTCCTCTTTGATCTGCTTTTTCGTTTCCATTTGTCAGCCAAAATTATATCGGAGTACATCTAATAATTTTTCGATAGTCATTTTCCAGCCCTTCAGATTCGTTGAATGAGAACAATGACTTGGGGGTGGGTTCTTATTTGCATTTGAAAAAATAAATTTCTCTGCTTTTCCTACTTTTTTGTTTGTTTATTTGTTTACGTTTTTCGGTCGAAATGATTTTGCACAGTGCTTGAATAGTCATTGCCTAGCCCTTCAAAATTTTTGTATAGGGTCCAGAAAAAAAAATCTTTTTCTCCCTGATTTACTTTTTTCCTTGCTTCTTTTGATCAAAAATAATTTTTGAGAGTGTGTTTCGAATGGTCGTTTCCTAGCCCTCAAGAATGATTGAATCAGGTCAGTGTTTTCGACCATAAGTTACGTGTGCGCATGCGCTCTGCTCACTTAGCGCCACCCCTGTTGAAAACGAGGGGTGAACCAAACATAATTTCACCCCGTCTCGGTTGCCCGTTTTGCTCTGCCGTAACCCCGGCTATTTCGGTTCCTATTTTTCACTATTTCACCCCGCAGATTATAATTAGCTTTTTTTTTATTATTAATTACATATTTTTATTCTGCTTTGATTTTAGATTTTCGAGCCCTGGCCGATTGGAGCGAGTAAATGTTGCATTGCGGATGAATTCTTGGGTTCCCCAACGCCCGAGGTGAGGCCGCATAGCGTGGAAAGCTAATAGAAACGAGCCCAGTGGTTAATCAGTCGATTAGTCAGACGCAAGTGGCCAGCAAGTAGTTTAATTCCTTAAAGCTTTATTTTATCTTTGGATTATATTTCGTGCTTTTTCCGGCTCGTTAAATCATCCACAATAAATTTAAGGAAATATTTATATATATATATATTTTTAATTGTTAAATTAGGATATATGTTATAAATTTTGTGAATTTGATTTATTTTTGACAATATACCTACCTAAATCCTACCTAGTACCTAAATCGGAAGTTTGATCGCCATTAAAAGGGCTAATTGTGTGGAAAATAATTATATCTGTAATTGTTATAGAAATGAATTTGTCGGCATTTACACCTTAAACTTTTTAGTGAAATTATTTGTCTACAAATTTGTGACTAAGAGTAAATGAAAATTTATAATAAATGTGCGAAATTATCTATACAAGAATATAGACTTTTTTGGCACTCCCAATCATTCGAATTGGAGTACGAAAGATGTGCCGACTCAGCAGAAAAAAAGTAGGTGACTGACCCAACTAAAATGACCGACTAAAATCGAAGTAGTAACGTCCCCTTTGGCTCAGCCTCGAGATTTCGTGCTCCTTCTCTGCGGACGTTGGGATATTTCATCTTGGTCCTTATACGTTCCGAATTCCTGTGAATTGTTCAAATAAAATAAATGTTTTAAAGTATTATATTGAACAATAAAATACCATACGTCAAATGACATTAATAACGTTGAAATGGCAGTAACAAAAAATAAATAAATAAAAAAAATCCATTGGTTCAGTCACCGCGAGAAATATTTGAATAAAATTGTATTTTAAATACTCGTGGTTCCGAATAAATGTAAATAATTTCAAATAAATTTCAAAATTATGACATTTTTCTTCATTTTTAGACCTTTTGTTATCACATTTTTCATCCTTATTTGCAGTTTATTTAAATAATAAATAATTTCGAATAGATATTTATTTGAATATTCGTCTTTTATGTTCACCTGGAACTATTTTATCGGTTTATCGATACGTAATGTGGTTGTTCTATATATCGTTTACTTTAGATCTTGCAGAGTCCCCCCCTCCCTCCCACCCCCTTTTGTAATACTATTATACCGTGTATTTATACTTTTAATCCGCACACACAGAGACAATGACTGTAAAGCAACGAGATAAGCGAGGATGCAGGCTAAATTAATTTTCCATTGACCCGATATGGACACTCGACTTAACAACTGGGCGATTAGAGATAAAACGCGGGAGGGTTAAGCGTCGGTAGAAGAGCGCCTTTAAATAATACGTCTAACGTGACTGCGGCGTCGCGACGAGCTTGGCTTCTTCGTCCTCCGATTATATCATGTATTTTTAAACCCTTGGCACACTTTCACGCGTGCACTTCACCCTTCACACGCCTTCATCCCTTCCACGTACCTTCCAGCCTCTGCAATCTGATATATATTCCCTTTTTATGTGCTATTATCGACTTTCTCAAATTATTTTGAGTAACTTTTGAGATACTTATTTATTAAAAATTATATTGAATCACAAATATTAAATTGTTCTAATGAAAATGGGTCAACAGAATTGTGTAGGTCCTTTTTTGAGATCTCATCTTTGACGTTTTTTTTTTTAAATGCTTATACAACAAAACAAATTTATTTCTCGAGACAATCTTTGTTGTACACTGTGCTTCTACTGTGCTTCCTTAGCAGGTCATGCTTGACGTTTGTGATGCAGGATCCACGGACCAAGAGACCTTTCAAGATATGGGACGGCTGGCGTAACGTGAGAAAGGGCCTGGTTGTACACACCTTTGAGGAGCTTGTGAGGAGGGGTAAGAAACGAATTTAATACATTTATTGTACTCACGAATGGGCCTGATTCGAATGATAAAAGATGTTGTGTGCTTTTCCATTTATTTATGAAATAAAAAATTATGAATAATTATTACACAAATCAATGCTACGGATTTGCTACATTTTTTTTCCCTTAAAATAATACCCCTATCAACCCCCTAAAAAATTCCCAAATATTTATCGAATTTCGACTAATTTATTTTTCGAACAAAAAAAAAAAAATTCACAGGAAAGGAAAAATTGGGCGTGCCGCAGAATGAGAGCGTATGCATGGTGCTAGAGTCGGACGGGACTCAGGTAGAGGACGGCGAGTACTTCAAGACACTCGCAAACAACACGATTCTGCTGCTGTTGAGGCATGGCGAACGTTGGTGTCCCACAGGGGTTGACATCATTCGCGCCGGTACGTAAAACCCCTTCCCCCCCTCATTACTATTCCTCTATTAATACATTAGCACTATCACACACCTCTCCACCTTTTCCTTTACATACCAGTGACGTATGTACCGTTTGTCACTCGTACCTGACACGTACATAAGTATTATGTACACTTTTTCCTGACAATGGCGATACAAATGTGTGAGAAAGTCACGAACATCGTCACCCAATGAGTATATTTCATGTATACGTATATATTCTATATATACATATATAGTGTATGACGAGTGTTTGCGATAGACGCTCCATTAGTTTGTTCGCGATAAACTTGTTTCACTTTGTTCGGGTTTGTCCCTGGCTGTGCTGTGTTGTACGTTCGAATTCACCGAGCCCAGCCAGGGTGAGAGATGCCTCGATTCAGTGGCTGTAGCCTTCGAGATCGTAGCCACCGACTAGTGGTGTGAGATTGAGTAGTGAAGGTCGATTTTAGTCAGACGGGATTGTAGAAGTATCGAGGAACAAAGAGCATGGAACATCACCTGTGGTTTTGGATAAGCATTGCTTACGTTCGAGATCGTAGACAGGGCATGGCAGTATGAGATTCAGTAGTAAAGGTCAGCTTTATCCAGACGAGATTGTATAAGCATTTACGAACAATTGGCCCATGCTGCGGTTATATTTTCTGCGGACTTGAACATCTCCTGCGGTTTTCAATAAATATTGTTTGCCTCCGAGATCGTAGCCCGTGTTTGGGACTATGAGATTCAGTAGTAAAAGCCGGTTTTAGTCAGATTGAGCTCATACTGTGGTTGTACTGGCTTCACAATACATAGAGTATCTCCTGTGGTTTTCTATAAGGATCATTTGTTTTTCGATCTTATTGGGGGTTCAATACGAAATAGATTTTCCGATGATGCGTTCAGAAAAGTGCACTTGTCAGACATTAATAACCCTTTCATCATCCAGCTTCCCACGTTCGGAATTTTTTTTTTTAATCTCTTAAACGATGTGCAACCTAGCAAAGTCGGACCCTTCGAGTCCCAATCCAAGATCACGTTCATTATTCTCGTCCTTTTCCCTTAAATTTCGCTCAACCAAACTTCAAGTTCAACACTAAAGTTCGAATTCTCTTCTTCAGCAATTTCAGCCATACCGAAAATAGTTTGCGAGACGATACACGCCCTGGAGTTGCACGATGAAACGCCCTCCTGGAAGATTATGGACAATAAGGGACGTGTCACAGTGGTGCTGCACTGGGACCAGCGCTCGTCGGGCAGTTCGTCGTCGTCGGGGCAGCAGCAGCAGCAGCAGCAGCAGCAGCAGCAGCAACAGCATCACCACCATCATCAGCAGCAGCAGCAGCAGCAGCAACAACAGCAACAGCAGCAACATCCAAGTGGGCAGCCTCACCAGGCGAAGGGTTTGCAGGACAGTTCAAAGTATTCGCCGACAAAGAGCAAGGCCGACGGGTTCTTCATAAGCGGAGGTGGTCCGGGTATAGTCGGAGGTCCAGGAGTCAGTGGTAGTGTACAGCGACCTTCATTGGTTATCGAGACGAGCCTGGACAAGCTCAACTACGGGGTAGTAAAGACGGGGGTGATCGGTCACGGAGCGCAGGGTGATATCGTCTGCCCGCCGCGTTACAGCAGTCCCCAAATCACTGTGATAAATCATGACGATATGGTGCAGAAGAGTTTTACTAGTCCGAGTAATAGTTCCTACGGGCCGATGGTCGCCTCGGGCTCGATAATAACCGGCGTTGGCTCATCCTCGGGTATTCCCGCCGGTGTGCCGGTTGGAATCGGTGGGATCGGTCATACCCAACAGCCACAGTCCCATTCCGGGATGACCGGACGTCTCGTAAAACAGGGCACCAACTCGTTCGAAAGCACCACCATTCATATCCATACGCCCGAGTGTTCCAATCACATACATCAGCCAGTGGCGCGAAATGGAAGCCCGGTGAACGGTGCCGACGGTGGCAACGCCGCCGAATGTGATTTCCATTGTTGCGCCCTTCACGAGGAGGGACGTAGAATTGCCGTTCACAAGTCCGTCGCAACCTCCCCGATCCAGGATGCCCAGCATCAGCATCACTCCCAACATCAGCAGCAACAACAGACCCAGACACAGACCCCATCGCCACAGCCGCCATCCTCCCTATCCGACGGCACAAGACGCACCGGCATCGGCAAGGGTCACGTCAGATTTCGCGACACCGCCGACGAGGAGTCCTCCCCCCGAAGCATTTCCGGCGGCGGCGGCGGCAGCGGCAGCGGCGGGGCTTCCGGGGCCACAGGCGGCGGAGCTTTTCATCTTCATCACCATCATCATCACAATCATCATCAGGATCACGACAGCTCCGAATCCGAAACTGAAAACACTATTATGGAAGACGAGATCGTGACTTCCGAGAAATTCTTGCTCCTCATTGATCAACTTACCGTCGATCAGAAACATCATTTGAGTATCAAGGACATTGGGATTATCCTCGAAAGGCTCAGCTCGAAAATCCTCGACGTCGAGAGACTCGATCGCGAAAGCGAAAGCGACGAGTGCTACAATTGGACCATCAAGGCACTCATCAGGGGCGATGTCCTCAGGGAACTTGGGGTCATCTACAATGGCAACTATTACGCCATCAGCGAACATCCTGGATACAAGGAAGAGTCCGAGGAAAATAACGAGGATAACGAGGAGGAGGAGGAGGAGGATAGACTTTAATTCAACACCGATTGACACACAGACGGAACGCTGTTTTACCTAGATAGATTATACACTCGAAATGACACACACACACACACACACACAAATGGCCAACGATGATTATTGTGGCCGAATGGATATATAAACCGATTTAAATGACACTACCATTATTACACTTACACACGAGAGATAAGCCAAAAAAAAAATGATGATGATGAATCACCGACACGTATTTATGGTCATTCATCAAACGATAGGAAAATGGCTCATTGCCGATTGACGTCGTGGGGCGAGCGAATTCTCACGACTTTGTTCATCGACTTCACCGAAAGCGTTTTTTCTACTTTTTGTCTCAAATCTTTGATAGCTTATTGATGGGTGATGTATGGATTTCTTCGGGTCTGTTTAAAAACGCAATTATATTGCGAATTTAGGATTTTAGAAAGATAAAAAACAAAAAATGGCAAAGGTGATTTATCGTCGAATAGCGAGACTGATTTGTATGACATTTTTAAACGGTGCCTTCTCGATCATTTTTTCTAAGCGTGATGCACAATTGCGGTCCAATTTTTTTTTTTTTTCAATTTTGGGTCACGATATTAGTTTGGGAAATGGTTACGTGATTATTTGTTGGAGGAATTATGTACTCGATTAAGGGAGACGATTGGACTTTGGTTTTCAAACTGCTCAAACATTTTTCTGCGCAAAATGTCGTTTTTATCGCTATGGGACAATGACTCTTCTGATTAATGGACTGCCCATTTGATGGAGTTTTTCGTAACGAACGAAATAAGCTATGGAACGTGCTAATTGGACCAAAAGTGTAAATTATTTGTGGGAAAATCTGAACGGAAATTCACCCTTTCAAAAATGACTTTGGTCGGAGAAAGTGCTTGCAAATAATTCGCTGTTGAGAGTTTTGCGCGGTGGAAACACATTTTCGTCCAGGATTGTTTTTCAACATTTTTTTAAGTAGAAGACGTTGTAAAAAACGGTTTTTCATTGACATTCTTGTCGTTGTTCGGAATTTTGGATAATTTGCTTCTGAAACTTCTTCTTTTGATATACACATTTTTTTAATGAACGTTGGTTCATTTGCATTTTTTTTTCAGAAGCGTGGACAATTTTTCACAGTAAAACCACGAAAAAAAAATCTGTTTTCAAATCCTGCGAAGAAACGTGAAATCCAAAACCCTAGATTACAATGGAATACGTAAAATTGGTTCCAGTAACCGACCAAAAAAAGAAAACCAAAACGAAAACTGGACTAAAATGAGTGTCGATGAAAGAGGAAAAAAAAAAAAAAAAATCCAGCGCCGGTTGTTCACCCGAATGTTTTCACGATACATACATCCATTATTTATAAGACATTGACTGAAATTTGGAACAAAAAGTGGCCTAGACCGTTTTTGGCACGTGCTCAGATGGCGGCCCGTCGTTGGACGAGTGTTAAATGGCTCGCCCATCGCGATTAACCATCGGCTCGTCGTCTCTGCAAAAAAAAAAGTGTGTGACGATAAAACGAAATCTTCGCTTTCGTGGGGCTTCCTGATTGCCTTTTCTTTAAAAGCGAGGAGAGATAGCGAGAGACGACGATTCGAAGGCAAAAAAGAATAAGAATAAGAAGAAAAACAAAAACAAAAACAAACAATTAAAAAAAAAAAATCTGAGCAGCATTCTGCTCGATTGAAAAGTAGGGGCGAAGGAAGAGAGTGCCAACGAGGGATGGACGAAGGTTTTTTTCAAAATGTTTTCATATTAACTAAAATAACAACAAACAAACAAAACGAAAAATCGAAGGAGAGAGAGAGAGAGAGAGAGAGGATGGGAAGGAAGACAAGGAAGAGGCAAATTAAAATCGACGGAACCATCAATGCATCGTAAAGAAATAATAACGATACCTATAAACCTTAGCTCTAAAGAACGGTTGTTGAACATGTACTTATTAAATAGTATGTATACTATGTAGGAAACATTTGGGATACGGATGCTCTCCGTAACCGTCCACGACACTGCCCTATCTAAAGAAAATAAGAGAAAAAGAAAAAAAAGTATAACATACAACAAAAAACCATAACGTATTACCGAGAAAAAAAAATCGTACGCAAACAAAAAAAAAAAACCATGAGTATATTATAAAAGTTCAATCCTGAAAAAAAAAAAAAAATGAAAAAAAAAATCACGATTATGTATTTCAGCGGCGCGACTCGCGCTTTAATTGTATCTTTCGAAGGCCCTCTATTCTCTGACACATTCTCGTGACTCGCTAGCCGATGTTTCATTGATTCGCTAGTATTGTTAAATTATTGCGAGAGAGAGAGAGAGAGAGAGAGAAAAAAAAATGATACGATATTCTGTTACGTTTTTACGCGATTTTATGGAAGACCATTTTTATTTAAACATTTTTGACGAGTTATCTTCTCTGTTGAATCGGAGAGAGTGAGAGAGAGAGAGAGAGAGGAGAGGAGAGAAGCGATGTGAGTGTTAAACAGAATGTCGAGTCATTGTTCTATATATACATACATATATATATAAATCGCGTTATTCTGCGTTATTCAAGCGACTGCATCGATAGATCAATTCGTTCGTAGGATATATTGAACAATTATTCTCAATATCGTGTTTCGGAGAATGAGACGCGCCGAGGGCTGCGCGTTTTTCTAGTCTATCACAAAAGAGATGAATAAACAACAGCAAAAGAAGAAATCGATTGAAATTAAAGGTAAAAGTGAATTTTTTGCAGAATTTACGAAAGTGCATTGGAGAGAAACGATATAAGCGAAGGAATTAGCGTTTTTTTCTTCGTTTATTTGCTCCTTTTATTAATGAGAAACACACAATCGTGATCTGTAACTCGTTGTTCGTATAAAAAAAAAAAACACATTCTTCGATGAATCTCGATTAATCTGATGAGTTTGCGAGTGTGCAGAAGTGAATGTGTGAATGGAAGGAAAATGTGCGTGTGTGCGTGTGTGTGTGTGTGCGAAAGAGTCATTAAAAAAATAAAAAGTGCGGGAGGATTAAAGAAAGGAAAAAATAAAAAAGAGAAATGTGAAAGGAGAATCACGTCGTCTTTGAGACGATTCGCTTTAGCACGTAATCGTAATCGTTATGTCGTTGCGTTTGATCGTTCCTCTGAGAGCGAAGAGAAAGGGAGAGAGAGAGAGAGAGAGAGAGGTAACTCAATGGATAATATACAAAGGAAGAGAAATATTGAAAAAAAATGAAATTAAAGGAGAAACTATCAAAAGAAGAAAAAAAAAAGAAAAAATGTTGAGCGATGTGAAAGAAAGATAAATAAAAGACGAGCTCTTTTCTCGCGATACACTTTGCAATTTTAATATACATTTCTATCGTGATACTATAAGCGTAAGTGGAAAGGAAAAGATGAATAAGAAAGAAGAGCCAAAAAGGAATCGAGGAGAAAGCGAAGAGAAATAAGGAGCAAGAAAGGTAATACCTTGAGCGTTCTCACTACCGAGAGTTCTCCCTCTCTCTCTCTGTGTGTTGTGTGCGGATGTGCGTGTACGTGTGTGTGAGTGTGTGCGTGTGTGTGGCCGTGCGTGGGTGTGCGTTTATTATCAGGCGAATAAGCGAAAAATCATGAATTTCCTCTCCGTCACTTAGAAACCTGTACACTTTTATCCGAAGGGCGAGACATTTCCTTTGGACTTCCATTTTTATGGACATTTTTTGCAAGAGCTGCTTTGGTACTATTCAAATCGGTTTTTAGTACGGAATTTGGGATTATTCTTGAGTGGGTTAGTCATTTTTGAGAATGAAATTTGGGGTGAAAAATGGCCAATCCCAAAATCGTGTCATTAAAAATGTATGTTGTTATTTACCATTATTACCATTCACCATGATTATTATTATTACCCTATTCAAAAAAATTTATTGTCAAAAATAAAACGCGTTCTGATAAATATCAGCCAGTCCAAAAATTCATCTCACGTGTAATAAAAATCCCCTGATGAGTATCAAAGCTCAGCTTTTCAAATGTACCAATGATGAAAGCTCCAAAACAAATGTGCTCTCCTCGAGCCTCTGACAAGGCGTTGAATTTTAAAGAAATCTGTACGAATTAATTACAGTCACACACACACACACATACACACACACACTCTGTCACTCTGCGTAGAACAAATCATGACGAGCAATATGAAATTCTCTATTAATGTCACGAGAGATTTTCTGCTGCGATGTGTACGAGAAGGTATACATGAAATATGAAACATATAATATAAAGGGAACGAGAATGGCGACGATTTAACGTCGACCGATTAAAATATTCAAAAGGAGTTTCGTTGATCGACCTCTTAAAACAGAAAAGCACACACACACACACACACACACACACATACACACACTCACTCACACTCACATGGTAATACCATGTACATGGGCGAAAAAAAAAGAAAAAAAAATTAAACGTCTACGCAGCTTTTTTTTTTTAATCACATTTATCATTAATTAATTGAATAGATAGTCGAAGGGTGACGAAGTGGCTCCGAGTGGACGCTCTCTCTCCTAGTCAGACTCTAATGACGAAATTCGTATACGTAATTAAAAGAGATGAACAAGAGGAGACGCTAAATGTGTAGAGAAACGAGGCGAAAGAGCGAACTTTTGCCTTTTGTGCGAGTGAGGCACGCGTGCGAGATAATTAGCCGACTGGTGGTTGCTCGAAGAGGAAGAGAAGAAGAAAAGAAAAAGACACGCACGAAGGGAAGAGGATAAACATTGAGACAAAGGGAGAACCGCGAGGCGGAAGAAGAAGAATAAAAACATAAAAAATACACGCGCACGAGAACACACGCATGCGAGAATTAGAGATTTAAAAAAAAGGGTTAAATAAAACGAGAAAAGAAGAAGAAAAAAAAAAAGTTGCGTTGTGTGAGTGTGATGCACTTGTTAGTAGGTATAATAATAAATAATGAATATACTACAAACAACAGGAAAAGAAAAAAAAATAAATAAAAATAAAAATAAAAATAAAATAATAATAATATTAATATACTAATACTGATATATTAATATTATCGAAAAATAATAAGGAATAATAACGCATTTA
Source organism: Clistopyga incitator (assembly GCA_947507545.1). Lineage (NCBI taxonomy): Eukaryota > Metazoa > Arthropoda > Insecta > Hymenoptera > Ichneumonidae > Clistopyga > Clistopyga incitator. The sequence goes on along the minus strand of OX382188.1, from coordinate 477,691 downwards.
TATCGGATGAAATGGCGAAACGGAGGTGTGTGTTTTTTCAATCATTTATAGCCAATTAAGATTTATAAGAGAAATTAAACAAACAAACAAACAAACGCGAAAAAGAAAAAGAGGAAGTACACGAGAGAGGAGAAATGATAAACACGGCGCAGTATTAGGAGAGAAGGAGGAATTTATCGAGAAGTAGTGCATAACGATTAATCGAATTTACGTAATACTGTGCGGGGTAATGAGGATCGATTTATGGAGATGAAAATAAAAATACATTGACTGGGCTTGAATTTATGCGGGAGGGTATATAAGAGTTAAATAAAGTGAGTGATGAGAAAATTATTTCGGAGAGCCAAATTTCAGTTTTCGTACCGCGCTCGAACGATCAGATCTTGTAGTTATTTTTTGTAGACGAGGTCAGCAAGAAAAATCCTGAAGAGCCGAGTGACCATCAAAATCCCCCCTCGAATTTTAACGAGGGCCGCAGGTGAGTATAAGTATAATTAATAAGTAAATGAAAATTATGAAGGAAAGTGGTTATTAAAATGAATAAAGATGCAGTTAAAATAAGTAGAGCTTTTTTGTGAGGGATTTTTTTTTTTTTTTTTTTTTTACGACACGACGTTACGTTTTTACAAGAATTTAACGACACTCTAAAGAGGACGAGTCAGTAAAGTAGTACCTTACGATACTAGTGCGATAAAAGTTCTTCCGACGATTGCGAGCTTGCAATGTGGGATGAAGGAGAGTGAATTGCAAACGCTTCGCTTTGTGTGCGAGAAGTACGACTTATTTTTTCGCAATGCAACTTTTGCCTATAAAACACGAAACGGTTAGCCCGAAAATGTGAAATTACCGCTAAATCCGCTTTGACGGTAGTCCATGATGCCGGAATTTGCAGTACCGATCGTCCATAATGCCGCAGATAACTCAAAGATTGATTTTGAATAATAATGGTTTCCAAATGTTAATAAATCGATAAAAAATAAAATTATCCAACAAATCAGCAGGGAAACGAAAAAATTGCGTTTCTTTTTTTTTTGTATCTCTAATTTGTAAAAATGTTAAATAATGAAAATTCAGCAATGTCTCATAAACAAAACAAAATTGCAGGTATTACGAACGTAATTTATTATTTTAAAAAAAAGTGAAAAATTAGTTCATAAATTAGTTTATCAAAAATCGTTATCGCAATAAATAAATGACAAGCTTAAAGAGCGAAAAAATTATTTGAAATTGAAAACGAAATTGGACAGTTATGTAATTTTATATCGTCGATAAGCTTTGCAGACGACTATTAGAAAATATGTTTTTAAAATGTCGATATGTGGTCATAGAAATTCAAACGATGTGCTCCGAAAGCTCTGGACGATCGTTCGCTTTCCTGCGATTGACAGGCTCATTTCCGGCGCCACCTTAAGCTGCTGCTTATCCCTCTTTACCTTTTCCTTCTTATTTTCCTTCTTAGTGAAATAAGGTATTTCTAAAATCTGTCTAGGATTTTAAAAAATCGATAATCTTGAAAGGAAAGTTTCAAACGATGTTGAACAAACATCAAAGCATTGAACAAGCATTAATACGTTGAAAAAGTTTAAAGCCTCTTTACAGTGACGAACGAAATAAAATAAATTTTTTAAAAGTAGAATCAACAGATTTAGAAAATCCTATGAGGATAAAAAATTCATAATGTTTCAGAAAAAAGCTCAAAACCATTTTAAGCAAATACGAAAATACTGAAGCAAATCCGTGGGACGCGTCAATTTTTTTCCAGAACGATAAACCAACGGAATAGTGAAAGGGAATCGCTGAAGGGCGCAGCATCCCATGAGAAAATAGAAAATCCACGGGTTAGAATTTTGTTGAGAAGGGACACGATTCGGTCGAATGAACCCATATCAGCATAGAGATCGAGCCACCGCCTGTTTATCTCCAGCTCACGGCCTCTGCATTCTCCGTGGCGAACTTCACAGCACCGGGAGCTCAGCAGCAGCACCAGTTACATAGATAAAAACAAATCGTCGACGAGCGCAAGCTCCCGGCACCCAGACAAAATGATAAAAATCGTGGTTCGCGGGAGGGGAGGAAAAGAAGGGATGAAAAAATAGCCCCAGTAGAAGCAGAAACAGAAATCTAGATGGCGCTGTAATCTAAAATGACAGAAGTACACAGATGGAGCTGTGAAGCTTGCGGAGTTGAGCGAGATCAAAAAGAGATGAATTCACCGAGCACTTGCATACGCAAAGGACAGAAAATAGTGTGAGAGGAGAACTTGCAAATCTGAGGGATAAAGAGAGATGGCGCGCTAAAGACCCTAAGAGAGAGAGAGAGGAAAGTGTAGCTAGCGAAGCAAATGTAGCAAAGAAGATAAAAAGAGATAGAGGAGTAGGAGGAGGAGGAGGGAAGAGAGGAACGGTGAAAGAGGGAGAACAGGAGACAAACACACCGAGCGGAGAAGGGAGTGGGAGGAAGGGGCAAACAAGGAGCGCGAAAGAGAACGAAGGGAGAAAGAAAGAGAGGACGTTGAAGACAGAAAGAGAAGGAAAAAAAAGAGTGAGAGGCATCCAGAGGGACATCGGGAGCGAAACAGGGAGAGCAAATGTAGGGAGAGGTAGTGAGAGGAACCCCCAACAGACAAACAGGGAAAGCGAAAAAGAGTAAGAGAGGGAAAGAGAGTGCGCAGGAGACAAAGACAGCGAGGAAGGGAGAGGGAGAGGGAGAGGGAGAGCAGCGGACCATAAGGAAAGCAGAGAGGGAGAGAAAGAGCGAGAGACAAAGAGGGAGAGAGATGGGTGGTCGAGAAACTCCCAGTTTATTGATTCGGGTAGGGAGTCAACGAGGAGGAGGAGGAGGAGGAGGAGGAAGAGAAGGAGAACCGTACGGGAAATGGCGCAGGAATCGATAAGAGGTGGTGTGGTCCCGGTGACCGAGCCCGCGCTGGATCCACGGGACCACCAGCACCAACAGCAGCAGCAGCAGCAGCAGCAGCAGCGTCAACCTCGCAAGCTCCCCTGCTGCTGCTGCTCCTCTCCTCCAGGGGGTGGCTCTGACGATCCCGCCGCCACTCGCTCTTCTCTGCGTGTGATTCTCTCCCACATTCGAGAGCCCACCGTGGTACAGAGACGATCTACGAAGCTGCCATGGCGGGGAGGAGGGGGAAGGCGGAGGGCGCAAGCTCGGGAAAGCTCCGGGAAAGTAGGGGAGGGCCGCGCGGGAGATGGAAATCCACCCCCACCACTTTAACCTCGGGGGGTGCAGCTTATGATGCTTTCCAGGCGAAGGAGAGAGGCAGCGATACTTCGGAGGCTGCGGAAAGGGAGGGGAGCGCATAGAAGGGGAGGAAGATTTCTACGGAAACCCGAGAGAACCGGCGCAACGTGGAAGGGCGAATTCGATAGGGAGGGGGAGCGCTGCAAATATTTTCATACTCCAGAGTTCCAGCGGAGGAAGAAGATGGCAGCCGTGGCGTGATTTCGGCCCGAGCCGGAGATAGACAGCGGAGAAGCGGCCGCAGAGAGCGTGCAGACGGTGGATTCGTCGGCGCGGGCCTCTCTCCGTATAACCATTGGGCTCTCGAAGACACGTCCGCCTTCGTCGCTTCCTCGCTCGCTCGTTCTCCACCGGTGCACCGATTTTATTTGTTCCGTCGTCGTTGCCGTCGTTGTCGTCGTCGTCGGTTTCGCCGTCGCGCGTTTCCCTCGCGATTAACACGTACTCCCGCGACGATTTATTTCTGACAATTGGCTGTTATTTCACTCGCCAAATCGCTCTCGATCGTTTTCCGACACTCTCCATCCCTCTTTCTCTCTCTTTTTTTCTCTCTCTCTCTCTTTCTCCTTCTCTCTCGGTCCTCGCGACATCGTGCTTTTAATTCGACAGACTGCCGCGACGACTCACGAGCTAACGAACGGTGAGATCTCGAGATCGTTGTGCAAACCGGTTTTTGTTGTTGTTGTTAATTCCCACGAAGTAACGAGTGACGATTAAGAGGCCAGTCCAGTGAAAGAAAAAAAAAAAAAAAATTAACTAACCGCGGCGTTACTCGTGCGGAAACTGATATATTTATTCGCGATTTAATGAAGATAAATAATTATGTACTGTAGACGTTAAAATAGTATTTGAAAAATCGAGATAACGGGAGTGCTGTTTTTTAGGGCTAAAAGAAGGGACTTTAATGTGTGCGCGTTGAATCTGACAGGATAGAAAGTGACGGGAGGGATTGTTTGGTAATTCAAGGCCACGATGGCCCTTCGAAGAACGACCGATGAATTATTTAATACCGATCGATCATTAATTGTCGAATTGTAAAAAAAAAGAAAATAACAAAAAGGGAGCGTAAGGCAAGTGGGAGAGGAGAAAAGGGCGTGCGAGTCCCTGACCGGGTTTCGAGCACCCCTTCAGCCTCGATCGTCGCGCTTTAAATCGCTATAAATCTGAAGAGGGCTCGTAATAAATCTGCCTTTGGGTATAAATAAACATTTTCCGGATTAATCCTCGTCGTCAACGCCAGCGTTGCCTCACCCAGTGTTCCTCGCTTGTCGCTTTCACCCCCACCCCCCGATTGCACCCCTTACCAAAAATCTCTCGGGCCCTCAGCCCTCATCCCTCAATAAATAACCCGAGCTTTTATTCGGCTCCGTAATAAATAAATAAATAAAAATAATAATCTAAACGAAATATGTTAACAAGTTGCTTCTCTCTGAATAACGAAAGAAAAAAACAAGAAAAAAAATACGACTGAGTTTAAAGCTTTCTCATAGAGCCGTACGTGCCAACGATTATGCGTGAGACGAGCGTCAGCATCACCGGAAGCAACACCACCACCTGCAGCATCAGCGGCCGAAGCGGCAAGAGGAACGAAATATTGAACATCGAATTAAAGAGCATTAAAAACGCGATAAACATAATCGACAACGCGATTGATATAAATACGTACGCGTCATTGGGCTCGGTATTTGATCGAGTACACGATTGTAAAAGCAAGTGCTTCGCGGACGTTATGTAAAATGGAATTAAACAATGTTGTTAAGACGTAAACATGTTTTGGGTACACTGTGGACTCTTTGTTCTCGTGATTGCCGTACCTGGATTTATTAGCAGCGCCGACAGCACGTCTAAGCGAGGTAAATATCGTTATTTTGTTGTTACGCCATTTTGGCTTTTCTGTTTTTCAAATTCTTCTCTTTTCAACGGCAAAATAATTTTGATGATCCCATTGAAGCGTTTGCCAATGAAAAATCGAGCCTCGGACACCCCAGCGGCCGCTCGCAGCGGCTGCCATGTTGAGGCTGACCGATCGCTGACCTATACTACTTGATTGAGTGCTCGCGTCATTATCGCCTGTTTATTTGCAACGAAATTGATTTTCCAGGCTGAAATGTTGTGTTTGGCAAGGCCTGGAGGTCCTTTCGATTTGCTACCGTGATTTTATTTATTATCGGGGGTTGCCGAATTTTTATATAGATGTTTACAACCCTTGTTTACTAGATACAGCAATAATAGCCACTACGTCATGTTTCATAGGACATAAGACGTCTCGGCTTATTTTCTCTCACGACTCTCGTCATTTTCTTGTCTCGCCCTGGTCTCGCCATGTATCAGCAACCGAAGCCTCGAGGGAGGCTGGGCGCCTGTCCCAATATCTCATCATCAAACCTGACACATCGACGTTCCAACTAGACAACCCCTTTTTTCTCCCCTCCTGGGATTCTCGGGCCATCTCGAAATCTCATCAATGTCGTAATTAAGCTCGCGATAACCGATAGAATGCTGTCAAATTTTTTAGCGATCGTGTAAGCTGAAAAAGGCAATGAAACCGTCACGTTAGCCTTGTACAAAAAAAAAACATAAATGATGCAAACAATCGATTCTTCAATCGGAGGCATATTTTTATTGGGCTAATAATTCAAATCATATATCAAGTATCAATAGATGCTATGGATTTTTAGCTGGTTATGAATAATATCAATGCACCTTCTTCAATTGATAAAAATTAATATTTTTGTTACTACAATTTTAAAAAAAGAATCTTCTGCAAAAATTGAAAATTAACGTATTATTGTTTATAAAAATCAAACGAACTTTTGATTAATAAAAATTCAGAATTCAGCGAGAAAATTCAATTTTCACGTTACTTGACAGCAACACGTAAATTTTCATGACAGTCCTGGAGTAATTCGAAAACTGGTTAGCCCAGTTTCCAAAAGTTCGTAAGAGTCTCTTAAAGAAAATCTCGGTGATAAGAGGGTGAAAGCTCCATAAACAAAAGCCTCCCATAAAAGCAACAAAAATAGTAGCACGACGTGGGGCAATCTCTCGTCGCACGGATTGTCGTAAAACGTTCGGGTTGTGCAGCGGCGTGAGTATATGAAGCACCGGCAGAGGTGGTGGTAGGTTGGGAGGTTCAGGTTGGGTCTCCAGCGATTCAGGAGCCACCTTCGAGGTGCGAATGGAGAATCAAGCTGGTGCTATCCTCTCGTAGTTACAAGCTCGGAAAGGAGGTAAGAGGAGGTTGAGGGAAGCAGCTGTACAATGTAATCTCGTTGTACGCATTGGGTGTCTCTGACGAGGAGTAAAAGGGAATGAGCGGAAGAGGAGGAAGCGATGTATGACAAGCGGAGGTAACGTTCCTGGGCAGACGGGAAAGAGCCACTCCTCTCTCGGTGCCTGCGGCTCTTCCCACTCTCCCGTCCTCATTTCTCGAGACTAGTCCATAAAAATCAAAATTTTCCAACATCTTATTAACAATTATTAAATTGATAATGATAAATTAGAGAAAAATAATAAGTTGGGTGCACTCAAAAAGGTGGACTAATTTTTCGTTAGGTTGAGCGAATGGTTAAAATTGGGAATTTTATAACAATGGCTATTCTGGATTCAGATTTGCATTAGGGTGGGGCTCGAAATATCGAAAGATCAAAAATTAGAATACCTGAACTATCGAATAAAAAACATTAACGAATGAGTTACATTTCCTACCAAACTGCAACGAGCCACTCCTTGTTCGGTTCACCGAGGGCAAAAAAAAAGCTTGGATGAAGCAGAACGAATTTTTATTTGTTATAACAAATACTTTGGTTACCGCGAATATATTTGCGAGAGCTCAATCTAATAATTGTTGAAGAATCTAAAGATTTGGTCGAGCTTTTGAAAATTTTCTTAGACCTCAGCTACGGCGATTTACTTAACTCCAGGATTTCTTTCTCGCTGTGCCTCTCCCAGGGATTATCGCCTCACGAAAATCAAACTTTCAAACTTCTGATTAAGAAACACTGACTGATAAGAAAAGCTTCAAATCACCTCTCGAGTTTCCATCAACATCTTGCAGCCATTCGAAAGCTGATCATCCCCCAAAACTTCATAACAACCTCTCAACAAGAAGCTTGATGACGAGGAGGTGAAGCTTCAGTTTGAGAGTCTCCCATAAACGGAAGAAAGGGAATATCGTGTGAGAGAAACTTTCCCTGTGAGGAATTGTCGTAAAATGTTCGACTTGTTTACTGGGGTGAGACGAGAACACGAAGTGGAGGCGTGGAGGCTGAGGGAAGGGAGGAAGTTTTAGGGGCCACCTTCGCTGTGTCAGTGCAGAATGAAGTTGGCGCCTTCCTTTCCCAGTTTCGAGCTCGGGAAGAGAAGGGAAGAGGAGGTTAAGGGTAGTATTTGTGCATTGTAAACCGGTTGTACGCACTGGTTATCTCTGACGAGGAGCACAAGGAAGTGGGAGGAAGGGATGTGTGCCAAGCGGAGGTAACGATTCGGAGCTGCGGGGAATGAGCCACTCCTTCTCTGTGCCCCTTTGGCCCTTAGTAAAGCTCTGGTTCTTTTTACTCCCTCGTCTCCTAATGAGGCTCATACAAATCAAACTTTTCATCCCCTTATACCAATTGATAATAAAAGCTGCATATTTACCTCTAATTCCAACATTCCTTTGACATACAAACCCAAAATTTCATTAATTTCCAACATTCCCATCGAGGGGAGAAAAATTATCATGTAGTGACAGATACTTTCCTCCCGTGGAATGGTAGTAAATCAATTCCGATGACTCAGTAGCCAAATTAGTGCGATTCCCTAATAGCTACAAGTTTGGGGAGGGTGGAAGGGGAGGTTGAGGGTATCTGCACATTCCGAATTGATTGTATTCACTGGGTTTCTCGGTAAATAGAAACGGACCTTTTTCATCCCGGCGCCTCCTTGGCCCCATGATAAAGCCCCGGTCCTTTCCATTTGTCGTCCCCATGCTTCGAAATTCTAATTAAGGCATATCGATTAATAAGAAAGGGTCACCCAAAATTGGATATTCCTGGAAACTTTGCGTTGGCCTCTCAAACAAAATCTTGATTAGACGCTGAAACCTTATTTTCAGAGTCTCCCATAAAAAGAAGAAAAGAAGGACACTTCATCCAGTGGGAAACACTTTCCTTCGTGCAGAATCGTCGTAAAAAGTTCAAGTTGTGTATCAGCGTGAAAAGGGTACATGCAATATAGGCACGGGTAGTGCAGGCACTTCCTGATTACCAACCTGGCCTTACCTGAAGGACCCAACATGAACTTTGTTACGTATCACCATTGGGAGTAAGACTCAGGTTGGGTCGTGCGTTCTTGTCGTAGTTACGCGCTCAGAAAGAAGGGAAGAGGAGGTCGAGGGTCGCAGGTGTCCATTGTAAACTGGTAGCATGCACTGAGTGTCCCTGACGAGCAAAAAGAAGCGAAAGGAAGAGGAGGAAGCCATGTGTGACAAGTGGGTAACGATCCTGGGCAGATAGAAACGGGGCGTTTTTGTCCCGGTGCCACCTTCACAGCTTAGTAAAGCTTTGGACCCTCCCACTCATCGTCTCCATTTTTCCAGAGTAACGTCTTTCACGAAAATGGATCTTTCGAAATTCTAATTAAGGTGGATGAGGTTCAAGACAGCGAATGGCTGAAATTTCATTACGATGATCATTCCAGATTAAGACGTTCATTATTTTGAAATAGGCTATCTTAATCATTCGCTATTTAGGTCATTCGTTAAATAGCGAATGGCTAAAATAGCAAATTTCAAGATAATGAACGTCTGAACTTAGCATGGCCATCGTTATGAAAAACGCTATTGCAGCCATTTCCGCCTTCCTTAATCACTCATCCGCACTTTCGTCTCTTTTCTTTCGTAGTAACGCGCTCGGAAAAAAGGAAAGGGGAGGTTGAGGGTAACACATGTACATTGTAAACTGGTCATATGCACCCGGTGTCCCTAAACAGCAGAAGGAAGTACGAGAAAGGGGAGGAAGTGACGTATGACAAGCGCGTAACGTTTCTGGGCAGGCAGAACGGGGCCACTTCCTTCCCGGTGCCTCCTTCGCCCTTCACCAAAGTTTCGGATACTTCCGCTCTCTCTTCTCCTTTCCTTTGGACTCGCCTAATAATGAAACTCCCAAACTTTCAAATTAAGGTCCACCAATCGATAAGGAAAACGGCAAACTCAAACTCCACGTTGCTTATCGTTATCAACCCGTGAATTTCCATCAACATCTTGCGACCATTTCAAAAATCGTTATACACCAAAACTTCATAACAGCCTCTCAACGAAAACCTCGATGATGAGGCGCTGAAACCTTACTTTCCAAGCCTCTCGTAAAAGGAAGAAAAACAACGTCACGTAGCGAGAGGAACTTTACTCCCGAGGAATTGTCGTAAAACGCTCAACTTGGGTGCCGACGTGAGTGTACGAAGCCCAGACACCTAAGTACCACTACCTGGTAATAGGTGGTAAGGTTCAGGTTAGGTCGTGCGATTCTCTTCGTAGTTACAAGCTCGGGAAGGAGGGAATAGGAGGTTGATGGTAGCAGTTGTACATTGTAAACTGAATGTACGCACTGGGCGTTTCTGACGAGGAGTAAAAGGGAGTGCGAGGAAGAGGAGATGGTGATGGGTGACAAGTGGAGGTAACGTTTCGGGGCAGAAGGAACGAGCCACTCCTCTCCTGGTACCTCCTTCACCTTTTAGTGAAGTACTGAATCTTTTTACGCTTGAAAGAAGAAAAAAAAAACCCCCCATTTCAAATTTACTGGCAAACTGGAACATTACTTGGACATCAACCCATTTCCAGCAATATCTTGCAACCATTTAACAAATGGTTATTCGCTGAGACTTTTTAATAACCTCTAGACGAAAATCTTTATGGACATGTGAAATATGGAATTCGGAGGTTCCCGTAAGGTTCAGGTTAGGTCGTGCGATTCTCTTCGTAGTTACAAGCTCGAGAAGGAGGAAACAGGAGGTCGAAGGTGGCACTTGTACATTGTAACCTGACTGTACGCACTGTATCCGAGGAGGAGTAAAGGGGAGTGGAAGGAGGAGGGGAAAGGGATGTGTGACAGCGGAGGTAAGGTCCCGGGGTAGACAGGAACGAGCCACTCCTCTCCCGGAGCGGCGTTCACCCCTTAGCGAAGCCCCGGGTCCTTCCCCTCCCTCATCCCCCTTTCTCGGCTCTCCATCCTCTCATCAATTAATCCCCAAGAGGTTTTCCCACCGGTACACTACGTGGTTTATCTACGTCGTTTCGTTTATCCTCATCCGGGATAGAGAAATAGTCGAAAAATTCTATCGCACCGGCGTAAGGGAGGGGGAAGTGGCAATGGATAAGGAGAGGCTTTCCTCCCCCGGCCTCTAATCCGGCGAATAGATTCTCCGCACGAGATCCTTGGAAAACAAACTTTTTCTTATTACCCGAAGAAAATCCTCCTTTCGAACTCGTGCATCCCTCCCCCCTCCCCCGAAAACCGTGCCGCCACTGAAAGGGAGACAAAAAGAATAATTCAACCCGGGGGATGAACGCGTTTTTTCTTTACCCCCCTGGTTTTTTTCCTCCTTCCCTCATTCCCCGCTATCGCGACTCCGACTGCGACGCCCTAATAATCCATTGGCCCCAATTAGCCCAATTAGACGGGATGCCTCGGGTCCCGAATAAATTTCAAGCTGACCCAAAAGGCTCGTCATACCGTGAGATGAGGAAAATTACCAGGACGGGTGGAAAAAAGAAAGGGAGAGAAAAAACGAAGTGGAGGAAGATGGATAAAAAAGATTCGGGCGATGGTTTGGACTTGGGATTGACCCGGTTTACATTTTTCCCTCTATCCTCGAGTCCTCTCTCTCTCTCCCTCCCCGCTTTCACTGATTTTTATGATCCTTTCCTGTACGTTCGAATGACCCGACACCGAGAACTCTTATTTTAGTCGCGAACACTCGCCGGCTATTTTGTCACGGCATTGGCTCGAGGGAGCAATGGTAAGCACCCTTTTTCGTCCATCTCCCCTTCCCCCGGAATAAATTATTTTTAACGAAGGGAAAAGGGCACGGGGACATGGGCTTGGGACAAGTGCGAGAGGGTCCGAGTGAATCCCGTCGGTTCGGGGAGGGGGAGGGAGGGAATAGCGTCACCGAAGAGGTTCGCGAGGGTGAAATGACTTTTATTGCCGACAAATTGGGCGAGTTTCTCGCGATTAGAGCACGGATTTAGCGGCGAAGGGAGAACAAGAGACGGAAACGAAGGGACGTCTTATTTTTTGGGGTCAACTGCGGGAGAGCAAACGAAGGGGACAACAAAAAATCCAATCAGTCGATTATTTATAACTTGTTTCAGGGGGGGGGGCGAGTCTTTTGATATGGACAAAGGGCTCATGATTATAAATGAAATAAGAATGAAATGGTGAAGGTGGATGAAAGGAAAGTGGAGAGTCGAGGGCGAAACGTGCGCGAAAAATGCTCGGGGCGTTCTCTCGCCGCAAGGGGGTGAAAAGTTCAACACGCAGCTGCTCGTGGAGAAGGAGAAAGGATGTGTACTCGGTTGATCCTCCATTTGGGTGAAACGATAGTCGGCCTGAATGGTTCTTCCACGGAGCCGGGTTAGGGCTTCCGGCCGAGATCACGTAGGAATCCAAAGCTCTTTGCTGAAGGGTGGATGGGCCACCCTCTGCTCGCGAGGGCTCAATGCTACGTGGCGTGAGAACGAAGATTCTTGCTATTTCAACGGAACGCTTACTATTCCGCGAGATTATGAGAAAAATCGAGATAGGAAAACCGAATTAAGGGCTGCACGAACATATTCTACGTGCCCTGCACGACAATTCACTGAAGAAACACTGGCGAGCTTGGGGTTGATTTAAAAACAGTTTTTTTTTTCGACGTTTCATTTTGTTTTCTTTTAAGACGAGATAATTGAGCAGTTATAAAAGGTTGAGCTTTTTTCTTCTCCGCTCTGCTGTCAGGTAGAAATTTTCCTTGGAAAAATTAATCAAGGGCTGCACGAACATATTCCAAGTACTTTGCCCAAAATGTGAGATTAATATAACAGTGTAATATACATTTTAATAATCTCTCGTAATCCAAATAGTTATAAACCGGTAAGAAATAAGCTTGAAAGTCGAGTGCAATAATTACGAAGAAGCTTTTTTCCGTTCGTCGGTGGACAAATAAATAAATAGTACGACAGAATATTAAAGATCTCGGGGAAAGCGCGAAAGAAAGAAAAATATAAGGGTGTGGTGGTGAGGGACTAGGGATGAAAAGACGCAGAAAGGGATGACGACAAAGGGCTGAGCGAGAGAGAGAGAGGGATGAAAGCGAATGAGAGAGACACGGGGAGAGTTCCAGGGAGAACGACGCCTGGCCAGCTCTCTCCCGGACGCTTATCGCGCAGCTGCATTATACTTGCGCTATACCCACCCCCCGCCACCCCCTTTCCTGTCCGCAGTTCCCTCAACACGCGCCCTCCCTCAAACCCCGGATCACGGTGTTGTCGACGAAACCCACCAACGTAGTTCAGAGAACGTATATGAAAATACGTCAGTCGTACATCACGATTCAAAAGAATTTATGTGATATTTATGTGGTTAAAAAATGGAGTCGTTCAATTTTTTTTTTTTTTTTCCATTTTTTTCCCTGTAATACCTTTTATCTTCACTTTATTATATCTGTTTTTTATAGGTTTTCATTTTTCATTTTGTGACTTTTGTCTCAAGGGCTTCGCGTAAATCGTTTTTACAATTTTTTATCAATGGTTTATGGAGCTGTTCGCGGTGCGGAATTATTTTTTGATATTACACGAAAGTATATTCACAAACGTGATGCGAATAGAAAATCAATATTATATTCCGTGGGAATTTCGGAAGCAGAAAAAATCATTTTTTTGATAGAGAAAAGCGAGATTTTACTCGTTTCGAAAAAAAAAAAAATATGAATTCGACAAAAATGTGGTAAAAATGATAAAGTGCCGACTCTCTCTCTCTCTCTCTCTCTCTCTCTATTATCTGTTTATTACGTGCCTTCACTATTCACGTATTTCACGGTTGTGTTCGAAAATCCAGGGAATTTGTCATTCACAAGTCGTGACAGAATCGGGTTTATGATCGTAATCGGATTGAATTAATTTGGTTGAAGCATGAAATGTTCTGACTGGTGTTCAATTGGACGCCTCTTCGATATTCCTGCAGCCTTGTCATGCACATCAAAAAATCTCAATAAATCTATATTCCATAAAAAATGCATATTCGACAAAAATCTAGATTTCCCGAAAAAATGTACATTTACAAAAAATCTATGTTCCCCAAAAAATCCATATTCCCCGCAAAACCTAAATTCCACAAGTTCCCCGTTACCCTTTCATTTCGTGCCTTAATTATTCTCGAATTTCACGGCTCCGTTGTAAAATGGTGAATTCGTCATTCACACGTCCCGAGAGAAACGAGTTTATGATGGTAATTGGATTGAAATAATTTGAAAGAAGAATGAAACGTCGAGACTGGTGTTCAACTGGACGTTTCCCTTTTTCACTATTCCTCCCGTCGTGTCCTACATGCGATATCCTACGCTGTCACGTTCAACTGCACGCGAATACCATCCTCGGGGCTTATATTTGTGCGCGGGAGCCCAAGAAATCGAATAGCACGGCCATCAGGAGCCCTTCTCCTGCACGCGATTGCCTGTTGATTAGAAAAGATTGATCAATCTGACGGTAGTCGGCACAGAGAGGTTGCCACGCGAGAGAATGAGGAGGAGGAGGAGGAGGAGGAGGATGAACCAGCAGTGGAGATGGAGCGACAGGGACAGTGGGTCAAATGAATTAATCGGGTAATTGAGGGTGGAAAAGGGACGCGAATAGATACCGAGTAAAAGCTGAAAGGGATTATTCCCGAAATTGATGGGAACACGTGGCAGACATTTCGCGCCATAAACGTAGATAATAAAGGCAATAACAGTGAAAGATGAGCTTCATCTCCAAAGGGATGATTTTCATGCAAAAAATTCCCTGTACGTAACTATTGTGACCCTCAAGGGAATCAAATTCGTGTTTGTAAGCTCAATCAAATAGTTTACCCATTTATCTGAATAATTGTTATACATATAATTAAATAATTCATCGAGGTATGCGGAAATAAAATTTATTAAACTATCGATAAATTATCAATAGTTTATCGAAATTGTAGAAGGACATTTCTGAAATGACATTTCATAATCCCAAAATAATTTTCAATGAAATATAAAAAGAGAAGAAATATGTAGGTAGAAAATTTGAAGAGAGTGGATTCAATTATCTATGACTCCCGATTCTGAATATCGTCATTCGGGGAACGAATAAAAAATTCATAAGGTTTGAGTAGCAGGAGTCACGTGCTGTCGATGGTCGAATCGATTGCATTCCCTTTGCAAGAAATTCGTGTCAATCGATTCACGAATATCTCTAATATTCTTCATCAACATTAAACGTCAAAAAACCTAGCACATTTTTTATTTCATTGTTGCAAAAGAAACAATAACAATTAAAAAAATTGATTTCATAATTCCCGAATCACTTTGCATAAAGCATAAAAAAAAATAATAAAATTAACTTAGAAAATTAGAAAAAAAAAAAAAACAGTCTTCAATTACTTACGACTCAGGATTCGGAATATTGTCATCGGGAGAAGTAATAAAAAATTCATAAAGTTGGAGTGGCAGGACTCACGTGCTGTCGATGGCAGAATTAATTGCTTTACGGTTGCAATAAATTCTTCAGGAGGAGGAGGAGGAGGAGGAGGAGGAGGAGGAGGAGGAGGAGGAGGAGGAAGGCAGGAGTGAGATAAAAGTAAGTGAATGTGGGTTAAAGTACGTAAAGCTATGTAGAGAAGGGGCTTGGGAGATCTGGTCGTACGTGAAGGGCGCGAGCTTTACGAGTTATAGGGCGGTGGTTACGAGGGGATATGAAAGGAAGGAAAGGCGGAGAAAAGGAGAGGAGGAAAGGGAGCAGCCCGAACGTGATAAAGTCCGCCGGACTCGTGTGCTTTCCTCTACTTTCTCCGTCCTCCTTCGCCGCTTCCCTCTTCAGCCTCTTTTCCTCCCGCTCGAAGCCGCCGACGCCGCTTGTCTCTCCCAGGATCCGCGAGATTGAAATGGCAAAGTGCCAGTTCTAATTTATTGGCCTCGTGCCTTTAACGAACGTACGTTTGACCGGCTTTTCCCTCGCGGAAACTTTCATCTATACCGACCTCCGGTGTATATGCACTCGGCGATCCCAGCCACGGATTCGCGTCTTTATATATATATATATATATATATAGCCACATTGAGCTCTCACTACATACGTTAAGGCTGTGTACTTCTATATACGAGAGCGGAGAAGAGGAAGAAGGACGTTAATCGGAGCGTGATCGGAGCTGCAAAAAAAAAAAACTTCTGGACTCGGACTCGTGCTCCTCGACCCGTGAGTTATCGCGTGCCAAAGAAAGAGAGGAATATTATCAAAGGCTTCGCGTTTTAATTTCCTGCCACTCTGCGTTGACCAGCGTATAATTAATAAAAAATTAAAAAAAAGTTTTTTTTTTTTTTTGCGAAGCGAAGAGATGAAGAAGACGCACAAAAACAAGCACTGCACGTACAATGGGAGAATCCAGGCAGAGAACGGAATATGCTAATTGAGTCAGCTTATTTCTAGTCCACTTCCGGTAGTGCAATTTTTTTTGTTATTGCCAAGCATGTTGATTTCGGGTCAGAAAACAGAGCGAGACACTTAGGGTTTGATGGGTTTTGACTAATTTTTTTTTTTTAACTTTGCGGGGACAATAATGAGGAACTGAAAACATACAAAATAAATGTTGGACAAAGAAATAGGAGGGCGCAGACGAAGCCCATGGAATGTTGATTGCGTCGGAAAATTTGCAGGCTTTCTTAGCTGCAAAGTAAAACCTTGGATATGCTTTTTCATTATTTTCCGAAATTAACAAAACTCGGTCTGTGAGAAGCTGCGGTGATTAATATTGGCTTCCTTTTGCAGGAAACTTTTTGTAGTCCAGTAAGTAATGAGAAAGCAATTTGCAAAGTGCTACTTTGAAGGAATCGAAAATTTATTGAATAATGAATTTTTTTTAAAACTGCACTTCTGAATATTTGACGAGATGTGTCAGTCGATCAATTTTAATTGCACCTTCGTTGGCTTTGAAATTTTCAATTATTACAGGCTCCTCGAAATTATGAGGATTATTTAATGTTTAAATGTATTTAATTCATTCATACATCTATTCGAATTTGAATTATTCGTTATTAATTCTCGAGAACTAAGTTTCGGTGAAGTTCGGTATTAAAAATTGTATTTCAAACAAGAATGCAAAGTGGAAGCTCGCATATTGCTTCCTCATTATATTTCACTTTTGACAAAGCTTTCTGAATGAAGAATCCATAATTAATGAACATACTTGCGCACAGGTGTATTTGTAAAAAGATAAAAATAATGAGAAAGCAAATTGCAAAGTTTTAACTTTCCATTCTTTTTACATGCTTTAACGATCCCCCGGAAATTCGATAGTCAACACACCCACGCAAACGTTCGTTCTCGAACAAAAAATGAGAATGCCCGTAACAATTTGAGTATACTTAAAATTGCATGAGAATATAAAGAAAAAAGAAATTCATGAAAACAGCGCTTCCTTTGTGACGAAGCAAAGGGAAGCAAATTGCAGGTCAGGTAACATAATAGTAGGTTCAAAGTGCAATCGGGTTACCCCTTAGTCAGTATGAAAACAATTAGTCTTTGAAACAAAAATTCATAGTAGCATTATTATTATAACAAATAGCTCATGAAAATAATTTTTAGTGCTCATGAAATGATATTTGGACAAAATGGGGTTTTAAAAATTAGGCAAAATGACAAAAATTATGTTCATTAGGGACGTTTGAAGTTTGGGCGCAACTGCTAATCAGTAATTGATTGACTTAGCGTGAGAGGCTAATTCATTAATTAAAACGGTGAGGGACGTACGGTAAAGGGAAATCAATGATGATACATGAGGCAGCGACCTCTAGTGGACAGCGCGAAAGCTCCGCGAATCGGATGTCGCGTCCGTTACAAATGCAGTACACGACAAAATCGTTTTGAATTACCAGAGCTTATCTGGATGATTGGCTGGCGTGTTGGCTGGCTAATAGCAGTATTGCCACTGCTGTTGCCGTTGCTGCCGCTGGTGCTGCCGCCATTCGTGAAACGACTGGTAGATGTGGCGGTTTTGATCTCTCAGTGCCTGCTGCTGTTTGATTTAGAGCGTGGAATTCACGCTGCTCCCGCAACCACATTGACTATCTCCAACCACAAATCCATGAACGCTGTGGGCTCATGTCGCAACCTGCTGCTATTATCTCGTGAGCTTTTGCTCGGTTTCTAGATACGATACCGAGAACTCATGTCGAGCTTACTGCGAAACGACAGAAATTGAAT
Organism: Clistopyga incitator; assembly: GCA_947507545.1. Taxonomy (NCBI): domain Eukaryota; kingdom Metazoa; phylum Arthropoda; class Insecta; order Hymenoptera; family Ichneumonidae; genus Clistopyga; species Clistopyga incitator. Next base: position 459,984 of record OX382188.1, on the reverse strand, counting down.
TGAGTGGCTTTTGGTTGTTACAAATATCTGCAAATTCATTAGAAGATTTCAATAGCGCGCCAAGCTTTTGTGTACTGTTACTTTTAAAAAAGCTGTAGAAATTTCAAAAAGCCAGAAGGTTGGTCAATTTGTGTAGTATTTCTGCAGATTCCCTCAAAGTTTGAGCACTATGCGCCGAGTAGTTTGGGAGAAAATAGGTTTCAAAGTTCTCAAGTTTCCACCGGAATCCATTTGAGTTTAGCTCACCTCAAGATTTTGAAAGCTGTTTTTTCCTAAACTACTCGGCAGATAGAGCTCAAATTTTGAGAGAACGTGCGGACGGATGGCAGAATTGGACTGAGCCTCTGGCTTATCGAAAGTCAAAGTCGTTTGTTCAGGAGATCTTGGAAGAAAGATAGTGAGGTTAGGCGTGGGAGGAACGGCCATACACGAGTTTACCATTGGGTGAAAAAGTTCCCATTGCCTTGTATACTGAATGAAATACAATCTTTTTTACATTAATGAGCTCCAAAAATTATTTTTACAATTCCAAAAATCACTTATTGGATTTCTTCAACAGCAAAAATTTCAAATATTTTGCAATCCATTTTAAAAAATCGTCCCGCAGATTTATAACTGTGTAACTAAAAGCCATAACACACAATTATTTTCGAAAAGGCTATAAATTCAGTCACACCGGCACAATGCATCTCCTAATGAAAAAAGGTGCAAAAAAATCTGCCAGAGTTGAATCGAATCACGACATCAGCTATATTGATTGGAATGAAAAGCCCGAGCCGTATTAGCGTCGATTCATATCCCCAATAGTCCGAGGCAGTTCGCTATGACAAAGAGAGCCAGCGAGGGAACGTACGATCAGCCAGTAAATCGTAAAACTACAGTGGCCGAGCTCGTTTACTCGCTGGGACGATCCCGGTGCGGTCCGGACTAGTTTCTATGTACCTACTCGGCTACCTACATGAACGGGATATGTGTACATCGAGATGTGTGCGGAAAAAAAAAAAAAAAAAACAAAGAGGGGGGAATATGGTAGAAACAGTTCGCGTGACCCGGTACGCCAGTGGTAAACAAAGCACTTGCTCGTATCTCCACCGTTGCATCCATCACTCACCATACATATGCATAGTATCCACTATGCGCCAGACAGACACGTCCAAATGAATATATGTCTCGGCGAGTTCTACGCCGATACAATCGATCGCAAATTTTTCAAACCCTCGCCAATAATATCGATACACATTTTTGTACATCCATACGCGTTACCAAATCCAACGGGACATGCTTTCAACGTGTTACAGCGATGAGCTGTGAAAATCGAAATAGGAAAGGGGATGAACATTTTTTTCCTGCTCTTGGATATTTCTCGATGGTGTTTGACTTTTGCTTTCCCATAGAGGAAGCTTTGGTTTTGTGAAAAAATACTTCTAAAACCCATTGTTTAAAAAAATTACGATACTTTGTATAGGAAAAAAAAAATTGCGAATGTAGGTCCATACCTAAGTCACTCAGGGTAGCGCGACCCCTTGAGTTTGGGGGTGACGCGGCGCTCAAGAGACCCTTGACAAGGATGGAACGTTTTAAGGGAGTCCCATTTTAATTATAACATTTTTGCGGCGACCTCGTCTCTGTGAATTGTTGGCTGCGGTTGCTTTTACCGTAGAGATTGTCATCTCGCTTGTCGACGTGGGAGAAACAATCGATACAACATTTCCATCTGCAGGGAGGGGTGATAATGTCTCGAACCACCCTCAAAGCTTCTATACGTCGTGTACATCAGCTTGCTGGCCTAGGCGTCGATCTCCACCCGACCGGCTGATGGCACCCCCCAACCACCCCCGCTTCACCACCACACATCATTACCACCCTCGATACTCTAGCGTGGAAAAATATTTGCCCTTCTAATATAGCACACAGCGTGTAACGAGATTGTAACGTGTTGCTTCACTCGGAATTTTATCGGCTGGATGATTTTTTAATGTCAATGCTGCCATTATAGATTTTTTTTTCTTTTTTTTTTTTTTTTCATTCACATTTTACCATCGAGCATTTATTTTAAACCATATCGTTGGTTGTTTTAGTTAATAAGTACTCGTGAGATTAATAATAATTTTCAAGGCTTCTGAGGTTCGGATAAATGGATTAAAAATTAGGAAAAGTTTCTACAAAAATGGCAGTAAATAACAGTGAGTGAAATATGAATACTCGAAATACCATCTGAAAATAAAATATTTTTCCAATCGAATTTGATGATGGTCTAGGTAATAAAAACAATGTTCAATAAATATCGAAACTGCTGGAAAAGACCGGAAAATTGAATGCACAAAATCGTCGATAAAATTGAATGCACAATTGTGGCAAAAATTGATGCACTTTTTTACAGTAAAATAAAAGTAAGTCTGAATAAACAATTGGCATAAAAATAAATGTACTTTTTACAGTACGTTATAAAAAAATTGAGTACTTTTGCAATGACGTTGACGTTAATTATTGAAATCACTCTTCAGCATCTTAATTATGCATCGCATTTTTGTGCATTAAAAAATCCAGTGTTTGTGTATTAAATTTCAGGTAAATTTTTTTTTTCTTGCACAATGTGTGAGAAAATCCGTCGATAGAACGATAACAAATCTATCAGTTAAGTCTACAGAAAATCCATCGGCTGGGACCATTTTAAGCTTTAGTATAAACTTTGAAACTTCACAGAATTGGAAGTCTGCATATATACCTAAAATACCTATACTAAAAGTCGATATTTGCCGATAAGTCCACAATTTCGCAGGCTTTCCATGGGCTATAATAGACTTATTGAAGATTTGGGTAGAATTAGTCTTCCAATGGCAATTTTAAATGAGGGATGGTCTTTTTTTCCTCTATCATCGATTTCATTCATTTTATTTTATTTGCAAACGAATTAATTGATCTTTGATTTTTTTAAAATGATAGATCATTGTTAATTAATCAAGGGACAAAAGGAATTCGTCTTTCACCCCCAATTATTTTTATAAAACCTAACAATCTCTTTTGCCGATCGGATTCGAAAAAAAAAAAAAAATTAATTGGAGTATAAAAAATGGCAATATCGATTAATTGATTCTCAAAGGACTCAAACGAATTAATTCACGTTTGACCGATCACAATATTTGTTTTTCTGCGTGGGCAACGCCGAGCGGTGTGTCGTAACCCAGATGGACGTCATAGCCTTCACTCACAGGAACGCAACTTGACCAAGTTACCATTTTTATAGTTTTATTTCAGTGTAACAAATAAATATTTAAGGATTAAAAGCTTCGGCTTTGTACGACAGTTCGACGTCACCGTTGCTCTGTGAAATATACAGGGTATTCCATGTCGAAAGGGCCCCTGAAGCCTGGATTTTCTCTAAGGTCCTCATGATTGAGGACTCATTACCCAGTCGATTAACCAAAACCACAAAGGCTAAAAAGTGGATTAAAAAAATTTCTAACGCCAATGAATAAATTGACTCAATAAATTTTTCATGATTCGCGTTTGACGAATTAAAGTATTTCTCTTTGCCGACGGTGCCCGGTGTCTCGGAGGGTTGTGTCGTAACCCAGATGCACGTAATTCCCTTCACTGACAGAAACGCAACTCCGACACTGTGTGAAAAGCACCAGACGCAGACCGAGCACGCGGTTGAGTTCCCTCTTCTCGGAATAACATTTTCCGATGAAAATTTGCCTTGCAAAGCGTGCAAAGGGTGAGGGGGTTGCAGGGGGTGGATTTTCCAGGGAGGCTGAGCAGCATCCACGTCGAAGTCGACGTCGCCGTGACGTTGCAGCAAATTTCCAACTGTGCCGCTGCGGCCGAGTGAGGCACAGGGGTGAAACCGATGGGGTGAGTTTCCCCGAGTTTTTCCAGGGTAGAAACCCCCGAGAGACGACGACACGTACGTTTTACGAAAAATTTTCATCCCACTTTCTGCACCTCCCGCTTTTTCATCCTCCCAGCAACACACGTTCCTTTTACGAATTCCAAGGTTGTACCGAGTCTCTCCCCCTTTTTTTTTTTCGTTTCTTTTTTTTTTTCTTCCTCTTCGGGAGGGGGGTTCTCTTTGAAAAGTAGTGGATGTCAAAGGGGTGACGAGAAAAGCATCGATCATCGTCGAACGGTTCTCGAGGTGTCCTCGTGGCCAAACGCTATTTTCTGGCAAAGAGGAGTTAAGGGAATGCCGAAAAATTGGCTAATGGTCCAATGGGCCGAGAGGCCCTTGAGGGACAAGTTTGGAGAACATATAAAAAATTGAACGAATTCTCTTCGTCGTTTCATTCACACTTTTCATCCGCGTGAGACTGCGAATTATCGATACGCCCTACGATTCTCAGGTTTTATTATGTAGAAGTAAGTTTTAATATTTTTTTGTTTGTTTGTGAAAAGCTCAGCTTTTTTTTTGCTACATTACAAAGGTTTCTCATTGAGAATGCAATGGTTTCCAATTGGGTTTCGACCCTTGTCAAGTTGAGGACTTAATGAGGAAGGGATTTCCCTTAAATACGATCGTCCAAAGCCGCAGCGTTTTGTCCTTAATAATGGCGAGCTTTCGGGACTTTGAATAGATCGTTCATCCCCTTTTCTCCGCAAACAAATAGAATTTGCTCGTGAAATTGGCAACAGACATTCACCAGTCTTTATTGCCCTACGATTTTATTGCATGGGTTTAAATTCTGGAACAGAGATTCATCGGACATTCGGAAATCCCAGTGGATTGAATAGTAATTATTTGAATTGATGAATAATTAACAAATTAATGTCCTGTCGAATTTTGCCAGAGGGACAGAACACAGAAAACAATAAATTTTCACAGTTTTTTTTCCCGGTTGCTTAGATTACCGCAATTTTTTTTTCTCTTTTTTCCAAACCACAATATATCATTGTTCATGTTAAAAATATTGTGACCAATCATTACAAATGTAGAAGTCAATTTAGAACCTTATTCCCAAATGGCCACAATTTGCTGTCACATTTCGCACCCTCCATTTGTTTAAAAAAAAAAAAAAACCATTACCTGCACAGAAATGTATTCCATTAGAAATCGTCATTTTTTCAAATGGTCTCCCTCGAGTCCCTTCATGAAATGATCGAAAGGGGGTGAGAGGGAGAGAGGCACGGAAAAGAAGAAAAAAGGTATGAGTGGAACAATCACATCAGGCTATAATTTTTCACCTTTTTTTCCGGAGAGCCCGAAGCAGTTTTTGGCAACGCTAGAGATAATCCCTGGAGGGTTTCGTGAGCCTCCCCTATACTCTCGGTGGTGGTGCGATGAGCCCGAGGAATGAGCTGTCATGGCTTCAGTAATTCGCTCCTCTCGCAACACCGGCAGCATCAAGCATCTCCCATTTTACTGGCTGCTCGTGTCCCTCAGTGGCTCGATCGTCTGTACGTGTTGGGATCGAGGGGATGAGGGTGCGAAAGAAAAATAAACGATGCACGCGGCACGCGCCACCCAATTTTCTCCGTTTGATGTCGAATAACGTTTGCGCCTCGCTCGTACGCCCAAAAAGCTCCAAAGCTCCAGAGCATCGAGTCCACGGGAAAAAAGGGATTTTTCAAACTCCTGGAATTCCGCAACGCGCCGTTTATACCAACGGCTGAGTTTGCTGCGACCGATCACACGTATTTGTGCAATTCATTTTGCGTTAAATTCTCGAGTGTTTAAATTTACCGATGCACCGGAAAAATTCGATGCTGCGATGAAGCAGTTCGGTGAAAAAGGGTTGAAAATGTTAACTGTGTTTATGGGCATAATTAATTTCGATACGGACACTAAATAAAAAACAACAATCAATCCAAATAATAAAATAATTAATATATATAAAATAAAAATAATAATAATTAGCAATTAAATGCCCCTCGAGTCAATGAAATTCGTTAATCTTGAAATACTATCGATTTCAAAAAAAAAATATATTTCCTCCAGTTACCGAACGCCGATCCGGAGCCAAAACTTTTTCCATCCACCCCTACAGCCCCACGCCGATAAATAATAATTGGCCAGAGGAAAAAAGTCTAATGGTTGAGCTATTGGTGGCAGAAGAAGAAGAAGAAGGAAAAAAATTGCCCTGGCAAGTAGAAACGGTGGGGTTCGATCAGCCCTCGGTTCGAGATAAACAGGAACTTTGTCGGTCGGTGCTCGTCGTTAAGGATCGCGTAATTTTTCACGTGGCGTGCCGAGCCACCCCCGCAGTAGTGTCAGCGCCGAATCCATTTGCAGGGCGTTCCGGCCTGTGAAACCCGCGTGTATATGGACTGACTGCGGCCAGAATGTGTATTACCGTGACGACAGCCTGTGGAGAGGCCGCGCGGGAAACGAGCTGATGGGCCCATCAGCCCCGGTCGCGGGGGTGGCGGGGGGTGCACGAGAGGAGGTCGTTCGAGCGCGAGCAAGGGAAGGGGAGGAAAAACAAGCGGTGCGTGAGAGAGTCCACGTTGGCAAGAAGGTGCTACGTCATCTCGCCTCGCGCTCGATTGCCTCTCTTCCAGAGAAAAGCTTAAGGACCTCCGCCGAACCCTGTCACCCATAAAGACTCTCTGTATGCTTGGCCCCTTCTCCTCCCCGCCCCTCCCCCCCTACACGGACGCCCCACTTGGCCGACTATTACTTCCGCAATTCTCAAGCTCACCTAACAATTTTTCGGAAGCAGATATAAAAAAAAAAAAAATCAACGATCCACCGGTTACGTAGAGATTGAGCTCTGTCAAGGTTTCATCTACCTCCCCCATTCCGCCCCCTCCTCCTTCAACCACCTCTCTTTATCTGTCGTTTTTACCTACCCTTTTTTTGTGCTCGTTCGCAGAGCTAAACCTTGGCTGTGGTCGCGATAACCCTCGTCGAGATTATACGAGCGTCTCCAGTGAGAATAGGAACAACTCCTTCTCTTCATCCTATCTCCATCGTTCTCTTTAGCGAGCTTTCGCTCTTCGACATTTTACTGCTAAATAAATCGAGGGGGAGAGAGAAAAAGCTCCCACCAGTATTTGATATTAAGGACTGTTCTTCTCTCGTGCGCACCGGTTGCTTAATGGGACATGGAGAATCAAGCTCTTCGTATATCACGTGACCGAGATCCCCGGTTGGCTTTTCCCCACGAGCTTTACTACCCCCCGGTAACGACGGCTTGTGAATTATTTAAATTTTTGCTGATTATTTTTCAACGATATTTTACATCTTCCGCTCGTGGAATCTTTTGCCTTTCCGCAACTTAAATCCACTTTACCGTCGTCAGCTTCTGCGACGTTTTCATATTTACTTCCTGATTTTCCTTAACTTCGCAGGATGAAGTTTTTCCCCGGTAATCAAGGAGTTGAAAATGTTGTAAGTACTTGTTTTCTTTTTTTCTTCTTCTTCTTTTTTTCTGATCTGCATTTATTCACTCGGCGCAAAAATTTCTGTCGACAACTTTTAGAATCGAATTGAATTACGACTAATTGCTCGGTCGACGGGAAATTCTTGATATATATTTGCAGCTTTTCCCGAGCTTGCAGAACTGGAGGAAGATTTATAAATGATCTACTAATTGTACATTAAATTTACTCAACGAGTTTGTTAATACAAAAGTCCAGTCTTTTTTTCACAGTGAATTTTGGCACTCAATTATCACAAATACTTTTTTATTAAAATCGTGCCTTTTAATATTAAAAAAATATATATCTATACACTCACTATTTTGAATTCGATATGCGATGTGCCACCACATTATTTTTATTTCAGCAGTCTATTAAAAATTCGAGCGCATGGAGTTGGAAAAAGTTGACATTAGTTTTTCTCCAACTGATGTCACGTCAGACAGAAAACGTTTCGCGACAAATGTTCGCACGAATGAAATAAATTTCATGCATAAAGAGAATATCATCGCGCCCGGTGAACTTTATGTCGCGGAAGTTTCGGAAAAACTTGAAAATGTTCGGTGTTTTTTTTTTTTCCCCAAACGGAAGTCGATTCGACCCAGAAATGGTATTTTGTTGGAGCTGGCAATAAAGTTTTGAGAAAGTAGTAAAGTTTCCTAGTCTTTCTTTAAGTAAATGCGTTGGGGTGTCGTGAAATATCGCGAGGAGGGTCGAGGAAAAGAAGAATTTACAAAGATAGGAATCCGCGAGAGGAATTCCGGAGAAAAGCACAACGAGTCACGAGCCCTCAGAACGATCCGTGAGTGTGGAGCTTTCTTCAACGTCTACATCCATCAAGGAGGAAAACTTGAAGCCAGACGAGTCAAAAGTGAGGAGACACGCAAAGAAGCAATCGCCAGTCGACGGGAAAAGTGAGGGCGTGATATTTGTTTTAGAATTCCTACGCTTTACCGGGTATATCGAAAGTGGCAAAGCGTTTGAAATCTGAACCGAATGGGCGCTGCGAGTCGTCGTACTCCTCGGTTTCCTCTTCGGTGACACGTGCCGAGAAAACAAGTACCAGAAGAAGAAGAAGAAGATGATCCTTTGAATAATTCCTGAAAGGCTCGTGTGTTTCTCTTTGTGAGCCACTTTGCCATTATTACGAGACAGCGAACGCTTTTTGGTGCATATACATTAGAAACTTTAAGTAACAATATGATATGATAATCAAACGGTTGTATCTTCTGAAATTCCAATAAGATCTAAAATCTGTACGGTCAATCGATAGAGAATCTTTCAACGTACAAAACAAACTATCATTCGCCACAATCGGACTGATATTGAGCTTTATACTTAAAAAAACATGACATCAGACACTTGCAGATACCGATCGACTTAATATATTTATATGTTAGGAACTAATGCTGCAACACCTCGGAAAAGATTATCAAACCATCTGAAATTAAATAATAACAAACCCAACACTGATTTCACTAGCGTGAAGTCAATCGGCCATCTTCTTGAAGCCATTTTGTCTACACCCCACTGTGCCAACTAACCCCGGTCTCACCTGCCAGTGACGTGGTTTTGCAATGCGGATGTTGTGCCGACCTCCTGGTGTTTCCGCGGCTCGATTGTTGCATAAATATAGGCATAATTGAGTCACATCGCATATTGACGACGTCAAATGGGATGCGGAACTGGAGAGAGGAGGCCAAACATCATTCTTCATCGGTACACAAGCGCTGTTCGAGCAAAGATGAAGATATATAGAGGCTGACAGTAAGAGAAAAAAAATACAGACACAGCCAGCGGATTGCCAAAGAGAGAAGGATAAAACGAGTGAACCACTCGCTTCGAAATCTCCTTGATTGCTCACTTATTTTATTTGTCTGCCTTTTTATTCCTCTCACTCTTCCTCTTTTCTCTGCATCCTTCGAACGTCGCGAGGCGACGACGTAAACACGCTAAACAAGTCCAACGTTATATGTGTATATGTATATATGTGTATATACATATATGTACGTGAAAACTTGCAGTACATTCGTTCGAAGAGGCTGAGATTGCTTGGCAAACTTTTGGCACACTTTTTTTTTTTCAAGCATCTCTCTCGATTTTTTTTTTTTTTTAAACGACTGATGTTATTGCTGTGTTCAATGAGAATGACTTGAATCTCGGTCAGGAGGGTAGATTACAGAATTTTCCAGGGATCTGTTCGTGTTTTTGTTTTTCACGATTTAAAAGGACAATCTCAGAAAAGTTTTGCTGTCTCAATGTGCGTATCTCTGGAAAATTTTTCGAAAATTCCAAAGCTAAATCGAATTCGAACGTAATCCGAAATTTTAATTTTTTCAATCATCACAATATTCTCTTCTCCGGAATTCGAGAATTCTTGAGATTTTCATTTCGAAGAAAAGAAAAAGTCCTGATATGAAAAGCTCGAAAAAAAAAAAATCCCACAAAACAAAGCTTTCTTTGTAAGGAAGTAAAAAAAAAAAGAAATCATGAAAACAAAGCTTCCTTTGTGAAGGAAAAAAATGAAAAAAAAAGCTGAGGGCAATGACTTTTCAACCTGCTTTAATTGCACATATTTGATTCATAACTTTTCTCTTTCTCTGGTACCTGGAATTCGTTAAAGGGTATTTTCAGAGCATTCACTGAGATCCAATTGGCTTTATCTATATTTGTCGTAATTTCTATTTGAAGGAGCGTGCTAATTAATTCTTTATGAGGGAGCATCGATATTCATGGAAGTCTCTCTTGGTCATCGGTTCGTCTTCTCTTTGGGGGCGCCCATCTTTTTCATTTTCGAGTAGAATCGGGCCCCGAGTTCGTTGCCGATAAGTGATTATTGAATATTCATAGCCAGGTGGGAAGCTCATCGAAACCTTGCGGGAAAACGATCCCAAATTAGCCTCTCTGATGCCATGTTATTACCACGACTGCGATTAATACGCTTGAGGGGAATTTAGAGCGAGCCGCAGTCGGGCGCCTTCCACCTAGGCTTCGATTTTCAATATTATTCATTGAATTTCATTGCTCCTAGTAATTTAATTATTCGACTCTTCGTGGAACATTTCAGGACTCGAGATTTCATTCCGCTACTCCGCGAAATATTTGGAGCAAGTATCGTTGAATGGAGAATAAGCAGCTCGTGGAAGTTACCCTAAAAAAAATAATAAAAAATTGAAAAATTTATATGGACAATAACTTTAAATAATTCGATAAGAATTTACCAATTTCTCGAATGAATTTCGAGTTCAATGCACAAATTATTTATTATAATGAATTTAAATAATTTGCGAAAAATTAAAAATAATAAAAATAAAAAGCGATATTCGAGGAAAAAGGTTAATTGAAAAAAAAAAGAAAAAATTTCCTCCAAGAGTGTTATGGATATTTGGGAAAAAAGCGAAATTTGACGTAATGTCCTGAAAAATTATTGCTACAATTTTCAGGTTTTGCCCTTCGGGTAAAAACCTGAAAAGCTTAATTTTGCCAAAAGGTTCACGGACCACGTTTTCGCACAATATAATCGTGAGCCCAGGAGAAAGTTGCCCACTGTTTTCCACAAATTACCGCCCTGAATAATATACATTTCCAGCCTGACTTTTCCAAGCATCCCTTTTCGCTCCGGGCTAATTCCCAATATAAAATATAATTGCGAAAGAGTTCTCTTCCCGGTAGAAAGCACGCATCCGGTTGCCATGCACGGTTAAACGGCAACACAGTGAGCGACGCACCCTTGAACTACCCCTTCGTGTGTCTAAACGAGTTCGCGTCATTAATTAATTGCGTTCCCTATCGTTTCTCGTATCAGAAAGGCCTTGGCTATTTTATCGAAGCGAGGTACGCGAGTGTGTCCTTTTTGTGTGAGCTTTTACAGGCAACGCGTACCATTCGTCAGCCACACACGCAAAACATTAAACGTCAAAAGAGTTAGCGAACGGTTCGCCAGTTTTGTGGAACGTTGCCGAGAGAACTCGATACGCTTCTGTGATTGAAAAAAAAAAAGAAAAAAGAAAAAAAAACCAAGAGAAAAAGAAGGTGAGCCCGTGGAGAAGAATGAAACCGAACGACGGGGCAGAGAGTTTGTATAGTCGGAGGAAATAGAAGAAAAAAAAGGACAGAGAAGGGCGCGCGGGGGGTGGGACAGGGTGGGATCGAGAATCGAGGCCTTGCGAGGCCAGAACAATGAGTATATACGGAACAAAGAATATCGAGAGCGGTGTAGAGTCCCGGGGAGCACCGACGGCATGAAGCAACGGAAGCTAGAGCGTGGACTCAATTAGTGACACACTATAGCCTCGTACTCATCCCCACCCCGCCTATCTCACCATGAAGGGATCCCGATTCACGTAGGATACGAGTAACCCCCGGTATATGCTATATCTCCACCATATACAAAGAGGAAACCTCAGCTTCTCCCACGGAAAAATTAATAAAAGCTCCCTTCATATGCGCCGCTTTTCAATGGGCAAAATGCATGGTATTGTTTTTTTTTTTAACCCTTTCTTCAAGGGATTTCTCAAGAAACCCCCAAATCCTTAGTATCCAATAACTTTAAGCATGGAAAATTGATAAAACGTCACTCAGTACCTGATTTTTCATTGCAATTTACTTCCCGAGCACCGCAAATTGCAAATTGCAGCGCGTACTCGGGAAATAACGAATAAACGTTTGTGTCGTTGTTTGGTTATGTAAAAATGAAAAATAAGAAAAAAATCTGTAGGAAACACATTTTTCAATCACGGGCAAATTACAACATTTCAATTTCTGTTTTACTCTCGATGCTTATTTTTCCATGGCATTGTAATTTACTTCGAGAGCGATGAAAATTGCAATCGGCAAATAAGAAATGAACAACTGCTTCTTTGATTGCCGATATTAAAAAAATATAAAAAAAAAAAGAAATAGAAAAATCTGTAGAGAAAAGATTTTTCAATTATATGCAAATAACTCAAGTTTCGTTTTTCGATGTATTTCATCGCTCAAGGCGTCTCCAATTTCACTGTTCTTCGCAATAGGAAATGGCTCTCCATGAAAAAAACGAGATCGAAAGGTCGGGGGTTTTGTGTTTCGCTGGGGAATGGAAGCGAGCGTAGCGTTTTCCTATTTCTCTGTTGGGGTACGAGCCATCGGGATCAAAGAGGGAATCTGGGAGCGTTTCCGGCGGTTCATTCGCTGTGGGAAATGAAGTGGCAGTGGCAGTTCTCTTTCCAGACGGCGGAGCGACGAGGAAAGAGAGCTTTTCGAAGCCCATTCGGGTTCCGGAGAAAGACTGAGGCGAAATGCAATCCTTTCGCTCCCTGAGAAAGAGAGAGAGAGAGGAAAGGAGAAAACGTGACGAACAGTTTCTCGCGTGCACACAAAAACGAAACTGGAGGAATGGAAAGGAAACTGCGGCAAGTGGCGAGGAAGGAAAAACGACTCAAAGCCTGTGTACCTGGCCAAGAGGATCTCGAGGAACATTTCGCCTTTTTCCATGTATATATACATACACACTGTTCTCCAATGTATACAAAAGTGAGCCAGTCAGTCAGACGCCAGTGCAGCAATCTTCGCGACAGAAATTTTTCGCTAGAAATGGATAGAATACATTTTCGTGCGGTTTCACTGGCTCTTTCCACCCTTTTTTCCCTTTGCCAGAGCTTTCGAAAGCCAACGATACGTATAGTGTGTATCGGTGACGAAATAGCGGTTTTTCCGGAGATGAAGAATAAAAAAAAAATGGGAAGGAAAATAAGGACTCGAAGGAATAGAGCGGAAAGCGTATGTGCTCTACACTGCGAAAAATCCAATTTTCTTTTTCGCCCGGTACTTCCTGAAAAATTTTACCCCTTTTACAACCGAGTCTGAGTTTAGCTTTTGCGACTGCGGATTTAAGAATATTGGTTTGTAGAATAAGAAATGGGAAATTTGTCAATTGCTTTTCGTTTTTCTTTAGTTTGGAATATTTTCGATGAATGTGAAAAAGTCTGAGCATTGGAGCTTTTGAGTGTGTATTTTTTCGAAATGGATTTTCCAAGTTTTAATTTTATATATATATAGATAACGTGTATCGGTGACGAAGAGGCGCAGAAAGTCTTGCGAAGATAAAGAAAAAAAAAAAAAAAAAGAAAAATAAGGGACGGGGGAGCGGGGGATAGACCGGAAAGTATATATGTGCCCTATACTGCGAAAGGTCGTGTAGAATTTTCTTTTTCTCTTCTTTGTTGCTTCCTGCGGGGGAGTGAGTGTGTGTCTGCGCTCTCTCGGAGAGATAGATCGATGGATAGATCGAGGAGGAAAAGAAAATGCTCTCCATCCCCCCTCTTCATCCCTTTTCAACCCTCTTGCAACGCTATCTTTCGTTTTTTTCTCCCTTCTTCTTCTTCTTCTTCTTCTTTAGCGGGAGATGCCAGTTTCTGCAGTGTAGAGGCCTCACTGGCGGCGGTGCTGTTGCTGCTGTCCTTTCCTGCATCGTCTATCGTCGGGGGTGAATCGGGGGGTGGTAGCCCCATGGCGATTCCGCAAGCTCTCGAAGCTCCAGGCACTAAACTCCGTTAGAAGAGGAAATAGAATATCGAGTACTCGAGTGAGATCGATAGGGTGGCCTCGGCTTTCACCCTTTCCACGACCCCCCACCCCCTTCTCCTCCTTCAGCTCTTTCTCCTCCTCATCCTTTCCTCCCGTTTCAACTTTTCCTCGTACCGCTATTTCTCCCTTTCTTCCCTCTTCACAAATCTGCGGATTATCGATCAGAGAGTTAAATTTCTTTGGCCATTAAGCGAATAAGAAAATTTACGATATTTACCTTCGGTGTCATAACCATCCGACGACTTCCGAAGTAATTCGTCCAATGACTTTGAATAAGGAAAAGTTTTTTCTTCACTCGGTCCATTAATTTATAGGGTGTACGTTATTCGATATTCATTAATTAACAGCACACAATTAATTGTTGTATCCCGAAAAAAAAAAAAAAAAAAAAAATGTCGGAAAAGAAAAGAATTTTTCGCGAAAACAATGCTTCCTCTGGGCGGAAGCAATATCCAATACAATAAATAAATAGCGCGAGTGGAAAAGTAATGGGCGGCTACAAAGCTGTTTGAAAGTAATTTAATGTTTTACAGGAGTATTTACCTTTGGCTAACCCGGCAGAACTTCCGGACGGATATTGTAACTATGGGGCTAGGTGAGAGTGTGTATGTACGTCGAAACGTACGTGGTGGCTTTTATGCGCAGTGTTGCAAATCCATTGGGCCTACCGAGCCGACAAAACGAGCGGATTTAGCTGATCCTTGGGGGGTTGCGGGCACGCGTGCTCCTCCGCTCGGAAAATTTTTCCCCAGCGCCCCATAACGCCCATAAACACGCGTTACACTTTCTGATTTTTCCGGGGAGCTTTCTTTCTCCCGTTCGCCAGACTTTCATCCTCGTAACGCGAAACGTACGCGGCGGTGGCGGCGGTGGCTCTTGTCGCACACGCCGCGTTTTATTTCCCCGGAGCTTACGGCCAGTTGATAGCGAAAGCGTGCGAGAAAAAAAAATCGAGGATACTCTGCACTCTCGAGCTTTTCTGTCTGTGATCCCTGCGTACACCCTCCAGAGCCAACGACGCAGTAACTACTACTTACCGTTTACTGGCAAAGCGATTTATCGTTTCAGCAGATTTTTCATGACCCTCTCGTAAAGCTTTCACCATTTTACCGCCAACTTTACGCACGTGCTTTCAATATTTTTGTTCTGCATAATAAATCCCCAGAGAAATGGAGGTTCGAAAGCTTCGCGCATGATTTTTCATCACCCAAAGATCTCGCGATCGTTTTTTCATTTGCTTTTTGTGAAATTACATTTTCAAAGCTCCAAGTTTAGCGGAAAACACTCGAGAGCTTTTTGTTCTTACGAAATTCGTACAGCGGAAAACAAAAGCTGTATTCGCTTAATTAATCTCTTGAGCACTGGACTCTGCGGTGTTAACGAACCGAGCTTTTTTTTTTCCTCACGTTATCTCTTCACAACAACAAAATTTAATGCATTTCCGCACTTTGCGTTACGTGGAAGCATCGCGGCATGGTAATTAGCCTTTTTTTCACGACGATTTTACTGAGGGCAGCTTTTAATCCGCGGGAACAATTTGGGAATATGCGAATTTGTGTTGCTGGGAAATGGCAGCCAATTTCTAGTCTTTGGGACAAATGGAAATCTCGAAAACCATATCCGCGAGTAGAATTTTTTTCCATAAAAAAAAAGAGGAAACAATGTGCAAGGTTCCCTTTCAGTAGGAAAAAAAAAAAAAAAAAAATCATCTCAAACAAAGCCTCCTTTACGAGGAAGCGAAATTGAGTAAATGACGAGGAGAAAATTGAGAGATTATATAGACGAGACTAAATAGTCGGTTAGATCGTAAGATGCTCGCTCGAAAACTATTTGAGGATGGTAAAGGTGATGCGGAGGGTTTTCAACGAGGGAATAACACGCAGGGTTGATTTAGGACGGGGGTAAGAAATTCCACGGTCTGAAAGTGGTGGCGCGGACGACACGCGAAACGATTCTACGCTCGTTAGGAACGTCGCCGAGACGTGGGCGGGGGCGGGGGTGGAGGTGGAGAACGGCCGTGGGAAAACCGCGCGCCTCTGAGGGGTGTGGCCCGTTCGTTATATGTACAACTCACCCCTTTCTTGTGGCTCCGTGTGTGCCCTCAACTCCTCTGGGCTCACTCGCTACCCAACATTCAACAGGAGTTTTCTCACGGTAATAGCGTTGCGTGTCCCCGAACGACTCCCTCTCTCCTCGCCTATTTCCTCTTCGCTTGTGCTTTTTATTTCTTCTTCATTCTCCAGCCACTCATCGAGCCAAAGTGAGATCGTTTTAACCGATAGTCACGCAAAGTGCTCTCCTTGATAGTTTCGCGATAATTTCCAATTAAAAAATGCATCGAAGATTCCTGTAAAAAAACAAAAAAATACCAAACTCTATTACAGATATCGATTTTCTTAATAAGTTCGATTTACATATTTAGTATTTAAAACTATTTTCATTGGACGATTAATCATTCAATTTCCAACCTGGAACGCTTAATTAAGGTATTTTGATTATATAACCGAAGCCGCCACATAAAAATGCTAATCTACCGACAACGAAATCCGAAAATCGGTGCCCGGTGCCAGTGAGTGAATAAACAATGGAGAAAAACCGTGACAGCCAATTTAAATTCACCGATAATTACATAATCGATAACCGAGCGAAACAAATTCATGGTACCAAATTGAAAGGACAAAAATGACGAGGGAGAAAAAAAAAAGCTATTGCAAGTCAATAAAATTAATCGATAAAATTTAACCGGAATTTAATTGAAAAATTGAGGGAGAGGAGGGGGGAGGAGGGGGGAGGAAATGTAGGGCAAGTGTACTACTAACGATGAAAAACAGTAGAACGAGGATTTTCGTCGGAGGTAAATTTCGTACACATCGTTGGTGCAGAGAGAGGCAAAGAGAGAGAGAGATAGAGTAGCGAGACCATTAATTATGTAGTGGCACGTAGAGCGAGGCACTCGGCAGGAAGCTCACGTCGAACTTACGGGCCAACCCGTGATTTATCACTCCAGTGCGACTCGTTCCCCTTCAAACCTCCTCTCCATCTCCCTCGCTCCAACTTTGGCGCTACGCGAGCTTTCCAACTGACTCGAACCGGTCCGGCCCCCTCCCAAGCTCCTCCGTAGTCGTCCGGACAAGTGCGATACTCCAAACTGCGTCGCATCGATCACAATTAACTCGAGTAATTGGCTCGAATACGATTTACGCCTCGGTTCTGGCAAACCGTTCTACGCCATCCCAACTCGAATCGCAAAGCTGTGCTGCCCTCTCTAAATTCATCCTTAGAATGTAGCCTCTTCGCTTTGCATCCCCTTCTTCCCCACCCTTTTGTCTTCAGCTTGGTATTATTATTTTCATCTCCACAAATGAGTGACCAATTCATCGAGATGCAGGTTTACGCCTTTGAACCCTTACGTATCCCACTTTTTATTAGGTTTGGAACACGAAAGTAAGTGCAATTGCATCGTCATCAGAGTTCGGAAAGAACATACCAATCGCAAGAGCTTTCGAACTGACTCGAACCGATCCGCACCTCATCCCCGGTACGTCCGTACTCGTCCGAACTAGTGCGATACTCCAAACTGCACTCCATCGATCACAATTTGCTCGAGTGATTGGCTGGAATAAGATTTACGCTTCGGTTCTGGCGAACCGTTCTCCATAATCCCAACTACGATACTCTCGAAATCCATCTTCGGAATGTAGCCCCTTTGCTTTTCATCATCCTCTCGCTCGCTTGTCTTAAGCTTGTCGTTATTATTATTTTCCTTTCGACGAGTGACTATCCAATTCATCGAGTTGCAAGTTGGCTCTTTCACATCCTTCGCAGTATCCTGTTTTTTGTTTGGCTTGGAAGGCGACACTCACCGTAATTGGAATTTTCGTGCACCACCGAAGAGTTCGGAAAGTTGAGACCAATCACAACAGTGACTCCATTAATGGATTGAAAATAAAACGAACGACCAGAGAATGGAGAACAAGGTGCTGAAAAATGAATTCTCCGTCGAAAGCCTTTGGGACTCGAGCGCTTTTTTTTCATTTTTTTATTTGTATTCCATTCGGTATATTTTCTAT
This sequence comes from Clistopyga incitator, assembly GCA_947507545.1. Lineage (NCBI taxonomy): Eukaryota > Metazoa > Arthropoda > Insecta > Hymenoptera > Ichneumonidae > Clistopyga > Clistopyga incitator. The sequence continues at coordinate 441,991 of OX382188.1, read as the reverse complement.
AAATAATAAATCGATGGAACGAGTTCATGAGAAATTACGGAAATATACGTTGGCTCGTGGATACGGGAGCCCGGGAAAAAATGAATGGAAAGTGCCACGAGAAAAATAAGAAATGCTGCTTCCTACGTGCTTCCCATTTGTACGTAAACTTTTAATAAGCTGGCTCCATTGATATTATTATTATTTCGGCCTATTACTCGCGGAGGATACGAATGGTCCTGCATTGAAGTCGATGAAAGCGGTGAAAGTCTGTCTCCTTCAACGTCTGATGCCGTAATCATATTTTACAGGAAGACTACTAAAAATAGTGATTATCCGTAAAGCTGTTTATAACTTGATTCCGCTGTGCGTCGAACCATTTCAATTCCTTTCTACCTAATTATTTGAGCCATCGGAACCCTTTTTTTTTTCATATTACAGCAATGCTTTCCCTAAATTTTCACGAAGAAATTCGTAAAATGAGCTCAAATAAGTAATTTTATATTAAAATTCCTGACACAAAATAAAAAAATAAATAAATTATTACCACAAGACCAAAAGGAAACTGGAAAAATGAAGTTGCCGTACAATCCGAGGATAGTCAAGTATTGTATTGTTGTGGAACCGCAATTTTTAAATTAGGTGAAAAAGTGAAGTTAAAAAAAAAAAAATAAGTGAACTCTGAAGATTTCCGGAGGAGGCCGATAATTCGTTTAGCAGTAATATCGAAAAAGCTCACTACTCCTCAACTTTCTTTCGCTATTTCCTTTCGATCGATCACATTTCCATTTATTTCCTCGCAGATGAATTTAAAGAGCCGAGAAAAATATGCTGTTCCCAGGATTTATGCACACGTCCTCTATACATATCTCGACACAGTGTACATTGAGTTATGTGCTCTGTTCGCCTGGTAAAACGTGTGCATATAAATTCAATTTAGTTCTCGCCGTCTCGCCCCTCAGAATTTCCTCGCTAACTCAATAAAGCTGTATACGCTGCAGCGGAGAATTCCGCTACAGCATCAACATCGGTTCGTCCTGGCTTTCGCTCCTGCCTTTCTGCGAGTGACAGCAAAGATTTTGAGTCGAGCTGGAGAAGGAAAATAGATTGAACGAATCAGAGATCAAAGAAATACGGGGAAAATGGAGGGCTACGTATTTTTCTCTCTTTTTTTTTTTTTCTTCCGCGCCAGAAATTTCCATTAACCCAGTGCGAATGGAGATTTATATTCGCCGTTTATTAATGTTTCGCGCCAAGTCACCGGCTTTTTTTTTTTTTTTTGCTTTCTGCAATATCGTCGCACCTGGACAAGCTCGATTCTTTGCACGCGAAACAACTCACGACAATGCTTCACCCCCCAAAACCCACCCACCCAAACCCACCAACGCGTTGCCCTACCCCTCTTCGCTTTCCTCCAAGACGTTCTCACCCTCTCGCAGCTCCCTCCTCGTTATCCCTCGCTCGCTTCGCTTCGCTTTTTCTTCGTGCCTGAAAATTCGTGCCGAGGATCCTCGACCTTTTCTTCTTTCATCTTAATTTCACGGAAACGAGAGCAGGCGCGGTGGGCCGTACTCCCCGTAACCGTGTACCTGGATAAAAAGCGCTAAAGTCCTCTTTTCCCTTGTCGCTTTCACGCAGTATACCACTTTCTTTGTGTTCTGCAGTTTTATGAGACCTTGAGGACAGCCCCAGGAGCGAAAGGGCCGATCGATCCATTTTTTGAGTTAAGGTCCTCGGGAATGAATTAATCTTGCTCGAGAGGCTATGCCCGCGTGAAAATTCTGGAGTCTGAAAATCTTTGGGAATTTTTTTGAGGAAAATTATTGTTTATCGTTATCTACGTAATCCAAATGGTTTTCAAATGTTTGATTTACGATAGCGAAAAATATTGAAGATACGGATTAATAATCAATGAGGAACCCGTGGAAAATGATAAATTGTGACATTCCATTGACAGCAGCCTTATATCAGAATAATGCTGCTCTAAATAAAAAATGTAAAATTCGTGGCTGCGACCCCCTTGGACTTAAGCAAGAAAATCCTTGGCCTAACACCCTCTCGGCCTCTTTCTTCTCCGCACGTGTGCCCACACAGCATCTCACGTGCAGAGTGTACGTAACAAAGGCGGCGACGCGTCATAAATATTGAAATATTGAAATAAAAATCAATCTTTCATTTTCATACGAATTTTATAAAAAATATGTGGGACAACAAATATCTAGTTCAACGTAAATTGCAACCTGAATTACAAAAAAGCCTTGAAAAAAATCAAAGACTACCACTTCGATGAATTTCTTAATTATGAGATATCGAAGCCCTTAATTTTCCAACATTTCTCTACACGACATCTCAGTATCACTCCATTGCGCACTTATGGTTGAATGCTAATGAAAATCAACTTCGATATTTTTGTCTAAAGGACGGAAAATGAATTTTTGAGTTAAGGGATCGGAAATTAATTTTTTCTATTGATTTTGAAAATGATTTTTTCTTTCTATTAATTTCGAAAACCTGAAAAAATTCGAAACTTTATTACATGTCTCAATGACAAGGCGTGAGAATGGCCAACCTCATATGTTGAACTCGACGATGTAATTTCACAGTCTCCCTTGACACGCCGTCTCTGCGTCGTGCAGTGGAACATAGATATTAGCATAATTTTCTGAGGACAATGTGTCACAGGCCACATTTGCGATAGGGCATACGTATGGTGTCTGAAGCTTCGCGGTTCGTCCAAAATTAATTATTACCGCCCTGAAACATTGGTGAGGTCGTAGGTTGGTTTAGTCAGCCTCAAAAGAGGTTTGCTTCTCTGGGTCGGAGCTCTGCACCTGACACACATAGTGCAAAGTCGTGGTATGTGAAAAGGGTCGAAGGGTTTTCGGATGGGGGAACGTGTACGCTGCTGTTTCCGTAAAATCGAGGGGACGACGTGACGTTACTTGGCCATCAACTGTAAATGAAACTACTACGAAACACGTGGACGTTATCATAATTGGAAATAGTGATTATATTACAATTACGAGATAATGAGTGAAAAGACAATTATTACTCGACTCGATATTCTCGACTTTGGTGTTACTTTTTAATTAATCCAAAAAATCGGTGCAAAGCCCACTTATGGTTAAGGTACCCGACGAAAGTCACCCTACGTATACCTTATTATGAGAATTTTCTAAATAAAATAATTTCATGGCTCACAGAGGCGATATATGTAGCACACGCGGTGGCTGAAGCTTCGCGGTTTGTTGAAAATTAATTATTACGCCTGCCGCGACATTGCCGGGTTAGTAAACCGAGTGGTTTAGTCGGGAACGAGAGGCGGGTGCCTGGTTCTCCACGGTGGAGCTCAGCACCTGACACACATAATGTCAAATCGCGGTGGGTGGAAAGGGACGAGGAGAAGCAGTCGGAGAGGAAAAGGGGTGCGTTCCTGTTTCCGTGAAATCTCGGGGTTGACGTGACCCGGGTGCACGCGTACGTCACCAGGGGTTCGAGGGTATGAGTCCTGCAAGCTCCGCGCCGGAAACCAACCCCGTGTGCCCCACCCTCAAGTCCTCCGCAGTACATGAACGGTGGAGCAATTCAACTTCCCTATTTACTCTATATATGTACATATATATATATATATTAGGGTGTGTCATTTTTGGGCAATTTTTTTTTTTCGACTCAGAAACAGGTTGTATACTTTCAGGAAGGTAAAATAAGAAGCCTGTAAAAATTTTAGCTCTTAATATTAATATTTAGATGCGCCTCATCGCGAATTTCTATTTCCCATTTAAATAACATGGGAAAAAAATTTTTTCATGTTTGGAATTTTATACGTTGGCAATGGCATATTGTTCGATGGAACGCATAACATATTTTATAGAGAATCGCACGCTCTACAAAAAAGATGTCTTGCATTTTTTCGATAGACATAGCCATTCTGATAATATTTGAGTTCAAAGTTCAAAATATACGAAAATTCATCTTTTTGTTAATATTATAGCGAAACTATTGACTCTATTGAGAATCTTCAATCAACTTTTATGTAAATTATTAAATTTACCATGAAAATTGTCTCATCCATGATTAATTAATATTTATTGGTGAATTGTTCAATGCTGTAGAGACCTGTCTTCTGTCACGAAACTGGTTCTAATGGGCTGATACTTATCATAAATAGTTACAAAAAAAATCGACAAAATACTCACGAAAAATATCTTTCGTTATTTCCATTAATAGTAAAAAAAAAAATGTTTATGTTTATGTTAAAAATTAACAAAAAGATGAATTTTCGTATATTTTGAACTTTGAACTCAAATATCATCAGAATGACTATGTCTATCGAAAAAATGCAAGACATCTTTTTTGTAGAGCGTGCGATTCTCTATAAAATATGTGTTGCGTTCCATCGAACAATATGCCATTGCCAACGTATAAAATTCCAAACATGAAAAAATTTTTTTCCCATGTTATTTAAATGGGAAATAGAAATTCGCGATGAGGCGCATCTAAATATTAATATTAAGAGCTAAAATTTTTACAGGCTTCTTATTTTACCTTCCTGAAAGTATACAACCTGTTTCTGAGTCGAAAAAAAAAATTGCCCAAAAATGACACACCCTAATATATATATGTATTATATATACATACATTTATGTGTATATATATATATATGTATGTATTCATGCATTTGTATTTATAAATATATACATTTATGTGTATATATACGTCCATGCATTTATGTATTAATATATATGGGGCGTTCCATGAGAAATCGGACGCTGAAAAAAAAAAAATGGTTTTTTATTTTTATAATTTTTTGATTATCTTTTAGTATCAATCTTAAAACTCCTTCGGGTGAATTTCGAGATTTTTGTTTATCAACGATTCAAAAGTCCCTCTATTTCGGTTTTTCGCTCACAACTTTTTACAAACTGGTCGTGATTTTGGAAAGTACATGACGGGACGAATATTTTGAGAACAAAAAACGTTGAATTTCAATCAGGGACTTTTGAACCGATCAAAAAAAATTTTGACAATTTACCCGAAGGAGTTTTATGATGGATACCAAAAAATATGAAAAAATGATGGAAAAGAAAATTTTTCAAACTCTCCGATTTCTCGTGGAATGCCCCGTGTATATACATATGTAGAGAATATACAAGCCTGTATGTATTATAGCTCTCGCGATTCTCGGGAATGACGTCAAGCTCGTAGAGCAGTGACTGCATACAAACGGGAATTCGAAAATACTATAATATACTAACCGACCACTCTTCTCGTCAGTTGATTGAAGCTACCGACGTTATTCGTTCGATGAACGCATTTGCATTTGGCATTATAATCTAATATACACACGTTTGAACGTTTGAACGTTTGAACATCGGCTGTTTGCCATTTGGAATCAGCTTCATCCATTTTACGAGGCTTTCACTCCACCCCCGCCTCATTTTGTATAACACATTTTGGGCGTTTCGCTCGGTCCTCAATTTCCGGGGAAATATTCAATTTAAATTGCTTTTTCCAAAGCCCTTTCACTGGACCACTGTGTCCTTTTCTCCGACGCATGAAAGAGCATTAAACATCATCGCTCAAAAATATATGCTCTCTACTTTCTATGTGTGAATTTGTACTGTGAAACTTTTTAAAAAATTTTTTAATTACTGAAAGCTCATCAAACGCAGTCACTGAAAAAAATTATTATGGTTCACACATGGAAAAATATATTTATGAGGAATATATGTCATATATGATATATTTACAAGGTTTTGGAGCATGAAGTATATGCTGCATTTTAGAAATATATAATTATACATGATTTCAAAAGTGAAAATAGTATATAATAATAATAATGATAAATGTCTTATATATCTTGTGCCCCGAAGTCATTTATATTTGGGTGACATCAATTAATTGGAGATACATGCAATTATTTTCATAGATTCACGAACCGATTGAAAATTATTATGATAACAGTAGAATATTCTGTATGACCGGAAGTGCGGTTGCATAAATCGTCGATTCATTAAATATTTATGATTTCATATATATATACGTATTTTATAAGCGTTTCACATATATTTTATTTACTGAAATAATAATAATGATAATTGTGAATTACACGTGACGTATATAACATGTGCGAGAAATATGCGTTGCATATATCTTATGCCCCGAAGTCACATATATTTTAGTGAGAACAATTAATTGGAAATTCGTGCAATTATTTGCATAGCACACCAACGGATTGTAATTTATTATGGCAACAATAGAATATTGTGTATGACCGGAAATGCGGTTGCAGCAATCGACAATTGAAAGTTTTCACTCAATAGCAACGAAGACTATCACGATTATTGGAATGCACTGTAAATGCCATTCTATTATTTTATTTTACGAAACATCGGAAACTACAAATGCCAATCATGGCATTTAGCAATTTTCCGGAAAAACATCATTTTTTTTTTTCGACTTTCAATGCACGAAAAATATTCTCAAATTATTTTGACATTTGTGCACCTATAAAGTATTATTAAATAAATAATTAAACATTTTACTACAGTTAAAACGACCACGCCCTGTTTTTCACCGGATTCCTAAATTTCATAGAATTCTCTACGTTTAATTAACTCGCACCCGCCCCCCGAGCCCCAAACTATTAGCATAAACAAAATAACAGTATCAACTGTCCCAAAATAAACAAAATACCCAAAACAGCTTGAGCTAGTATTTAATAGAATGCCTAAAACTCCGTTGTGTACGCATGAGCTTAATTGCAAGCGGTAGTAATAAACGATAGGGTGGTGAGGTGGGTGGGGGGTGGGTTCAAAAGTTGCTAAAGCTTGGAGCAGTATTAACCGCGAAACAGCAAAGCTCTTTATTAATAGATGATTAAATTTCGTCGCACAAGTTGTCGGACCGGGGGTTGCGAAATTGAGGACGGGTGGTCGATGCAGTGAGGGAGTGTGCCACCCCGCTGGACGGGGGTGCACATTGCATGCCGGTGACGCGCGGACGTATTAATTGTCAGAATAATTATTGCAGCAACGAGGCAGTGGTGAAACTCGCAAATAGAGAGAGAGAGAGAGAGAGAGAGAGAGAGAGAGGAGAGAGGGGGTGGGAGGGGGTTGGGGGTGGGAGTTAGGGCACAGGAGAGGTACCTACAGAGAGAAAGGTTTTGCGGGTGCCTGGAAGCTCGAGGTACACGACAGCCAGAGAGCTGCAAGTTGCATAGAGCACAACAGCCAGTAGCAGTAGCAGTGGCTGTGCAGCCTTCGATGTACGTACGTCTGACCGACATTTCTATCGACACGGCAGCTTCCCGGGACGGGGGTGCACACAAACGTGGCCCCTTTCCCCCTCGCCCCTTCGTTTCTCGGTGCTCGGCTCGGTGCGATACGTGGAAATCTCGATGTGGGGTTGAGGGTTGGGGGTGGGGGGTGGGTTCTGGTACTACGCCCAGCGTTAGCCGAACAGTGACGTCAAACGTTCCTCGAGGCGGTGAGCGTTCGAGGCAGGCGAGAGCCACCCCTGTGGTTGGCATCACTTTAACAGCGGCATCACAGTGTGTTGTACCACGTGAATTACGTACGCAGCTGCAGGCACTGACGTACCCACGAAAATATATGTATACATATGGATATGTGTGTATGGTATATGTATATATGTATATATTTTAAAAAAAGATGGTTGCAAGTCGAGCTTCATTTTCCGCCTTTCACGGAGCTACTTCTCCGTGAATGTATGGGTTGGAGAAAATTCGGCTGGGTCTAGGGGGTGGCTTTTGTGGAGAATGGAAAATAAGGAGGCAATAGGACGTGCCGGGGGTTGGATATCTTGTTGCGAATTATAAGGCTCGTGATATTTGAATTTTCGTTCGACATTTTTCAACCTTCCCTCGTGATATTTAAATCTTGGCTCATAACATTTGAATTTTGACACATAATATTCAAATCTTGGTTCATAATATTTGAATCTTGATTCATAATGCACGAATGAAATTGATAATATATGAATGAAATTCATAATATTTGAACGTTAATCGCTGCGAAATTTAGGACCAAATATTTTTGAACGTAAATTACGTAAGTGCCTAGAGTGAGTCTTGGGCTAATCGCCACTTCAATAGCTTCACCAGGGTCTGTTGTACCACATGAATTACGCACAGGGCTGCAGACACTAACGTACCCATGAAAATGTACATGATACTAAACACGAAAAAGGGGTTGCAACGCCCGATCTCATTTTCCGCCTTTCACCAAGCCACTTCGACGAGCAGCTATATTAGAGAATTTTTGCTTCGTTATAAACGAAGCTTTGTGGAAGATGGAAAATAACGAGGCAATATGGGAAGAGGAGAGCGTTCCACTATTATTTTAGATAATAAGGTTCATAATGTTTTAACCTTATTGACGACCCGGGTCAAACTCATTTTCCACCCGACCTCCACAAGCCAATATACCCCATAGAGTACATACCCCATAGAGGAAATAGAGTACATGGACACATGGACGTGTGAAACCATATTTATGTATATGTCTCATTATTTTTGCAAATATCTTTCCTCACATATGTGCAAAGTATATGCAAAAAATAAACAAAAATTTAGCGCCATATATTAAACCCATGTGTTACATATATATTTTCCTATGTGGGTAAATATTCACTTTACAATTCAGAAGCAATAATAATTTTTCTTCGTCACAGAGGACCTTTCGCTTTTCTATTTTTCTACTTTTTTTCCATGAATTTCACTCGTCAAGATTCAATATGAATAGTGTCTTCAATACGGAATGAAAAAAAAAACTTTGAAAGCTTTTTTTTTATTTTAAAGTAAAATGTATGAGGATGAGAATATTCAACCGTCCATACTCGTCGGCTCGATGGTTTTGTTATTTTTTTCGCTCGATAATGGTCGACACGAAACCCGAGAGGTTGTGCAGACATATTATTCGTCGCTTCGTGATACCGCGAAAAAAAAAAATATCGGTAACGCTGAGTTGCGAGTTTTCCGGAGTATTGTTGAATAAATAAAAAATATATTGCCGCTTATCAAACAGTTAGTTGTTAGATTTTTCTCCAAAATGAATCCAGCATGGATGTGGCAACAGTGAAAAAAAAAAAAAACAAAAAAACAAACAAACAAACAAAACGCGACGTACCTTCAATTCTGCATGACTTATTCTCGAAATTGAAAGCTGCGCGAACTTCGATGGGTAGAAATATAGTGTTTGTTTTCCGAAAGTCGGTGGTAAATATTTTTGCTATACTCTCGACGATTTATTAATATTTTTTTTTTAATTAAAAAAAAAATGCGTATTGGAGAAAAATATAATCTCTCGTCGGAAAAACGAACTAGCTAAAAATTTGTTCGAGTTAGGGCGTCGAGGGAGATTTTTCAAAGGGAGCAGCCACCCCCTCCCGTTGGCCCTTGCCGCCCTCTCCGACGTTCGTCCCCCGATTCCTAATCTTTTTCGAAAACGAAGGAGAAGAATAGCACAGACATGTTCTTCCACCCACCCGAAGACAGAGTACTAATAGGGTTAATTTTTCACGCTACCGGTAGACTCGAGTAGTCGCGACCACCGTCCATGCTCCTCCCTTTTTCCCAGAGGGAAAGCTCCGGCCGTCAGCAGGAGTAGGTACACCAGAAGCGGCGGCAGATCGTCGGGGTCGCGGTCTCCTCGTCCCTCGGTCCCTTTTCCTTCCTCCTTTAGCTCGCTCTCGACGGTATTAATGATCGATCGCGTGGAGAGCCCCGTACATCTATCCGTGTCTGGGAATCGTCTTGGCCCTGCTCACGATTTATTCTCCCTAGCACTCTTTTTCCCCACCACTTGTCCTTTCCTCTCTTATGCCTATACTTTTCTCTATCAGCATCAGCTCCTCTTCAGCTTCTCCTTTTTCTTCTTCTTCTTCTTCTGCTTCGTTTTTTTCCTGCCGTTTCTTCGGCGATGTGCTCGATCTCCTGGGGGGATAACCGTCGTACCACGTGACCAATTCCCAGGAACGATCGACGATATATAAAACTCGAGGGAACGCGTCACGAAGAGAGTGGCGTACGGCGAGTCTATGAGCTATATCGTCGTTTCAGTCGGCGGCAGACTTTTCTCTGTACCTGCCAGCCATCAACCCACCTACACCACCCACTTCTGTACTGCTGCTCTTCTTACCAGAAACGTTCTCTTGTACCGGCTCCTTTCCTCTCCTCTCCGCCTTTCTTTCGTTTCTATCACGTAGACACCTCGATACATATTGCACAAGAGCAACGGACACTCCGGACGAGGGTCTTCGACACTCCATGGCTTGTTTGTATCACGTATTTCCGTTTCTTCTGGGTACCGATGCTGGCCATACGTCCGGGGACACACCTTACCATTCCTACCATTTTTCTGTCCATCCCTCACTATTTTATCGCTCGACACACGTGTCTGTATCACTTTACCGGCACGTGCGATATCCATGACACGTAATTCACTCATTGAAAGACGGGCGACCCCTTTTTTCGGCCAGGGGACATTTGTTCCCAAGTTTCGAAAGGGATTTTTCGTTCCTAGGGACGGGAAATTATTTTTTATAAATTTTTTTTAAGGCCAATAAAAAATGTGCTGCCTCTCGTACGAAATTGCAAATTTTTATTTGCCCCAATACGAGAGCTCGCTATTTGTATTAATGTAATTGAAATAAAACGATAAAAACGTAAATCCTCAAGGATCGGCTAGGAAAATAAATCTGTCGGAGGTTGGACGATCCTGACGAGTGCACAAACCCATAATACCGCGTTATATACATATATCGTGTTACGAGTAGAGTGAACGTAAGTCTGAAGCCCACAAGTACCCTCTCAAAGCTCGCCGTTCTATCCCTGACCGACAATTGAGCCAACTAACTATATTCAGCATCAATGGACTCTCAAGTACATCCACGTGTGTATTCTACTTCACTACAGTATCTATACGTATCTATCTTATTTGCATGTTGTATGTACATGCCTATATATTCTAGTGGGTGTACACACGCATGTATATACACATATGTGTGTGTGTGTGTGTATTTGCATGTCGGACCATTGGCCACTGAGAAGAGATGTAGCATCCATATCAAGTGCACCCAAGCACTGGCTGATTCAAAATAATCTCTCTTTACGCTCCCTTTTCTTGCCAATCTATAGGAACCACGAAATTTGCTGGTTTTTTTTTTTTTTTTTTTTACTTCGTAATAAGGAGAACAAATAATTATGACTAACGTTGATGTATTCATTCGTGTCCATTTATTATTATTCTGCTGTTCATTCCTTTCGTAGTTTAATATTCGATGCACCCCCAAAATTGTGAAAATCTTTTTTTTTTATATCTGCACAATTCACCCCTTTCAAAAGCCAGTGCATAATAAGGCTAAAAATAATAAAAACAATGACATCACCGACCCCGAAAAACCATAATAATCATATAACAATAACAATAATCGTCTCCCCCGGTACGTCACCATTGCGGCAATCCACTAAAAAGTGTCGACAGCCCCAAATCGCCCTGTAAATCCTCCCCCGAACTATACGCACCATCAATATTCCGGTAGTGTGTCTACCTTCGGTGCAGTATACAACTAAGTCCATGTATGCATTCTGTATACATATATGTACACGAGGTATGTACATATAGCTCAATGGCGATCAAATAGAGCTTTGCGATAAGGGAGAGAGAGAGAGAGAGAGGGCGAGACGCTCGACAAATTTGGTTGTGGAGCTTTGGGGGTAGTTTTACCGATCTCCTAGGAGGTGAATTGCCCGTTCTCCCTCACGCCCTTGCGAGGGGGAGGAGGGGGAGTCAGCGAGAACTGCTTAGGGACGAAAAGTAAAGTATTTCGGACTTGGTCCAGCGGCTGGGAGAAGCAATCAATCTTTGAGAGGCAGATGAGTGCGAAGGTAAAATATAGGGCAACAGAAATTTAGTCTGGTCGGTGGTAAGGGTGGCTGATGGTTCCCGCGCGGGCGATCCTGAGGAGGACCACCCGACGAGGCTCTCTCGTCGGTCCGTCGGTCGGTCGCTCGCCTCTCCTCTCCTCTCTCTCTCTCTCTCGGTCCACGTCCACGTGTCGACGTGAATGCGCAACCGCCCGGCTTGTAATCGATATTGCCGACAAGGTACCACGCCCTGCACCTGCGAGATGTGCGGGATGCAACCGCTCTCTTTGCTGCTTCTCCTCTTCTCATTCTTCGAGGGAGAGAGAGAGAGAGAAAGAGGAGGGAGAGAGAGAGCTCTCGCGCTCTCTTTTAACTTCTGACTTCATTACTTCTGTCTGGAAGCCAGTCAAGCAGGTAAAATCAGCAACCAGCAACCTCCCCTGTACACGCTTTGTGTCTGGCTATTCCCTTCGTTCTTCACTGCGAAAGGGCAACTAATCTTTTCTGCTGCTGCTGCTGCTGCTTCGGTATATGTGGGCTCCTCTTTGCACTGCGTGCCTGGGATTTTTTTTTTTTTTTTTTTTTTTTTTTTTTTTTTTTCGAGAATAATGGCAAGATTTTTTTTTAGATTATTAATTTATGGGGTCGGGAAAAAAATATTTTTTTGGGAGATCGATGTAACGATTATTGAAGCTCGGGTGCAGGGGGTGGGTCGGGGGTTACGTTAATTATCCGGTGGATTCGTAATTGCAGAATTGAAATGAATAATTTTGGAATACCGGTATCGCAGAATTGTTGTACTAATCACATACGGTAATTTTCGAATAGCAGAACCGTAGAATTGCCATTTGTAATTCATATGGGGTGGGCCCGTCCCAATTGAATACATTTCGGGGTGGGCCCGTCCCAGTTATATACATTCCGGGGTGGGCCCGACCCAGTTATATACATTTCGGGGTGGGCCCGTCCCAATTATATACATTTCGCAGTGGGCTCGTCTCAAATGTATTAATTACTGGGTGGGCTCTCCCCAACGGTATAAGTTACAGGATGGGCCCGACGGGGTGGGCCTGTCCGAACCGTACGAACAACCGGACGAGCTCGTCCCAACGATATTAATTACTGGGTGGGCCCGTGACATCGGACAAATTAACGAGAGCGCTCGTTCCAACTATAATATATGAATTGGGGGGTGGATGCGCCCTAACTGTAGGAAATACGGGGTGAGACCACCCCAACGATGCGAACTACTATATGGGCGCATCCCCACTGTACAAATTACCGGCTGGACCCGTCCTAACTCTACGAAAACAACATTGGAGACTTCCAACAAGATTAAAAGAACGTACCTCAGCTGAACTGTGTGCACTGGGACATTTTTTTTTTATTCGTTCCAAAAAAATGGATTACGATGTTTTCATTGATCGCCGTAGAGCAAACTTAATTTTTTCACACTCTTAATTAACACTCGAGTCCATGGCATCCCGCCAATTTACTTTTGTCTCATTTCCCCGCACTAATTATCATTCCGTTGGAAAATTAACGCACATTATCGTAAATTTTGGCAATGGGACAATTTTTATTGGTTTCGAAAAAATTCAAAGTGTCATAAAATCGGAACTGCTTTACCGATTTCGGCCAAATTCAATACGAAACAATAATAAGCCCACTTCCGGTTAACAAAAACAAATGTACTTTACCTCGTTTGTCAAATTTGAGCTCGACGATCGGAGCCCGACGGCCAATTAGTTCGAAATACTTTCGGATAAACGGCGTTTCACTTCAAAGATGTTCTTTCCGAACTTTGGATCATATTATTCGCAAGCTCGCGTGACTGTAATACCGACGTCCGTCGATTCTACTTGAGAATAACAGGAAGGATTTCCCGAGGAGATAGGGAGGCGATAATTACTAGAGGACTATTTCCATTAGTATAGCTTTCCACGCGGGGAAAATGAAACCGACCAAGTAGAAGGAGACGAAAGAGAAAAAAGAAGAAGCCGAGAGATAATGAGAGAGAAGAGCAACGACACGCAAACGACGTCGGTCGGAGTTGGAGCAGCGTGATGTAATTAATTAAACACACAAAACTAAGAAGAAGGAAAAAAAACTATTGTAAAAAAATAATTACATCACGCTGGAGGATCGTGAAACAAGTGAATCTCGGCTGGAATATGCATATTTTTAAAAAACTCACTTGAAACATTTTCTCTCCAACTGCATATTTGTCGAATCAATTTCCTCTAAAAAAATGTTCTCTCCAAACTTCCTATTTACTTCGTATAAATGAATATCTCTCTCCCCGAAATATGTGTACATCGTGCTATTTATCCGATTATTCACCGTTTCGAGTGAATGCACTGCACCCGCAGATCCTACTCGAGGCTAACAGAAAGGAATTCGCCCGGAGATAGCGAGGTTATAACTACGAGAGGACCATTTCCATCGGTATATCTTTCCGCGCGAGGAAAACACGACCGCGGAGGTAGAAAATACACGAGATAAGAGTGAAGATGAAGAAGAGGATGAATTGAAAAGGAGAACATGAAGATGAAGAGGAGAATGGGGAGGTGAATGAAGAAGATGCCGAAGAAGAAGCCGAAAAGATGCCGACGAAGAAGAAGAAGAAGAAGCCGGAGAAGAGCCTGAAACCGAAGACGAAGAGGAAGCCGAAGAGCAAGGTGAAGGAGAAACCAAAGCAGAAGCTGAAGAAGAAAATGCACAAGAAGAGGCCGAAGGAGAACCAGAATACGAAGAAGAAGAAGAAGAAGCTGAGAGATAATGAGGGAGAAGAGCAACGACACGCTAACGACGAGGGTAGGAGTTGGAGGAGCGAGATATCCTACGGAATTATCGATCGGCGTAAACTGCAGCCGAGTAACCCAGCGGCCTCGCTCGGCCGGCGCACCTGCACCACCCTCTCTTCTCTCCACGGCTCCTGTACGCAGACACTACTCTCTCTCTCTCTCTCTCCTTCTCCCGCACACACACACACACACTATCAGACGCGTTCCCTCATTCGTCTGACTATGCAGTCGCTGTATCTCCGGAAAATGTTGTAGTGGTGGCTACGGAATGAACCGTAGATGAACGTAGATGCTATGCGGGAGAGCAGCACCACCACCACCACCACCACTGGCTCCGATCCTATCGCCGGGCGCACAATATAATACGCCCGAGAGAGGGTCCAATGGTTGCTTCTCTTCTTCTGTGTGTACCATTCGATACTTTTACTGTACTGCGGGCAAACCCTCGTCATCGCGACGGAGATTAATCGGCGAGGTCGACGTCGGAACTCTTACGGCTCGTCGCGCTTTTCCATTCCTTTCACCCTCTCTCTCTCTCTCTCTCTCCCTCGGACGCGCTTTCCCTCAACCATATCCATCCATATATGTCTATTTCTCGTTTACAAAGCCTCGTTGCCACGTTCTCGCTATGGGCTTTAATTTTGCCGACGAGCAAAGTCGTACGGGATGAATCGGTAAACGCAAGGTCACGCCTACGGTTCTCCAAAGTCACTCGCGGCCTCTCATTTATGATTCACCGGACGTTTAAATAGGCTTTCCCCGAGGGTTTATTGTGGGATATTCATTTGCAGCCTTTTCCTCAATTCACATCATGATATTTGAGGCTCTCCACTTGGCTCATTTTTTAAATGCCAGCAACAGATGAGCCTCAAGCCTCTAATTACTTTTTCATGCATTTTATTATTATTCTGACGTAGATTTTATTTTGAATTATCATTATTCATTTTAGCTATTTTGAGCGCATAAGAAACGAAGTTTGCGCCTAAAAATATTTTTCAATGCATTTCATTGTTATTTCTCTAGATTATTATTCTTTATTATCAATTATTTTGAATTGCCAGGCATTGAATTTAATTCTCGTGATGAAATTTGATAAATTACGTACCTAATTTTTTAATACCACTAAAAGCAGAGCTTCGAGGCTCCGGTTAATTTTTTTTTTTTTTTGCATTTCATTATTATGTGCTCTCGTAATTATTTTTAATTATAATTTATTATGAATTGTTATTCGCAGCGTTTCAAGTAATTCGGATAATGATATTTCGGGATTTTGCGTGCAACATTTTCGTGGATTATGAGAAGCAGATTTTAAAGCCTCCAATTTCATTTCGACAAAACTGTTAAGTCACTTATGCGATGTCACTCATAATAAATGTGCGTCACTCGTGAACGATATAAAAGCGAGCCATTAAATTTCAGTTCAAATTCAAATTTTTCACTCCCTCGTCATCATAAAATTGATCGATATCTTTCAAATTCCGAGATAATCGAATAAATATATCGAATTCGAATGGAGTATTAAAGTAATTTTAGATAAAATGAATATATCAAATTATTTTAGTAATTAAAATGAAATCGAACAAAAATTAGTTAATTTTTTTTCCATAGAAAAAAAAAAGATCATTTACATATTTATTTTCACTGTTATTCGTTATTTAAATTGCATTTTTTTTTTGGAGCTGAAAAAAATGGAGTAATGTCGTTCCTATTTTATATATAAATTCAGTAATTTTTGCTCTTTAGAATTTATGGAGTCATTTAAATCCTTTAGGATTTACGAGCACGTATTTTTTTTTTCTCTCTACATTTGGTACCAAAAATTCTCATACCGAGGTGAATGGGGTTTTCTTCCACATTTAAAAAGAATTTTTTGCCCACGTAATCGCTGAGATACACGAGAATAACGAGTTTCGTAGAACGACGAGTGTAAAATTCCATTCACAGTGGAAATAATATATCTCCAGAATTCTTTGTTCAGGAAGAATTATTTCTAGTGACTCTCATATACATGATTTACATTTTTTTAAAATAAAATCTTCGTGTCCCAACATAAATTCGGAGATTTCAAGATTTTCCAATGGAATTTGAGTTAATTATATTTTATTTTTTTACGAAATTACCTCAAACAATAAAGATGCTGAAAAGACAGAGCTTTTTCATTATTCTTGACATTGTAGAAATATGTAAATCTTTTTTTTTTCGTAATTTCAACATTTTATTACTACTATAAAATCTCGAAAATAAAACGCCATGAAGACAAAGCTTTCATCACGAAAAATTAAAATACACGTCATGAACACGACGCGGTAAATTATTTCTAGGTTATCAAAAAAAAAAAAAAATCCCAATTTCCAATCAAATTTCGTGAGTCTTCGATTACAATTTTAAAAGCGCGGCACGGGCAGTAGAAAAATCCTCTATTCTCATCGCTGAGCCTTCTCAAATTCCGTCCATCTCCTCCCTGAGCCACACATCTCATCTCTTCTCCATTCTCCACTCGTTTGTCAAAGAAAAAAAGAGCCATTAGGATTAAAAAATGCTTTGTTCGCTGCTCAAATGTCATCGCGCATAAGTCTCAGAGACTTCCCGCCCTTGACTTCGTCTCCGCTCCTGTGCCTCGAATATTCAGAGCCCTTCGTCCTTCCCTTTGCCATGCAAGAAAAAAAAAAAAATAAAGGGAAGAAAAAGAAATCCTGTTCCAGCGAAATAGACTCGAATGATTCGGCGGATTCCCGGATTCATTGTGTTACCGTTATGGATCCGTATAATTTCGCCGCTAATAATAAATTTGTCTTATCCATTCAATTCCTGGCGCTTTCTCTCCTCTCTCTCAATCTCGCCCGGGGGTCCGAGTCTCCGGGGTGGATAAACACCGCAGAGTTATCGTGATTTTCTTTTATTTCATCCGGTTCGCCGGCCATTATACCACCCGCAGCATCGAGAAGCAAGAAGCAAGCTTCGGTAGCAGCAGCAGAAGCAAGGAAGAGAGAGAGAAGGATCGGCGACAAGAGGGAAAGAAGAGAGAAAGGGAAGCAGCAGAAGCATTCGCAGCATCCCTCAGGGCTATCTCGGCTAAGGACATTACGCAAGGTCGATTCATTGATTAATCCGTGGAAAGTACGAGGGTGCGAGAAGGACGACAGGGGATTCCCCCTTTCCACAGTGCTTTTTCAAGAGTGGGCGAAGCTCGCGGGGATTCCCGGTGGCGGTAGCACTGCTGCCAGTACCACCAGAACCCTCGTAGCTGTACGTCGTTTTCCCGTCGTCATCCTCATCCTCATCCTCGTCCTCGTCAGGCTAGTACTATGGTTGTCTCGTATTCTCCAGCTCACCCTGGGGGCCGCGGCCGTTGCCCGAGTTACCGCCGGGCGTCGACGCTGCCGTCCGTGGTGGGGGTAACGGCGGCGCGCGGCAACTGGGGCTGGGGCTGGGGGCTAGGGGCGCTGGGGGGGGGGGGGGGGGGGGGGGGGGGGGGGGGCACCCCCCCTCGCCCCACGGGGCTAGGGGCTGGGGCTCGCGGGCGGCCCGGCGGCGGCGGGGCGAGCGCGCGGTAGCTGCTGGTTTGCGAGTGAGCAAGCGTTATATCTGATATTAATTATCTTAGCGATGACGTAAAGAGGCTATTCGTGTCAGGAACGGGTTCTCGCCTTAGTAGAGAGTGAGATTTTCTTCACCCACAGCTAGCCCACGATCGCTTCTCTTCCACTCCAGCCTCTCTCTCTGTCTCTCGCTCTGTGATCCAGTCGCTTTTCTCTCGAACGAAGGGAAAAAAAAAAAGCATGCCAACGTACTCGCCCCGGGAATAAGAAGGGAATATAACCGTTGCGAAGCTTTTTCTTCCGAGCGCACGTACTTCAATCTTGAGATTATCTCCACCGGGCTATACGATATCGAACGACAATCAATTCTAGATTTTAATCGACGCTCTGCGCTCAAAGCACCGATGCCGAGGCGCATCCGCAGGAATGGAAGCGTTTTTATTTTTATTTTTTTCGCGTACTTTTTGACGACTTGGAAATTAAATTGTGAAGAAAATACTATATACTAAAAATAATATACAGTAAAAAAAAATAGAAAATTTTGGCTATTATCAAAATGTTGAGAATATGTTATTAAATTCCCAGAACGAAAATTTCCAACTATTTCCGATATTTCGCTTGAACGCGGTTTTGAAATGATTTCTCATCAACTTTTCAAAGAATTTCGATGAAATTTTGCACACATTCTTCGTATACCATGAATTTATCGGTGAATCTATAAAACGTGTGAAATTCGAAAAAGAACGTGTAGTTTTTAGTGATAGTCAAAATGTGCAACGAATTATAATAATTTCAGACAATTCGTTTTTTTTTTTAAATCTTAAGGACAGCCAACTTTTCGCATTCTAAACGGTGCTACCCCCTTAAAAGTCTTGAGTAATTGTGTGTTAAAACATGGACGAGTGCACGTATAAAAGGGCTCGGTTGGTAGGAGCAAAAAGAAGGGTAAAAATGTAGCGGAGAAAAAGTTGGTCCACCCAAGTTATTGGTTTTGTTACAAAGAACTCGGTAGTAAATTTTTTTACCAACTTCTCGGTTGCTCCGACTTTTTCTCCGCCTAGGTAGCGAATTTATTTTTTAATGCATTGAGTGTATACTCCCATTTTGTCCACAAACTTTTCGCAACATCTTGCGAAACTTTTTCTCCTCGTAATACATAGAAAAAATTGGACATTTCTGCAGTGCTTGCAGATAATTGTTATAAAATATTAATTGTTAAGCCGACTTCAAGCTCATGATGTCCGAAGAAATATTCATTATTACGATTATTATTTTCCCTGTGTATAGAATCATATTTTTGTTAAATACAATTTTGAAAAAAAAAAAAAAAAAAAAAAAGAAATTTAGACTAACCTTGAAGCTAAACGAACCAGCCGTTCGCGGTACTGAAGTGCACTTGATAACGCACAAAACGTGTTTATAGTGCATCGGAATCGTACTATCGAAGTGCCATAAAATTGGATAAAACGGTATAAAATTGTATCTCTTCGACAATTGTCGTTCACTCGGCTCTCAAAATGGAACCAGTGGGTGGCCATAAACTGGGATAAAACGCCGTAAAAATATGCCTCTTGAAATTTTTTCGTTATGCAGGCTCTCGACACGAGTACCGGTTTAATATTTATTTTATACATTAGCTCTTTTTTTCGTCCCATTTGCCGTCATTATCAGGTGACATTAAATTTTTCGAGTGCTCCAAAAGATTAGACATTTAATATTTTCGTCACATCGCATTTTTATCAATTTTATTGAAATAAATAATCTCGGGGCAATATTTTAATGCACAAAGCTTGCATAATGCATATTACGTCATTTTTCACGTCAAATTATTCGAATTAAAGGATTATTGTCATTGATAGCCTTGTCAAAAAAATACCTAAAATTTTCAAACATTTTTTTCTCTAATCCAATATAAACGCAATTCGCCCACTTTTATTTTATTCAAAATTGTTGAAGCAGTTCTGAAAAGTGATCGAATCATTTGGTCTACGGAATTGTTGAATGTTTTCCGTTCTATTGAAATGCATTTGGCATAAAGATTGCATGGTAAATATTATATTACACATTACATTTTTTTTTCGTTGGCTGCATAAATAAAAAATAAAAAGCTTTCCATTTTTTTTTTTTCCACTGATCCAATGTAAACGCAATGGACTTTCATTTAATGGAAAATTCGTGGTGCAATTCTGATCGTAAAATTTAAATGAAATATGATCGAATCATTTGGTCGATGGAACTTTGGAATGTTTTGGGTTTTATTGAAATGCATTTGGCTGCAATGCACGAAAATCGAAAGGTATCGAAATACCATAAATTAAAAATTGAATGCTCCCTGCGCTTCGGTGTATTTTTTTTTCTTTTTTTTTTTCAGGTCAATCGAACACGTTTAGATCCAGAGTGATACGCAGAAAAATCGTTGACCCATTTTTGTCCCCTTCGCCCTCTTGTACTTGGGCAGGAAACTCCCCTTGCCCGAGTGAGAGAGAATGGAGACAGGGGGGCGGAAAAGCTCCGTAAATAACGAGTGGCCCATCGAGCCTGTTTGTACTACTCGAGGGATAGACTACTCTCCTTTCTCTCCTGCTCTCTTCCTTCCTTTGCCCGCTTTTCTTTATTTTATTTTTTTTATCTTTATGGCAACGAGCAACGAAGGGTCGTTCATCGACCTCTACCTTTTCCGTTTCTGTGCCATCCGGCTCTGTAACCTCCTGAACCACCGATACAGCCACTCAGTTAGCTTCGAAAGCTACTCCATCTGCCCTGCCTTAACCACCCTATTTCCTTTTTCCTTCCAATCAATTGATAAATGAGATAAAAAACAAAATACTTTAATTGACCGGTGAAAATAAGGATTTTTTTTCTCCCAAAGGAAGCCTCTTATTTTTCAAGATAAAAAATTTTTCGGGTACGCCGTGAAAAATCGTTTTTTACTATTAATAATTTTATATTATATTGATATATAATTAGAAAAAAATTTAAGTAATTATTTGAATGTAGCAAAAATAAATTTGCCATTGCACTTGTATAGCTTTAAATTTAGTATTCCAGTTCATGCATAAATTGAAAAGTGAATTCGTGAAAAGCGAAATATGCTTTTCGCTTTTATGATTTTTAAGAAGTCGAGAATAGAGAAAACTTGAATTGTCCGGAAATAAAATTAAACAGTAAAACGAAACGTTGGTCCGATGAAAATTATACACATTTATTTATTTTTCATTGCTCAATTATCGTTTTCGTTTTAATTAAAATAGTCACTGAAATAAAGCCGGGAAAGTGTTTCGTTTAATAATTCTTGCGTTATTTCACTGCACCATTGCCTCGAGCTCGTTACTGTTTAATTCTGTATTTTATTTTCAGATTCTATATCTGGTATACCTGCCACTGGTAACAAAAAAAAACGTCTCTATTAATATACGCTATTCACTGTCATGTCCATCACCGTTTAATCCACATTTTATCCCAAAGTTCTTGAAATAAATAAAATAATAATAATAATGGAGCAAGGAAAATAATTTGTTCAATATTGCCCGACGACATGTGCCAATTTTTATCAAATTCGTCTGTTGATTGGTACAAATTTCGCGTACATGAATATTTAATTAAAAGTAAATGTATTTAAAATCCAACACAAAACTTCATACAACTAAGGACAATAATTTTTTTCCGTTTAATTTATATAAAATCTACATTGAAATTTTCGCTATTAATAACAACGAATCGAAAAGTCTTCACACGAAGATCTTAATTGAATCTCCGTGGCAATTAGTGGCTTGGGAAGAGTAAAGAGCGGAAATTGACGGTAATAGATTTTTACCCTGTGACCGGGGGTTTAAAAATAAAATATTGGTTTAAATGGTAACGAGCTCGAGGCACTGATGCAGGAAAAAAACAGCAGGAAAATTGTTTGCTATGGATAAATTGAAATTGTTGCTATTTATAACGAAAAATCGAAAAAATCTTCGCACCAAGATCTTAATTGAATCTCCGTGGCAATTAGTGGCTTTGATGGAGTAAAGAGCGGAAATTGATGGTAATAGATTTTTACCCAGTGACCGATAAGGAGGTTTAAAAATAAAATACTGGTTTAAATGGTAACGGGCTCGAGGCACCGGTGCAAGGAAAAAGGGCAAGAAGAAGGAAAGAAGAGACGGAAGAGCGAGGCTCTGGTTGGGTCGAGGGTACGTGAAGTGCCACTCGGGTGAATTTGAACACGGCTTGTATCACCAGGCGTTTACAAGGGCTAAGAGCACGAAGACGACGACGACGACGACGACGACGACTAAGATGAGGACGTGGCGGAGGTTGTACCTCCGCCACTGGACAACCTTCACTTGTTTCCCTTTGCTTCTTACTTTCTCTCAATCCGATGTTTTTATTTCCTCACGTTTTTCCGGTGCTCGCCTTATATTTTTCCGCGGCAGACACGCGATGAGACTCGAAGTACTACACGGGGAATCGCAGCTTGTGATACGGCTGACCAAACAGGGCCTTTTCCACTTTCCCCCCGCTATCTTTCAACTCATTCTCCGTTTCCCATGGCAGGACTTTATCTGCAAGCACCTCGATGCCTTTCCGCAAGTACCACTCACATAGATTAGATAGCAGCGCTGAGATAAGACTGAGATGCTCTGAGTGTCTGACACAAATCGACTGTTACTACTCGGGGCGTTTTCAAATATTTTCAAAAGGCTCCTTTCTCAAAATACAGAAAATATTCGTCGTGGCGTTTCTTTTTCTTTTTGCTTTAAAAATTCATGAAGAATCCTTAAGATACATCCCCTTAAATGCGATAACACAATTTCGTAAGCTCTCCGCTCGTGAGCTGAATTTTATGGGGAAGCAAAACCCCATAAGCCCGGCGATCTCGAGCACATTTTTTTCCCCGTTCTCCAATTCGGTAAACATAAAAATCCCTGCGTTAAGTCCTTCGCTGAATTTAACCCCGAAAAGGTCGGAGGTCAATCGATGGGGTTGATATCGAAGGTAGGGCCAAAAAACAATTCTAATCCTCTCGTTGATTTTGGGCGTTAAAAATGAAAATCCACCGAGGCGCCGCAGCAGCGAGAAACATTTCGCTGGCGCAGGCAAAATATCTCGCCTAATTTGTTTCTTATCTCACCTTTGCTCGGTGGGGTGAAGTAAAAGAAGAAAGGGCAAAAAAACGAAAAGAAGATTAAGTTAAATTTTACGTGGGCTTTGCGAGTAAAATATGAAAAAGCCCTACGTCGCCCTTTAGCGTTAATCCGAATTTCGGCATCGCGAGTAAAGCGATGAAGAGCCCGGATGTTTCATCCCTTCGTTCAATTCCACACCAGGAGGGGTGAACAACCCCAATTTTATTTCTGCCCGAGGGTTAAAACCGCCGAGTACCGACGTGTCTCCTTGAGTACCTCTGCTTCTTGAGAAATGCTTTTTTTTTTAACTGCATTCTCCCTCGAAGAAATCACTTCTTTCAGGCTTCACCCCCACCATCCCCACCGACTAGCGTCACGCACGTAAGTACCTTACGCACTTATAGCCCACACACTTTTCCCAACCAAACAATATAGGTGAAAACCGGCTGCCATATACATAAATAATACGTATGGAAGCTCCCAAGGGTGCTTCTCTCTCATCCCTCGATTTTTAGCTGGCGACACATTTTTTTTTCGCCCCTCGTTCACCCACCATTTTTTTTTTTTTTTTCACCTTGGTATTCGAGACTCTTTGCTGCGAATCGTGAGACGAAAAAAAAAAAAAAAAAAAAAACAAAAATTTTTGCAATATATGGGGGTGAAGAATCTGCGGAGGGTCGTGGGGTGGGTGGAGGGGATCTTCGGTGGGACGAATCAAAGGTGTGGCGGCGACGTTCGTTGCCATGGGGAGGGAAAACTGGAAAACTCCAGTGAGCTCGGATCTGAATGAGGTAGACACGATGCGAAAGGGTCAAGGTGGAAAAAAAAAAAATGATTTCCCTTGCCGATCGAGCTCATCATATTATTATAATTCAACCCTCTGCCCATGATTTTTAACAACGTAAAATTTATGATTTCGTTCTTTATCGAAATTTCATCCTTCTGCTATTAACTATTTCGAAAAACGTATTTTTTATCAAAACACATTTGGCTGTAATAATTTATTAATAAATAAAGGACACCTCCTTTAGTCCAATTGCAAGATTATTCGAATAAAGGACACGGAAAAAATTTCACCGAGTTCATCTCTGAATAAGCAAGACACTATAGAAAAAAAAAAAAAAAAAAATTGATTTCCCTTGCCGATCGAGCCCATCATATTATTATAATTCAACCCTCTGGCCATAATTCTTCACAGTTGAATGTGTATGTATATTTGCCAGTGTCAATATCGGGAGAGCCATTCGCTGATCTTTCCATCCCTGCGTAGGGATATTGCGAAATTCGTATAAATTTATTGCAAGCTATATATCTGCATGTTATTTATCAACAGCAAACACACATATTTCCGATGTGCACGCGGGCCATATTTTATTTGTATTTGCACACGTATTCGATTACCGGAAAAAATATATATGGGCATCGTAACTTATCACTTTTGTACGAATATCAATAAAAATAAGGGCGCACATATTATTTCCGGTCGGTACAGTAATTCCCTGTTATTTAAACACACATTTAGTCGATAATTGGGTAGCTTTATCCAGTGACAAATGGCCTTTCCAATTCGAACCAATTACATTATCGGAATGTCCTGTATGTGAATTTTCGGGCGAATTAATTCCGCTAATATCGCTAATAGTCATGTTATTTTTCTCATTTTTATTCGAAATTATTCATCGTGATTTCGGTAAATGCACCGAAAACAAATTCAATTACATTTTTTTTAAGCTTGTCATTTGAATTTTGTATAATAAATGAAGTAAATGAAGAATATTGCTAATGATATTCAAAAAAATATTTCCAAGGATTAATTTTTCTTTGTATTCATAATATATTTAGTAAGTAACAAGCGAGCTTCTCTAAAATTAGCTTGTTATTATACGAAATACATTCGTCCCACTATTTTTTAATTATTCACAAGTGTACAATCTGGTTTAAAAAATAAACACAATTGCGACGTTGATTGGAGCACAGACTTTTTTTTGCATTAAAAAAAAAACATAAAATATATATTGTTTGTTATCAACAATATGTTCATCCAAAATAATGAATATTATATTGTTTAAAAATTAAAAATAATAATTCAAAAAAATGCTTAATTATACAATCTGCTTTAGAAAATAAACATAATTGCGACGTTGACTGGAGCACAGACTTTTTTTTTTTTTTCATTGCTCTCGCTCTCTACCCCGGGAAATCACGAAATTCGTTAGTCACTCGTCGAAGCAGACGAACGGTTGCGCGGCGATAAAACAATCTCCGATTAATCAGAGGGTTCTCGCGCGAGCGTGTAGTGTATAAGGGTGGTGGCGGTGGTGGCGGCCGATTTTGCGCGCCTAGGGGCACTTTGGTCGAGGAAAGCATACATATATATACACACACACATATACATACATACATAGCGATGGGGTGAGAGAGTTTCATCAACGCTCCCAGGAAACTCGATCGACCGATCGATCGATCGTTCGGGCAAGGGCGAAGGGTGTAGAGGCGGTGCGATGAAAGGGGCGCAAAGCACCAGAATGGGAGGAGGTCAGATGGGGCAAAATGGGCACCACGAATAAATTTAAGAACGCGAGGCAAAACGAGCCCCGTTTTCACTCCTTTTTTTGCCAATTACTCTTGTCAGTTTCCTGACATTCTTTACTTATGCAAATTCGATTTCCCGTCATTCGTTAATTTAACCACTAATTTTTGCAATTAACTTTAGCTAATCACTTTGAAAAGTAAATAAGGTGTCCGTTTTTCCCTTGATTCGTATTGTTAATCGAGATGCTCGTTTAGCCCCCGTCTCGGCGCGAGGCGAAAATAAGGGATGAGGGTGAAAGGGATGATGAGGAGGAAGAGGAGGGCGATCGTATCTACCGATCGGCATTCTCTTTTACGGGTGAACAGGCGAGGTTGGTAAATGCGAGCTAGGCGGCGAGAAATACGCGCTGGCAAAATAAGGGATGACGATCGAGGGATGATGAAGGGATGAATGGAGAAAAGGGACGGAGAACCCTCTAACCGGTTCACTCGCTCGGTCATTCCCGCCATTTCCGAATAAAAGAGAAAGCGAGAGACAGCGACTGGTGCGAAAAAAGAAAAAACAAAAAAGCTCCGAAGCTTTCGACCCTCAATGGGCCGTCCCAAGGGTCTCGTATCTCGTTAGGGCTACGTTAAAATCGTATACCCCTCACACGGGCCTCCCTGCGGCTCGCCAGAGGCAATGGCAATTGCTCCTCCTGCTTCCTCTGTTCTCCGAGAGGAGACATAGGGGTGCCATTTCGCCCGAGGGCTACTCTCTTTCACCTCTTTCCCTTCTTACTCCACTGACCCACAGAACGTTTTAGAAATTTTACTCGCAATCTGTGACGCATATTGCTCGAGTCGGGATGATTGGATTGGACTACTGAGACCGAAATTAGGTCCTTTCCGATAAGGGATGATTTTACTTCGGGGTATCCGAGGCTATCGAGGCTTTTCCCTCGAATTGATAAAATGCAAAGCACAGGTAATTTACAGACTTTGTTTTAGCACCGAAACGAGGTGCGTTAACAATAATTGACTTTTTTTTTTTTTATTCCTAGCATCAGAAAGTCCTGGGGAAATTTATCAGTTATCTAATCACTGATTATTTGATCATTGCAGGTGATTTCTAAATTGGGTCGAAAATGCTCACTTTTCACCCTAACTTTCTTCTCACTTTACTGACCCACAGAAGATTTCATAAATTCAATCCACAATCTGCTACGATTAGAATGATTGGATTGGGCCACTGAAAGCTCTTTAATAGACCCTTTCGAATATGGGATAAATTTGCTTGGGGGTATTCGGAGATATCGGGCATTTTGACGGGGCTGATAGAATGGAAAGCTTCGGGGATTTGCAAATTCTGTTCTAGCAGCTACTTGCATTAATGAAGTGGAAAGTGTTATCGAAAACCATTATGTTTTTTTTTTTAAAGCTTTGCTTTATTTTCAGCAGCAGCGCGGATGGCTGATGAGCGCCCCAGGCTTTTTTCGACTTCCCAGCTTGGGGGCTATGCGATCGGAAATTTTCCACTATGAATCTGGCAGAGTTTTAATGGAAAACTCGGAGCGAAGCTTTGGAAATCTACCAATTGCATTCTAGCTACTTGTAGTAATGAAGCGAAGAACGTTATCGAAAATCGATTTTTTTTAACGTTACTAGCATCAGAGGCGCCTGAAGAGATTTCCACTTTTTTTAGTTTATTTTTTTTTTTTGGACTTTCAGTCCCAGGACACTAATCGAAAAATTTACCCTGATTGCGAAACTAACGAAGCTGTAATGGAAAAGTGCTATACATAATATTGGAAAAGCGCAAATGCGAACAAAAAATGAGCTTTTTTGATCGAATTTGTCATTTTCGGAAAAAAAAAAAAAAACATGGCGACTCACAATTATTGGATACATAATATCCAAAAAAAATTGTAATGTCTCCATAATTGTTACCATATTTTACTTGATCCTATAAATTATTATACATTCAAGGAAGCTTAAAATAAATCCGCTTAGAAAAATGAAGCGCTTAATTGAAGTTTCATGATATTTATGATCCAAGTTGCTATTCAAAGATTAGTCTTTCCATTAAAAAGCAATTTTGTGCAAGTTCGCACGAAACATCGTGCAAATTTGCTGCAAGCTCTTGCCATGCTTGGCCTGTTCAGGTTGTTCCTCGCTTGCATTCGGAGCTAATTCCCATCCAGGAGCTGCTTCCGGCTGACTCCAGTCTTCGCAAACTTTCACCTGCCAGTAGACTCGAAACTTTTGCTAAGCGAGTTGCCTTTTTTCTTTTTCCCTTTTTCAAACTCGATCTGTGTCTGTCTTGCTCGAATCTCGCGTGGTTGCACTTTCCAGCTACTTCCTTCCTCTATTTCTCTTCAAGTTCCTCTCTCACGAACATTGCGAGCTGATGTGCCCGCCGCTGCTGCTGTTGCTGCTGCTGCTGCTGCATGTCTCGACCGCGTTTGTATTGTTTTTCGGTGAGAGCTCTCCTGTCATCGAGAGCGATCTACGAGAACTGCACTCTCAAATAAAATCTACTTTCAATTTACTGTACGTTCAATTATTGTGTGCTTAATTATATTCAATATTTTATTCGATTTTCACTGTTAAATTAATTACAATTTTAATAATTTCCTTTAATTTTACATCTCAAAAAAACCTTAATTCTTAAAAATTTCCTGCAATTTCATTGCAAAAGTACCTTAATTTGATTATGAATAAAAACTTTCGGTATTTTTTTGCCGTGTACTATTAAATCCATATTGATTTAATAATCACGTGCTGTTATTTTCAATCAATCTAATTCACTACCCAATTCACCGACGTTTGTGTAAAAAATAAAAATGAAAAAAATAAACGCACACATTTTTTACGGTGTACCTGGTCTGTACATTTCATGTAATTTTGTAGGGTGAACGTGTTATAAATTCCATAACATTTTTAAAAGTCTGCTTGAATAAAGAGAGACAGGGAAAAAATTCAGAGAGAGAGAGAGCTGGACTATCGATCGTGACCAACAGAAAATTGCGAGCCCCGGAATTCCCGTCACGTGCAGCAGCAGCAGCAGCAGCAGCAGCAGCTCAACCCCGAGTAAAGGCCGAGCCAGAATTCCACGTAGTACATGACCCAAGCCGTGGGAGGAAGAGAGATGGAAACCAGGAAGAGAAACTGTCGACAGATAGTTCGGAACAGAGACATGGTCGGCTTGTTCGCAAGCGGTGAAAGGGGTTGAGCCTCCACCTCGATGATTATTCAGAGGTTTTCGGTTGTTTTTGTTGCTCGAGCGAAGCTCGCGTAACACCCCCGCGAGAAAATTTATCACTTCGCTCAACTCCATCTGGAAAATACAATTGTGTTATATTTTGCTAACGTTATTATTAATCGGGGTTTCCTTGAATTTATCATTCCCGCGGACTCCCCGTGGCAAAATACGTGGAGCTTTACTTCCAGCTGGTAATTTTTACTTACACGGGTCATTCCACGTCAACTCCAATATTCAACCCCTTCGAATCTGGTATTTTTTTAATATTTACATTGGTTCAAGTTATTTTTTGAAAATTTCAACATCACATAACTAAAATTTTGAAATTTTTTGGTGAGTGGGCATTTTTCAATTTTTCAACATTAACAAACCTCGCGTGATCATACAGAATTTTTAGTTTTTTTTTTTAAATAAATTCTGACGAACGTCTCACATGAATTGCGCGGCCAAGGATTAAGGGGACCTAGAAATACCCGATGCACTCTATATAAATAAAAACGTCGTCTCGAAAGCCAATAGACTTGAAGGTAAATACTGAAAATATGAAGCATTAAACGGATTTCAGTGTTACACGCCACTCCGTGTACTCTTTCAATTTCCTGGGGCTTTCTCAGGAGGCTGAGAATCAGTCCTCTTATGCATATGTATTCGGGTAGAATGTATATCCCGGGTGTGAAGTAGCGAATAAGTAGATTTACTCGGATATAACGTAGGAAGGCTTGTCTCTCGGCTTGTCACTTATCGATAATTCGCAACGTCGTCGTCGGCTACGACGACGACGTTGCGGCCGAGTCTTTTCACTCCGCAGCGGGAAAACTTGGAGAATCGTCTGATGCTCCTCCGCCCTCGTCTTTACTCGAGCAACCACAAACATATCCACATACATATGGCTCATTCCAATTTCAACCAACCATTTCCTTAAAATCAATTGCTTCAAAGAAATGTTTCCTCGATTCAACGTCACAACTTTCCACTAAATTCAAGTTCATTAAAAAAACAATACAATTGAAACTCAATTATTTCATTTCATTGGCAACGACTTCCGGTATATCAATTTTCGACCTTTTTTTTCTCGTTTAACGCTGAAATTAATTTGGAATGCTTCATTAATACGTGTGAAAAAAAAAAAAAAAAAAGAAATGAGCCAGTGAAGATGGTCTGTCTGATGGAGAAAGCTGCTTGTAGGCTGCCCTCGGTCCGCTCTCTATCGTAGCTGGCGGTGCTGTTGATGCCACTGTCGGCGGAGAGAGCGGACGAGTGGCTGCGAGGAGTTTAGCCGAGTTTAACCGGAGTGAGCCAATTACAGTGAAAGAGAGAGAGGAGAGAAAGGCCGAAGAAAAAAAAAAAAATACCAAATAAAGAAAAGAAAACAATAAGGAAGCGATGTAAAATTAGAGAGATAGAGCGCAAGAGGCGGAAGAAAAAAAGCTTCTTCTCCAGCGATGAAAAACGAGAAATACCACACTCGTGCTTGCGTTCTTCATACACGTTTGGTATATAATACTGTCGACCACCCCCGCGAAGCACCAGGAGAAAAAAAGTGCGGTAAGAGGGCCGCGGGGGGCAAGGGGCCGAAAAGGGGGCCAGGGGTACAGGCGCGCATGCAAGTAGCACCGCGAGCTTGCAAGCAGCATTCAATCCGCTGTACCGCACGATCAATAATACCTCTCGTGTCCTTTTTTCTGTTACAGAGGCCGACTATAACTTAGATGATTCCTTTTGGATTCAAGATCCTCCAGTCGGTGAGTATCCGATAAAGATAACATTGCGTTTTTTAATCATACTCTCGATGAGAATGCAGATTGCGAGTGGAAAAACCACTCGCGGCCGCTCCAATGAGAAACACTTTAAAAAGGAACGTCTATAGACTCTCGGTGAAGATTTTTCACTCATTTTATTTTAGCGTTGCATTTAGTTGCAACGAGTGCGACGTGCGGAGGGATGCACCGTTAAAGGGGATGTCGGAGCTTGCATATTTCTTGCCAATTATTTTTCGTTTTTTTTTTTTCTTTGCAGGGTTTTCGTTATAATATTGCAAGTATAATAATAACGTTGAGAGAATTAAGCTTTTTTACGGAAAAAAGTTAGAAAATGAAAAAAATAATTTAAGGTCCGACTTTTCATTCTCGTTTCAAATAATCGGTAAAAAATGTTTGAGTTCTATAAGATTTTATTGCCTCTAGGAATGTTCCCGAATAGAGTAGCAAATAGCCTTGCACGTTATTACGAACGTGTCTAAAGTTTCGGTGAAGTTTCCTAGTTATGTCAACAGCAGGGGTGGCTTAAATCGTAAAATATAAATTGCTTCGATATCTAAACCCCTTTACCAATCTCTATTAAATTTGGTGTGAACCATAACGAAATATTATTTCACTCCTTTAGAAAATTGGAGGTGAATTTTCCGAGAACGTGAATTGGGCAATATAAAGTTTCCAAAAAAACCAAACTCGATAAAAATCCTCTACACTCTAGAAATACTCTTTGTAGATTCTTCTTGAATTTGATGTCCAACCAATTTTCGCATAATTTTGTTTATTAAAAATACTGTTAAATTTGGTATTAAAAAAATGTCATTAAAAACATTGAAATTCAATAAAATCAAGTGTGACTAAAAAATGGAATTAAAATTTCATTAATGTGACTTCGAATAAAATTCAATTTGAAGTAGATCAAGTTATTCTGAAATATGATGAATTTTATATTAAATTTAAATTATTTTAATTACGGTACCAAATGCGGATTATAAACGTTACTTGGTTATTAAATTTAGCACAGCATTTTATGCATAAAAAGTTCCAGTGGATTTTTTTTTTTACAGAACACTAAACACGAGGTCGTTATATTACAATTTCCTATTTAGCATCGGAGAAAACCCTCGAAACGACGTTCCAATTACGTTGCTGAGTGGAAAATCATAATATTAGTACAATATTACTTCGTGGTTACCGAGATGGCTTCGCCCTGTGTAATATAGGAAATGTAGTCATATTGGCTAAGTGAATTGTGTGATTATGGCTTCTGTATCCATCGAGGTAACCGTTATACGAGGATATCAGTAACCAGATAGTCTGGGGATTTTTCACAAACGCATTATAGTGGCACAGGTGGTACACAATCAGGTCCATGAATTTCGGACAAATTAGATCGGCGAACATAAGCCCTAAAATGTGGTCTCCCGGGAATTAGGTATTGGAAAATTTGCCCCTCACGAAAAAGCCACTGAATTTTCGTGCATTTTTTGGTCCATCACATTTTTCCACAATTTACTTTTATTTATCTTCTTTAGAACCGATTTTCATCGTATTGTCAATCGGTCGAGAATCGACTTTTTTACCAACCTTAAGCCGTGACAAGACCTGTAAATCATCCCCGACACCTTTGATCGGTTTTCCTAATAGAGTCCTCATATTTATGTAGTCCTCGAAAAATATATCATTCCTTACATGGATTTTCAATGTATATATATCTGAAGCTGCATCCGGCTTTGCAAAAGAAAATATCTTATACAGCAGTGGGTATACTATTCTCTGTAACCGGACACTTAATATGCGCATATTCCTCGGTGCATCCCTCGACTCATCCCTCGAGGCTACGTTTCTCCATTCCCTAACACCCAAATGGCCTCACCCCCACCCCATTTTCCACCCTTCCTCCTCCACTTCCTCTTCATCTTCTTCTTCTTCTTCTTCTTCTTCCTCCTCTTTTTCCATTTTTCTTCAGACACTTTTCTATCTCACCGCTTCCCTCCCTCCATCTCCTCTCCATTCGAGTGCATGCACTCACCATGCACCACAGCACACATACATAGAGATATCCACAGTAAACATATGCGTGAACAGGAAGCCGCCCGCTCACGGCTATTTACGTGCGAAACCCCGCTGTACATAAATCCTTCCCTCGCCGAATCCAGTCCACCCCTCAGGCATCTTACCGATAGAGAAAGCGGGATAAGTAGGTCGTTTCGTAACTGCCTGTAAAGCGAGAACTCCGCGGCACCGAACAAAGAAGAGGAGAAGAAGAAGAAGAAGATGCCAGAGCTGACTCTCTATTGGCATTCAAAGATTGTATAACTCGGAGGCAAAACCACCGCTTTCCATTGTTTTCCAACCCCTTCGAGCGTCACTTTCTCCCCTCCCCTTTTGGCAAACTTTTTTTTTGTCACTCGACTACAAAAAAAAATGCCATTTTTCCGTGGTTTAAGGCACGCATTTCAATTTACCCGGACGTACCGCAAAGTTTGTTGACAAGAATTTTTTTGGAAATGGAAAATTGAATGAAAAGCCGGGAAAGACGTATTTTGCGACGAAATAACGAAACTCTCACATTTCTACCCCCGTATCTCATCACCATCTCGATAAAAAGCTCGAGGGCAGTGACAAATGTGATGAGAAAGTGACGAATACGCTTAGGCGCTATATTTTTCTAAACCACTTTTCTCAACGTTTCAGACCATTTCGAGTGCATTAACATAAAAACCTCGAAATAAAATGTTTCATGAAAAAAAAAGCAGCTTCCTCGGTGAGGAAGCAAAAATGGCTTCTTCCCTGCCGGCTGCCCGTTTTTTTTTTTTCCCTTCCCGCCCTTTCAGCGACTTGCCCTTCTTCCTGGT
This sequence comes from Clistopyga incitator, assembly GCA_947507545.1. Taxonomy (NCBI): domain Eukaryota; kingdom Metazoa; phylum Arthropoda; class Insecta; order Hymenoptera; family Ichneumonidae; genus Clistopyga; species Clistopyga incitator. The sequence continues at coordinate 408,280 of OX382188.1, read as the reverse complement.
GGTCCGCTTCACACGTACTTGGCGGTTTTAGGCTCACCCCTCATCTGTTTTACAGCCCCCATCGGCGCGATATAACACATATCTTATACCCGGTGTTTTATATTTATATTATGAGGTACATGGAGCGGAGATGCCCGCACGTTATATGCAGGATCGTTTGGTATTCTTATGATCGTCTTCCTATGTATCTCTTTTTCACCTTCGTTCCCTCTTTCCCTCCATCTGTCTATATCTCTGAGGGTAGTTTCCTGTTCGCACCACGTCCTATTCGATCCCACCGTGAATTCGTATTCCAGGCGTCTGGCGAGCCTCCATATAAATTCTTACAGCTCCAGGCTCTTCCTACGCTTGCCCCGCTCTTCCTCCTCAGTTTCCCTCTTTCCTCTCGTCTCCTTCCTTCTCGCTGCTCTTCTCGAGTGCTCCCGATACGCCCTCGAGGAAAACATCCGGCCTTTGTTTTATCGCCCAGCGGAGAGACTGCTCGAGGCATTCGAGAAAGAGTCGAAAGAGAAACGGAGCCAGTCGAACTGGCTCGTCTTATTCCCCGCATCGTCGTTCCATTTTCCTTCCTTCTCCGTGAATTTCCTCTGAGGTTCTTCCTCGCATTGTAACCCAGCGGCTCGACACTTGTTCCGTTCTCGTGTCTCAAATCTTCAGACGACGAGACGATGGAAGTGTGATGTCCATATTTCCTTTTCTTCAAAATGTTTTGTGCCTCCTTCTCTCCGGCGCTTTGGATTCTCACTTGACGAGGCAAAGTCTTGTCCTTGGTCGTCAGCTTTGTCGTTGGTGGTCTTCGGATTGTCTGTACTCCGTAAGCCTTCCGACGTGAGAAGCAAACAGTGGACGAGGCCTTTGGGGTAATTAATGAGAGAGCTCGGTGATGTCTTATTTCATGGGGACAATAGTATTGAAAGTAATAGGGCACATTGGTCAAGGCCAACTATTTACCGGCCGGGCATAAAATATCTCATCACACACCTTCGTGTGTAAAGTAACTAGGGTATTGCAGTGCAAACACGAAATCGGCTTTCCGATTTGAATTTCTTCTGACGTCTTTCTTCGTATGGTAACCCAGTTGCGTGACGTTTCTTCTGTTCTCATATCTCAAATAATCAGAGGACAAGATACGATGTCCATATTTTGTTCGCTGCTTCTGGCTTTTCATTTTCGCTTTTCTTTGGAATATCGCTGTTTCTTCGTTTACGGCGTTTCGCGTGTTCACTTGACAAGTCAAAGTCTCGTGATTTCGCTGGTCTTTTTTGATCAGCGAACAATATCTTTTTTCACCGAAGTAAAGTGTGTTCCATTTTCCCTGAATTTCCTCTGACCTCTTTCTTCGTATGGTAACACACTGACCCGCCACTTCTTCTCCGTTGGTATGTCACATTTTCTTCCCTTCTTCAGATTTCATTTTTCCTCTTTGTCGTGACGAGACTTTTGTTTCCTTGTTTGCGGCGCTTTGCATGTTCACTCGACAAGTCAGAGTCTTGTCCTTGGTGATCAACTTTGTGTTGGCATTCGGATAGCCTGTACTCGAAGCCCTCCTACGTGGGGAGCAAACAGCGAACGAGGCGAGGGACCTTCGAGGTGATTAATGTGGCAGCTCGATGATATCCAAACTCTGGGGTTCTGGCACGCGGAGATTCTCCTCCTTCTGGCGCGGCGCTTCTCCTGTCTTGAGAGAGAGGGAGAGAGAGAGAGCAGGGAGTCTGCCTAATATGTGCCTAGCCGATGCTCCTGCGGGCTTGCGATCCCTTGCTCTTCTCTCGTCGAGCAAACTCAGCAAACCGCTCGCTTCCGAACCACCCCCGTCTCACTGTCCAATCGAGAATCGATTACTGTCAACTCTCTATCTGTCTCTCGTCTCCCTCTCCGTCTTGGTTCACAGCTCGGCGATCCCTCAATGTCCATGAATACCGTACAGGAATAAAATAGACGAGTTTATTTATGGCTTACATTGTTAAACGAACAAGCTACATCATCAGCAATTATTTCTCGAGCAGGAAAACAATATTTTCTCCTTCGAATAGGGGAGGCAGTGTGATAGAATTTTCTCCCCGATTCGTGTGAATCTCATGGAGATGGAATTTTTTTTTTTTTTTTCGTTGAATTTGGAATTTTTTCGAAATTTTTTTGGTCATTATACTTGGAATAATACAAAATGTCAAAGTAACGATGGCGATTGAGGAAGTTGGATTAGATGAGGCATTAATTATGTGGATTAATTGAAAATAATTGCAAATGCAAAATAGCAAAAATAGAGTGGCTTCTTCGAAAGGTAAACCGAGCGAATTTGCTCACTCATCCAGGGTGACCCACAATGGCGGACAATGGACGGCCGCAAAAATCAATCAAAGTCGAGGCAGCATTGTCATTTTGAAAGTTCCGTGACAGTGGCTTATTAAGGTCATAATTGGTGTGACAGTTGCGGGCATGAAAAAAACGAATGGTTACGCACATTTGGCATGGCTGTGTACATAGCGATGCTAGCCAATATCTGCGATAACTTCACAAGGCGTAACGAGCTCCCCCTTAAGCGTACGTGACGAAAGGATACCTATCTTAAGTTCGGCATGCAAAAAACTCCAATAATTTCCGTAGTTACCCTAAATCTTGAGAATAACTATCGGACGAATGTACGTTAAACTCGTGTGCGTGTGCGTGTGCGTGTGCGTGAAAGAGTACTTTCAGTTCGTGTACCTCAAGTACTCCTCACAAATTGATCCCTCAAGTACTCGGTACTTCAAGTACTCCTCAAAAAATGGTACCTCAAGTACTTGGCACTCGAAGTACCTCTCACAAAATGGTACCTCGAGTACCAAAAAAGAAATCCAATGAAAAGAAACGTTGCTCTCTATGGGGATCAAGGAAAATCAATAATATTGATACGCTTGAATTTTGTTTCAGGTGAGGCCGAAAGACTGCTACGAGAGTATCGACAGAACCAAGAGCTAGTACAAAACATCGGTAGTCATTACTACCAGATAATATATCCGGTGCAGTTGCGGCATCACGAGAAAATGGGGATATCCACGAGAGAGGCCGGCTTCCCTAAGGTAAATCGATCACCCTCTCAACCAGCTACACACATCCTCTTTCTCCCCCCACCCCCGATACCCTCTCTCGAGTATTACTCTAGCTCTCGGGGATTTGCGGGCTGGAGACATGCGATCCATAAGGATTCATCTTGGAATAGATTCTCGTCTCTCTCTCTACGAAAAGACTGGACAAAACGCCATACAAAGTCGCTTCTCCATCAAACAATCATTTTTCCAAATCCTTCAATTTTGTAAAGGATACTTGGATAAATATTTTTCAAGCGAAACTCCCTTTAAAATCGCGTTACGGTGCAACTCTTACACCCCTAACTTATTTCGGAGGCGTTGGAGTTACTCTTATGGGGAAATAAATATTTCGGAGGCGTTAGAGTTACTCTTATGGGGAAATAAATATTTTTGAGGCGTTGGAGTCACTCTTCATCATGAAACAAATTGAACATTTTCTCAGATCGTCTTGAAATCAATTCACCGTTTTTTCACATTTTCTCGAGAGAAAAAAAAAAAAAAAACATTGCCATTGTTCACGTCATCTTGAAATAAATAAAAATGAACGGATTTTCTCTTTTCCTTTGTATAAACGTAAACGTTAATCCTCCTAGTTTCCCCAGAGAAGCGGCTACGGCGACGGAGGATATCAAAATGCACGAGGAAGATCGAGAGTAAGCAAATAACATTTGTCTCATAATTTATCATAAGAATTTTAGTACATAATTATCACTGAAGATCTTAAAATTTTTAATCTCATTGATTATCCATCGAGATACGAAGAAATCAATTTCTAATTCAATAAAAAAAAAATATATGATATCATGCATTATCGATGATAGCCTAATTATAAAATGACAAAAATACAAAAATAACAATAATCATATTTTTATGTTATCCAGGCGGGGAAACACTTCCACCGGACGTCCCTCTTGATCAAGGCCTTCAATCACAAATTTCGCCTAGATTTAGAATTAAATACGTGAGTTACATACGTCGAAAATATATGTGTCATTGTCTCTGAGTTTAAAAAAAATTAATATCTGACTCGTTAATGGGCAATAATTCGAGCGACTAATCCGTCCGGTTATTTTATCGTATTTTTACCAAAAAATTGGAAACGAATCGGTACGTGATCGTTTTTTAAATTACGATATAAAATCGTTGAAATTTCTAGCAGAGCATCGCGATAAAGTAAAATGTCCCCGGTTAATTGAAAAAAAAAAAAACGAAAAACTTCGGTACTTTCGCATCTCCAGTAGTAAGGCGATCTATTAGTCAGACGTCAATAGCGATAGGATTTGGTTAGTGACAGCCGGTGCTTTACACAGTGGCCGGCGACGGTACTTGCCGAGTCCGTTGGGGAGAACGCGGACGGCAGTGGTCAAAGACAGTATGCGGTCAGACAGGCGTAAGTGGTGCGAGCAAACGGTAGGGTCAGGCGTTAACGTTATGGCTCGAAGGAGAACGGACGTCGGACGGAGAGGGACGTGAGCTTACGGTCACACAGACTGGCTCTGCTGTTGCTGCACGCCACAGAGTAGTTACATCGCGAAGTGGTCAGACGATCTACTGGTAACACGGGCTCGTCCTCCACCCAACTGAACACGGAAGTCCGTGCTGACTCAGCCCGTAAATCAGTAGAAATTGCCAGCCGGCTACACAATGCAAGCAGACCACCGCCAAAGCTCACTCCACCGTTTCTCCACCCCTTCATTACTAAACCTACCCTCCTTCATCTTTATTATTCCCTTTATATCATTTCCCTCACCCAAGATCAACTCATTGAATTATCGTTTTACTCTTATGGTCAATTATTTCATTCCAAGGAGATCATGGCTAATTTCCTTTTTCTTTTTTTTCACTTTGCCTTCATTTTTTATATTTTTTTTCTACCTCTCAATGAAATTTCATGCACATTTCATAAATTTTCACACACACACACACATTATTAACAATGTAACAATCCTTCAACGATTTACACTTTACCTTCATCAACATCATACCACTATTTCCTAGTTCCCACTTCCCAATCTCGTTACCAAACAAAGTAGGGCAACCTTCCCTTAAAAAAGGGGGGTTGAAATCGTCGGCGTGCAAATGTTCATTAGTTAACCAGGATGTGCTATAATAATTTTCCCCCGCCTCCCACCCTTTCGCACTTTATCGCAACCCTTTGAAATTCATTCTAATTACCATGAGAGTTATTTTCAAAATGAGGGTCGGGGGGTGAAAAGGGCACGAAAATCATAGAAAAGGGCCCTGGGAATATTAGCGAAAAATGGGGACGAAATACGAAGACTTGATAACCCTTAGAATTTCTGTGTTTTTTTTTTTTTTTTTTTTTTTTCAACCCACGACGCGAACCAAACGATTTATATTCGTTATACATTCATTTGTGCGCATACCCTTGGCGTTACGCTTATTAACGAGAAGTGGCGGGTTGCAAAAACGAACTGGAACAGCCCGGGAGAAAGTGGGAGTGGCTGGGGGAGGGGGGAGGCGAGTGGGGGGAGGGGGGGTGAAAATAACAGGGACGAGGCTGAAATTTCTACACCGAGACGATTTCAACCCTCTAAAGCCAGTTTCCACCATCAACCGTCTGATAAGACACTAATTTCTCGGATGTGCCTCGCGCGAATCCCGCGCTGTAATAAACGATTTTCCGTTCTTCCCTTTAGCCATGGCGTTCCGGTAGTTCTCATTCTAAATTCGTAATTAGAGAGGGAGTAAAATAGGGTCGAGGGGCGCGGAAACTCCGGCTGCTAAAACTAAATGAACGTCTTGATTTTATCTCTCCTCATCGCGTATATCTGGACACGGACCCACCGGAAAATGACTTTGACTTTGACGAGTCGATTATTCGCCCGACGATTATTATCTCGGCCAGCAAAGCTCACTATTAAATAACCTCTTTCACGACCCAAACGCAATTACTACTATCGCTGTTGAGCCATTTATTACGAAGCTATTTGTGCGAGCGACTACCATTCGATTGATGATCATTTATCGATCGAATGTCGAATCTGATTCGCAGGCAACTCTTAGCACCGAATCTCAATCAAAAGGACTTTTTGGCTAGCGGCGCCGAACAAGTTTCCAAACAGGTGATTATCCACTATTAAATCAACTTTCCTAATTGTCAACACATTTTTTTCAAAGATATTTGCATTTATCATTTTCACTCGGTAGATAAATTAAGGGGTCTGACTCTCAGCCCTTTGGTCGCACGACAAAAGGGATTTAAAAAATTCATAAATTATAAGTACAGAATAAAAAATCGTCGAAAGAAAAATTTCGAAATTTTTTATGTTCAAAATATTTCAAGGGAACGACTTCTCAATTTTTTTTTTTTGCAATAAAATTGTTTTTTTTTGCCATCAGATGGTCAGACCCCTTAAAGTTATGGGAAATAAAAAATAAAATAAAAATACAGTGGACATTTCCTGCGATCTTTCGAGATGTAAAAAAATGGATACATCTGTTATTGCTATGAATGGGAAAATTTTGCACGCGCCCGTTGTTTCAGGAGATCGAGCATTGTTATTATCACGGTACGGTGAGAGATTATCCAGGTGCAACAGCCGCATTTCACACGTGTAACGGTGTAAGCGGTGTCGTACATCTTGGAAATGAGACGTTCGTTATTCAGCCCTTCTACGGGGGTGATTTGTCGGTCAGTAAAAAAGTCTTTCTATAAGATCGATACTATTTTTGCAATAACCATTTTTTAATAAAACAACCTTATGGATTATCGTTGAATTTTAATTTTTCCTTGTTTATGGGCAAAAGGTTCTGTTTGCCTGCGATGGAAGCTCGCACTAAATTTTGCCTTTAATAGTGCTTATAAAATGATTAATGAGCAGGATCTATATGCAAAACGCTTTTCTCCAGCAGAGACATCCTCACGTTATATTTGAAGCTCGAACGAAAACTGACAAAGGGTGCGCCAATTCCGGTACAATCGAGCATCGAATGAGCAAGAATCGACGTCAAAAGCATGTACTCGGATTGTCCGAGAGCACGGTCGAGCGTTACAAGCGTGACGTACGCGACACTACAAAGTACATCGAAACTGCCATCGTCATCGACAAAGCTATGGTTTGTATCTTCTCTCTTCATTCAAATTGGCCCCCACAAACCCGGATATTTTCTAAATACCTCATCTGGTATATCTTTGGATATCTTTGTACCTCTAACATTCTCAAGCCCAATTTGCTCTGAAAGCTTCGATAAACACACGCAGAGCGCATTGATAATTCCGTATAATCAAAGTGTGGCTCTGCGTTTGCAGTTCGACAAGAGGAATGGCAGCACACGAGCCGAAGTCGTTCACGATGCCATCCAAGTCGCAAATATAGCAGATCTGGTGAGTTCGAGCATTGTTATTTCAAGGAAAGACCTCATTTGACAGTTTCAAAAAGCCGAAAAAAAAAAAAATTGCCTCGGGACGTAAAGAGTAAAAACGTCGTAACTCAACTCTGTACAGTTGCAACTGAATCCCGATAATTAAACGAGAGGATAAATAGATGAAATTATTGTTCAATTGCCGCAGTATTTCCGCACGCTCAACACGAGGGTCTCCGTCGTCTACGTGGAGACATGGCTCGGTGGTAATCAGGCTAAACTCGATCCGAGCTCGGACATCAAACGAGCACTTCTCGATTTCAACGACTACACCAAGAGATATTTGTATCAAGTTACCGCAGACACTACACAGTTGCTCACGTAAGTCTATAATTATCCAATAAACGTGCTATTCTGTAATTGCTAACTAAAGTTTCCAACATTCGTAACATTTTACTCCATTAATCACGGATGAAATAGAGTTTAACCCTTTTTTTAACTCAACGCGCAAATTACAGTATTTCGGCCGGAAGCGCCTAGCTTTTATTACGTTAGCCCTTATCTTAGCCCTTTTGAATTAGGGCTTCACTATTGAAAGACTTTGAAAAAAAAAAAAAAATTATTTAAAAAACAGAAACATATATCAATGAAAAGCAACAGCTACGGAAAAGTAAAATCGTCAAAATCTCCGACTGACAGTGAAAACAAATGAACAACAATTGTTAGGCGTTTCATGACACGCCTTCGCTGTGCCGTAATTGTCATGTAATAAAATTTTCCGCGCAAATAACGTCACGATGTGCATAATTCAGACACTTAATGCCACGATATGGAGCAATTATGGTAGTTACCATTTAACGTTACATCATGCCGACATGGTAATACCACTGGTGCACTATGCCATAACTAGTAAGTACCACCAATATGACATTGCCTTAGCGTCACGATAACATCTCGCGCTGCTCCCTCATATTATAACTCAATTCAGACGTACATCCCAACGTTAATTCCAACATAGTTAGTGTTGCGCGTTTATGCTGACGGTGCCATTAAATGTCCATCCGTGAAGACGGAAGTCTTGAATGGTAAAAGTGAATCTTGTTATGGTAAAAAAACAGTCTCGCACCACTTTAGTCTAATTAAAAAAAAAAAAAAAAAATTAAGCTCCCTTCAACGAGAGACAAGCACATTCGAGTGGAGAATTTGAAATGGATAACTGAATGATTTTTCATGAATCATTTAAACTCGTGCATATAAGATACAAGATATTGAATATAAAAATGAATTATTGATCAATTTATTGATTATTTATATCAATTATACTATGTATTAATCAATATTTCAATGTAAATTTTAATTTCTATATCTTTTGAATCTCAATATATTTCATGGATACCTGAAAAATCGATCTGGAAGAAGGAGCGGAATTTGATTTTTCGTCGAGTGCCAATTGCTAGCCCTTAAGGAACTGTTGACCCAAATAATGCAATTTGCTCGTTATTTCAGGGGTGAATCGTTCCGAGATGGTGAGTCGGGAATCGCGACTGAGAAGACCGTGTGTTCACTTACATCCGTAGGTGTGAGCGTCGACCTCAACCCATACGAGCCTCATTTATTGGCCGGGACAATGGCACACATGATTGGCCACAATCTTGGAATGGGTCATGATGACGGAAGTAAGTTAATACTTATATATATATTAGGGTGTGTCATTTTTGGGCAATTTTTTTTTTTCGACTCAGAAACAGGTTGTATACTTTCAGGAAGGTAAAATAAGAAGCCTGTAAAAATTTTAGCTCTTAATATTAATATTTAGATGCGCCTCATCGCGAATTTCTATTTCCCATTTAAATAACATGGGAAAAAAATTTTTTCATGTTTGGAATTTTATACGTTGGCAATGGCATATTGTTCGATGGAACGCAACACATATTTTATAGAGAATCGCACGCTCTACAAAAAAGATGTCTTGCATTTTTTCGATAGACATAGTCATTCTGATGATATTTGAGTTCAAAGTTCATAATATACGAAAATTCATCTTTTTGTTAATTTTTAACATAAACATAAACATTTTTTTTTTTTACTATTAATGGAAATAACGAAAGATATTTTTCGTGAGTATTTTGTCGATTTTTTTTGTAACTATTTATGATAAGTATCAGCCCATTAGAACCAGTTTCGTGACAGAAGACAGGTCTCTACAGCATTGAACAATTCACCAATAAATATTAATTAATCATGGATGAGACAATCTTCATGGTAAATTTAATAATTTACATAAAAGTTGATTGAAGATTCTCAATAGAGTCAATAGTTTCGCTATAATATTAACAAAAGGTGAATTTTCGTATATTTTGAACTTTGAACTCAAATGTTATCAGAATGGCTATGTCTATCGAAAAAATGCAAGACATCTTTTTTGTAGAGCGTGCGATTCTCTATAAAATATGTTATGCGTTCCATCGAACAATATGCCATTGCCAACGTATAAAATTCCAAACATGAAAAAATTTTTTTCCCATGTTATTTAAATGGGAAATAGAAATTCGCGATGAGGCGCATCTAAATATTAATATTAAGAGCTAAAATTTTTACAGGCTTCTTATTTTACCTTCCTGAAAGTATACAACCTGTTTCTGAGTCGAAAAAAAAAAATTGCCCAAAAATGACACACCCTAATATATATATATATTATTTTACACCCTATTAAGCCAAGCGTGTGAAGTGATAATTGCCTAATTAAATTGGAAATACCTCTGTTTATTAATTCCCTTATAATTATTCTAAACGTTGATAGGCAAATGAATAAATATTTGATGAAAATGAAAATACAGATTTTCCAACAAAAAGTACTACATAATGTCCAATGTTAAATTTTTTCAAGTCAGTTCGTAATTTTATAATTAATGAAATTAATCACCACATTTTCCACTTTCCATGAATAATACCAAAAAAATTGCAAATTATAAATATACAACGACAACGAAAAAGCACAAAATAAAAAGCTGCACATTTCTTAACTCACTTGGATTAACCGTTTGCTCAATTCCATCGACTTCTTGGGGTGGCAAAAGTGTTTACAAACGCGTCTCATTCATTTTCGTTTAACATTACGTTGTTGTTGGGGTTGTTTTTCTCAGGGCAGGGTTGCTTCTGTAATGATTGGCACGGGTGCATCATGGCCAAGTCCATCGTCGGTTTGGAGAACATCCAACCTTTTAAATTCTCCGAATGCAGCAAAACGGATTACGAGGGCGCTTTGAAAGCAGGCAACGGTATCTGTCTGTTCAACAAACCGAACGAGGTGAGAATAACCCTCGCTCCACTTTCCCTCCCCCGCCCCCGAATGTACATACCCACCAACTGTACCCTATTCTCGGCCCCGGATTTTTCATCCATCTACAAAATCGTCAACACAATCGTTCGCCCGTGTATTTCACGTGCAATCGGAACAAGAACGTGCCAGAAAAACGTTCCACCATTTTTGCCCTCAGTAATGGACCAAAACCTCTGTGCACACGAGACACGACCATCGACAATAGGATTTTTCAATATTTCTCCATTTTTCCTTCTTTTTTTTTTGCACATCCACCCGGTAGATTTTGTACGTAGACTGATAAAAGAAAGGGCCAAATGTTAAGGGGAAACGTTCTCTGTGAATTCAGCCACTTTTTGTTTTTTTTTTTTTCCCCAATGCACAAAAAATGATTTTTCAAGCTCAATCAAATATTCGCTATATATATATATATTTGTTTTTTCTTTCTTGCCTTCGATTCAACGTGTCCGAATGAACGTGGGAAACGCAGTTAAAGCTGAGATCGTGCGGAAACAGGGTAATTGACGATGGTGAGCAATGTGATTGCGGCACCATCGACGAGTGTCCGGATTTGGACCCTTGCTGTGATCCAATCACGTGCAAGCTCAAGTCCGAGTCCGAGTGTGCTTCCGGACCATGTTGCACCAACTGTAAGGTACGTGCTCCCGCATCCACACCTCTATAATAATATATACCGTACGTGGCATGACGTACAGCTCAGAATACCATCGCTCCTGTTAGCGATGGTATTATCAGTGGAGGTCGGAACAGTGATTGACCAAGACTTGGACAGGGTGGCAATAATCTACCGTTCGGTCCCTTTCAATAAGATAATTGATAGTGACTGCCGCGTAATCGCTCAGTCAGTAGTTAAATCACCCTTGTATCAGACACGCCTAACGCCTAAATTCTACAAATTTGCTTAATCCACAGCTAATTTTAGTTTTTTTTTTTAATTTTTCTCAAACTCCAAATTACTATATAGAAAAATAGTAGTTTTCGCTATAATAATTTGAGCTTTCGGACGAATTATTTGGGGCAATATTGATTTTTTGATTTTATGATTAATTATAATTGTATTATTGATAAATGATTTTTTTTTTTTTGCTTTTCTGCAAATGCAGTTGCGAGAACGTGGATTCGTTTGCCGCCAGTCATCGAACGATTGCGACTTACCGGAAGTATGTTCCGGTGAGACTGGACAGTGTCCGGCCGACGTATACAAGAAAAATGGTACACCGTGCTCGAAGGACTCGAGCTATTGCTTCAACGGCGTTTGTCCATCGTTGAATCTTCAGTGCGAGCAGGTGTGGGGCGAGGGTGGAATCGCAGCCGACAAACAGTGCTTCGAACAATTTAATTCCAAGGGCTCCATAAATGGCCACTGTGGCACCGATAATTCGGGTCATTATGTCAAATGTGAGGCAGAGTGAGTACCTTTTCCACTTTAACCACTCGTCTCCTACTTTTCCTTCCAACGATAAATCAAAATAAATAAAAATAAATGAAGAATTTAATAAGGAAATTGCAGAATTATAATGCTTGATATGTACTTAGTGGGGTTTTAATATCAATTTTTTTTTTTGAGAACCGTAATAGCTGCAGAATTTTTTTCTTGGAGCTTTTTTTAGGTCCCTCGGTCCCTTCAATAGACTCTTCGCTCTGTTGTAAGCTCTTTAGAATATCCTGTTTGAGCTGCAAACAAAGCCCCAAGTTAATCTTCATTCTCTAAAATATTCCTGGGTATTGATAGTCAAATGAGAGGATAGAATATTGCATATTCATGAGGTGGTGAAATTTCCAACATGATCTAAACCGCATTAGATAATAATGAAAAAATTAACTGAGCGCTAATTACGTTATCATGCGTGTTTTATTTTTGTTTATTTTCAAAGGAACGTTCGATGCGGTTCTCTGCAATGCCAGATGGGAAACAAGCAGCCGGTGATAGGTCGTATGGACCAGCCCTATTTAAGAACCTTTATATCTATCAAGGGCAAAGAATACGAGTGCAAGTGAGTGATAAGTCACGAATTATCGTCGACTGTCAAAAGCATTGGCAATTATCTGTAACAAAAAATATTTTGGGTCGCTCAGGTCTACAACAGGCAAAGTTGAGGGCTCCGAGATGCCGGGGATGGGACTTGTCCGTGACGGCACGTCCTGCGGTGACCATTTGGTAATTCATTCAATTGCTTTTTTTATATCATATCAGTGCCTCCCTTGAAAAATGTGTCCCTTTCCCCAAAATTCCATAAAGTCCTAATAAATGTCAATGAATATCAGTAATTTTTGTTTAAAATGTTCTCCTATTTTTACGGCAATACGAAATTTCGGAAAAAATGAGGTTACCAATTTGTCGTTATCGTTATTTCAGGTGTGTTACAATCAGACATGCACAAGTCTGTTTCCACACGTGGATCCTGAGAAATGCCCGAGCAATCATAACAACAACGAGTGCTCGGGAAATGGAGTAAGTAGAAAAAGGAAAATCTTATTTTTATTCTTTCGTATTCGATATATCTTTTCAACAGAAGAATAAGGGGCTGAGGTAAAAATAAAAGTGACTGGACGAGCCCAATTCTCGTAAGTGTTTGAGGAACGAAAAGAAAATTCTCTTTAAAGAAAATTAAATGTTGTCGATAAGCAAACGAATCTCAGATCTTATGGAGTAAGTTTACACCTTTCTTTATCGAATAAATCGACCGTTTCAATTTTTCTCATAAGAATAATTAGGATAGTTGTAGTGGTGACACGTCAAAATAACTCCGTGTAAAAATAACAGTCGACAAAGCAACACGCAACACGTAACACATTCCAAAATAACTCTCAAAAAGTATTTTTTACGTAGCAAATATACACACGTTTTTCGAAAGTCATTAGTTCCTACGATGGTCTCGTGTTATTTTAGTATGTGTTATTTTCTTTTTCGGATTACTAGGTTCGATATTTCGAAAATTATCGTTTCCGACAATGATTTCGTGTTATTTTAGTGAGTGTGTGTGTGTGTGTGTTTCGTCGTTATGTTATTTTGTCATAGTGCCGTTGTAGTATTCACCAGTTACGGTGACTCTAATTATTTGTCTCATTATCAAAACTCATTTAAAGCACTCAATTAGTCTTCGTATTGTGTAATTTTGGGCATTTGGGTCAGAGATTATTAATTATACAGAAATAGTATATATTTATGGCTATAAATAAGGAAAGAACTCCATTAATTTTTAAATCCTCGCAAATTTTACTGTACAGCTTAAATTTCATCGAAAAGTACCTGAATTTTACATTACCATTGTACATTTAATTTTTAAGTGTTACCATTCCACTTTCTTTTTTTTTTTTTGTTTTATTTTCCTGGATTACACGATTGAATTTGGCATTTCAGGTGTGCACCAACATGAACAAATGTTACTGCTATCCTGGCTGGAGTGGTCCGGACTGTTCGATAGAACAGGACATACCGACTCTTAAACCAACTACCTCCACCACCGAAAAGCCTGGTAAATCTACCACAGAGACCAAACTCCAGAAGAAAGAGACCCCCTACGGTAAGACGAGCTTTTCACCGCGCATATATTAATGCCATACGTATATACACATTGCCTGGAATAATAAAATAATAACGAGAGACAATTTCTAAAGATAAACACAGAGCAGCAATGAGAGCGAACGGGAGTTATTTCCCTCAACGAGAGAAGGTCTAAACGTTCGAGATAAAACCCAGGAGACGCAACGAGATAAATATCCGGTGGTAAAGCTAACAAAGATACCCAGAGGAGGGCCGCACAAACTTCAACGAAAATATTTGTTTTCCACCCTCCGTTCCCAATTCATCCCCTACATCTCATCCCGGAAGCTCACCGTCCACCAAATTATCACGTGAAAATCGAATATCCGTTTGGTTTTGCTAAAAAATATAAACTTCACCCCAATCTCGTTAAATTTATCGAGAGCTCTCGAGCGGAAAAGAATTCTCGAATATCCCAACCGATAAGAGAATAAAATTCATATCGTTTCATCCGTCGTAAAAGCGAGGAAGGAAATTGTGGACAAATTTTGTGAAATCGAGGCAAGATTCGAGAGCGATTGTCATATCGAACCGGACATCCGGCATTTTCCGATCAATACCAATCATAAGCGAGGGGGGAAAAAAAAATAGGTGCCGCGGAGATGGGGCAACATGGACACCCTCCCAACTTTTTTTTTTTTTTAACCACTTGGCCCAGTTTCTCGGGGTTCTTGTTTTAAAAAAATAAGACAATTGGTCATTTTTGAAAATCTATAACTCGAATCGAATGAAAATATTTTTATCGGGGGTGCCCCTTTTTTCGCCGCGCTTCTTATTTTCGGTCGGGGTGCTCCATTTTGCCCCAGCTTCCCAGTGCAGAGAAGAAAGGTTTATTCGGAAAAGCTATTCGTGCTCAAAGTGTTCATTGCTCAACAGTTTCGCCGGAACAGTGGATATATATGCAGGAGGGTAAAAGTTTTCGATTGCCCGATATCTAGATGCGTGATCGCTCGGCGGGTCGTCACGTAAAATTGATTTTCCGGTCTTGAGCCCGGGTAGAATCATGAATCCTGAGCATGAGTTTGCATCGCTCTTAAATTGCCGCTCGGAGAAGCAGGAAAATAAGATCTGCAGATAGAGATGTGACCGAGGGAGGAAAGAAGAGAAAGAAAAAAAAAAAAAAAAAAAAGTACAAGTCCTCGGGAACAAAACAGTGATTTTATTTCGTGCAATTCATATCAACCCTAGCAATGCAAGAAGAAAATGAAAAAAATGCGGAAAGTATGAAGAACAACGCTGCAAAAAGGACTTGAGAAGACCCACATTCCTCTATGACCTTCCATTCTATGCTCCCACACCCCCGCCACCTCCTTATACAGGGCATTCCAGCTCACGATAAAAAAATTCCCCCCAAAGAATATTTGTACATTTATTAAATATCATGCTCACTCAAATTATCAATATTTCACATACTTTGAAATATTTTTTAAAACTATTCTCTTTATTTTTCTCGGCCTCTTGCATTTTTTATATTCTTCTCTGAGAAGCAATGACAATTTTTTAAATATTTATCGTTACACGGACTCGTTTGAAATTGAATGCCCCGTATGAAAGCGGAGAACAGAGTACATAATCTTATCCGCGCGGAACGCCAGCCCTTCGCTCTTACCACCCACTCTGTCGCCTCCTTCGAGCAATCTCGAACGTTTATATCACTCACATCGATTGTTTCTTTGCCTCTGCGCTCACACAGAACGATTCAGAAACGATGGCCTCACGCGAAATCTCAGCAATTATCTTCAACTCGACTTGACGATTTTTTTGCATTATTTTTAATATCAATTATGTTTGCTTAACGCAGATGATTAAAAATTACAAAATTGGATTAACTCTCGATGAAAAATTTGTCAAATTTCTCTTATTTCTTGAATTCTTTCACCGTGAATTTTATAATATTTAATAATATTATTATTATTGCAATGAAAATAATGATACGGATGATAATTCAAGGCTCATCGAATCCAAGTCCTTCTGTGCAGCGAAATCAGGATATAGACAGGATTTCGTCTAGGAAAACGGGCATCGGTGTCGCCAGAGGAGAAACAGTAAAAGCAGACGAAGCAGCAAAAATTTCCTCATATTCCTCGCTCGGATTTTGCCCCTTTCCAGCGTTCCATAACAACACACTAAACATCTAGGTCGTAAAGAAGCCGGGGAGGAGCGGATGCAAGCAACAAAATAGCATAATTCAACGAAAAAAGCACAGAGCGCCGTATAATAAAAGGAAAATGCCCGAGAGGCTCTTCTTTTGCTCGGGAAATTTTCAGCGACGAGAGAAAAGAGATGTGACAGACCGGAGATGATAAGAAAAATGACGAACCATCCAAGAGAAGGAGATCTCGTACCCCGAGAGCTTCATCGTTACGTCTGGGAAAAGCTCGATTTTTATTTTCCGGGCTCATACCATCAGCTGTGCACATAAAATAATAAATATGTTTTTTTTTTATTCCTGTACATAGTTCATAAGTGTAGCCCACCATGGAAATTTATGTGGGTGAAATTTATGCGTTATAAAAAAATAATTGCCGGCATTTACTGGGCACAATTTTTTTTATTCAAATATAAATAATCCTGAGATTTATGTTGTATTTTCGTCGAGTTGTTTAATGGGGAAAGAGAATAATAATAAATATTAACCATTTACACGAAATAATTATCGAAAGAGCGTTTGAAAAAATTATATTTATGTTACACATTTTATTTTTTATCCTATTTTAATAGATCCTTGTTACTATAAACTCTTTTGAAAATTAGAAAATCATCCATGCAAAAAAAAATATAAGATGTATATAAAAAATACTGAAGAAAAAAAATCCAAAATGCACACATATTTCACCCGCATAAATTTTCATGGTTGCGCATAAGTTTACGTTTTTTCTGTAGGCTAATTTGGACAACAGCCAAGCAGATTTGCCGAAAAACCAAATAACTAATTATTTTTTTCATAAGAGAAAATTGAATTGATCGAAAAATCCGAGCATGGAAATAATAATGATGATAAAAATACGACAGCAGGCACATGGGAATGCAATAGATACAGCTTGATGATTTTCCAGATCCAAAACAAGCGCCTTTTAGCACCCCCGTTTTGGTATTTATCCTGGTGAGTGTGGTGAAGGGGGTCTTCATTTGTTTTACCCTAATGGCTCTTTGCTACAGGTACAGTGGCGTCGATAAATCAATTTACAAAAACACTACCAGCTCGACGAGCTCATAATTTGTCATTACTGCAAGCTCGACTGATACCGCTCGTTTCATTAATGTCAAATATTTATTGCCAGTGAATGCCTTGACCGAGAAAAGCATAGAGAAAGCTCTGTCCAAAAAATCAAAATCATTCTCCATAAAATTTTTTTTAAACTGCAATTTTGCAAAATTTTAGTCAACGTTAAATGAGTATGGAAACATTCAAATTCCTATATAAACCAAACCCACTCAATTATTTTTCTTCCATCAGTGAATATTGCTCCATTTTCCTCACAAAATTTGGACTCGCTAATTCGTGTTTCACTAAAATTAACGCAATAACAAATTGTCTTTTCGAACCTTCCAAAATTGCATAAAATACAAAATGCTTCTCTGATTTTGGCCACATTCGATATTAAATAATATCGAAAGCGTTCACTTAGTTTTGTTTAAAAATTAACACTAAAATAAATAAACAAACATAATTTGTTAAAAATAAAAACAAAGCTTTCTCTATGAGGAAGCAAAATGTGGAAAAAAAAAAAACGAAGCTTCAAGCTTCTGTCGATAAAATATTAAGGAGGGTTGATATATATTCGGTAATTACTAATTTAAAAAAATGAAATTTATATTATTTTTCAAATTTCTAAAATCTAATCACTCTATTGGTTCTCTCTTGGTCATCATAGGATTGTGTAACTTCTTGAATTTTTCAATGTGATGAGGTCGGATATCAAACTTCCTTAATGAAAAAGCGCGTTAAGGGGAATCACTGAGTAATGCCAGATCTCGGTGCGTCCCTTTTTCATTTGATATTACAGAAACACCGATTCATAGAAGCCTTAAAAAATTCTCATGTCAGAAATTCGCGGTTTTTGCTGCTTTGAAGAGACCATTTTTTGTTTATTTATGGTTATGGTATTAATGCAGACGTGTGTAAGACACAAAGTAGTTAACTTTTGAGCAAAAAAAGGGGATAATGAATTTGTCAGTCTTAGTTATTTTTAAATCAATTAATTCAATAATTTATAGCTGGAAAAATAAGCACTCATTTCCCGTACGATGAGCTCTGAATATTAATAACCTCAATAATCCAAATATTAACTTCCTCAATAAATAAATAATACTTGTCCTGCAATAACCATACGAATTTATAAATCATTCCCAAGCTCGTCTTCTTCTCGTACAAAATAAATCCAAATAAAATAAATTTATAAACATTATTATTCATCAATCTTGTAACACATAACAAATTATTTTGCATTAACAGCATGAAGATGATCATTATAAATGACGGGCCATTGAAACCACCAATTTTTATTCACTAATATAAATTGCCTAAAAAATAGGCACTAACAAAAATCATTATGACTATTTCTTCTAAAATAATTAAAATCAAATAAATAAACAAAAAATGTTTTCAAAGAAGCTAGACTTGATTTTAATTAATACACGTTCGTATTGGTCGTGATTTTCTTACAATCACAATAATCGAATCGATTGAATATAATTTAGGGAAATTCGAAAGAAAAAAAAATGAATTTTCATGAGAAAAGTTGTAAAAATATGTTGATACGACAACAAAAACGTCGAAGGTAGTTCACTTGATCGTGTTTCTAAAATAATTGCTATGTCGTGATTTAAAAAATGAATATTAAATTTTATGAATATCGAAATTATCGATAACTAAATGATATATATATATCTATATATATATGTAGTACGTATGACGTATGATCGTGATGTATCTGAAGCATACTATGTGCCAGCTGCTTGTATATGCCCTTGCCCGTGATTACTATTATTATTATTATTATTGTTATTGTTATTATCATTATTATTATCATCATCATTATCATTATTATCATTATTATTATTATTATAAATGTGATTACATTTTAAACAAATACTATAAACACGTAAATCGAGAGAAAAAAATGAGATGGTAATATTGACAATTGTATGTACGATGCAACAATCCAATGACAAAAGTGACCATCAGAGGCCACAACAAACCATCACCAAAGCAACAATTATTTTAGACAGACATAAAGAGGCTTGACCACAGACAGGATTAATAAATTTTATTTAAAATAATATACCTCAACATAAAAGAAAAAAAAAATCCAAATAATCATTAACAGTAGAGAAATGATATTACTACTCGAAAAAAATTCTCGATGGTGTGTATCGTGATAAATGTTGCTGATATTGGCTTCTCTGTTTCTTGTCTGTTTTCTGTCTGTCACTGCCATCTCTGTCTGTCTGCATGCTGTGGGACGCTCGGATAAACCAAAAAAAAAAAAAAAAAAAACGAAAAAAAATCAACCATCCTGCGCCAAACAAAACAAACCAAACGAATACGTACCAACGCGTACGTATTACAACCACTTCGCACAACTACCGATCACGTCCGGATCGGTTCGCCGGGACTGCCTGCGGCAAACCCCACCACCACCTTGCGGTGCGTTCACGTGTCTGTACCATCATCACTACCGCTACTAACTACTGCTGCTACTATTTATACCACTACCACCACTACAACCAACTACTAACTTACTACTATCATCACACCTATGCATCGATAATGTGGAATTCTGTGGTCGCACTTTCATCGAATCGATCTGATTCATCGATTTGACAAAAATCTTGTGCATCAATGATCTGATCAAAAAATCGATGAATCGATTTTTGAAAAACTGCGATACAAAAAAAAAACATCAATAATGTGGGGAATCTGTGGATCATCTCCGATCGCACTTCCATCGATGTGACTAAATCTTCGGGGAAAAAAAAAAAAAAAAAAAAAAAAAATCACCCTCTCATCCACCACTATTCGCATCTCTACCAATCGACACTCTGTGGGTGTTATTATCGAATAACACAGAGAACTACCACGGCTCTAACACTGTATTTTTAGTTGCTATGCTCATGTCGGTGGTAGGGGGTGTTTTCGTAGTATTTGCTCTGATGGCTCTCTGCTACAGGTCAGTCGTAGTACATAAAAACTTCTCCCTCTGTCTCAGGTTAGTGTGCAGATACATACACGTAGAAGTTCTTTGTATGTCCTTACGTTTTATCCATTTACCTATATATGTATATAACGATATTTAATATAAAAAAAAAACTAAATAATCACATGTCATATATTATCTACATTATATACATGTATATTTTTACATTTTCTTTTTTTATCATTGATTGCTCATTATTATTTAACCGTATCGTCGTTCGTGTATCGACAAAAATTGGGCCTATTTTTTTATCTAAAATTGGCACAATTTTTTTCGTACACGAATGTACGTTAAGGGCATTTCGTCCATTTATCGTTTAACTCTTTATAGTTATTCTCCTTTTACGTATACCGTTAGCCTTACTTTGCAATTGCATAATGATGATTTACAAGAAAAAAAAAAAAAAAAAAAAAGGAACGAAAAAAAAAACGAGACGACGAATCGGACGCGAGAGAAGGACGCGAGAATTCTCGCATTAATTTTTTTGACACTTTTCGCCTGCTAAGATGCGCAGCAACGTCCACGGTGCCGTTGAATTGTCCACGAAATGCGCGATAAAACCAAGCTCGACGAATATTCGACATTTTTGGATCTGGAGTATTTTTTTTTTTTTCTTTCTTTCTTTCTTTCAATAATTTGTTGGTTTATTTCGCAGTGAGCGAGACAATATTGATTGGCAACTGCAACCGAGCTTCTGATTGCTCAATATTCGCTTACGCGTGCGTGCGCTTTTGAAGGCTTTAACCGCTTGCACATATGAGTCGGCACCTTAGCACGTAAATTGACATTTCAGAGGATCCGGGCCACACCTACGACGTCCACTATTTTTATGGATGCCTCACACGCTTATTACCGACCGACTGTTTGACAAATCGTTTTAGTACATCGCGACAGGCGGAAAATGGGAAAAACACCGATTTCGAGCAACGATCATGCCACATTAATATCAGCGATTTAGAAAAAAAAAAAATCAATCATTAACTAATTTTAGAAAAATTTACGGTGTTTCTTGAGAAATTTTTTTTTTTTTTAATCAATATTTTTGGTGTACCGAATTACGTCGATTTCTCAATTTTTCTCATGTTTCGAATAACTAAAATTGCCATAAAATCAACGGTCCAGTTCGCAAAATGCGTGTGAAGCATCCCTAACGAGAAAAAACTAAATTGGTTACTAATTTTACGAGAATGTGAAAGCTCAGATCTACCAATTATATTTCTTTAATAAAAAACAATTTTCCAATCACTTCAATCGAATAACAATAACGAAATACAAAATTCAGTATCATCGATCCGAACAATTAAACTATTTAATGAACCTAACAAACAAATACATGCCTTCGATAAATAAATAAAAAATCAAACACAATAAACCCATTACTCAATTCTTTTTTTTTTTTTTTAAATTAACAACGTTAAAAATTAAGTAATCTTTTCAGACTGCAAAGCTTTCACAGTCTCTAAAGAGAAGACTGCACATAAAAGACTAGCAAATGTTTAAAAACCATCCAATTATTCAAGTCGCGCTCTAAAATAATTTTTTTTTTTTTCACGGTGCAATTTATTCGCTGAAACATTTGATTATTTCAGTGTAGAGTTCAGCCAAACTTGTGAAATACGAGATTAGTAAGCAACGATTGTTTTCTTTTTTTAAACTGTGAAGTCTCCTCTGAATAATTAAAAAAAAAAAAAATCCATCTCTCGCGAGTGTCGCGGAGTAAAAGTAAGGAAAAATAATAGAAAAAAAGCTGCAAATTAAGAGCTTCGTTCGCACGAGGGTCGTCTCGCAATTTCATTGATGAAACTACACTCGTGAGGCGGGAAATTGCGCGACGAAACTCGAGGCTCAAGAAGAGGGCGACAAAAACATTTTTTTTAAATGCCCGTTTAACGCGATAGTCGCATTAAACGCGAAGTAGACGAAAAAAAAAGGCGATAAAAGCGTGAAATATGTGAGAGAAGTTGAGGAGGCAAGAGGCAAGAAAATGTAATTCGTAAAAAAAAAAAAGGCAGTCGCAGTTATTTGAAAGTGTCAAACTGCCAAAACTTTTTCCATGTGGAAAAAAAAGGGACACAAATTGTTGCATCCCTTTGGCGACAGCGCGCAAGCGCATATCGAGCCATGAGAAGCCGAAAAAAAAAGTGCAAAAAGTAAGCCAAGAAAAATCGATGAGAAAACGTGACGCATGATTTTCCAGACGTGAGAACGACAGTATTTCAAAAATAATGATATTTTTTTTTTGGGAGATAAAGAGCCGGTAATAAAATTCATATTTTCTCGTTAATTATCGATCTTAATTAGCCACGAGGAGGATTCGAGTCGTTAACGCGTTTTTACATTTCCTCATTTATCATTAACGATTTTTGTGGTTTTTTTTTTCATCTGTGCCTTTAATCTTGTGTCTTGATTGTGAATTTGGGACTATCGTATTTTTTATTGCTACTGTTGATAATTGTCATTGTCGTGAATATTTAACGTATATTTTATAATCGTCGGTGAAAAAAAAAGAGCATGCACACGCACCCAGAAAAAATGTTTTTTGGAAAATCACAGTTATCTCAGGCAAATTATTTTTTTTTCCTTTTTTAATGTCAATCAAATAAGAACGTACTTGACTTAAGTACATATTTATTATAAATAATTTACTTAAAATAAATAAATTGCTCACATTGACTAGAACCGATTTCGAAATATTAGATATTTTTCCTGGGTGCGAGAGGATCATTCGATTGAATTGGCTTTTCAAGTCTGTGTACGGATATTTCTGTTATTTTTACGAGTGCGACTATTGTATTTTTTCTTTTTTTTCCGACCGAGAGACAATCTGGCATGTCTCTCTGAATTAAATCGAACAATATCCAAGAGATTCGGACAGGGCCAAATTAATTCAAGGAGAAAAATCACTGTGACGATGTAGAGCAAAAAAATTTCATTTTGCATTTAGGGTAAATATCGAGGCGAAATAAAAAGTATTACCTAACCGAGTGTGGCATTGAGAAATGATAATAACAAGAAAATATACGAACGAAAGGCAAAAGGCTGCGGGTGTACCATTTGACTAATTTATAAAAAAAAGAACAAAAAAAAAAGAAGCATGCGATGCCCCTGATTAGATGGTAGCCCCGATAGCTAAAAGCCCTCGAGAATAAGCCCGCGCATTCTGCATTTAACAAACCAATTCACAAAAAAAAAAAAAATAGTAAAATCATGTAAATAGCTCACGTGTACATAATATAAATACAATGAGATTATCCTTCAACTGTGAGATACTTATACAGCAATCGAAACATTAGAGAGACAGACACTCGCATTCCTCGTTTTAATTGTAAATAATAATTGTGATGCAATTATTCTTAGGGCTCCCGATTGAGTAATTGTGGATCTGTAGTGGCAGTCTGATCGTTAATGAAAAGGAATACTGAAAGGCCCACTCCGGTGTACCTTGCCCAAAATTATCGCGATTTTTTGTAATTAAAGAGAACCAAAAAAGCGAAAAAACGATAAGAAAATGGAAAAAAATGGAAATAACGCGAAAGAGAGCAAGCGGAAATGAAAGAAAGATACCTTTAGCGTGCATGCGCTTTGTCGTCCCCGTTTTCGATATACTACATACTATAATGAGTGTGCAATTGAATGTTGAAAGACAAAAAGTGGCTCGATCTGTCGACTACGACGATCGAGTCCCCTTAACGTTTATAAACGATATCTCGCAGACGGAAGAGCACTATCCAGAAGTACGATCCACCGTACTCGTTGAAACCGACGCCGAAGCCGTACCCCGGATCTATACCTTCGAGCAATCATCATCCGGAAGTAGCCCTCGACAACGTCAGCAAAATTCTCGAGTTCAACAGCATGCCCTCGTACAGGTACAACCTATAATTATAGAGATCATCATTTAACCACCACTGATTGATCGAAAATCGATTCACTTCCGATAGCGTTACGAGATCTCGATCGATCGACAGTTTCGTGTCATTTGAAATTGCCCACCACTACGATCAATTTAAAAAAAATAATTAACTGTACTTGG
Organism: Clistopyga incitator; assembly: GCA_947507545.1. NCBI lineage: Eukaryota > Metazoa > Arthropoda > Insecta > Hymenoptera > Ichneumonidae > Clistopyga > Clistopyga incitator. Next base: position 383,769 of record OX382188.1, on the reverse strand, counting down.
AATGCGTTAAATTTTGGGAAATGACTTCTAGCTGCAACGAGAGCCAGCGCGTACTGTTTCAACTCCAGAATAACGTCAACGTGGACGGATCACGACTCAAGTAAGTTCAAACTCTCGGCCAAGAGTCTTTTCCATTGTTTTTTACATTTTTATCCCTATGCCAGTTTCATTTAACAATATTCTTTTGCACTAGTGCGCGAAAGCTACTTTCTCACACACTTTTTTCGCACTAGTATCACAAAGTCCTATTAAATCTGCGATTTATCGAATAACAAATACCCAGCATGAGTTCTAGAGTGAGATTGGAACTCCGGTTTATTTAAGATGAAGTTGACGACCGACTGCCCATGAATCAATGATCAACGATCAATCTCGTGTATATTTTTGTATTTCCAGGGAGCATAAGCCGCAGATGACGAGACTCGCAGTGGATGACGAGGATGGAGGTACGGGAGCCGAGGAGGTTGTCTCTTTCATTGATCTCCCACCAAACAGTCTCGCAAAGTTGCCTGAGAAGGGAATTTTAAAGAAACACGGTGGTTACGGTATTGTAATGCCTGAATAGTCGTAGTCGTATTTTTCCATTCCGTTATTTAATTAATTCAATCGATCGATCGATCGATCGATCGACGAACCTTCACATTTAATCGCACAGTCAATTAATCGACAAATTAACCAATCAAATTTCATTATTCTCTCCTACCCACCAAACATCTCACTCACACCCCCGCAATAACAAAACAATTATTTCTCAACATCCTCTAGAATATTTTATCTTCGGGTTCGCGTGCATCAAACGATCAATACATGCATCATCACATATGATATATTCCAATAGAGACCATACGAACAAATAACAATGAGATATTTTTAAATTGTCTTCTGACCTAGAATTTCTCTTTTTTCCCCTTTCTCTCTTTCTCTCTCTCTCTCTCTCTCTCTCTCGCTATCGCTCTCTCTCTATCCATGCGGATTACTCGCGACTAGGAATCGTCGATGGAACGATGATGGAGAGAACCCTCAACAGCCTCAACGCGGTCAACGGATACCATGGCGAAGTGGTTGAGGCTCTGAGGACCGCGGCGAGTCGACGTGGAATGGCCAGTACACCCTCAGGATCCGGTGCTCTTCTCGACGACGAAGTCCTCAGAAAATCATTGGCTGACTGCGGATACGTGGACGCTTACAGAAAGGCCCAAGAGCAACTGGCCCAACAGCAACAGGACGGCCAGGACAACATCGACAATCAGGACGACGAGGTCGAACACGTGATGCCGCCTTCCTGTGGTCCTATACGCATAAGAAACCTCGAGGACCTCATAAGACAGCTGGAGCACCACTCGACGAGACACATGAGCCCCAGCGGCTCCGAGGACATGAGAATTTCCGAAGGAGAGGCCGATCGTCACTACAGAATAGACTCCTCGGTCTGTAGCGAATCCTCTCAAGGGTAAGACACGAAATTTCCATCAGCCACCGACACCACATTCGACATCCCACTTCGAACAATCGGTTCAATTGTCTCGCGTTGCTATTCGACACTTGCGGACAATGACGAATCCCTTAAGGATATATGGTACCTAAAAAAAAAATCAAGACTTTTGGCTTTTAGGTTGATGGAAAAAATGCAATTTAAATTTGCCGATTTTTTTTTTTTTTTTTTTTTTGAAAAAAAAAATTATAGTGATCAATAATTTCATACGACTCGATATTTTCATTTTTACCTGAGAATTTTTTTTTTTTTAGTTTTTTTAGTTAACACAAATAGGAGCAAGTCACCTAGGTATCATATATCCTTAGTGAAAAATCATTTCTAAATGTTACACGAAAATTCCTAATCCTGTCCTCCTCGATTAATCGTACATTTTTTAACATAATTATTAATGACATACTAACGTGTGTATTCAAAGCGTCATGGAAGACGCTCGATATATCAACGCCTCGGCCTGGCTTCTATTCTATTTTTCTCTTATCTGTCGCTCTCGTTACGCTCATTACTTTTCACTATATATAGCTCATCGTATACTACATCATGTCGCGGCTTTGGGACATTCGTTTATTCATTGTTTCTGTTGTCTTCGATGCTTATTCGTAGAGTTTATTGAGATATATTTGCAGGGGCTGCCGAGGATTCGCCTAAAAGAATTTTTCCAAATTAAAAAAAAAGATAGTGATTCACTGCTTCCGGTACGCAGAAAATGTCCCAATTAAAACCCTCGGCAGCCTCTAATCATCGTCATCGTTTAATCGCTTTAGCTCGATTAATCCAATCGCGGCTATCACCATTTATTTTATTTCAATCATCGTTCTCGAGATTTTCTTCAGAACTCTGCACTCACGATAATAGTCAACGACACAAATATCCGGGAAATAATATCCGCGACGAAAGATGTGAAAAAATGTGTCCGCCGCCAAAAACCCGAGACTAAAACGTTTTTTTTTTTATTTATTATTATTGATATTCGCGATAAATATCGCACTATTGAAGTTGAAATTCGGAAAAATGTTAAAGGTATTGCAGATTATGACGAATGGGTTGGGTATGGATTAAAATTGATCGAGATAATAGGTAAAAAAAAAAAAAGATTCGAGTCTAGAAAAGAAGAGGAAAGAAGAATGGAATAACGAGGAATTGAAAAATTGCTAATAAATTAATATACACTGTAGAAGCAGGAGATGCGGCCGCGGTCGCGACGATGATCGATTCGTCTACGGTCGATATAGGCAGCCGTCGGCTCGAAGCCCGTATGGCACGCATCAGCATACCCACCAGCATTCCCACCAAATGCACGAGGAGGAGGGAATCTATGAAACTGCCGATCCTGACAGAGGCTCAAACACTAGGGGCGAAACGCCCGATAGCGAAAGGTATCGGCGAGTATTACAAACAACCCAAACAACAAAATCCGTGAACACTTTTTTTCTCAGTCACTCTCTCTTTTTCTCTCTCTCTCTCTCTATTTCTCTTCTACTCTAAAATATTCAAAAGAAAAAAAAAAAAAAAAAACTGCTTCTATCCATTTGTCTAATCTTCACCCCTCTGTCAACCCTTCTGTGTTAATCCCAAAAACCACACGAGCCAACGTTTCAAGGGAAAAGAGAAATAAGAAAAAAAAAGCAAAGCATCACGGACATTAATTCTCGAAAAAAAAAAATACGAGTCTGCGAGCGAGTTTGGAATCGTCAAAGCACAAAACGAGACGAGAAATATCAGCACGAGAACGAGAAATAAAAATTTGTTTAAAAATCATAACGACCAAGTGTCGATTTGAATAATGAAAATGAGGGATTATGTTATAAACGCGAGTTGCCACACCGCCACAAGTTGTTTCCTTTTTTGCTATTCGTTACTCTCATTGTTCTTGTCATTATTATTATTATTATTATTATTATTGTCGTCGAATTAAATATTATTTGCTGAAATGATAGCGCGGTTCGCTGGCATTGACAATCTCGCACTTTCTCCATTTTTCTATTGTATTTTTGAAAATAATTTTTCGTTTATCGATATTCTCTATCGATTTTATTCTGTCGAGCTGTCTTGTCCTCTCTCTCTCTCTCTCTCTCTCTCTCTCTCTTAATTCTCTCGCATGCGGCATTAGCGTTCGTGTCTATGGTTCACACGCTAGGTACAATTCTGTCTCCATCCTCCAGTTTATTGGGATTATTTTAATAGTATGGACACAAAAATAATAATAAATTTGGCATTTTTCGATAAGTGGGGCTTCGAATTAGTGGATTCAAGTGCATTTCTCATAAGTGCAAGAACCCTTCAATCCTACAACAAAAAAAAACCTATTTCCAGTTAAAAGCCTCAACGTAAATATTACATTTGCGGCTAAATTTTACTCCAAGTTGATTTTAAAAAATCATTTCTTCGTATTAAAATTTTTTTAAAGTCCAAAAAACATCTCAAATGGAATGGAAGACAAAAGCGTACGTAACGGGAGGACTAGTAAAGATCCAACGGGCTCGTATAATCTTGTTATTTTCTAGTGATGCATTTATTCAAGCTCAACATCAAATAGCCCGGTGGACGAGTGAGGAGGAAGGAGGGGTAGGAGGACAAGGAGGACAAGGTTCAAGCATGGGGATCGGAGGGGGTAATGTTGAACATCGTCGAGCCCAAGAGCCGCCACCCCCAACTCTTGGCTTGCAACTCCCAAAATCCGGAAGAGCCGCATCGCCATCGGCCTCATCGGCAGTGGCAGTTGCAGCGAAGGTCATTGCCAAAATGGGCCATCAGGTTATTCATCAGCTGCAGTTCCAGCAGAAGGAGAAGAAGCAACAGCAACAAATAATACTGCCGGCGGAACAACTGCCAATAAAAGAACGCGGCTATTATCCATCCCCGCCCCACACCGACAACGGTCTCGTTCAAGACGAAGAAGACGAAGACGATGACGATGACGATGACGAAGACGATGACAATGGCAACGACGACGACGACGACGACCTTGACGTTGACGACGACGATAATAACGACGACCTGAACTGCAAAGAGAAGAGAATTAAAAACGAGGCCGTTAATGCTCAATCCCATCAAGATATAAAGATATTAAATAATAATGATAAAGAAAATAATGCGAGAAAGAGGATGAAGAGTTTGTTGAAAAACCCCGAGATTAATGACGATACGACGACGATGAGGATGACGATACGTGAAATCGATGTGAATCACTTGCCTAATATTAACAAACACCCTCTAGACGATAAATATAGTCTAGAATGTAACATAATAATGAATAACGGTGGTAAAAAATCGTCGAGCATTGCCACGACGACCGAGTCTCGCGACGACGAGGCTTACGACGACGATTATTTAAGTAAAAATAATACGAGCAACAACACTAGTGATAACGAAAATACTGCCCTACTGCCCCCTTCGCATTTTCCTGAGTACAAGCATTGATAATTATTAATCGATGACAGATAGTGTCGGAAGAGAGAGAGAGAGAGAGACAAAAACGAAGCAGCCAGAAGACAACATCGATTCAAGCTGGACGACGATTATAACAACAACAACAACAACAACATTATTATTATATATATTATTATATAGTGGTGTGATTTAATCTCGAACTCGCATTTTATACTGAATAGTGTAAATAACGATAAACTATAATTGCAACACACACAACAGGTATTAATATTATAATAAAATTAAAATTAATCTATATATATATATACATATATATATATATATATATACATTACATATATATATATATAAGAATGTTTATTAATAAACATTAGTAAAACGAATTTGTTCATACCTTGCTGTACGTTCTTTCGTATTTCTCGCCTTCCCAGCACCGCATTTTTTTATTCACACGATGACGATCCTTCCGGTTTATCCGCTTCTTCGGGGCACTTGTGGGAATTTTGGTAATTGTGGAAAATGCCAAAGTGGCCACGGATATAACGACGAATAAAAGTTCATAAAACACGAATATTCGCGAAAAAAAAAAAACTTGATTACAAGCACGGACTTGCAACCATAATGCTTTTTCGTTTAGAATGCCGTACACCGATAGTAGTTTGTAAAGTGTAGAGAAAGGTTGAACTACTGGGGTGATCATTGCTACGTGCCCCGCGCGACGAATTGTGCCGAAAGATCGCGGTAACGAAAAAAAAAAGTAGTTTAGAGAACAACGAAAATCGAGACGGCAAGTGTAACGGCCAACAGGATCATACTCGAAATTTTCGTTTTATTGTCAATAAAAATCAGCGCCGTCTAACGGTAGTTTTAGATTGGAGAATAGAACTCTACGTTACCGACCCCGTAGAAAAATGTGGCTGCCCGAGGTACATACAGCGGCGTACACGTACACGCTCGACTCTCGTGCGTGTGAGTGGTTCCTACGCGGCCGCCCGAAGTATATACACCGGCGCACACGTACACGCTCGACTCCCGTGCGTGTGGTGGTTCTTACCCGGCCGTCCGAAGTACATACAGCGGCGCACACGTACCGCTCGGCTCTCGTGCGTGCGACTGGTTCTTACGCGGCCGTCCGAAGTACACACAGCAACGCACCGCCACGCTCGGCGGCTCCCGTGTGTGTGATGGTTCCTGCGCGGCCGCAGAGATATATACAGCGGCGCACACGCACACGCTCGGCTCCCGTGCGCATGCGCAGTTCCTACGCCGCGTAGTATGGGTGCGTTGTGCTCTCTCGCTTCTCGCGGCTCCTCCTTGGGTAAACACGCAACAAGTCGAAATATCGTCTCGAGTACAGAAGATACAATATTGTATGCCGAGAGGATATTACGAGATTTTATTTTCAGGTGGTAATTTTAATTGAATTTGATGCTTTTGAGCCGATAGATAACCGGTGCAGTCGCGAGATATCTTCCGATACACTGCGCGCTACTTAAGATAAGATTAGATACAAGAAATATGGGAAAAAAAGGGATGAGCAAAAGTCCACTGGTCAGTTTTAACTTGCAAATAAGGTCATGAACGGAAGCATTTATCATCGTCCAATTACCAAATAATTATACTCTCATGACAATTATTTAACAAACACGTCAAGTCATCGCTCCATTTTAATCCACTTGTTGCTTGGAGTTCAGTCAAAGCCGACGTTTCACTTTCACTCCTGTAATTGAGATCAGAGACAATACCACAATGAGGATCAAAATGCCCAAAAGTACTGGACCATTGGACGTATACAGAAAGCGTGCCACTTTTGATTGGAAGTCTATGAAACTGAATTTGTATGGCGAGCAATGTGTCGATTATCAGGTGAATATAAATAAGTTACTTTATCAGTAAATCAGATATTTATTCCTATTTAGATTTTTTGTTGTTGTAAAAAACTAACAATATAAAAAAGGCAGATGTAAAGTCTCATAAATTAAATGATTCGCTTACCATTTGTTTTTACTGAAATCAATCATGTATTTCTGGATTGTTGAATTTTTTTCTTTTTTTAACTATCCGATTTAACGAGCTAAACAGAAATTCTTACTTCTACTTTATTTTTAGATTAATTGAAATGTCTATTCTATTTTCTATTTTGGTGATTTGTAAAATAAAACTCTATGAGTTCGGTATTGCGAATAAGGACATTTTATTTCCGCTTTACTTTTATTCTAAAGATTTTCTTTTATAGAACCGACTCTTTCGATTAATCGAGACTGAGCCTGTCTTCCGAAAACCCATTAAAACTGAGTTGCTGGATGCAACTCGAAGAAGATGCCTCGCACAAATGAAGTGTCTAGTGGAAAATGATTTTTCGGTGAGATTATTTGTCAATTCATATAAAATATATTTTTTAACGCCTTAATTGAATCAAAGATATCGCAGCAGTACCGACAAACTACGGAATAGCGTAAGTAAATAATGGAATGCATCTCAATTTTATTCCTGTGATTATTATGGATTTTATGTGCAGATTTAGCATTACAAATAATGATAAACGTTGATAAATCAATGTATTTCAGGTGTAAATAAATAGCGAATTTTGTGTGCTAATTTATTTAATTTTTCACAGATTCCCGAGGCAAATGGGTATTTCAATGCAATATTTCCATACGATGGATCACTGCCCATTATCACTGGACTGACGTATGGAATGGTACCCGGAGTAATAATATCTCTGGGCTCAGAAAGGCACTTTGAATATATAGAAAAAATGATGTCTGGAGAAGTAAGCAGAGTCTCTAGTGTCTTGAAAATTTATACGTCACAATTTCTTTGTGAAATTACGGCTTGCATCCCCTTAATAAAGAATTAAGAATCATCCGCTTCCATATTAACAAATTACCTAAATTTACAGTACAAAGGGTGCTTCGCATTGACGGAAATTGGGCACGGCTCAAACGTCAAAGGAATGCGAACAACAGCGACCTACGACCCGAAAACGGAGACTTTTATTCTCAATACTCCAGACTTCGAGGCTGCCAAGTGTTGGGCTGGTTGCCTGGGTAAAAACCCTTTTTTTTCTTGTGTTGGTGATCAATAATTATCGATGAAATTTCAACCCTGCTGAAACAATTGTATTATTATTATTATTACTCTACATATTTATCTTCCCTCTTTGCAGGAAAATTAGCGACTCACGCAATCATTTTCGCTCAGCTACTGACTCCGGATGGCCAAAATCATGGTCTAAATCTCTTCGTAGTTAAGATACGTGACCCCGAAACGATGTTGTCGATGTCCGGAGTAACTGTCGGCGACATGGGCGAGAAAATAGGTTTAAACGGCGTGGACAACGGTTTCGTAATATTCAACAATTATCGAATACCGAGAGAAAATCTTCTTAACAATACGGGAGACGTTACCGCTGAGGGAAATTTCGTCTCGACCTACAAAGATCCAAGCAAAAGATTTGGTACTTGATTCATTTTCATCGATCGATTCGAGTTTTCGTAAATATGAGAATATTTTGCTAAATAATTCTTCATAAATGCAGCTGCTTTTCATGTTGATTGGGATTACTTTTATTTCTCTGAAAAACTGAAAGAAATGTTTTTATAGATTTTTTATTCGGCCCATAAATTTTTATTAAAAGGTGCTTCGCTCGGCGCGCTTTCCATCGGACGAGTCAACATCACCAACATCACTTCCTATTATCTTTCCGCGGCTGTTACCATCGCGCTTCGTTATTGTTTCGTCAGAAAACAATTTGGCCCGGCAAATGGTGAAGAACTTGCTGTTGCCGAATATCAAACTCTGGTACGTTTCTCATAATTTTTTATAAATATCTACCGAAATCCAGTGATAACTAGAAGAAAAATTAAATCAGACGCTGCAGGAAAAACGATCAGACATTTTTTAGATGTAATAATATTAATCGGATATTTGAGCTTTACTCTTCCTGAGGAAATGGGTTCATTTAGTCCTTAAATGCAGATCCCAAGAATTTTCTATAAGACGATCTCAAGATTATTTGAAGCGTGTGAAATTTGTTTATTTTTTTACATTTCAAATTATTCAATTTAATGATTTTTTATATTGCAGAATGCAAGACTAATGCCCCTCGTGGCGATGACGTTCGCCCTCAATATGTTTTCATTCAATTTTATGGCATGGACACGAGACTTCCGCGGAAAAATGTTCACATCTTCGAACAAAAAAGAACTTGGCGCTACTGGATTGGAAATTCACGCTCTGTCGTCCGCAACGAAGCCACTTTGCTCTTGGTTGGTCCGAGATGCCATGCAAGAATGCAGGGAAGCTTGCGGCGGTCACGGCTATCTTAAAGGTACAAGCTTTTTTAGATAATTATAAAAACGGCATATTTTCATATTCTTGCAATTGAGCAGTTTTTGCTTATTCGTTATTATTCGTCAGTTTCGCGTCTGGGAGATTTGAGAAACAATCACGAAGCCAACTGCACTTACGAGGGGGAGAATAGTGTGCTGATCCAACAATCGAGCAATTGGCTGTTGAGCCTGTGGCCCAAAATTGTCAAAGGCGAGCCTGTGGAATCGTCTTTAGGCTCCGTAGATTTTTTGCCCAATGCCAAAACCATTTTGCAACGAAAATTCGCGGCGAGAAGCCTCGACGAAGCCATCGCGCCCGAAAAACTTAAGGAAACGTTCGAATGGCTGGTCTGTTATTATCTGGAGAGAACACAACAACGACTCGAAGAGCTTAAAGTTAGCGGACTCGATGATTTCAGCTGCAAAAATGATTCGCAGATGTTCTTTGCTAGAACTTTGACTCTCGTTTACGGAGAGGTAAGTGATTATTGTTTCACGCAGAAATCACATATTCTTGACGCTTTTTTTTTAATTTCACATTTTAACAAAGGCTAAATTAACAGGGAATGTTTTATTTGAGTTGATTTCTGTTACAGCGAGCGGTTTTCACCAACTTTGTCCAAGAACTACAGAATCCCAAGTGGAAACCAGAGGAACGAGCAGTTTTGCGCAAATTGTGTTCGCTTTTCGGTGCCTCGTTACTCGAAAAACGATTGGGCGATCTTTACAGCGGTGGTTATGCATCGAGTGACTCGGGTTTGAGCGAATATCTCCGGCAGGGCATAATCGGCCTCTCGAGGGAACTCGTCGACGAAGCGATGGCCCTCGTTGATGTTTTCTCACCGCCAGATTGCATTTTGCAGTCGCCTCTTGGAATGGCCGATGGAAAAGTATAACGATCTTTCGATATTCAATGCCCTCTAAAAACGCAACATAAATTTCTCAACATTCTACGCCAAAAAAATATGTTTTTACATGACACGATGTGTACAAAAAATTTATTCGTTACTTTTTCTTTCGATAATCCTTTACTATTGCTTTGCTCGCAGGTTTACGAACATTTGGAGGCTGCCATACTTGGCGACAAAGAGAATACGGAACGTCCATCGTGGTGGAGGGAAATGCTTCCGTCGAAGCTCTAAAAAATCGAAATTTACCTGATGGGATTTGCAATTTTACAAACTAAATATTTTTATACTTCACTATTGTGGTCGGATTTTTGCCATTTTTAAAAGAATATTTTATACTTACGAAGGGCTCAAAGACAATGGAATATATTTAGAGAATACTCAAACCTAGTCGAAATATACGATGATTTGGAATAAAGAAATTGGCTTATTTTGTTTGAAAAATATGATTCTGTATTGTAGAAAGTTTAGGTTATCCCATAGTAGTATTGTCATTATTTAATCGTCATTCGCTGGCTCGCCGGGAGCTTTTTAGTGTGTCCAAAGAAGACTTCCATTTTCCTGGAGCTTTATGCGGCCCGTAGCCAAGTGTTTTAGCGCTCTGGGAAATGCTCGGTGTTCCGCGACTTTCACCCTCTCTTGGAGTGTCTCCACAGTGTCGTTGGGCAGAACTGGAACTGCCTCTTGTTCGATTATCGCCCCGGAATCAATCTCCACCTAGAAGTGTAAAGAATTATTATTTGAACTGGATTTTCTTTTAGATAAATTATAATGCTAGTTTATCCAGACGAGATTTAAAAATTTAGACCCAGTCTAGAAAAATATATAATCACCTCGACGAAATGAACGGTGCATCCAGTAACCCGCACTCCTGCCTCGAGTGCGTCTTTGTGAGCGTGAGCGCCCTTAAAAGACGGCAATAATGCAGGATGAACGTTCAACAACGCTCCCTTCCATCTTTTCACAAACTTTTCCGATAGTATTCGCATAAATCCTGCTAAACAGACGATTTCCACGCCGGAAGCCTCGAGTTCTTTGATCATTACTTCGTCAAACGCTTCTCGACTTGGATAATCTGTGTGTTTCACCACCTGAAAATGAATCGGAGCTTATCAGGAATTTTTCAAGCATAAGTTTTACATGTACGAAATTAAAGGTTTTAAAACCAGAAGAAACATCGATATTTCATAATAAAGATTTCATAATAAATAATCTTACAATTGTCCTTATTCCTGCTCTCTCGGCTCGCTTTAATCCTTCGACGTTCGGTTTGTTGGAAATAACGAGAACAATTTCCGCTCCGATATGTTGCAAAGGATCTCGCGTGGCGTCGATGAGAGCTTGAAGATTAGTGCCACTGCCTGAAATGAGAACTCCTACTTTTTTCGTCGGTTTTGCCAGATTTTCGACGAGGGAAGGAACGTGTTTACGCATATGCCGTTCAAGCGCCTCGGGAAATCCTTGCACGTTAACTCTCTTCTCGTTTCCCTTGTGAGCATTTACTTTGCCGATTACTACTGGCTTTTCGTTTGCCAGTAAATCTACAACTTTCTTTTCGTGCTCCGGCGAACAAATCAAAACAGCGCCGAGTCCGCAATTGAATGTTTTCAGCATTTCCGGTTCGTTTACACCTCCTAAAAAATAAAATACCAAATTCTTCAGATAAAACAATATTAAGGACCCTAAAAAACTTCATATTAGTTAAATCAGTTTGGAAAGTAAATTGTTTGTACAAATTTAAGAGTTTTAGGAGCATCGACTCTCTTAAAAAACGTCTAATCGATCAAATCAATGGTACCTAAAGTCGCGAGCCATCCGAAAACTGGCAAAATGTTCCAGGCGTTCGCGTTTATTGTTACGCCAGTTGAATCCGGCAAAACTCTTGGAATATTTTCCGTGAGACCTCCGCCGGTTATGTGAGCGAAGCCCTTGACCAAATTTGTTCTCAGGGCTGGAATAACTCCCTTTGTGTAGATTTTTGTTGGTTCCAGCAATTCTTCACCTGTAAAAATTTTCACGGAAAAAAATGCCCGCGTTTTTATAACAGAATACTCAAGATGAAAAATCTAAAATCTCGAGGGAAGTAGTTTAGAAAAAATGTTCCCTGTGAATAAAATTACGTACGTAAAAACGTTTAAGGATATTTAGTACGAAATTTTATGGAAATCAGACAGAGGCATTTAATTTTTGCAAGGTTCTATTTTGAAATAACGACTCGTGTAATTACCGATAGTTTTTCCTGTTTCGGAGAAAGGCGCGGGATCGCTGAGCTTTTTACCCGCGAGTTTCAAAATCTTTCGGACTAAACTGAAGCCGTTGCTGTGAACGCCGCTTGAAGGGAGACCTATAATCGTATCTCCAGGCTTAATTTCACTACTACGAGGCATCAGATCATTACGTTCAACAGCTCCCACCGCAAAACCTGCCAAATCATATTCTCCATCTGGGTACATGTCCGGCATTTCTGCTGTTTCTCCACCGACCTAAAAAAAACAGAAATAAAAGAGTCAAGTCAAGAACTAGGAAAATTAGTTGCTTGCTTTTATTTTTCGTGTGCAGGGCAAAAACTATTGCACACTATCTCCGTACTTACACATAAAGGTCGATTTTTGTAAATTAATATAAAAGAAACGATAAAATTGTGTTTTTGAATTACCAGGGCGCAACCAGCACGTTTGCATCCTTCAACAACTCCGGAAACGACTTCAGCGGCCACAGCTACGTCCAATCTTCCGCATGCAAAATAATCAAGGAAGAAAAGAGGTTCGGCTCCATGAGCAAGAACATCGTTTACGCACATCGCGACGAGATCGATTCCCACGGAGTTGTGTTTTCCGCATTCCATAGCGATCTACAAGATAATAGGTAAAAACATTACATAAATTATGCAATTATTATACGAATGATTTGAAAATATCGGGCAAATCATTAAAAATTATTCGGTAAATAATGAATTTAGCAATAATTGGTATACGTGAGTAGAATTACTTTAAGTTTGGTGCCAACGCCATCGGTTCCCGAAACGAGAAGAGGATCTTTGTATCCCGCTGCTTTTGCGTCGAAGAGACCACCGAAACCTCCGATAGATCCTAAAACTCCGGAGCGTTTGGTCGAAGAAACCAGAGATTTAATCGTCGATACCAAAGAATCACCAGCTTCGATATCCACTCCGCTGCTTTTGTACGATAATTTTCCCGAACGCAATATCGATCTTGCGATTCCCTTATGAGCAATGTCCGTTCTAAATTGTTTTCCGTCGAAAGAAATTTTCCGGGCTGCCGCCGTTGCTTTCGCAGCCGCCAATTCCAGCGAAGGTGCCAAAGCTGTCGTTATTAACACTCTTCCACCTGCAAATACAATTTTGTCTATTACGTAAGATGACGATTCTCACTAAAAAAATTTGATTTAGTTAGAGTTTCTCTCATTTTAGATAGAAATCTTTCAAATCAGTAACTAAAAATCGTTTAAATTCCTTTAAATGAATTTTTACCGTTTGTGAGTAGTTTCTGATCAGGGGATCGGCTAGTCCCACTGTGAAAAACGTAATGATCCTTCCTCGAGGCGACTTCTTCAACGCCTTCAATCACTTGGCCCTTCGACGACGTTTCCGGATATCCTCTCGACGCCAAAATTACTCCAGCGGCAAATCTGTCCGAGTGCCAAGAAGTCGGACATTCCGAAAGATTTCCTTTGCAGCAGGCGAGCATAATTTCGAAGAGATCCGAATTAAGCAGTGGCATTATTATCTGCGTTTCGGGATCGCCGAATCGGCAGTTAAATTCGAGAACCTTGGGTCCATTTTTCGTGAGCATTAAGCCGGCATAAAGCACACCGACGTAAGGAATTCCGTCCTTTTTCAGTCCTTGGACCGCTCGTTCTACTACTAATTTTTCCACGACTTCGCGATCGTTTTCGCTGAGCAAATGGCAAGGACCATAGGCGCCCATGCCTCCGGTATTTGGTCCCAGATCTCCGTCGAAGATCCTCTTGTGATCTTGGGTCGGTGGCATTATCTTGACGCTTTTACCTGCAAATTAAGGGAATTCGTGAGTTTACCTTGAAAAGCGTATAATTTGTTGAGTAAGAGATTAAAGCATAGAGTCTTTAACTTTGGTGGATAATAAATAAGTTTTGAGAATAAAAAGTGCAGCTTCGTTGTCCAATTAATTTCATAATAGATAAATAAAATAAATAGTTGAATATGCATTTTTCTTACCGTCTGTGAATACCAACAGAGAAACTTCTTCGCCTTCGAGTAACTCCTCGACCACAACTATTTCACCGGCTTTGCCAAATTTCTTATCGGTGAGAATCTCGTCGATAGCTTTGCAAGCTTCGTCGGTATCTTTTGCCACTACGACGCCTTTTCCTGCAGCTAAACCAGAAGCTTTGATGACCAATGCCGGAAATGGTGATCTGTAGACAAACGAAGGAAAACAAATCGGTTATTTTATATTATTTTACTAATGATCTCGTTGCTAATTGTGCAAGAAAAAAAGAAAATAAAATAAGACAAACTCTTTAACAAATTTTTTCGCTTCACCGGCAGTCGTGAAAGCCTTCCACTTGGCCGTGGGAATATCGTGACGATCCATAAACGATTTTGCCCAATCTTTATCGGCCTCGATTCTTGCCCCAGCTTTTCCCGGTCCAAAACAGAAAATTCCGACATTATTGAGCTCATCCGCTATTCCATTCGCCAAATACTCCTCCGGTCCCACTATCACTAGATTTACTCCCTCAGTTTTGCTCCATTTCGCCACTTCCTGACATTTATTTAAAGAAAGAAAAAGTCATTCAAATTATTTAAAAAAATAAACACGTCGATAAAATTGTGTTACAAAAAATAACATTCTAATCAAATGTATCTTTTAAATAAAAATTGTCATTAAATTTATTTACAAAAACATATTTTAAGTTTGTTTATAAAATACAAATATGAAACCAATGTATTTTAATGTGCAAACAAAGTTGATACATTTTACAACTTCTCACCTTGTTGTCCTTTACGTTTAAGTTAACGAGAGTGACTTTATCAACTTCAGCTATTCCGGTATTTCCTGGAGAAACGTAGATTCGCTTCACCTGTAAAAAAATTAAATAAAAATAATTACAAGGGTAAAAACCAAATCGACTGGCTTGTACGAAATAAATAAAAATGTACTTTGGGCGATTGTGCAAGTTTCCAGCATATCGCGTGTTCCCTTCCACCGCCGCCTATCACCAGAACAGTATGCTCCATTTTTTCTGCAACGAAAACACAGTAAATTAACACATTTTTCTAAGCCGCTTTTCTCAGCGTTTTCCAACATTTTAACACAAAACTCTGGAAATAAATGTTTTTTTTTTTTTCACAAAGTT
Organism: Clistopyga incitator; assembly: GCA_947507545.1. NCBI lineage: Eukaryota > Metazoa > Arthropoda > Insecta > Hymenoptera > Ichneumonidae > Clistopyga > Clistopyga incitator. The sequence goes on along the minus strand of OX382188.1, from coordinate 368,284 downwards.
CCCTCAACGACAAACTGAAATACCAAAAATACTGAAATCTTCTCTTAAGGTTAAACACTATATTTTCTAGAGCTAATAAAATTTCTCAAAAATTGAGATAAACAATTTCTCACCAAAGAAACAACTCAATTATTTTCACTTCGGGGACTCGATCGACGAACCACGTGTTGCTCACTCTTAACAAAGCACTCCTAATTCTCTCTCTCTCTCTTTCTAATCGGAATACCAGCAGATTATTGGCTCAGCACCGACAGATTGTCATCACACAATCAACAACAGGTGTCCACCGATTTACGACTTACTAAATATTTTCGCTGAGCTAACAAATCACGACGTGATCGTTCTCCGAGCTATTTTACAATGCGTTACACGCTCAAAATCTCTCTCACTTCGCGGGGGTTGATCTCTCGGAGAGTTTATCATTTTCCGATGACACTCGCTTGACCCAACGAAACAAACATCACGCAATTTTCACCAAATCACGAGACTCGTCAAGCACCAAAATTCGCTCTTTTTATTACCGACGTTTTAGTCATTTTTATAACAAATTATACATATATTCACAATCAAATGTTACGATCGGAATTATTAAAATTGTTTGGTTCCTGAGAAAATAGAAAAGCAATTTTTAATAATGCGGATATATTGAGAATTATTTTTTTAATTACCTATTTACACGTTTTTAATTAAATATCCACTGATTTGTGAATTTTTATTTTTCATGTATATGTGATTTTCAAAAATATTTCACGCGTCTTTTATTTGATTGTGTGTGAGAAATGTTAAAAAAGCCATTGATTTTTCATATACTTTTGTAAAATGATTTCATGTTACATTTAACACTTAGGAGTGTTAAACAAAAATAATAAAAAAAAATGTATAAAAAAATCCTGTGTGGTGGAGAAAAGCAGCGGGTTAATTTTTAGAAAATAAATACACAAAGTCGTGTAGGAGGCTTTGCATGAATATTTTTAATTTTTTTTTCTGGAATCTCGAAGGCCGCGAGGTCACGAGCGTCATTACAACAGTCCGTTATCATTATCGCTGTTGAAACCTGAGAATATTTATTGACGCTTATATTGCGAGAAGGAAAACATGCCGCGTGAAGTTGCGTCACTTTGACAAGTTTTTGTTTAAACAAAACGTCAGATATTTGCAACGTTTTTGTTGTTCCCACAAGAGGCACAATATTTAAATATGTATCTCGTGAAAAATCGACTATCCGAGATATGTTAAAGAGAAAATGTTTGTCGATCGGTCGCTCCTTCATTTATTCTCCTTTAATCGCGAGATTCGCCTGTGGAAAAACTCCAGCGACGGGCAAAAAATCACCATTTCCGCCTGCCGATGTAGCCGCGGATGCTGCGAGCGCTGATCAATGCAAACGATCTTCGAAGTCTCCGGTCGATTATCTATCAATTATATTAAAGAAAAATTATCAGTGAGTATCGATTTTAAAAAAAAATAATAATGTATGGAAAATCAGGCTGAGAAAAAACCTGCAATCAAAACGGTCCGTGTGTATCGATGGAACCCAGAGAAAAAACAGAAAGCACATGTGCAGCAATTTTCCGTCGATCTGAACGATTGCGGTACGATGGTCCTCGATGTCCTCATAAAGATCAAGGATAAGCACGACACCAGTCTTTCCTTTCGGCGATCCTGTCGCGAAGGCATCTGCGGTAGTTGCGCTATGAACATCAACGGCGTTAATGGACTGGCCTGTATAACGTGAGAAATGAGAACAATTAATAAATTGTGAAAATGTCAGAGTTCGGGAAAATATTTTCACCGGAGAATATAATTTCTCATCGATTTTTACAATTGAAAGAGTTTGCGTTTCCGCAGAAAGGTGACTCAAGATCTGGGAAAGCCTCTGATCATCTATCCTCTGCCGCACGCTTACGTTATTCGAGACTTGGTACCGGATATGACACTGTTTCTCGATCAGTATAAGATGATAGATCCCTATTTGAAACGCAAGCACGACGGCGGCCTAACCGGAACCCGGCAATTGTTGCAAAGCGAAAGGGACCGAAAAAAAATCGACGGTCTTTACGAATGCATTCTCTGCGGTTGTTGCACTTTCGCATGTCCGCCTTACTGGTGGACCGGCGACAAATATCTCGGTCCCGCTGTTCTTTTACAGGTATCCTTTGCGTTTGATGATCGAAAGTACTCTCTTTTTGAGTGACAAATATGCTACTAAGATTTAAATAAAAAACGTATAATCCGAATTGTTGAAATTTTAGGCGTACAGATGGATCATCGATTCCAGGGATCAAGCTCATCAAGAACGACTCGCCAAATTCAGGGACTTTTACTCCGTTTTTCGCTGCCACACAATCTTCAATTGTACAAAAACGTGTCCAAAGGTCTTTCTTCGAAATATTTATTTAAATCTGTGTAGATTTGGGGCTCGAAAACAGGTCGATTTTGACTATTTCATACTGATATTGAATATTTGCGTAGTCTTTCGAATATCAAGCACAAAAAAAATATCCTTTTAGTTCCACAAAAGAAATTTGGACCTTTTGTCGGGCTTCTCGGTAAATGTCTCCTCTTAAAAATGTTAGTCTTTTGTTATGCACTTCATAATTTTTCAAGAAAACTTTTGTGCGAAAAGGGACTGAATCCAGGCCGCGCCGTGGCTCAGATAAAAAGATTGGTGGTCGGACTTGCGAAGAAGGACAAACCAGACATGGAAAATCCTTCGGCAGATCCTTGTGGAAAGCCTCAAACGCCCCAAGTTTCCGATTGCCCCTGATTCCCTTCAAATTCGTTATTCCACCAAAAACGCGCCGAGGAATTACCGTTTTCTCTATAGAATTAGAAACATTCGATAATGTGTCAACGACAAGTAAAAAATATTTATTTCTCTTTTCACTATTAAATACAATACGTCCCTCTGAAAATATCAACGTTTTTGAGCTTATTAAGTCGATCGTTCCGATAAACTATTATTATTTTCTCTTTGTTTATATGTTATCATCGTTTTTCGAGACATTTAGCTTGTCTCTTATCTATCTACATGACTATTATCACACAAAAGTTGTCAGGTAATTGTCAGCATTCGCGCGTAATCGCGCTTCAAACACTCTCAAGTCAAAAGGGAGAATAACGAAAATAATCCTCGTATTTCAGGCGCAATATTGTTCTCAAAGTGCTGGAAAAAAATCCTGGCAAACACTAAATGCAGAGGCAGCAAAAATGTGCAAATGAAAAACCCTTCAAATTATTATCCGTCAAAGTGAGTCATAAAAAAAAAAGTATTAATATTGAAATAATCAACAATTTTGCGGTATTATATCCGAAAGAATATTCGAATATTTTCCAGAATAGCTATTTGAATGGTCACCGAATAAATTCAACGAGCATCCAAATTATTGGCATAATTAGCAATAATAATAATAATAATTGTAATAGTTATAATAATTCGAGGAGTTTTTTAGTGAGCAAATACTTTGTAAAAAATTGCCTAATCGCTTCGCAGGGTGCCCAACACTTTTTTATAGCCAAAAAGCACCTGTTTTTTCTCTCTCCTTTCTCTTTGTCTCTTTAGTCAAGGTAATTTTACGATCACGCGGTTTTTTTGTTTCTGTCGCCTCGTTTATTCGTGACGCGTTCGTTTTGCGACCGGTCCTGGGGCCCCGAAAACGTGGCCGTTGCTGTTTCCCGGCTTTCTTTGCTGTCGATACATCGGCATCATGTTCTCGTCGCCGTTTACGTTGATAAGCGCGTCGACTATTTCTCTCATTTCGCGATCCTGCAGCCACGGATGCAACAAAACTTGCTTTATGGTGATCCTTTTTTTCGGATCAACCGTGAGCATACGCTTTATCTGCAAAAGAATTCATTGAATGAAAAAAATAGAGAATAAAAAACGGAAAAAGAAAATAGGTGAATGACTTACGAGATCTTGAGCTTTCGCCGAGACGCGGCCAAACATTCTTGTTGGAAATCGATAAACTCCTTTGATTATTTGCTCCTGAAGCGTGATCTCGCAGTTTCCGGTAGAAAATGGAACGTATCCGCTCAAGCAAACGTAAAGAATGACGCCCAAACTCCAGACATCCACTTGATTGGTGTAACACCCTTTCCCGCTCGTCATCAAAACTTCTGGAGCTACGTACATCGGAGTGCCACAAAAAGTGCGCATCATTGTTTCTGTGTCGACCAACTTCGAGAGACCAAAATCCGAGACTTTTACCAACGGATATTCACGAGCGTCGGCCAGTAGAATATTCTCCGGCTGAAATACAAATTGAAATGTAAAAACTCTTCTCGCAACACAAACATAACATGTTGAGGGAAGTTTCAAAATTTTTGAGCAGGAAAATTCTTCAATAAAAAAATGTGGAAAACCTTCAAATCTCTGTGCGTGATTCCTCGATCGTGGAGATAATGAACGGCTAATACAACTTGATAAAATATTAATTTCGCGCATTTTTCCGACAATCCGCCGTTTCCTTTGCGAATCCGTTCGAAAAGTTCACCGCCTTCCATCAACTCGAGAACAATGTACACCGTTGACGGTGTGTCGATTATTTCTTCCATTCGTATAATACACGGCTGGAAAAAAAAACAAAAAAATGAGATATTCAATCACTCGCGAAGATTTTGTAAAAATAATTGGGACAAATGAAAATGCTGCGTTTTGGGATATACTCACGTGCCTTAAGGCCTTCAGTATTCTCACTTCGTTCATTATTTTATCCGGATCATTCATCGCGTTTCGATTGTTACTGGCGAAACTCTTTTTCGTTATCATTTTCATGGCGAACCTCTTGTTGCCAAACTTACTGTAAACAAGTTTGACTTCGCCGCACGCGCCGGTACCCAATACACGAGATACGGCGTATTTCGACTTTAATTCGTGTGGCAAACCGGTGCCTTCGAATTCGTTGTTGCCCATGAAAGTGTAAACTGAAAGTACACAAAATTTCTTTACAATAACAAAAAAACAACTTTCAAACATCTCCGTACATCAGATATTCTTGTTGTTTTTTTAAAAATAAATTATATCGATCTATGGATAAGAATTGTGATTGCTACCTTGAAAAAATGGCTGTGCCAGTGCTATAACATCATTATTTTCAAGCATGATTCTGTTTCCTTTGCCCACAAGCTGCTCATTGACGTAAGTACCATTGTGGCTCAAATCTTCGAGATAAACAGCTTTATCTCCGTTCTCGTGAGTAACCCTGACGATTCTTAGATGTATTTTGCTTACGACGCTCAGCCACTTTGGATTTAGGCCAGTTTTCATGACGTTGATGTCACACGAATCCTGACGTCCGAGAGTGTAAGAATCTCCCGTCATTTCTGTGACAAAAAGTCAATCGTCGCATAAATATTATAAGCGTAGTTAGAAATCATTTGGAAGTTTATTATTATAAATGTGCTATATTAGCCATTCGTTGCTCCGATCTCCGCCCGACAAATTAAACAAAACCCATGGAACTCACTGAGTTTCGAAAATTCGGGTTTATTGGGGCACAGTCGACCCCAGACAGTCGGTGGCTTCATGGACTTCACCTCCTGGGACTGCGTGAGCGTAATGTCCTCAGCATTTTGTGTGTCCGGCAAAGTGAGAGGCATTGCTTCGTCCTGGAATTCCATTCTCCTTCTCGTATCCGAATAAATCGCAACGAAATCGTGACGAAGCTTTCGATCGAAGTAAAAATTTCACAGACTAAAAAAAAAAAACGTAGCAGGAAACGAGAAGCGCTGTGCTAACCCATAATTATAGATCGTAAACGACGCGACAAAATCGATAGCGATCGAGAATTTCCGAAAGAATTGTCGAAGAAGAGGAAGAAAAATGGAATAACAACGCAAAACTACGAAGCGGATAGCCGAGGTTTGGGTTAAACCGCGTGAGTCGAATAACCGTTGGATTACAAATATTTTCGTTCGCGATGATCGAGCGTCGAATTTGTCACGTTTCGGCAAGATCGCCGCGTGTTTCTGTAGAAATCAACCGGCGTAATTCATAATAATCATAATAAAAACAACAGTGCCAACGAAAGTGGCCCCAAAAACAGTTTGCCGCACTCGCGTTCAATTTCGCGCTCGCGATTGGTCCATTTTTGTGAGGGACGGCCCGGAGGATAATGGATTTGGCCAATCGGAGAGATTGTTTTTTCTTTCACGTGTTCTGATTGGCCGATTTTCTAAAGCCGCTGCTGCAGCGACGACAACTCTTTGAATTGTTATTTTTATTGTTTTGAAAAAAAGAAAAAAAAAAGACAAATCATTGCTGAAGTATATTGCTTTATATAATTAAATTAACTTCAATTATTACACCGACATTTGGTTATAACAGTTCACTTTTTATCCCAATTCTGCCGCTTGAGTAACTGCTGGAACAAATTGTGTATCACACACACACAATTGTCAAAACCCGTCGCGCATTGCGTTTCCGTTGTGAAGCACCCTTAAAGCTCCTCGAGGTTCGCGGCGGTGGTGGGGATAATTACGAGAGGAGGAGGGGATGAGAAACGAGCCGTGAAATATATTTCTCGAGGCGCTTTTGCTATCGAGGCTACGTTCTCGCGAGCGTCGATTGGTCGCGCGTTCAAAATGTTGGTTATTGCGGGTGATGCCGTGCCGATGTTGTGACGTTAAAGATTTTTATCGTCGCTTGTACAGCGTGTACGTACGTACGTCTTGATCGAGGATTATTCGGAGCGTCGATCGAGCGCTAATCACTCGTCACTAACGCCGAGATGAGCTCGGTGAGTTTGCCTCTTTACCCTTTTTCTTCCATCCGCGTTCGAACCAACGAGAATATTCATTTCCTCACTAACGGCTCTTGTTTACCTCCGCCGAATCGCTACCTTCTATTATCACCCTCCAAACTCACCAAATTCCGTCTATATTCCACATTCCGCATTCGTTTTCAATCGAAACACAACAAAAACAAAAAACGCAATCCAATTCACCAACGAAATTCCCCGAGGGTCCCAAAAAATACTCATTTTTTAAGCAAATTATTATTTACGTCGTTTGTAACAAATATCTCATTTTTCAACCAAAACAGAATCTATGTCTTCTCAAAAGTCTCTATGCATTTGCGCAGGATCCTAAAATTTACGAATAGCACAATGAATACCACTTTTGCAGATATCAAACGTGGAGAATCTTTCGCCACAAATTATAAGACAAGTGGCCAAGGAAATGGGCGAATTGGCCACTCAGCCTCCCGAAGGAATCAGAGTCATTTTGAACGAAGAGGACGTTACCGACATTCAGGCTGTCATCGAAGGACCCGGTGAGCGATATCGGCGTCGAAATCGAGGTTTTCCGATTTTTCTGCTTCGTGGAAAATGGTATTAACGAGATCTTATGCGCAGCTGGCACTCCTTATGCCGACGGATACTTCAGAGTCAAACTGGCGCTTGGAAAAGACTTTCCTCAAGGTCCTCCTAAGGCTTTCTTCCTCACCAAAATCTTCCACCCGAATGTGGCGAAGAACGGCGAGATTTGCGTCAATACACTGAAGAAGGACTGGAAGTCTGACTTAGGAATCAAACACATACTTCTGGTGAGTCGGGAAATGACGAGAAATAATATTTGGATTAATCGCACTGAGATTACCTTCGATGTTAGTCATTTTTCCTTTCTGTACAAAAATCTTTGTTTTTATCACAAATTTCTTTTTATTTATCAAGGATATAACGAAAATTGTGACGCATCTGTGACTTTTTTGTTAATCTATACATTATTTTATCAATATTGTAAAATATTTCACATGAATAGTTCAAACAAATATAGAATTTTACCTGTAATCAATGTACTTCGATAAAAAATTTTTTTTCCATGATTACTTAGTCGGTAAATCAAACTAAAGTTAGAATTTCATTCGGATTGTCTTCTCGAATGATTTTATTAAATCAACAGACAGTCAAGTGCCTACTGATCGTACCGAATGCCGAATCAGCGTTGAACGAAGAAGCGGGAAAGATGCTCCTCGAGAGGTACGACGATTACTCGGAGAGAGCGAAGATGATGACGGAAATCCACGCGCAGGTGAGAAGTCCAGAAAGATAAGGATTTAAAAACCAAAAATTGCACGAATAAAAGTGAAAATCCGTCTTTTGAGCCAAAGATAGTATTTTATTTCACTCGGTGCGATAATGGATGTTTAGCTTACCCTAAAAAGTGAAATTTGAAAATACTTGGAATCGGTAATCTTTTTCCAGGGTGGTGGAAAAGGCAGCAAAGCGGGTCTTGAGAGTTGCGCATCCTCGGACGTCTGTGGTCCTCTACCGAAGAAACACGCGGGCGACAAAAAGCTTGCAGCGGAAAAGAAAAAGCTTATGAAGGAAAAGAAACGAACACTCAAACGATTATAAAAACCGACACTCCACAACAAGACACACACACACACAAAACACCTCGCTCACCCTCTTCTCGAATCGCACCCTTTCCACTCTTTTTACTTTACCTTACTCCAAAACTTTTCCCGTGGGCAAAACAAACAAAAACACACAGATCTAACTACACTTTTCTTCCTCATGTTGTACACAGTAATTTCGTGATAGTAAAAGAAAGAAAAGATGAAGAAAAAGAAAAAAAAAAAACGAAGAAGAAATTTATTACCTAAAGACGACTGACTCGCTATCGATTAAGTAAAATTAGGTACTGTAGAGGCGTTAGTTTTCACCAAGTGATAAGATACGTGCATTGTTTAGATACGATCTACGAACAAATGAATTTTCCATTCGTCGTGTGTTTTCCATCTTCCCGCGTTAGTCGTGCAACTACCACCCGAGTTTCGCGCGAGGCTAATTCCCGAAATCCAACGAAGAAACGTTTCATGAAATCTCGGTGCTTCGGGCCTCCGCGAATCTAGCAAATATTTTTACATCCGTGTACAAAATAAATGTAATGATAACAAATTAGATGATTATTTAGATGGAATAAATGCTTTCTCATTAACCATTCTAAAGTGTACTCATTCAACGCGTGTTCCTATTCCCATAACCGAATGGATTTGAATTTGACGCCTCTTATATTGTTTATGAATAAATCAATCTCAAAAGAACTTTCGCATTTCTTTTGCTGGATAAGATGAGAGCACCTAAAACTTAGGATGCACATTTTGTTCAGGAAGGTTTAATAAATCATCATAGAGAACGGATAAATTCTCCTTTATTTATTTCTCAAATTAGATCGTTATTTTTTGTTTTCTTCTCTCTCTTTTTTTTTTGCACTTTTCAGTCTTCAGGCTACCAGTTAGTAGCTGTTTTCTCGTACGCATTTTGTGCATACGAGACGCTCATTGAGCGGGTCATATTCGCCCTGTTAATTCCACCATAAGTGACTGTGCGAAGCACAATATTTTTCTTACACGAATGGCTAATTGTATTGAATTTCAAGTCCGTCAAACACGCCGGAGATTCGCCAATTTCGTGACTAGTTTTCTCTTTAAATTTCTTTGTTTTTTTTTTTAAACATTACAGATCGCTATGTCAATCACAGCCTTATGTCCAACTACAGTAAAACTACAAAAGAATTAAAAACGATATTAGGTAGGTTTAAGCGCGTATTTATCGCACGTGTCCTGAAAAATCATCGTCCTCCTCTCGTACTCTTAATCACACACAAGTCGATTGATGCACACAAATGATTTTTGAACACCTGTTGAAGATGAATTCTTGTATTTTTTTGTTTACTTTTTTCCAAATTGGTGGTCGCACACGCACGGAGGTAATTACATACAAAATTCATACAGTCTTTATGAATATAGTCAATAACCATAGAGTTCCTTTGCTTTTTTTCTTTTTCGTACTTGTTTCGTCTTGGATCAATTATCGATTAAAAAAAAAAAACGAACATTGTTTTCACTCGTTGGTTCCTTTTTCGTTAGTAGACACAATATTCACGCGGTGCGCGAAAAAACTTCAAAGGAGTGTACGCGTCGCTTGTAAATCGTAAAAAGAAATAAATTCAAGAGAAAATAAACCGAGAAAATAGTTTTCGCGTCTCGGCTCGCACTTCTCGTTTCTTCCAACATTAAACGATTTAATTATCTTTTCTTTTGTTTTTCTTCATTGATTAAACTTAATTATATGTTACAATCGTTTTTGTCTTGTTTGTGTGGGGGAAACGAATGGGAAACACTGCTTCGCGAGAGCAAAATCGAGATTGAGTTTATTATACCGTAGATAAGGCTAAGGATTATCGCTCTATCGATGGTAGCGCTTCGAAAATTTGGCGCTGTTACTTGACTTCCTTCACGTACGCCTCCAACTCAGCGTCCAACTCCTCCGCTGTCGGTGTCTTTGCCGGCGTTCGGGCGGTTCCTCCTCGGCCACCGCCGCCACCTCGTCTTCCCGCTCCGCGACCTTGAATCACGAAATCAATATTTTCATCGATATTTACCCTGGTAAATATGGTATAATTGGAATATTGCATTACTCGATAACGAAAATTTATGAGATAGGATACTGTAATTTTATAGTAATTTTTTTAAATCATTGCAGTCTCACTACTTATAGTTTCAAAAAGCTTTCAAGGCAAAAAAGAGCAGCTACGCTTTTCACGGTTATCAGCTAATGCGATGCTTTCTTTGTCAGTTCTGGAAACCGGAGGAAATTACGTAACTAAATTTCGTACGCCAATTGTATGAATAGCGCGTAGTCTCTTTCCATAAATTGAGGTGATAAGTTAGTGATTCGCATAGATAAATGAATTTAGCGAATAATCTACTGGAATATATCAAAATAGCGCAAGGTGATCGTCATTAATGCATGCTCTGTAATTTACTTCATTGCCGATAGGGCAAAATGTTTGAGAGAAAAGTTTATGATGAACAATTGAGGGAGAAATTACCTCTGACCGCGGAACCAGTGCCTCGTGTTCCTCTGAATCGTGCCGGCTGTGATCTCTGTGGGAAAGTGTTTCCGGCGAGTCTGGATCCCGCTCGGATAGATGTTGTGACCGGAAGTTCGGAAGTTGCGACCTGGATATTCATTTCGCGGCCTGGAAAAATCGTAATCGAGTGTAATGGTCGATAAAGGGCAAAGGAAATAGGGAAAAACGGCAAAGTTTAACATTGATTTTCTTACCGTCGAGCGGTACACCGTTGTACTGCTTCATGGCTTTAATAGCATCGGCCCTCCTCTCAAAAATAACATCGGCAGAGCCGAGAGATCTGCCTGATCTGTCGTAGTGTACCGCTGCCGATTTCAACGGTCCAAATTCGCTGAATAATTCCTGTTGAATCGTAGATAGCATTGGCTCGGCGTTTTTCTTTTACCCCAGTCTCTTCGTCACAAAATCATCATCATCATCATCTCTCTCCCTCTCCCTCTCTTTCCTCCATATATAAACCCTGTTTTCGACAAAAGAATAAAGCGACGACGACGACGACGACGATCGTTGCCGTTGCGCCTGGAATTACCTGAATGTCGGAGTCCGAGACTCCAAAGTCGAGGTTCGACACGAGAAGCTTCGTTGTGCCTGTGCCGCCGATCGCACCTCGACCGACCTTTTTCACGCCGTCGAACATATCGTGTTTCCATGCGCTATTAACATCACCCTGGACATAACAAAGACATCGTCCTATTATTCGTCTATTCGATTTTGGGCATTCAAGATTTTTATAAGAATATTTTGTAAGAAATGCAATTTTACATATTAAAGAAAATGGAAAAAGGAATTTTGAGAGAGTGTTATTACTCCAAATACTCCAAATTTTTCCAAATCGACAAAAACCCCTGAAACCGCTCTTAAAAAAAAAGAAAAAAACAAGAAAACGTTCTTCCATCCAAACATCCCAAAGAATTTCCCCGAAAACGCAGTAAACACGCGAAGAGGAAAAAAATGCTCCGAGTGACCTTATAAGTTTCCTCTGGAACTCTCACTCGCTCCCCCCTCCTACCCCTTTCCGCTCCGAGGCCATGGGACAAAGCGATCGATCACAAACGGCGTGCGACTCACGAAGGAAAAATGCGAGAAAAAAGATAGATATTTGGCACCGAGCGAAGAGATACTTTACCCTCGTGTAAGGAGCAGAGGCTCGCGTGATGCCTCCACGATTGCGGCCTCGCATGACGCCGCCTCCGGCTCGCGGGGATCCTCGAGCGCCTCTTCGTGGCGATACGCCGGCGGCACCGCGTCCTCGTCTTCCGCCGCCGCCGCCGCCACGTCCCTTGCTGCCCTTGTTCTGCTTTATAATGTCGTCGAGGCTCATCTCAATCTTGTCCACCATCTTCATTTGTGTTTGTGTTTTACGGGTTCCCTCGTGATATTAAATCCTCACTCGACTCGGACTCTCGAGGCAACTAGCGAAATACAACAGTGTTACCGTGGACGACGCGCAAACGACGATCTTACGAAACGAACCTCTCCCGCACGATTGGAGAATGGCGGTCGCGCAGCGCCGCGCGGACGCCCGCCGAACTACCGCGCATGCGCGTTGCCTCTGCGCGTCGCGTCACCGTCGCCGACTTCCTCTCCACAGCCAATATTTCGTGATTTATTTTTCTATTTATGGTTTTATGAGAAATTCCGCACGAATTGGCAGGATATTTTGTGGGCGTAAAGCGTTTTTTTGGCGGAGGTTTGGAGGGAGAGCTTTTTGCCCGGTGTGTACACGTGTGTTTGGGGCTAAACGGAAGTAGAGGCGGAGCGGGAGATTCGAAAGGTGAGAGTGGATGGTAAGATTGCGGATGATGTTTGGATAGGAATTTTATGAACGTGGGGTTTCGAGGGACCGGGAAATTAATGTTTTCGCTTGTTTGTAGCAGATTTTTGTTTTGTTTATTTGCGTTTCCGGTTTTGAGGGTGTTTTGTTGGGAGAGTCGATGCGGAAGGTGTGGCGAATTTTGCAGGCTTTCTTTGGCAACTACTCGAGTCAATGCTTCACTCGGGCATTCGTCGATTGTACGCTTACCAACGGTCGTTGTCGTAACTTGGGGGAATTTTGAGATGACGAAGAAGAATTCCTCGGGATTTCGAGTATCTATGGCTGTAAATAATGGCGGGAGCTCTCAAGAGTTACGGCGGACGCAGCGATAATTCAGCGATTTCGTTTTTGGTTAGTATTTTATTAGTGAGGCTCAAAGCGGAAATGCAATATTTTGTTGTTGTGCACCCTGGTTATTGACGCTGCGCAGGTTGTCGCGAGTGGGATTTTGTGCGAGAGGATTTCGGAGGGACTCCTCGAAAGCTCGAGAGACAGGAAATGCCGATCGTACGTGCATCAGTGCGAATCTGTCACCGAAGTCGTTAGACTGAAACCCGATCTCAGTGTCGATTTCGTTGTTTTCGCATTCGATTGGACGGTCAGCCATTCAATTGCCGAGGTAATTGCCGAGGAATTCATTACTCTATTACTGTGTTTTTTTTTTTTTTTTGTTGGACATTTTGGCATAACATAACCTCCGGAAATCGACAACAAAACCGATCTTCTCACCCATTCGCAGTGTTGTAAATAAATCGGCGAATTGTCCAACTTAGTTTTCGCAAGTGCCAATGCAAATGCAATTTTGTGTCGGTATTCCGGATTTATGAATTTTCAATTATGCAGATTTAAATTTTTTACAAATGTACGAGGGTACGAAAAATGCACCAGGTTTTATACGAAAATCTTGGATTCGCTAAGTTTACTTAACTGTAGAGTTAAGAGATAGAATCGATAATTTGTACAATTTTGTACACATATTTTCTGAGCTTACAAGATTTTTAACTATCGAGTTAAAAATTTCTACGTACGACGGATGTAACGAAAATTATATCCTAGTTAATATAAATCAGTTATTGCACTTTTCTCAAATTAAATATAACTTGCGTTACGAATTTCTTATTTTTCAGGTGGAGGAAAACCTGAGTTTGATAGACCAACATTACATACTCGCGGGCTGCTCGCTCCTGGTTAATTGCGCAGGTGTGCCAAAGCCATTCAGCCTGCCTTTTCAAAAAGCCCGAAAGATCAGTAAAAAGCTGAACTTAGCATTCATGACTATAAACATATCGGTAAGAGAGAGTTTTTTCTATAATTTTCTTAAGTCTCTCCCGAGTTATATAGGCTTTTTATTTTTGCTCATCCGAACAATAATTAATATTAAAATACAATGTTGCACAAAGTTTTATACCAATTTTATACTAATTTCCTCTAGTTTTTGTTAAATCAATTTTCACACTCAGTCGTCACTACCTTTTATCATTTCAGGAGCCTCGCAATACGCTAAGATTAGGAAACTGCATCCTAAACCTAGCGGAGGCTCGTCTAGGAGCGAGAAGCGGTTTGCCGACGTTGCGTCGTCCACTTTGCGAGCAGTAGAGCGCTCTTCGCCGGGCGAAGAGATGAAGAAGCTGACGTCGAAATCGCAGGCGTACGCCTCGAGTCAGGAGGACAGCGAAAACGACAGCGACGAGACGGAGTGCAGCATCGGGAGTAACTCGACCGCGGGAACTCACCGCAGCGATACTCCCACGCGCACGACGCGGCTCCGTCGAAAGGGTCGCCGAAAGAACAAAACCTCCAAGAGCAAACCGTCCAACGACAAGCCCCTCTACAAATACTGTTGCAGCGTAAAGGAGGATCACGGTCAGCCACTTTTCGGCGTGCAATTCAATCACAATTTGAAGGAAGGCGAGCCGATGATCTTCGCCTCGGTGGGCAGCAACCGCGTGAGTATCTGGGAATGTCCGGAGGGCAGTAATCTCAAATTGCGGCAATGTTACGCGGACCCGGACACCGAAGAAAATTTCTACACTTGCGCGTGGACGTACGACGACCTTGGAAAGCCTCTCCTCGCCGTGGCCGGTTCACGAGGCGTCGTCCGGGTGATCAGTCCGGTAACGGCGACTTGCATAAAACACTACATCGGTCACGGTCACGCGATAAACGAGCTAAAAGTACACCCGAACGACCCGAATATTTTGCTCTCCGCCTCGAAAGATCACGCTCTTCGTCTCTGGAACATCAAATCCGACGTGTGCATCGCTATTTTCGGGGGCGTCGAAGGCCATCGGGACGAAGTATTGAGCGCGGATTTTGACATGACCGGAGCCCGAATTATTTCGTGCGGAATGGACCACGCGCTCAAGCTTTGGTCTCTGGACAAGCCCGACATGCAGGAGGCCATTAAACAATCGTACTTTTGCAATCCCGCGAGAAACAGTCGACCTTTTGACTCGGTTTTACAGCATTTTCCCGATTTCACGACTCGCGACGTTCACCGTAATTACGTCGATTGCGTCAAGTGGTTCGGGGATTTTATACTCAGCAAATCTTGCGAGAATTGCATTGTCTGCTGGAAACCAGGAAGACTGGAGGACACGCAATTGAGAAACGGGGAAACGAGCGCCACGGTTCTTCATCGTTTTGAGTTCAAGGAGTGCGACATTTGGTTCATACGCTTTTCCATGGACTTTTGGCAGCGAACCATCGCTCTGGGTAATCAAGTTGGAAGGACTTACGTGTGGGACTTGGAAATCGACGAGCCTGGACAAGCTAGATGCTTTTCCTTGCAACATCCTCGATGCACCGCGCCCATCAGGCAAACGAGCCTCAGTCGCGACGGTTCCGTTTTGCTCTGCGTCTGCGATGACGCGACCGTGTGGAGATGGAATCGGGAACAATGATTCGCCTGTTTATTCCTCTCGAAAGTTGTTTCGTTATTTATTAACGTGGAATCGAAACGTCGTTTGTAACGAATGTTTCGTTACTTTGGAAAACAATGAACATTCGAATGGTTTTAGAAGATAAAACCTTGTAAATGTGAGAGCTAGTTAGTTTTTATACACTCGCGTTTTCGTAACGTAGACTCGTTAGGTTTCGTACAATTGTCAACGTTTTCTTTTCTTTCATTTGACGCTATCTATTATCGATATTGTGTAAGGCTAGAAACTAAGTGAGTTTGGTGGGGAGAGGATGTATTGTTTTTTTTTTTTTTTTTATATGGAAATGTGATCAATAAAAGCGAGGTGAAGCTGGGCGTCACAAAGTATTGCTAATGTTTATCTTTTATTGCTCAGCTACTTTCGTCTTTTATACTGGCGAGCGCTGCCCCAAGTGCAGCGTCTCCCGATTGTCCTATTTCCAGAGGTAGCTTGTACCAGTGCAAAACTTCCTTCTGAAGCACTGGATTTCGAACCAGGCCCGATCCGTTTCCTACGATTTTTCCTATACCCTGTTTCTTCAATATTTCTTGGGGCATCATGCTGCAAATTAGGAAATTGTAAGTTGCCAGTTGTTTCCTAAAAATGGGAGAAACCGGCGATACTTACTTGTGCAAATTCCTGATGATTCCCGAACAAAGCGATCGGAATATTTGTCCCAATTGCAAAGTATCGAGAGTGATGCCAGTTACTTTCGCTGTTGCTTCGGGATCGTAACGTTCACCGAGCAATAAAGGTTCTATATCGATTCCACTTACAGCAGAATCTTCTTGGCCAAGAGCTATTAGTTTTTCCCATACTTTAGCTATAAAATAATTTTTACATTACGAAGTATTTGTTTTATGTTGTGTAGGAAGTTCGTTAATTTTTCTTACATTGAGGAACCGAAAATCCAAGTTCCATGGTCCATTGTTGCAGAGTCTTGACAAAAGTCGCAAGATTATTGCCTCCATTCAGAGAAGCCGCAGTCGCAAGATATTTCCCATCAAAATATGGATAGTACTCGATTTTTTCTTCCGATTTTTCGCCGGGCTTGAAAGTTGGATGAACATAAGCAAGCTGAGCGGATGTGGAAATGTTTAAAGCAGCCTCGTCGGCACCCTTAAGCAAAGCGTACACTGAACACTGCAGATCTCCCAGAGCAACACCTGAAAAAATTATTTTTATTGCATTGACTTTTGCAAAACTTGGAATAACAAGCCAAAAGTTAAGTATGATATAGACAAAATAATATAATATAATAAAACGACTGATCCGACGAAGAGTATTTTATATTTTTCTTATATCAGAAGCTCGATATTTAAGACTTTACCGACTGTAACACCCGCTGGAATTCCGAACCATGTGTTCACCAAAGTTCCAGCATCTTCGCCAGGCTTCCGTATGATTTCTGGCAAAAGCTCAACGGGAAATTGCCCTTTTTCGAGTGCATCGGTCTCCCATTTCGCTTCTTCGGTGAGAAAGAAGCCCCAGCTTGCGGCGTTTTGGGTGCTGATCATCGTTCGATCGCTTCCGCAAAGGAGGCTCACTACGAGGTCCTGAACTGTTCCGCATCTGTCGTATTTCTGCAGTTTTTCCGGTCTGTACATTAACAAAAGAAATTTTTTCCTTTTTTTCCGCTCCTGTGCAAAATTCTGATAAAAACTGATACGAACTTGTTTCTAGCGAACCAGAACAACGTGGCAACACCATATCCCGTGTGAATTGGAAGATGACTCTTGGATTCCGGAAGAGTCTTTAAAAAAGCTACGTCGCAACGTCCGTCCTGCCAAGTGTAAAGATTCGAGACGTTTTCCTTCTGGATTTCCAGTTTCAAGGCACTGTCGTTGTCGGATGATGTCGGAGGTTGGCTTTTCCAAAGTGTTACTCCGTGCATTTGTCCACATACTCCGATACTTTCTACCTGAAATTTAAAAAAAATTGCCCCTAGAGAAAAGCTTTATAGAACATTTTTTAAAATTCATCTTCTCCTCAATTAATTTTATTCCGCAAATTCGGGACAATGTATTTTTGTGCGTATTTATCCACAAAGAATTTCGATGTTGATTCAAAATTTTCAGATTATCCTCAACAGTACCTGCCGCAATAGATCCTTCGGGAGCCTCGAGACGCAGCTATGAACGGCGGACAAGATTTTTGGGACATCCTGTTTATTGCCTTCGATGCCAAGATCACTAGGAACATTGGCCTGCGTATCCTTGTTCTGCTTGGCGACGATTTGCTTGCTTTCCTTCGATAAAATGATCACCTTCACCGAAGTCGTGCCGATGTCTATTCCCAATACGAGTTTCTGTTGGCGAGGCATCGCGAGCCTGGATTTTACCGACTACTCGGTGCGTTTTGCGAGCCTCGACGACGCGTTGCACCGACTGCAGCTACGAGAAGAGAACAATCAACGCTCGTTAACGGATAATGACGCTATTACTCCATCAATCTCGGGTCTCGCTAAGAGAACGAATGACAAGACGTTACAGCGAGGAATCGCGCAAGGGACCGGTGATACAAATGCTTTTCGTTCATTTTACTAACTCCACTGGCTTATGATGTTAAGCGGCTATTATTGGAAATAAGAGAGCGAGCCACGCACCGCGAGGTATTCCACCGCCTTCACCAGGTAGAATATTTCCTAAACAGTCTATTCTGGGAGTCTAAGTTTCACCGGAATGGGCTTAGTATATTACCGCAGCCGGCTCCGTTTCGCGGCTCTGAAATTTCTGGCCAAGGGTTAAGCCTGCACTCTCCCACGCATTGTGCATATATAGGCACGATATATAGTCGGGAAATTTCGGGGGAATGATCCAATTCAAATCTCCCTTGTATTCGGAGGATTAAGATTGAATTGAGTCAAATATTGTGCAAATTGCAATGATTTTTGTTAAAGCGCCAAAAATATTTGAGAAAAAGAGAATTATAGTATATTGAAGAATTTCAATACATCGTCGGAATTCTATTTTTTTTCTAAACCGGAAATTTGAAAATTGGATTAAGTAAATTCTTGTTTTAATCGAAAGGAACATCATCGAAACGTTCTCAAATTATATGATTAAAAATTGATTTAACGCCGATTTTTTTTTCCGATTCAAAATGTTATTTCAGTAATACACTTGATTAATATTAAATTGGAAAATTGGAATTGTATTGAGGAGACTAAAAATTTGGAGGACACAAAACAATGCAATTATCAATAGAAAAAATATAAATTATCGCCTTTTCGATGAAATTATGTAAAATAACGAAAGAAAAATATTTGCTTACCCTCGCAAAAAGGAAAAATCGTTAAGCACAGCTTCTGCGTGCGCGCTTTTACACACGTGGTGTCGGGCCAGCTCCGCTCGTGAAACTGCGGAACCCGCGAGAGGCAAAAGAGACCAAAGCATTATATAAGATAATATTTTATCAATTTAATGTCTATACAAAATGTGTTTACCCTGCGATAATAAATTCTACAGTCATGCACTTACGTTTGAACAACTTTCTGTGCCAAGTGTAAGTTGCGGCGAACCGCGTTATGGCAATAATCTCAAATTTTAATATAGAACGTTTGCATTCCGTGGGAACCATAAACTTGTTCCTGAAACCGATAAGCGTCATCGCATAATTAACTCTGGCTAGTCAATGTACTGAAATTTCGTGTTTTCGCATTACAGGTACAAAATTTCGACGCCGTATTCAAAAGTGTATTTCAACTTTACTTTTACTTACAATTCCACCATTAACTATAACTTTTTCTAAATTATGCGCACACATATAAATATACAGATTCTTGCATTTTTTGTTTTTCCAACGAATTTCCTTTTTTTTTTTTTTTTCAAAAAATGCCATAAAAATCGAAGCACTCCACAGAACTGCGTCGAATTCGTGCTCAATTTTTTTTCGACGATCGTAAGTGTATAAACTGCACTATTTTCTAACCTAGCGGCAAGTAAATCGTCTATGATAATTCAAATCTTCTATGATTTTGGATAATCGAAGTGCGAATAATAATATAGTTTCGCTTGGATGAGTTCGTAGGTTCGCCGGTAGAGGGCGATAGTCATTCGGTGTCGCGTAATGAGATCATCCACAGCTGATGGATCTTACCGGGAGACTTATCTGTCGTCGTCAATATATACAAGTTAAAATATAAAAAGAAACAAAGAAAACGCGCGGACGACGCGCTGGACGTGATAAGATAAAATGAGAAGCGATTCCGCGAAGCTCTGGGTGTGGATACGCTGAGCGATTGACAAGCGCGCGTTCGCATCGAGGAAGCAACATGCGAGAGCCGCTTCGACTTGGCGGCTGGAAAATCGCTTTTTCGTCACGTTCGACTTTTCAAGGACAAAGCGCCGCCGCGGCTCTGACACTCTAATAAACACGGAACCGCTCGACAATGGACAACTTCGAGGAGGAAGGACGTTGGTACCGGCACAAAATCCTCGGATCCGGTGCTTTCGGCGTTGTCGAGCTTTGGAAAAACGATGCAACTGCAAATGTCATCGGCAAGTACTTTGAATTTTTACAAAATTACACGCGTCTCCGTTTTTTATGCCGGTCCCGCGTTTTCCAGGAAATCGTCATCCGATCGAATGACATTATCGATAAAATGGCGGTCGTTATTGTTGTCAATTGTGTAATTATTGTTTTTGTTCAGTTTTCGAGGAGGGCCATTATTATTTTTATTATTACTGCAAGTTGATAGATTTACATTAAAAAATAATAACAATGTAATACTCGAATGCATTGCATTGCTGCAACTTAAAAAAATATAAGTAGGATCTTTTTATTGAGTTTTAAAATATAGGTGTTGCATTTTGTATGTCCTTGGCCTTATCTTGCGCTTTATCTACTCTAGAATATTTATTTTACTCATGTACTGTCGAGCTATACAGAACCAATTCCTCATATATATTCGGGATATAACAGAAATATATCCATTACAATGTACAATTAATATTGACTCTCATAAAACAGATAAATATATAAACAAAAGATGTAAAGCATTTTTATATTGTATCTAATAAACATAATTAGTTTTCACAATTAAACACTTGTCTAGAATCTAACGTGTACAGGAAAGCTATAAAAATATTTCCAGTCTCTTTATCTTGCGGTTTGTTTTTTCAATTAATTTCTAGCTATCAAGAATCTTAAGGGGGGAATATCTCAGCTTACCGAGAAGCAGAAAGAACGATGGATACTCGAAGTCACAACCATGAATTCCCTCAGTCATCCAAATATCGTAGGAACCAGAAAAGTTCCTAATCAATTACGGGAGTTGGAGGAAGGATTTCCCGTGCTGTGCATGGAGTTCTGCAGTCGAGGGGATCTTCGAGCGGTTAATATCATTTTTTTCTTTGGTCAAAGAACAAAAATTGAGTCAAGTTAAATAATCCACTCTGAGTTTATGAATCACTTGATACAATAATTTAAAAAAAAATTCGCGAGATCAAATTTTCTCTGTGAGGACGTAATAATTGAACAATATGAGAATAAATAACCAGGGCGTAACGATTATCATTAATTACTCAAAAATTGCAGCTCGTAGACTTTTTTCATGTAGAAAAGATTATTTCCCGAAAGAAGGTGATTCCAAAAATCGTTGAAAATTCCAGGTTTTAAATCAAAGTGAAAATTGTTGCGGAATAGAGGAACGAGAGGCCCTGAGGATAATGGGCCACATTTCTTCTGCCGTACAATATCTTCATTCCCGATCACTCGTGCACAGGGATCTTAAACCTGAAAATATCGTCCTTCAAGGACCTATAGAAAAGGCAATTTATTATTTCTTTAAGGAGGCATCGTCTTTTTACACTTTTTCAGAAATTGAATCTGAAATAAAGAGATCCCGCTATATGTAGACGAAAAAGTAGAGAAATTATTTTACAGAAAAGTAACTCAGCTTCCTTTAATTGGGAATGGGTTGTTTTGTTAGCAGTTTTGTGAAGTCGAATTTGTAATTATAATTCGAGTAAAAGAAGCTGATTTGCTCTGATTTCCCGTTTAAAACATGTACAAATAATTGTGTTCGTCGATGTCTCCTGAATTATAATACTTTTCTAATCGCCTAGTTCTAAGAAAATTGGATATTTGCAGACGATATACAAGCTCACGGATCTGGGCTACGTTCGCGAGCTCGGCGATGAGAGTGTCGATGGCTCGGTGGTCGGAACGTGTAATTATCTCGCTCCAGAATTGCTCTGGAAGCCAACCTACACAAATTCCGTTGACTACTGGAGCCTCGGGATCCTTTTTTACGAAATATTCACCGGAAATCGACCCTTTCTTCCGAATATGCCGATCACACAGACGTGGTAAAATAATTTTGCAAATGTGCATGCAAGATGTACGCTATTTGAAAAAGTTGTCGATTCACCGATAGATCAAGATTAATGCAGTAATTCATATAACATCAATAAACAATAGGATATATGGTCAACAATTTTGCAAATCCAATTGCTCAAGATTCGTTGACAAACCATTTAAATTCGGCGAAATTAATTGACACAGGATGAGGTTTATGAAAGCGAAGAGGTACGAGCACGTCTGTGCTCGCGGTAGTTCGAACAGCGTTGTCTTCAGCGACCAGATTGAGAGTCCATCGACGATATCGGAGTAAGCTTGTCATCCGCGTATTAAAGACGAAATCTGCGAATTTCTAACGTCCTTGTTCTACAACCTTCGCAGTTGCATGAGAGAACATCTGACGGAATGGTTCAGAGTGGCGTTGCAATGGGATCCAAGTAGAAGAGGCAAATTTCCCGCGACTCCAGATCACCCAGACGAATTGGTGATTTTCAGTTCCCTTTATCGCATATTACAGTGGAAGGTACATTTCAAGCATTAAAAATCAAAAGCAAAAGCCAACATGAAACGTCCTGTGATTGATTGATTTTTTTTGTTTGATGTACAGATCGTGTACGTGTTCGTTGTACCGCTTTACAGAATCGAATCTTTCGCCGTTCATCGGAACATCAGCGTGAACGCGATGCAGAATTTGATTAGCGGGAGAACGGAAATTGAAATGGCCGATCAAACGCTCACGGATCGTTTGGGTTACCCGATCGATTCAACGGATGATCCACTTTTCCGTTGCATAGAGGTACGCACTCAATTTCGTTTTAAAAATAATGGTCGTTTGGCACGGTGCGATTTTTTCTTCGTTCTACTATTCTGTAATCCGTATAAACGCGTTTTTCAGGGAACTTACCTCGTCCTTTTTCAAAAAGACAAACTCCGCGTGGAAAAACCTCCGATACCAAAAATTTCGCCGGCGGTCAGGCAAATGATTGACCATTCGCGAGACGTCCTCGATTACGAGACTACGAAAAGATGTTACGCAGCCGCAGTATTTTTTATTAAGGAAGAACTGGAGCTATTTAAATCCTACATAATGGCGCTAAGTATTAAAATGTGAGTGCCTAAAACAAAGAAATTTGAAAAATTCTACTGATTAAAAGAAAAATTATTCAACAGAGATCTGAGCAATTCGAGCCTCGAATCCCTTCGGGAAAGTGTTCAGACACTAAAAACTAACGCCAAGTCCTTGATGCAACGTCTGATCCAAGAAGCGCAATCACAGGAGTTCAGTTTGATGAGCTCTGAACTGAGAGAAAGTTTTGACAACACGACACAAAGGACTCAAGATCTTCTGGAAGGCGCGCAATGCATCAGCGCAAAGCTCGATGTCTTTTCCAAAGATTTTGAGAGTTTGAAAAGCTTCTCTGAACCCAATTGGTTAAAAAATTGGACGCAGCTGTAAGTAAAGGGGTTGAAAAAATTCAGGTGGATGAGCTGGGAATCAGTTCACGATTAAAGATCATACTTTTTTTGTACTTTTCTTTCGGCAAAAATGCAAAAAATTCTTACAGTGTGTTAAGTTTGGTAGAGTGAGCAGTATTTTATAGGATTTTGAATTGTTAAAAAATGTACGTTCGCGCGGAAATTCTGCGAATTAGGAGATACTAGATTGAACATGGTTTTCGATTTTTTTAGACATGAGAAAGCTACGAGTTTCTATGAAACAAGTTTGAAGAGGAACCCCGGTCAACGCGACTCGCCTGTTAAGATGGTTCAACAATTGCTGTACCCAGCTCTTAAACTTCACGGAGAACAGCTGAATGCGCCAGAAATTCAAGCTTTCATAAGGTATTACGAATTACAAGTTTCTCCAAATTTTTCTCCTGCGAAGGTTGAATTCGGTTTAAAGATTGTGGGGTCGATTCTGAAATCTAAAGTCGAATGGTACAATGAAAATGACATACTTCATTTTAATTTTGATTTTTAGATCGATTCTCAAGAACACTAGAAACTCAATCCTTAGTCTTTTAATTGAAGTTTAGATTCGCAAATGGTTAAAAAAAATTCCTCTTTCAGTGACATAACGAATTTCGATTCGAATATCTTAACGCTGAGGAAATCCTTGTCCTCGTTCGAAGCTCTTGTCGATGTATACAGAGGCAATTTGGACGATATACTCGCGAAATGCGCGTCCGAATCTTCGACTACAGTCAACACGTTAATAAGTACCATGACCGCAAATGATCTGAAGATTTACGAGAATATATTGTTGAGACAATTGTACGTAAAGTCGACGAAGCTGCAGTCAAATTCACGTGAGGATTTGTTAAGTAATTGTAGTTTTTTCAGGCTTGACAGCGCACACGACGCTTTGGATATGCAGGTCGAAGATCTGGCGGATATAGAAATTTGACGAGTGTTCCGCAGATTCCCCAAAACTCAATGGCCATAAGAGAGATATTTGCTTAAGAGAATTTATGTTTTTACGAATGTTGAAATCAATTATATTGACAATCTACTTTTTAATTAATGAGTTTTTTTTTAAATTCTTAACGCTCAGTGAGAAGTATGCCTCTTAATCCCTTTAGGAATTACGTGGTACGTAATGCCGGACGCCCCACTTGATATTCCCCAGTTTATCCGTTTTTACGAATGTGTAGACCGGTCCTTTCCCCTGGTTTTTCGTTCTTCCTTTAGAATCTGCGGGGTACATACAGAAAAATATTGTATTCGCGATGATTCACATATTTTCAGAGATTTTCCGGAGTTTTAACGATAATTTATCGGAGTGAAAACGGATATAATAATATTTTCGTATGTAAACTCTAAACTCACCACGTGCTTCGGTTAAAGTAACGAAGGACTGGAGAAGAAGGAGTGCCATAAGACATCGGAGAATCTGAAACGTGATTAATCGGACATTTTAATTCCTGTATAATTCATTTTCTGTGGTGCTCTGAGGATTTTCGTTTATTTGTCCCGCGATACAAGAGAAAAGAAACACAAAAAGAAGAAAATTTCTGTATAATTCATTAACGAACAATGGAAAAGTGTAATTAGCCGATTTTTTTTTTCACACGTTGGAACGCTATTTAAATATACTTAGATTTTCATATAAAATTTCTTCCATTCAGTCGCAAAAACGTTAAAATTGTTGTAAATATTATTTCTCGTATTTGAAATAAACAAATTCTTGGTGTTTCGGTTACTTACGATATGGAAGATATTCATCGCGGAAGTTGGTCGTGCGTCTTTGAAGGTAGCGATCAAAGTGGCGATTCTTCGTTTGGTGGCCGAGTCGAAAATAAGTCGGCTTGTCACGCTTTCTCAAATCTGTAAAAACCGCAAGTCGAGAAAACTCCGATGAAAGTATAAGAAACAGGGCACAGCTGATGCGACTTTTTAAACGTATAGACA
Source organism: Clistopyga incitator (assembly GCA_947507545.1). Lineage (NCBI taxonomy): Eukaryota > Metazoa > Arthropoda > Insecta > Hymenoptera > Ichneumonidae > Clistopyga > Clistopyga incitator. The sequence goes on along the minus strand of OX382188.1, from coordinate 342,949 downwards.
ATTCCATTTTTATTACAAAGTTGTGCACACGTACTCCCTAAAGTCAATATTCGAGCAACAATGTTAAAATAAATATCATATTTATTCCTTCTTCATTTTCTTTGTTATTAACTATTATCTCATTATTATTATTATTTTCCTTTTATTCACTCTCACGTTCGAGGAATCGTTGCACACTTGCACACATCGCGTATTTATTTAGTCACCCGGCGTTTGCTTTTCGTGTTTTTAATTATTCCAACCTTTTCTTTGTTTTCGCGCACCATATTCTCACCCGTTACGCGATTTCTCCGACATTATTCGTTAAGTAGAGTTCGCCTGACGCTAGTCTAGCACGGAAATACGTACAAAAAGAGACTGAGTAGACAAACGAGGGGTATAACGAAATAAAAATGTAAATCAAGAAAGAAAGTAGGAATTTTTCGCGCTCCTTTCGTCGTCGCGATTTCAAACAAGAGGATTTTTGCTGGAGATGAAAACTGCTCTTGTTTTCCTTTTTTTTCGCCCCTTCCTTTCTCGTTATTGTTTGTGTGTGACGATTATTCATTGTCGCTGATATCTTCGTCAGTCGTGTATTCGGAATGTAAATCCACGGCGTCGTTGTCCTCTGCCGTTTCCTCGTCGGAAATGTCCCATTGTGGATGCTCGGTTGGAACTTCCGGCGCCTCTTTCACGTCCAACTGCGACGAAATATTCATTTTAGGGTTACAAAAACGGAGAATTACAAGTAATTTCATATGGTTCAAATAAAAATATTGTGCGTACCTTAATATCGTAAGCCTGATCGAAGCCGAAGTACGAGTCGCTTCGTAAACAGACTGTGAAAGTGTAAACACCCGGCCAGCCCGGCGCAGTGAAACGAAGTTGAAGTTCCTCCGTGTGAACTAGCGAAGTCACGTGTACCGGACTCGTGAGCAAAGTTCGCGACTTCCGGTCGCAGATGTAAACCCACCAATATTCCTGCTTAACGTCCGGAAACAGGGGACAGTGCACGACGTGCGAGATGTTTCCTCTGCCCTCGAGCACCCTGTCCCTCTTTGATATTCTCTGTTGGAACCTAACGACACAAGAGAACCGGATGTTACACTTGTAATTGCAAATTCAGGAGTGCTTCGACTCTTTATCCGCGTGCTGACAGCACTTTTGCTTTTTATATCAACAATCTTAACAGTTCCAATCTCTCAATTGTGCATTAATGAGTAAAAAAGCAATAACTCACTTTTCCCACTCGGAATCGTCGTCCTCGAAGGTTGCCTCCTTTTTCTCGGTGGAATCCTCCTCCTCTTCGCTCCTCTCGCTCTCAGCGTCGCTGTCCTCGCCCGACGCTTTTTCTTTGGTTGACTCCTGATCTGTTTTCTCCTTGTCCTCTTTTTTCCTCGCCTTCGGCGTTTCTTCCTGCTGCGATTGACTTCCGGATTTTGGAGTATTCGCAGCAGCGGCCGCGGCTGCTTTGGCCGGTACTACTTTTTTATTTGTCTTCTTTTTGTTGGACTTTTTCGCGCCCTTCTTCTGCTTCAGCCACGCTGGCTTCTTTTCACCGGGATTCTGCTCCTCAACGGCTTCGCCGTTAGCCACCGTTACCTCCACTTCGCCATTCTGCTTCTCCTCGTCAATTGCCGTTTGCTCCTTTATCGTATCGTCACCGAACAAGTGTTTCATGTCTTTTCGCGTCAGAATTACCGTCACAGTGACTATGGCGTTCGCTGTATAGACCGTCGGGTTTTCGTCGTCAATAACTGTGAAGAAAGACAAATATATTGCCTAAGTTTTTCTCTAACTTTTCCCTGTGAAGAATTTTTAAACCGACTCACCTTCGGACTGAACTTTGAAGTTGACGTACGGCATTCTTCCAAGTACCTTCATAACATCTGCGTATTGGTCGTCCGTAAGATTCCTCAAAATTTGTCGTCTCTCTTCGCCCTTTAGTTGAGCAAATTGCTGAAGGCTCTTAACTTTTCGTTTCTTAGCCGAGAAATATTTGAGATGCTCTTCTTCGATGTGCGGAAGTTGAAGTAGCGGATTTTTGAATTCCCAGAAGCCTTGGACTATCATGGAGCTCAACCTCATGCAGTGCTCAATTGTTTGAATGCGCAAGAGTCTCGATACTGTCGAAAATACGGAAATTTTCATAAAAACGTTTTTTTTTTTTGTAACACATGCATGTGTTTAAATAATTCCCTCCCTTCGGTTAATTAAGCCTTCAAAATGATTTTTGAAAAATTACCTCGCCTCGCGTAAGCCAGCAGAATCAATTGATTGACACAGGCGATCATTTCCTGTATGAGATACGGACACTTTTTCACGATGTATTGTCTGTCCTTCTCGAGAGTCTCCGGATTTAGAGGAATTCGCGACAAATGGGCGTGAATAATTGCTCTGGCTTTTATAGAGTACATGTTGCACAAAAGAGGCTCTTTGTTTTTCTCTCCCAAGTTGCTGATTTTCTTGATGAGCTGAAGGTATCATTTTATTTTAGCAAAAATGCTACGCTGTGATGAAAAGGGTTAATAAAATCGAGGAAAGTGAATTAAAAAAAACGTACCGAAGGAACTTCTTCGTTGTCTGATTGTCTCTCGACGATTTCGGCGTTGCAACGTTTTGAAAATTCGCACGACGCACCGAGAATCATGATGACACGTTTGAGCGTAGTTTCGGAACTTTTACTGAACACACCGTAGTACAATTGTGTAGTTGCCAGTAAAACCTGAACAAAAATGAAGAAGAAAAATTGCAGAGTTGCGCGAATAAATTTTCATTATTAGTCATTAACGATAAAAGTATTGTTTATTTACTTGATCGCCAGTGTAGCGAATACTCCTGTACCACCACATTCCGACGACTGTTGGCAAAGCGACCATAAAGACAAGAGCGTAAAGGCCCAAAACCCAAACGGAATTTTCCTTCTCGACAATCCACGAGGGCAGAGCAATGCCGAAGCTCATCGCTCCTGGACCGTCCGGATTTCCATACTTTTCCCAATTTTTCCTAGCCTCGTCGTCCGTCAAAGCCTTGTAAGCTACGCATCAATTGCAGCAGCGCATTTTGCAAATTAGCGATTAAACAAGCTAGCGGAAAAAAACATAATTCGATGGTTTCTCTCGTTACCTTTCGTTAATTTCATGAAGGCTTTCTCATTTCCGGTTTCCTTGTCGGGATGCAAAATTAGGGAAAGTTTTCTGTAGGCTCTTTTGATCTCTCCTTGCGACGAACCCTGCAACGAATTATTACATTTTTTGTTATTGTTATTATGACTATTGACATTAGATAGAATCGATACTTGAAGGAAAATTATGCTACTATTTAGCATAATAGAATAATTTTTACGGAAGCTAGAGCGACCACGCCTCTGGTCGTACGATTAAATTTCTGTTATTACATAAAAAATATTAATACAGGGATTTTTTTTTCTTCATAAAACTTACAGCTGAAATTCCCAGGATTTCGAATGGATCGAAATTGGCCATTTCCGTGTCATACTGGGACACTTTGTAGGCCAAAAGTATGAGAGCTGCCCAGCCAAGAATGATGAGAAACTTTCTGCAAGATTTATAGTATTGATATAGCTTTATAAATTTGTGAAAAATCGTATTCAAGGCTTGGAACTTACGTAATGAGCGCTCTTGTTTCTTTCAATGGATCATTTTGCTGCAGTATTACTTTCTTCTTCTTGCATGGCTCGCAGTGGCATTCCTTTGTAGCATCATCGGGATCTGCATAAAGGAAATTGCACATTAGAAGATGGCATTGATGGCCACATATGTTCCCATAATTTTTTTGTCAACCGCTTTAACTAAAAATGTTCTCCTTGATGTTATTATTTTTCTTTTGTATTACCCAAAATATACAGATATCAAATTATCAATTAAAAAATGTACAATATATTGTAAAAATTACGAACCAATGAAAAATATTAAAATTATTCAATTACACCCCAGAAAAAACTAACTGTATTTAAAATACAAACATATCTTTTATTATAACTCCAAAACCAAACATATGATGTGGGGTCCACCAGACCCCACTGTTTCATTCACATATTCACGTTTTTAACTCCCTTAAGGGTGTGTCATTAGCTCCAATTCAACGTGAAAATGTCGCCCTGGACGAGTTTTTAAACTCGCGCTCCAAAAAATAGCCTCACTCAAAAAAAAAAAAAAAAAAATCCAACACCGGATAAATGATCACGGTATCGGAGCTTCGAAATTCCTCGAGTATTCCGGAGCCGGCAGAGTTCCCTCGACAGCGGGTATCGAGTGTCACAAAAGTTCATCTCAAAATGCATGTGATTAATATACGATGACACAGTGACAGGCGATAGAATCTCAGTTGGTTGAGTGAAAAAAAAGTCGAAGCGCCGAAGCGCGTAAAGGCGTAACGGTAAATTATTTTGACGCGTGGCGATGACGAATGAGGATGATGACCACGTACGTGTGATGATAATGTGTCTAACCTGTTTTCGGGCAACGTGGCCATAGGTAATATGTCCCGGGTACGAGAATGAGCGCCAGAAAGGAGAGCAAAAAGTAGAAAAACGTTCCGCCGCTCTCGTCATACTGGAATTTCTGTCCGCTCATAGCTGCAGCTTCTTCTTGTGCTTGCGGGTCTCTTGGCGATTATTCTCGTGGTGCTCATTAATATCCCCTTCGACTTTAGCCGAGCGTCGGGTTTCCTTCCTCGTTGTTAAACGCCACCTCGTATATTATAAGTACATTCATTTAAGTACACAGCCCCGTGTGTGTACGCACCTCGCCTTAAGTCACCTATTTCCTCCCCGCTTATATGTTATTTATTTTATTTTTTTTGTCAAGAGATGAACTCTCTGCTAGGTGGTATGTGGATATTTGTATGTACTAGGCTAGGTGATTCTATGAGACGTGACGTTGCACGACGACGAGGACATTCGACGACGCGTACGAGAGGTTGGCGATGGTTGGCGACCGACTGACCACTAGCGACGCGAAGGGGTGGCTAACCAGCGAACACTCGCTACCACACTGCTACCTGTGCGCATTCGGTGTCGTCTCTCCCCCCCACCGCCACCGCCACGACGCCTACCGCCTTCCCTCGGCACGTACTGTGCTCCTATTGTTCACGTTTTTCTTCGTCGACTGTAGTCTCTCAACTGTTTCGTCGAGGAACATTTTCCTAGTCATGCTTTGAGATTATTTCGTTGTTTTTTGAATATTCTAGTTGTGGAATTGTCCCGCAGTCGGTAAGGAAGAACGAACTGTCGGTAAAATAGGGTGCAACATGCCCAGTCGGCACGGCAGGTTCGACGGTCGGTAATATAGAGCAAGACTCTGCTTTACCCTGCGAGTATCTAACGGAGATATTGTTATTCGTTTTTCTCTCTTATATTTTCTCTCAATTCACCTAATTACAGGGAGCTGCACAAAACTAACTGTACCTCACCGCGAGTAGTTGGCATGTGTGTAATGTCACATCATAGCGCTTGTACCTCAAAACTCGGTCACAACGTGCCACGAATTCGGGGAATCGTCAAATTCCGCGTTAATCGTCGTCGGATTTTCGCGTCTCTTCACAACTGTCAAAAGTGACAGCTGCCGCGAGTTTACGAAAAATTTGCGTCGAAACGCGCGAATCTCTATGCGCAATAGTGAAGCTGTCGTAGCGGACGACGCGTGGCCAAATGTTGCGTACAATTAAATTCTGACACGATGACCAGATGACGACTCGGGTAATTATATCAATTATTTTTATCATCTATTTTTATGTAATTCACGTGCCTATTTTACCCTTTGTCCTTGATTAAAAAACAAAAAAAGTTAATGATCTGCCTTGAAATCTTGTATTTTTGTTTATCAGGAGATACTATGTTTTTTTTTTTTTTTAATACTCGATTGGACTATTCTCTTGGACGTGATAAGGATAAGATGACAATGTTAATCTATGTAGACTAGATGCTCAATGAGACGGAGGTCAAAGTCTGTTGTGTGGGAGAAATCCAAAGAGAGAGAGAGAGAGAGAGTTTGCTTTTGTATCATCGACTCTGTTCGTACAATGGACAAATGTACTTTGAATGTTTGCTTTGAATTCCGGGACAGCGAGTGTCTGCCCCACCAGTCAATTTTGCTCTACAAAGAAGCCACGAGTTTTGTCCGCTCAGTAAAAATGGTTCTTTTGTATTGAGAGGTTCTCAGCGCAGAGATATTTTGAGTATGCGGGTGTTGCTTTGTGTGCAGTCAAAATGTGGCTCTCGGATTAAGAGGATCTTAGGATTTTTGGGTTTTGCAGGTATTTGCTGTATTCGCCTATTTGTAAAAATTGGTGTTTGAATTTTTTTTAATGGATATTTGCTTAAGGGAGACGAGTTAGATTTTTATTGTAAATTCATGTATCAATTGAATCCAGTAAAAATGTGTGTTGAAATTATTTGACCGTTTCTCCGTGCCCAAGTATTTAAAAATTGCAGGGTTCGATTGACCGCATAATCAAAATGTGGGTTTTGCATTTCAAACGATACTATAGTTTTTTCTCTGTCCACAGGATTTTAAGGCGAGGATTAGCGCTTACGATGTCGAACAAAAATGTAGCAGAATGGAGCAGCGAGGATGTGGTTGTCTGGCTGAAGGATTCGGGCCATTCGATATACGCTCAAAAGTTCAGGGAGCAGGACATCGACGGAAAGGCTCTGCTCACGCTCAAAGAGGATGACAATCTGATGACCAATGGTGACAGACAAACCTGCTTAATCGGACCTTACAAAAGACTCTTTATCAGCATAAAGAAACTTCAAAGGGAAAATATTGGCTTATTGTTTGAACTTGGACAGTTGGATCTCTTTCCCACGACGACCTTTTATTCTCATCAGAAACACGAGGTTTGTATCAAAGAATTTTGATTGACACTATACATTATTATTATGAAATTATAATTACAAATAAAATATCACATATCAACAATAAAAAATTCTTTCATCGTTTTCTTTCAATTACAGTTACCTAGTACAATACTAACGAACAACGAGGGTTCCTTGGAGCAGGAATTTTGTTCGGCATCGGTATCCGAAGACGGTCACGCATCGCACCTACCGCCTGAAATTTGGAAGGCGTTCATAAGTCTCGGATACTTGTTTATAGTGACATGGATCACGGCATTCGTGATGGTGATAGTGCACGATCGTGTGCCCGACATGAAGAAGTATCCGCCGTTGCCGGACATTTTCCTGGACAACGTGCCGCACATACCGTGGGCATTCGACATGTGCGAAGTAACCGGAACTTTGCTCTTTGCAATCTGGCTCGTGGTTCTCGTATTCCACAAGTACAGGCGAGTATTTTCACTGGCGCGCGTGTGTGTGTGTGTGTTTTTTTTCTTCCTCGCGTGTCGAGAACGACTTGAGTAATTGTTACTAATAACGTCCATGCAGGTTCATATTGCTCAGGAGGTTTTTCGCTCTGTCAGGCACCGTCTTCCTTCTACGGTGCGTGACGATGCTCATCACGTCGCTCTCCGTACCTGGAGCGCATCTCCAGTGCCAACCGAGAACCGTTTCGGACGAACCGTGGGCCAGGCAAGTCTTTTTCTCCACTATTGACTATTGACCATTGTTTCCGATAAGAAATGAAATTTTCGAAGATACCGCTTTCGCTATTAACGAGATAATTGCATTTCATGGATCTTCATAGTGTCGATATTTTTGCAGGACTGTGCACGGCGAGCTGTACAATAAAATAGCGATGGCGTACGTAATTTGGCGAGGTGCCGGCATGTCCATCCAGGGCGTAAGAACCTGCGGTGACTACATGTTTAGCGGTCACACGGTGGCCCTGACGATGCTAAATTTCTTCATTACCGAATGTAAGTATACCGTCCAATTCCCGACGAAAAAAAAGTAGAGCTTTACCAGAGATGATAAAAAACGATATTATTACAGATACGCCGAGGCATCTTTACTTCCTCCACACTTTTACCTGGATGCTCAACATGTTCGGCATATTTTTCATCCTCGCCGCTCACGAGCACTACTCGATAGACGTTTTCGTCGCTTTTTACATAACTTCAAGGCTTTTTCTCTATTACCACACCCTCGCCAATAACCAGGCTCTCATGCAGCGCGATTCCAACAGAACGAGAATCTGGTTTCCGCTTTTCAGTTTCTTCGAGTCCTCGGTCGATGGAATCGTGCCCAACGAGTACGAAACCCCGTCGCTCATTATTTACAACCTCGTGTGTGCGTGCAACGACCTCGGACAGTACGTGAGGTCTCGTTGCGTTTGTATTTTCGAGAAACCGAAAAGTGCCGTTAACGGTGACGTTGGTGCAAAGAAAAAAACCCTCTAGCGGCAAATTTTGGCGCACGACGCCTTCTAAATAATTATTCGCGTGATATTGATGCTCGCGAGGATACGACGAGAAATCCTCCACGAGGAAAAGTCGATCGTCGATCCGATTTCGATGAAACTGACGTCGCCGGGACGGAAAAAAAAAGACATTTTCTGTCCTGATCTCGAATAGATGATTTTCCGGCTCGAATGTTGAGAGTATGACGTTAACCGGGCCTCGAACGCCTGGAAAAGCATTGAGGTTAAAAGACAAGAGACTAAAGAGGAAAATAAATGTTATAACTTTTAACCCATCGCTATTTTTGTATCGATATGTGTGACTGTAAAATTCGACCGTGAAACTTGCGTCGTTGACACGAATGGTCGTTGTTTTGTTGACATTTAGATTTTGTATTGGTGCACGCGTAGACGGAGAATATGACGAGTAGAAAAAGTAAAGTTTGCGGTGGTTGAGAAGCGCCAAAGAGAAATAATTGACACTAGGGCGGTTAAAAAAAACGCTTCTTTTTTTTGGTTGTTTTTTGATTGTCGAAAATCACGTGAATTACATTTTTTTTTCGATAACGAAATATGACAAAAATAGCAGTTTCCTCGTTTCTAAAATAATTAGAAAATCACTCGTTGCGTTTCTATTTTTTTTAACCGCCTTAATCGGCACAGACTCACCTCTTCTTAGTACGTACACGTTATTGTTAACGTTGAATAAATTTTATTCTAGATAACTCGGTTAAAAAATCTCGCAAGGCTGAAAGCTACTCTACACTCGGCTGTATCCTGATTTTTCCTTCGATGCCCTCGGCGAATTTCTTCTCCCGAGGAACATCATATATCGACTGTAATATCATCTAAACATTAACTTGTAATAACTTATTGCATGTAGGATATATAAAACCTACAACTACGAGGAGAGAAAGAGAAATTACAGCTTTCAGACTTCTTAGCCAAAATCACACAAAATATAATTGAGGGAGAGAGATAGACGAGCTGTCAAAACTTTTACATTTATATTAATTAATTGATATACATTAATATATGATATATATATATATCATATATATATATATACATACATATTCGCCTTGGCAATGTATTTATTTCCTGTTGTTTCATTTATACGAAAGCTGTCTTCAGACACATGCAACCTTTAATTCGTTGGCACATGAAATATACATCGCAGATGCGTTATCATGAAATTAGTATTTATTTCGATATTCAGCAAACTTTTCAGCAATTATTTTCGCTCCAAAGAATATGATATTACTCAGTCCCACATAAATGTATGGGTGCATCGCTTACAATATATTTTCGCAAGTATATTCGCAGGGATTTGAAATTGTTTAGTATTTTAGTATTTCGCGACCAAAAATCTAAACAAAAGCAATGAAATCTCTTGAATGAATTGACGCAAAGAAGATAATTGTTAATAAACTTTTAGGATACATATTTCTATTCAATCGATTCAATTTCTTTCTGCATTTCTCTGTTAAACAACCACGATGCCGAATATTATTAAATAATTCTCATTTTTGCACAAGATCGATTATCTCGACTATTTAGTTACAACTTCTGGATATTATGCTTCTGTACCCATAGAAAATATTTGCAAGAGGAATGATTAGTTGGTAAGTCACACAAGGAAAAAAAAATCTAGCCACTGGAATCCAAACACATAATGTTTATCCGTTCACCTGTACATCCGGCCAAGAATTTACGATTAATTTTTTGTCGCGTGTCTTTGCAGATAGGAGAAGAAAGGGTTATCGCCACGTTTGGCAATGAGGAACGATCGCTACAAACGAGAAGGAGTTACTCGAGAAGCTGCAGGTCGGATCAAGTGGAAAAGGCGCGACGAGCGAGATGAACACACGTACATCCAAGTAGAAACAGCCACGACATCAGGAACGACGATAGCCATGCAGCTTTTTCTTCTATCTTCGGAAGAACGCTGAAGAAAAAAAAAAAAAGAAAAAAAAGTCGCGAGCATGTGGATTATGTGCTCCATGTAGCACCAACATTTTCCGATGTTAATCCGAGACATTGGCTGGCTCGTGGAGCTCTTCAGCTTCGTAACTCACTTTCGGAATATCGTTTGCCATTTATGGATTTCTATCGGCGATAGAGATAGATTTCTCTCGATGGGCCGACCTTGTCCATCGGGACGCGATGTACACGCGTTTTCCAACTGCCAATGTAAGCCGCGTTTTTTATTGCTGTCAACGAGCGAGCGATTTCTCGGAATCGGTATCGGGGAAAGAAAATTGTCACATAACGTTTTGGAGGATCCTATACGATCGGCAAGACGCGATACTCTCCCACGAGGGCGCTTACGAGATTCTATTTTAGTTCGAGTTATAATTATAAACTCCGCAAGGAGAGACGAACGAGTCTCGAACGAGACGAGAATGTCTTCAGTCGTTCGGTCAACCAGGAAGAGACTCAGAGAATAAACGTTGACTCGAGATTTTTTCTCGTGCCGATTTACTTCCTCCGCTATCGACAGTGATTGGCAGCTTTTTTTAGCTGCTGATGTAGTTTAACAACAAAAAAAAAAAACTTTAAACTTCGACGTTTAACTTCGGTTATTACAAAAGTGAGCTACAGCGTTTATTTTATCATTAAATTTTCTAAATTAGTACAAATGAAAACGTGAAAAGTTTCTAAAAAAAAAAAAAAAATGATAAAAAATATATTTTATGGTAGTTGTCATGAAAATAAATGATTGATTATATTGTTTTCAAATTTGGATGAATTCCAGTGGCTTACGAAAATCGTAATACATGTTTTTTTTCGATCGGCTTCCACTAATTATAATTGTAATTGAATTTAATTTGACGAATGCGTATTTTGTTGACTTTAATTAGGATTGCGGTGAAATGGTTAACGATAATGAGTGCGATGTCGGTATTTGCGGCGTGTGTGGAAAAAGTGCATCGCTGCGATGCGCCGGTTGCAGAATCCGATTTTACTGCGACAAGGATCATCAAAGGAGCGATTGGCCGAAGCACAAATTGTCCTGTCGCGCCTGGGAGATTCGGGAGAGCAAAGAACTCGGCAGGCATTTGATAGCGAGCCGAGATTTGGTAGCGGGAGATCTTGTCGTTTCCGAGACTCCAATTGTGTGGGGACCAGCTGCTCATGCGGCAAATGCTCGTCTCTGTGTTGGCTGTGGCGACCGCAATGTCTTCGTCAGATGTCCCGGTTGCGATTGGTTCGCTTGCAGAGTTTCCTGCGAGGGTCTCGTAGACGAGGATCGACATGGCATCGAATGTGCATTTCTTGCAAAAGCTCGGATTCTTCCCAGGTGAAAAACTTGTACTTGAAGTATAATTTTTTACACAATAAAAATAATATAACATTTTTTAGGCAAATCGTGTTAAAAGTCCACAAAATTTAATTCCTGGCATTCTATTTTCATTCATTAGTTATGCTGTTTTTGTTTTTTCTTCTTTTTATTTCATTCAGATATGACATTTTGCTGGCTCTGAGAATTCTGATACTTCGCCGAAGAAGTCCAAAGCGTTGGGCAACGCTCTCGGCGCTCCAAAGCCACGAAGAGTCACGAGGACCCGGAACCGAGGCATACGAGGAGACGGAAGTGGTGATGCGGCACTTGGAGCCACTTCTCGCGTTGGATCCTTCGTCGAGAGAAGTTTTGCCGAAAGTTTGCGGCCTCATAGACGTAAACGCGTTGGAAACGAATCCGCCTGAGGGTTCGGCAGCGATTTACGAAATTGCTTGCCTTTTGGAGCACAGCTGCGTTGCTAATACTCGTCACAGTTTTACGGTAGACGCTAAAGGACGACCTCGAATTACTGTAAAGGCCGTAACTAATGTTAAAAAGTTAGTGTCTATATATACAATTAATTTTTTTTTTCGAATTATTCATTCAGGCAATTATTTTTAAAAAATGCTCATTATCCATAATTTTAACGATTTGCCATTTCGCGATTTTTTAAATTAAAAAATTGTCATATAAATATTTCTTAAGAGCGTCGGAAAATTGGTTGACGTTTTTGGCGGTTTTTCGTTGAATTACAGAGGCGATCATCTCAGTACAATGTATACTCACGCTTTGTGGTCAACGAGAGCACGTAGAGAACATCTGCTAGTTACCAAGTACTTTACGTGTCATTGCGAACGTTGTACCGATCCAACGGAGCTCGGAAGTCATCTTGGGACGTTAAAATGCCTGTGCGGCAGCGGTCTCGTGCTACCGATCGATCCTCTGGATCCTGAGACCGAGTGGTCGTGCACCACGTGCCCCGGAAGACTCGCGGCCTCGGAGGCTTTGCAATTGACTGAGAGAATCGCGGATGACGTTGAAGCCGCTATGGGCATCGCACGAAGAGATTCACTCAGCGATCTGCTGTCCCGGTAATTTTTAAACCCCGAAGAAAATGATTTTCCGAATTTGCTTTGGCAATTTTAATGCAAGTCTCCAAAGCATTCATCAAAATCTCAGGCATTCCTATAAATTTGAGAAAGCTCTGTGTTATTTTAATTTGGAGCATCCCTATGAAAATTTGGAAAATTTAGAAATGCAGAAAATTCTCTTTTCTTCTTCTATTTTTTAAATAAATTCATTTTTTGTCCAATTTAGTTTGAGCGTTCTACTTCATCCTGGCCATCAGCACTGCATTGCAGTTGGACATTCGCTGATGCAGCTTTTGTCGCCGGAAGATCCTCAGAAAACGGAGATTTGCAAGCGAATCATCGAGACGACGTCAATTCTCGATCCTTACGGTGCAAGACTCCCTCTTTATACCGCCGTGGCTCTTCGAGAACTCGCTGGTTGTCCGGGACAAGACAGAAAGGCGCTGCTCGAACGAGCCTCTAATTTGCTGAGATTTGAACCTCCTCACACTCCAGGCCAAGAACTTTTGCGACTTATAGAAACAGAATTGACGAATTGATTCGTGTGCATTTTTTTAGGCCACTGAAAATCATTTTTCACAGTTTTCATTTGAAATACGGATTTTTATTCACAAATAAAAATAAGAAATGATAATTAAATCTTATAAATAAATCATTTGTACCTGAATCGGAATATAAAATTGCGACATTTGCTTTACCAAAATAACATTGAAAAAAACTTATTTAATTCAAATTCTAATACAATTAACATTTTTAAAACACTGACTTCACGTTAATTCTTCTCTTGATGTATGAAAAAATAATAATAATCGTAAAATTGGACTGGAAATTAAATGCTAATCGAAAACAATGATAGGGTTAAGGGCTGTGATACGGACCACGTGGTACTTTGGCAGAAATGGTACTTCCGGGTTGACCATCGGAGGTTGGACGTGCCACGAGCTTTTTGTCGCGTTTCCGGGCGCACCAAGCTCGGAACCACGTGACGAGTGAAAGAGCCTCGTTGAGAAAGGCGTAGAGAAAGGGGTGAAAAGCGGCGTTGACGAGTGACAGAGAGCTAAGAATAATTTGAATGTGCCAGTATTTAACACCGTTTAAAGTAAGGTGAAGCTTGGAGAGAAGAAAGCACCAATGAGGAAGTCGGCAAATTGCAAAGACGATTATCAGCACGAGAATCACGCGGACTGTTCTTCTTTTTCGGGTCACGTGGGATGGAACTGGTCCAGTTCTTTTCGAGATGGCAACTTTCGGCTTTTCCACACTCGTTGAGGCTACGATAATCAAAGAAAGTTCATTATTGAATTTAGAAATTTCGAAAATTTCTTTAAGAATGAAGAAAAGCTCTATTGGTTTAACAGAATCTATTTGTAAATTTGAGAAAAGTGTAAAATTTAAATAAATTACTATTACTACTACCGGTAGTTCAATAAATGAATTTAAAAAAATATTTAGCGAAAAAGTAAGGAATGGTCGGAGGTGCGCGTCTGACCAAACACGACGTAACTACTTATAGCCGCTACATGTGATGCACGTCCCATTGATTTATTATGCTGTCGCTTAGCGAATGTTTCTCCTTACCCGTAGAATTCTCGTTGCTGAACTGCGAGCCGCTGCTCGTCGCCAGCTGCGCAATGTTATCGCCAGGAGAATTCCGCTGCCAAATGCTCAGAGCCAGAAGAACGTGGATGACGATGAAGACTGCGGCTAGGGGGACGAAGATTGCGGCAAAGAGGGCAGAGTAAATGGTCGTTGCGTCCGTCCGGCTTGTCACACAAAGTGCGCCCCTACATTTCCACGTAAATACATGTTAAAAAATTAATGCTTTATATATATTTTTTAAATTATAAAAAAATACAGAACGCTTCTTTTATTTCTTCCCCATTTTTTCTACTAGCCAAAAAATAAAAATAAAATTTTCCAGCGAAAATAAAAAATAAAAAACGATGTTATAATAAAATTCTCACATATAGTACGTGGAGCTGTTGACAACGACGAGACTTTCCGTGGCGTACATTCCAAAAACCGGATAGGAAGCAGCTCCGGCGATAGTCCAAATCCCAGCAACGAAGGCGACAGCGGCTGGCCAGTTGAGTCCCTTGTTGAGTGGACATTTGGACTTGATGGCGTTGTATCTGTCGGTGGCGATAGCGGCGAGCGTCAGAGAAGCAACCAAAACGGCAACGGTCTGGAAATATGGTACAGCGGTGCATGCCCATTCGGGCAGGCACCAGAGAATGGTCCGCTGTCCGAGGAAGCTCAAATTATGAGCCCCCGAAGAGCCAAGAAGAAGAAGATCCGAGAGCGCCAGTGAAATTAGAGCGCTTCTGTAGAAGGGCTTCAGGGTCGAATTTTTTCCAGAGTCCAAAAAACAGATCCGAATGACGACAGCAAAATTGCCAATCACTCCGACAATCACCACCGGCCAAATAATAGTCTGATAAAAAATTCTGACCGCGTCGGCGAAGACCACGAGTAGCTCTTCAGGTACCGCCTGAATTTCCGTCATTGCTGAGGACCGCGCACGAGTTCGACCGAAAATTGACGAGGAAATGCTGATTTTCGAGAGGCGAGAACGTATTGCGAACGAAAATAGATTTTCAAGAGTAAACGTCGTGTCTTTTTCCCTCTCCACCTCTTCAGGGTTTTGCCGAAGCTCTCGGCCCGCTTCCTCAAATCTTTGTGTGTTTCCACGAAAATTCGGCGGGATTTTGGAGGAACGTTTTTCCCGAGGAGAAACGCGCTTGCCGAGGAGGGAGAGAAACGATGAATGAGCGTAAAACGCGCCTCGAACCGAGTCTGCAGGGGCAGATGGTCCTCCGGGGGGCGAATGTTTGCATATACACGCGCCGATGAATCTGACAACGCGCTTGGAAATTATGATGGCTCTGGTGCCGCAAGCTCCGATATGTTTTCACGACGTGTTAGCTGGTTATTATTATCAATTATCCACGAGCTGCTCGAAACTCTTGTCCCGGATGTTCTCGAGGTCGATTGCAATGAAATTGGCAATACGCTGAAGCGGTAAAGAAAAGTCGATTGAATATTGATCGCGGACAATATAGAAAATTATGATAATTTGCTATTTTATGATTGCTTGAAAAATATGATATCAAACCATATCCTTTCAGCTTTAAAACACGCCGTGGTTCATCTTTGTACGATAAATAGAAGCAAAGATATGAATTTTTAAACAAGTCCACTACATTTTCGGCAAAAAATGCTTTTTATGTGTAGAGAAAATTAAAGTCAATCCTCGAGCGCTTACTGGTGAAATCTTTTGGTTTTTATTTTTCGTAGAAAAATTGTTCTTTATACAAAATTATGATCCACGAGAATCCCATTGAGTAGAATCACAATGATTATATATTATTTATAATTATGATAGTGATAAATTCAATAATCCTTATAATTATTATGATTCTTTTTGTCTTTATGTTACAAGAATGGGTTAGTAGTTTATTATTATTAATTGTGTTACGTTTTCGAGGACTACGGAGTAAACATTTTATCTTCAGATTGTTGAAATCTATTTTGGCTACTTTTTTTTCTTAAAAATTTTTTCTTTATACAAAATTAAGATCGAGTATGGGACTCTCTTCTGCTTTCTCTTCTGTTACAGCTTATCAATATTTATCATTTATCTATATATTTACTATTCTATCGAGATATAAATGCGTCGGATGTTTAATTTGATGAAAATTCTTTCTTCTTATTCACTCACACATACCGCACACTGTCAAACAATGGGCTCGAAATGTTATGTACCAATACTGGAAGCCTCAAAAATTCATAAACTGGCAAAACGAAATTTAGCATACAAATTAAGTAAATGTACGTTAAACTAGAGACGTTAAAAAGGCCGTTTTTAATATTAAAGTACTTGCATTTTACGCCATACTCTTGAATAATTAATTAGCCAGTTTATCAATGAAAATTTCTTGTAGAGGCACATTGAGATCCAAAGTATTTTAAACAGTGCATGCATACACGCATATGTACATAGAGATTGGATGAAGTGACGAGGAGAATCCTCCGAAACTGTAAAATAAAAAATAAACCAAAAAAATTAGTGGATTTTTAACGAAAAATAACGTCTGCGCAGAATTTTCTCGTTGAAATTTTGCAAAAAAATGATTTCGAACGTGACGAAAAATGTGACCAAAAGTTTGTGCGCGCATTTTTCGTCAAGGTAAAAGGATGTGAATTACTGTCATAATCGATGGAAAGATGATCGAGGCTCTTGGACTCTCAAGGCTGGCAGGATCTTCGTGTGCGGACTCCCAAAAGAGGATACGACAGCGACTGGCCCTTGAGTTGGGCGGTTATCTGTACGAGATAAGTTTTTCCAGGCTGAAGTCTCGGTACCGTGAACGGAAGTGCTCGATTTTCCGGCGGACTCGTTTTTTCTTCGCACTGCTCGAAAGTGTATTCGGATCTTCGTCGACGATGAAGAACGCACTGGTCCGGAATCCTCGCGATTCCGGCTATCGAATTGGACCCTCTTAATTCCCGAACGAGGACGCAATATTTCGCAGCTCCCGCGGGTTCCACTCCTACCGTCACTTCGTCGCATTTTCGGAGGGAGCGATATTCTCTGGGTGCACTTTTGTAGGAAACCTGAACATCAAGAATATTCGTTTTTCTACCGCTGCTGTAAATTACATTTTCTTCATAACATTCAATATTGTATTAACGGAGTGACGAATAAAATAAATGTTAATTTACCTCTGGATAGACTATCGAACCTTCCTGAGCGGCTAAGACCTTGACAGCCGATACTCTCGCCAATTCCTGGGGTGTCGCTGACACCCTTAAGGTGTAACGCTTTCCTGGCGGAAGGGAAGGCGCCTTTAGTGACGCGTGACTCACGACTTGCGTTTTCTGCAATATTTTATTCGGTACTTGAGCATTATATTATATTTTGGCAATGATGAGATGTAAAACCACCCACTCGATCAATTTTTTTTTGGCTCGAAAAATTGGACCGTCACTCATCGATACGTACTTTCTCGATTCCGGGTCCCCGAAGCTTAGCCCTTACGATTCCGCCTCCACAGGGCAGCACGTGAAATTCCGTCGTAGCGTTTTCTTGGGGCCGATAACGAAAATTAATGAAACCATCATTTTTCCGAAGATCCGCGGTTGCGTAGCGTCCGGTGCGTAACGTTTGTGCCGGAGGTCTCCGATATTTCAGGATTTCCGTGGTGACCCTCGTGGACACGTTGTTCCGCATGCTGACCTGATATTGCGAAGCGATCGATACGGTTATGGGTGATCGATTTCACGTTGAAATGAATTCCGAGGGAACGTTTATCTTTGGGGAAGTTTGGCGGAAAGTTCCGAGAGCCAAACTTTGGTTCCGGAAGTGGAGAACGATCTCCAGTTTTAATCAACGACTCACCACGTAGAGCGTGAAGTTGTAGGTCGCGTTGTACTTCATGCCGTGCAGGGTGAGCCTCGTCTGCTGGACACAGTGCAGACCCTCAGGCACACCGCGGTGCTGATGTTCCTTCGACGAACCACCTTTACTCGGACGCGGATGCGTCTTAAGGACGTTTCGCGCAGCGCACAGCGTTCGAGGATGCGGCGAACCGTCCGAAGTCACCGCCAGACAGTAACTCGACAAATGTGGATCCACCAAACTGCCATTCACAATTTTAATCATCAACAATATATCCGTACTTCCGGCTTTTTTTATTTCCGTCATTCCACAGCTTCAGTATTATGTAAATTTTAATCGAACAGTTTTATGGGATTGTATGCCTTTGTGTGTAAATTTTATGTTAAAATTGATGGAATTGTGAAAGTTAAGGGCGAGCCACCGAAACCAAAGGTCGCCGATAAACGGTAAACGAAATTTTTTTAAACTCTGTTATTTCGAAACATGGCAAAGTCGTTTTTATAATAAAATTATATATAATAATAACGTTATTATTATAGCCACTGGTTTATCAATATTTGTCATTTTAATAAACTCTCCAATTTGGCAACGTTATTTATTAATTGTCCGTAAAATCACAATCGCAAAATCTCAATACAGTAATTAAAAAAAAAAAATTAAAAAGCGCGTGTTTTTTGAGGTCCACGCTCATTAAAATAATGATTGATTATTACGATTAAAATCGTCATTATGAAAACGACGAGAGAAAGAGAGTCGATTGAAAATGCAAACCTTTTGCTCCAGGAAACCGTGAGTCTTCGTCTACTCCGTCGTTGCTGAAATCGAAGGCTGTGATGACGATGCTTCCCTCTGAGATGTTCATACTTGGCAGGAAAATGATCGAGCGCACTTGAGGTCGCGTACAGGAGTACGGTATTCGGTGAGTTGTGGGTTTGCAATTTGTTGCTGGTGTCGATCAAGGCCTTGATCTCGAGTCTGTATAGTCCAGCGCATACGCTGCTTATCGTGAAGTTCTGTGCGTCTTCGCCTTCGTAGGTGAAGAGGGGCGATCCAGAAACGAGAGTTTTAACGGGCCACGTAGTCTGCGCTGCTGCCAAGTGTATTCGTCGGCATCGAAAGCAAAAAAATTATTTTGTGCAAAATAAAAAACTCCCGAGTAAGAAAAAAGTTTAGTAAAAAAAATTGACACTGCACTTGTACAATAAATTTGTACATCAACATTTCGAGTCGCAATTTTTGTTCACAACCTGCGCATCAACTTCTCTTGAGATATTTGAACGCCTTCCAGTGAGAAGCTACTAAAATCATGGATATTCGTTTTGCACCAGTGAAACACACGGTCTCGTATTATTTTACAATGCGGTCAGTCGGGAGTAAAGAGGCAAACAGCCATAAAACATTAAAAACTAATCTCTGGACGCGCGATACGTTGTCGTCTCGCGTTCTCAGGATTATATCGTCGTGTGTGCGTCATGCTCACGCATAGAAAGGGATAATAAGAGAGAGAGAGAGAGAGAGAGAGAAAGAAAAATGGGTTTCGCGCGGGAGCGTTGAAAACGATCTCGCAGGGCAGTAACTTTTTATGCGATAATTCTAGTGATCAGTTTGCGAATTATAGGAGCGGTACGGGTGTTTACGCAAATAATTTTCTTTTCGTGGAAGTTCGTGCGTGCTCGGTCGCCGGAGTCGATATAATTTGCCTGTTTTGTGGGGTCGTATGTGTAGAATATACAACAGAGGCCAAGAAGACGAAGACGAAGAAGAAGAAGAAGAAGAAGAAGCCCTCGGAATCGATATATGCAAAGAGACGAGAGCGGATCGTCGGACGTTTATCCCGTCGAAGGAGTCGCGCGCAGTTAGAGCCAAGCGATCTCGTGGTTAATCGTCGATAACGCGAGCGAGCCTTCCTTCCTTTTTTATTTTTTTCGTCTCAGTTTCTTCGGCTTCTCTTTTTCTCCGTTTCACCTCTTTCTATATACGTCCATCCCACGCGTCTATGTCCAGCAGCATAACCGTTCCCGTTGACGACTTCGTCGCTCTGGCCTCTCCTCCCCCTCGCCCCCTTTTTCTCTCGCTGTCCCCTTGGGCAGATAACGGCGAAGCTTCCTCGTTCCCCGTGATTTAAGTGAAATTAAATGTAACGATATCGCTTAACGATATCCTCCCTCTCTCTCTCTTTCTCTCTCTCTTTCGCCCCCAAGCATAATTTTCGAGCGTCGATCGGTCACTTATGCCGATACAAAGTATCGGCATGTATCATATATGGGCTATTCCAGATGAACCGAATTCACTTTTTGGCCGATACTCCAATGTTCAGATTTTTTACTATTTTTTTCCTCTCCAATGCTCTAAAGTTGTGGAAAGATGCGTAAATTTAAATAAATTATTTTCTTCTCTCGGTACTTTCATCGTAATTTTTTCGTGCTTTCCGAAAAAAAATTTAGTTCTTCTCAAAGAAATTTTTTTAATTAGTTTTTGACGAAAAATCTTCGACATGACTTTTCTAAAAAAGGTAATAATTTATTCGAAAAGAAAGAAAAAATTAAATTTTTTAAATATCGGTATCGTAAAATACAGTATATGCTTTTATCGCGTATATGCCCTTGTACTCGGATGCTGTGACCATCAACTCGATCACAAGTCTTGTGTTTGGCTCTGCATAAGACGTTTCCTGTTTTTGCTTGGTTGAGATATTGAAAAAAAAATAAAAAAAATGTATCTATCGCGAGGAATGTCATATTAATCGATTTTATGGGTTTGTTGATAGGTTATTCATGCTTACATCGCGTTCCGTTGCTCTGATGGTGATCGTCGTCCGGTGGCCCCACGGAACTCACCGTCCATGATATCGGACCCGTGCACGGCGTTACCAGCAACGTCAGAGGCGGTCCAGCGCGAGGGCTCAGATAATAGAACCTGTAATGATTTCAGCTGCATCCAGTATGATATTACCATTCACGGAGAGTCGAGAGTCAATGCCTGTCGCTTTCTCCATTAATGGTAATATGCTGGTTTTTTAACGATACTCCCCACTTTCAACAAATTTACCTTTAGAAATTAATTTCAACCAATATATATATCGAAAGCTAGTAATAAAAATTTTTACTTGTTACATTTTTACTTGTTTAACCGAGCCATTAATATTTTTTAGGAGGTCAATGTCCTTTCTGTGCTTGAATTTTAATAAAAAAAAAATACATAAAGTCAAGAAAGGATCATTTATGATTTTTGGACTGTTTTTTTTTTTTTTTTAATTCGTGTTTGTGGTCTCAAGAAACAGAAATTCAGACACGAAGCCTTTTAAACGAATGCATAGGGGGAAAAAATGTTGATACTTCCGTTTACAGTTCAAGAACTCGACGGGAATACAACAACAACAGCAGTTAGTTGATCCCGTAACGACATTAACGTGCCTTTGATGCCTGTGTGGTCTCCTGAATCACGTGGATATGGGACACGAAGTAGCAGCCGGATTTCTCGTAGGAGCGACAACGAAAACCGAGGCCACGAACGAAAATATGTGGCCCAGTTTAGTTAACGGGTAGCGAGAACATAAAGAGAAGAGAAGAAGGAGAGACGACAAGACGGCGGCACCTCCGAAACTCCCAGACGCACTGACAGACGCGCAAAAGCTCTTTACGCCATCGAACCATCGGTTCTCCAGCTTTAGTGAGGCGCGCTCAACCTCACGCCAATATTTTACGGATTAATCGTCAACTCCGAGTGGTCCACTTTTCGAGAACTACGTGTTACACTCGTTCAATTTGTAGTTACAAATTGTCCCATTCCAAAAATCTCCTTACTTCCTCATAGAAGTAGCGTTTTTCAAAGCTACCACTTTTTTGGCTTTCTCCTGATGGAGAAAGCATTGTAAAGAGCGGGAAATAATGAGGAAGCAATTTGCAAGGCTGTAAAGTACACGCGGTTTTATGTTCGCAAAACATTTTCCTAAGAGTTCAAAAGGCCGTTAAGATTTTATCGCTCAACCAATTTGCGGTAAATTTTTACATTGCTCAATGTCCATATGCAAAACACACTTGAGCACAATGTGAAAAAAAAAAAAAAAAATGAAATTTTTTTAACTGCGGTGCTAATTAATAGCAATAATGAACGAATGACTCCGGCCCCTTAAGTCAACCTTGAATTCGACTGCGATAAATAGACTAAACGTGGAGACTATAAATGCGGTGATGAGCGTTGCAGTAGACTCGTAATCACCGCGAGAATCTTGCGTCTCTTGTACTATTAATGAGAAGTGCCATCAAAGCCAGAAGCTTAAGGTTCCCGAGCCAGAGAGATCAAGACGTCGAGAACAAAGTTTGAAGCTCGTTCTTCGCATACTGTGCGTAATAAAGCTGTGATGCTGGGATGGCTATAAAGCTCCCGTTGAGATATCGTGCGACGCGAGCCACGAGGTCGTCCTGCCTCGACGGCTACTGGATTAAACACAACCAAAAGAGCAACAAGACGAGAGAGCGCACGAGAAAGACCCGAGGAGAAGATTCGGGAAGGATGAACCCTCGAATTTTTCGCGGCAACTAGCCAACGCGTTCACTCTCAACGTTCCAATGTCGAGACACATATGCGCCAGTCTCTTAAGGAGGCTGCATAATCACAATAATCACATTAACTTGCTAATTAGCTAGAGAAATGATTTTCCGAGGTGATAAGCTTTTCCGAAGATATTTATATTCGCCATCGATAAATGGAGAATATTTTAGAGACACGAATGTAATACATGATTGCAGTTAATTTTGAAAAAAGTGTATATAAAATTTAATAATTTTCATAGTGTAAAATCAATTCAGTAGAAAATATCGTAACTCAACATTTTAGTTGCATTGAAGTAGCATTTAGTTGCAATATGCCAACCAGTCCTTTCTCAAGTCTAGACATTCCAACTTCAAGACACATTTGCATCACTCTTAAGGAGACTGCATAGAAATAATAATAATAATAATGATAGTAAAATTTTAATTAGCTAGCGAAACGATTTTCCGATGAGCTGAAGGATTCGATTGATGACTCTTTGGCAATTAACGTAATGTCAAGTTTAATACCACATGCGATATCTCTTATGTCACTAAATGTCAAACCGTCTGATGTAAACATATTTCCAATAGACATCTTTATAATACTATTACTGATTTTCTGAAGTGATAAGCTTTTCTGAAGACATTAATATTTAATGAGCGGATGTTGGATGTTGTGAAACGTCATACATTTTTTTTTCTTCTTTTCTTCAATTTTGCGTTGCTGCAAATTTGTTTCATCAGCTGATGCATTGAATTTAATAAACAATTGAAAAAAAAAATACAACAGAATCGTATGGGATTTCCTCGAAGTTGCGGAAAAAGTTCCAAAATCTACCAATTTAATTCCAAGCACGAAAGTCTCACATATCATGTCTATCAAGTGCTGAAACTTTTATCGCCAACTTACTTTTTTCCTTTGATAAAAAAAAAAGTAACAAGTATCAACCCTCGAAAGCATGGTGGGCGCGTGTCTCCTCCAGGGTATCGACTACATCGGTTAGCGTCGGTGAGGCGCTGCACGTGCTCGCCAGTCGTGTGGTGGGCGGTTTATCTTCTTCTTCTTCTTCTTCTTCCTCTTCGTCTATACCGGCTGTCGCTGTTTCCACAGAGAAGAAGAAGAAGAAGACGAAGAAGAAGCTGAAGAAGAAGAGAGCCTACTACTCTCGTCGGGCACTGTTGAGCTATTGTAAAATTAGCGTCGGGACACAATGCCGGCGTCGCGTCGTCTGGGGTCGTGTTCGCGACCCCCGTGGCTAAATCCAGCTTTCCACGACGGCAACGCGGAACGCCGCACGCGCATCACCACGAAGACCTTTATATACATGCACACGTTGTGCGAACAAGAGATTCGTAGAGAGGACGAAGAAGAGACGAGCTCTGAAACTCTCGGTGTTGAACTAACGTCGAAAGTCCAGCGAAGAGAAAACCTCACCCTGAAGACGAGCTACAACTGACTCACTTTGAAACGTTGCCGGGTTGGAGAGTCGCTGGTATCTGATACTCCGGATGGAGAACGTCGGTCCTGTTGAACTCTTCGACCCTGGTGGGCCTCTTCATGCCGTAAGGCCGAGGACTGCCCTGAAAACCGCGACGTTGCTGAAGAAGAAGCACATCCTCGCCACGGGCACTTCCTTGGTTCTTCCGGTGGGTCAGGATTCCCGCAAGCAGCACAAAACTCATTATACCCGATTTCATCAACATTTTCTTTCACTCCTTTTGAATGTCAATGAAACGATCACTCTTCGGGTTCAGTCAATTTTCGCGCACTGTGAAAGAGTCCCTTTTTGTCAAGCGGTAGGTTGTTTTTTTTGCGGGGAGATTACGAATGGCACGAATTATTTCGATGAGGAAATGGGATGTTGAGGTGCAACAATTTTTTGGTGGTGTTTTGAGGAATATTCGTTGGTTCTTCTTCAAGGTTGTGGAGAACTTGTTGGGACTCCGAAGAGCACTGAGTGAAAATCAATGGCACACCTTATTTCGACGATTAAACAAACAGTTGGGCTAACAAATATTTTTTAGGATTATCTTCAGGTTCCTCTTCAAGGTTGTGGAGAACTTGTCGGAACTCCGAAGAGCACTGAGTGAAAATCAATCGCACACCTTATTACGACGATCAAACGGACAATTGGGTTGCAAATTAGTTTTGAGGATTATCTTCAGGTTCCTCTTCGAGGTTTTGGAGAACTTGTTGGTCTAGTGAAGAGCACCGAGTGAAAATAAGTGAAAGAGAGAGAGAGAGAGAGATAGGGGAGAGATTAGAACTCGCGACGACGACGCCCGCAACTGTTGTGCGCCACGGAAGGCGAACGCCGGGCTCCCTGTGGTCTCCACTCCGACAAACCCCTTCTTTGGGAGAGTGAATCGCGAGGAGAGCTCGCGCGGGGCACGCACCAAGACCAAACGACGATGAAAAAGACCACGACGTCGACGACTACGAGGACCAAAGACGACGTTGCTCCGATGCTTCTGCTGGTGCTGCTGGTGGCATTAGACCCCGCGCACACGACGCGTGCAGACGCAACGCTTCTTCTTTAACCCCACCACATCGGCACCGACTCTCCATCATCACCACCACCACCGCCTCCTTCCTATCGGATATCGGAGAGTAGAACAACGCACACGCCTCTCCTCGTACACACGGGGCTTCCCTCGCCACTATTGCACATACTTGACCCTAAATAATGACATTTCACTCGAGTTGAAATTTTTCTCAAAAAGTATGTTGGTATCGATGTTGGCTTCCTCATTGCGGAAGCTTTGATATATCGACAAGATTTTGAAGAATTTAAGGCGATAACGTGAGTTTTTTGAAAAATTCACAATGACTCGAAATGTGCTCTTATAATTTGCATCCAGGAATCATTTATTTTTAACAGGATCCAAAAAAGGATCCAGGTACCTGCCAAAAAATCGCCTCGGGCCAAAAGGTTGCAAAACGATAAATTCGGTAAATAAAATATCATTCAACATTAATTCTCAAATTTGCACCAAGCACCAAAATCAAGGAACAAAAAAAAAGTTACCGATCAGAGTAAAACGCGACAGGTCCCTAAGGATCTCAGCTCATCTGGGCAAAAGAAGCGAACACAGGGATTCCAAAATGGAGACGTATGTGAATATCCGCTGGTCGGGCCCACGGATCCGTAGACGTAGCTCGTAAAAAAGCAGAGGTGAACCGGGAGAGACGAGCCTAGAGGTAACTCTCTCTTCTCCGCCCTCCCCAAACACACAGACACACTTCATGAATAAATTTATGATAAACCATAAATGAGAATTTTTTGGCTACGCGGTCGCCCTGTTGAGCCGCGCGTTGGCTTCCCACGTTTTTTATTTCGAATTTCAAATTGCCCCGTGGAGAGGGAGAGAGAGAGAGGAGAAAAAGACGCTCAAAGGGCAGAAGATCGGCACGCAGCCACCACCGGCCGCGAGCATTTCTTCGGGCTTTCTGACCCTTAATCCTTGCAGCTTCTTCCTCCGCGCAAATCTCCTCTTTAGACGAGATCAACGAACAATTTTCGAACGTTAATTGTTCGACGAAACAAGGGAGGGCGACTATCGTGATCGGTAACCGTTTGCGTGACGCCGGACGATTACGTCCTTAAACGAAACGAAATACTAAAACCAAAAGAAAAAAAAAGAAAAAGAAGAAAAATGAAGATATTGGTCCGATCATCGGCTCCTCTAATCCGTCCGTATTATTTTTTTCCCTGATGGATAAAAATAATGAGATAGTCGAGGCTTCAAAAGTGTCCGAAACGATGGGTCGGCCGAAGGGTGGGTTTACTTGTCCGAGCTCGGGAATTATGTGGTTAAGTAGCCGGATATTTTACCGGCCAAATGTCACATTTTACCGATACGATTTTTTCGAATGAAAAATTAATAAATAAATAATTAATTTCATCACTGAAATTCCATATACCGCATCGTTGAGCAGATAAAAAAAAATCATCGTAGCTACTTCCGATAATTTTGACTTTTCAGTGTGGGTGAATTGCGAGCGTTTACCAGGGCCAGTAGTCGAAGCCCTAAATGGTCAGCCGTCCGAGAAATCGCCAAGAAACATCGCAGCGGTGCGGCCGGTATTTTTGCCTTCTCACTTCGGGAGAAAAACGATAATCTCGGAATGGTATGCAGATCAGCAATGATAAAAGTCAGAATTGTGGAAGCGCTTGATGCCACAGGTAAGATTACAGGATTACGAGAGTGCCAGCTGAGGAAAAATGGAGACGACGATGGCGACGTTTTTTTTTTTTTTTTTTTTTTTTTCCTCAAGGACCACATCGCGTTGTATGTCCAGCGAGGAAAAAAGAAGAAGTGACGTATTGGCGGTCAGTTGTTATACACTTGACTGTCTTTCTGTGAGAAGAGGGATTTGCGATAAGAGAGAAAAACGATCGAACGACAGTTCGAGGCATAAAGACGCGACGACGGGAGCATCAACGCAGTGAGTTGCGAAGAAGAAGAAGAAGAAGAAGAGGAGGAAGAGGAGGAGGAGGAGGAGGAAGAAGAAGGAGCCACCATGGGTTTCACGGTACGAGCGAGATGATGACAGCGGCTCGCTCGGGTGGCAGGCCGATAAATCATGCCCCGCGGTGTGGGAACCTACCTATATTCATGCCTGCTCCTGGTGCTTCTCTCTCTCTCTCTCGTTCTCTGGCTTTCTCCGTTGCTCTTGAGCATCGGTGAAAAGCCTGTACTCCCGGGTGTCCTGGGACCGCGAGCTCAGAGAAGCCACGTGAAGAAGAGAAGCAGATGAAGATTTGAGAAGAGAGAAACTGCGACAGGACTCGCCGCTTCCACGATGACTGACGGCTCCACCGACAAGTCCGTCGTCTCTTCGACAAACGATACCCCGAGCATGCGGAGAACAGCGAGGTCCTTTGGACACGTCCTGCGCGTGTTTATCTTTCGAATAGTCAGTAATTACCGCAAAACGGAGCAGCTAACTGTGAAGTTGCTGACTCAGAAGTTGAATGTATTGGCTCAGAATTTCTTGACTAAGAAATAGCGAGCTCTGAAGTAGCTAACGCAGAAATTACGAATTGAGAGGCCACTGAGAAATTGTTAACTCAGGTTGGATTAGTGTTTTCACATTAATGGAATCAAGAGAGAAAAAAAATCCATACAAATATGCATATTGATTGCTGAATTTATCTTACAATCATTTTTGGATGTGATCAACAGTTTGAGAGCTCTGTAACACTTTACGTACCTCATCCTGTATATGTATTTATATTCGAACAAAGAATAGAATAAAACGTTAGGAATGTTGTTGCTTCCGCAAAAGTTTGAGCGACAGCAAAGGAGCATCGAGAGGAGGTTATTCCCAAGTGTGTTTGTTGCACCGTTTTGTTTCCTGAGTTAAAGAAATGTGAGAAAGGAAGAAAGAAGAAGAAGAAGAAGTGGAGTACAGAGGCACAGCAGCAATTCGTCGGCCGTAAAAGCTACGGGCCCGGAGGCGGCTCGTATATCGGCTCCACGGGCCCTGCCCCGCATAAACTTCCATCGATCTACTGGCCTCTCTACTCTGCGCTACGCTCAGAGTGAGTGTTCCTCTTCATCCGTCGCTGCCGCTCATCCTCTCTTGGGGCCCTGCTCGTTCCTTTCCTCGTGCGCACTCCCGACAATTTAGTGTCCAATAAAAATACGTTTTGGTATAGCGAAGTAAAAAATAAAGGAGGAGGAGGAAGACCGAAGAAGGGGGCCCCACTGGGAAGCGAAGAAGATAAAAGAAATATGGCGTATTGCGTGCTCTTTACATCGTTGCTCGTTAACGATCGCGAATGAATAATATTTATGCAAAGGTGGTGAAGTTCGGGCGCGAATTTTCGGCTTCTCCGCTTCTTCCTTCCATGCCTCATGAAACTTCCGAGGCTTCGTTATTTTTAAAAGCTATATTCTTATTGTCTTATTTACAGCTTTTATTTTTTCATAATTATCCGGTGTTTTTATGAGAAGACGGGAAAATTTATTGATGGCTTGAAAAAAAAATCATTTAAAAAATAGTTTAAACATCCCTTCATTAACAATTTTTTAAATAATCTTCCTCATCACTATGGAAAATAAAATTATTTCATATTTTAAGCGTGTCATTGTGATAACTGCGAGTTATTATTAACACATAATAATAATGAAGTGAATGGCATTGATATAAACTTCACAAAGTACCGGAGGCTTACAACGTTGCTTCAATGTTTCTGTGAACGACGCGAAGGGCGGTGGCAAAGATGTCGAGTTTATCCTCGATATATCAGCGGGGCTTGGCGAAACGTTAGATTTTTCGTACGTGCCGGGAGGGGCAACGGGGAATATAAGCGTTTTCGGTTGACCATGAATGTTACAAGTTACGAGAGTCTGCTGCTGCTGCTGCTGCTGTCGCTTTCGATCCCTGCTACGCCAAAGGTCTTTCCCTCCTTTGCTTTTTCTTCGTCTCCGTTTAGCTTGTTTTCTCTCGCACTTACTCCCGTCTACTAACGCCGGTTGACGGCGAGTCGCCGCCGCGAGAACGGCGTAGACGACGGGGCGCTTTACGAATGCGTTCACAAATAGTCTTTATAACGAAGAGCCTCGCTCGTTCTCTGACTCATATACCGTCTGGGCACGTACCACGCCGAATAAATACCTATACTCACAACCTAGACCGCGTGTAATGCGAATAATGAGACGAACGCGAGGGCAAATACTCGACGTCGTCACGAAAATTTCGAATATCCATCAATATTGATAATGGCTCGTGAGCATAACAAGTGCGGCAGCTGAAACTTTATTTTCTCGTGTTAACCGATTCATTGATTTGATCCAAGTAGACATTGCGACCTAAAAGCTTTACCTTCGGTGAATAATTTTGGGCAAATTATTCTGTGGGAAACGTAATTTTCATTATATGGAATAACGAATTAATTGAAAAATGGAGCTCATTAACTTTACAGGAGAACGTGAGATATCAGGCCCAAATTCAGTATGTTAACAAAATAATCCATACGGGTCTATTAATTTAAAACAAGGATGCAAAGTGCATATTGGCTTCCTCATCATCTTTCGCAACAAGGCTGCCTCTATGAAGAAGGTAAACATCGATTAACATACTTCCTCGCAGCAACAAATGTCACGAATAATGAGGAATCAATGTGTAAGGCTCTACTTTGCATTCTTGTTTACCCTTCCTTACTCACGGGGTCAGAATGACCTCACTACACGTGCAACAGACGGAGTGTTAACCCTCCGGTTAACAGTGAGTCTACAGGAACACGTAGAACGTGCATATGAGTCCGTTGCGCGTTTCCTACTAAACCTCGGCAGCGGAATATACTGGCAAACTAGCCCCCTCCCCCCTCACTCCCTCTCTCTCGCTCGGACCTACGAATTGGCTTTTGCGGTTACGAAGACCTACGGGAGCATTTTGAGAGGCACGACCGTGGCCACCGCTTCGCTACCTCGCTCAGTATAGTATACAGTCTCCCTTTCAAACGCGCGACACCTTCCAAGTGTTGTACGACGATCGGGCGCGGAGCGCGCGTCAACCGTGCACGTGTTTTCTTTCTTCCCCATATTATAACGCCGCGGCGTGCCAAAACTCTTGCCTCGTTCATCGCTTCTCTCTTTCTCTGTTGACTGCCGAGACTGCGGTCTCCTCTACCACTCGGAGTCTTTCGACTCGGGTGTCGCGCGACGACCCGGGGACTCCCCTGCTGCTGGCCCAGTGGCACCAACCCACAGCGGTGACCTCCGAGGCTCACGCGCCCTCTCTCTCCCTTCTTTCGGGCAACCTGAGATTTTATTTCTCACAGGTTCCTCCACGCCTACTCGAGGTCTCTCCGCCCGGCGCATCGTAATACGATAAAGAAAAGTTATAGGTCACTGCACCGAAGGTGTTGCGGTAATGCTCGCTCTTTTGTGTACCGCTCTCGTCGATACTCCCGGCGTTAAAGTTTCGTCATCGATTTATAAACAGGACTGTGAACTTCCATTGTCTCGGTGTACAAATGTTTATAGTACGCAAGAATTCGTAAGCAAAATTTTCATCGCATTTGACGATCAAAGAGGATGGCATTTTTGAAGGTTTTTTGGAACAAATTTTGTTTAATTAAGTTTTGCCTGGTCGCCGTGGAAAGGAGAACACTCGGTTTAACGTTAGTCCCCAAAATAATTGGCTAAACAAAAGAAAATGGTTTTTTGGTGATCGGTATAACCCCGCTCTTCCGGCCACCGACGAAGCCCTGTTTTACGATAAAGAGAGAAAGATATAGGCTCTCGCGATGTTCAACAGTTTCGACCGGTGTATTACTTATTTATTAGGACCCGTTCCGGGTGGTCCCGCGACATGACGAAATCGATTACGCGGGATTCGCGGAACCTGAGTATACCCGCCGTGGTTCGAACCCCCTATTCGAATTATGCTTTCCTCCTTGAGAGACGAGATTCGATGTTGCTCTCTTCGGGCTCTTCCTCAGCTCCTTCCCTCCCCTTCCCCTCACTTGCCCGAGCGTGGAGAGGCTATCGTGTGCCTCCCCCACCATATGAGGAGCAGGAGCAACGGCAGCGATCATCTTCTTCGGCTCCTTCTCCCTCCTCCTCCTCCTCCTCCTCCTCCTCCTTCTTTCTTCTCCTTCCTCTTCTTCTTTTCTCATCGGGCTTATTATGTAATCAGAATAACAATAATTGCACGAAACGACTACTCATCAATCGAGGAGAGACAGCCGCGCCTGGGGCCATACAACGATAGCTACTTGATAGTCCGGCTATCTCCTTCTCCCTCGCTCCCTCTCCGTTCCCTTCCCTTTCCCAAAGTCCCTCTTGCTCTTCCCTGGCCCGGAGTATCCTCAGCGACCCACCTTCACTCCCTTCCTCTTTCCATTCCCTCCCTTTCCCTCACTTCCCTTCGGCGCAAGAGCTAGAGAAAGACAGCCCGAGCGCACAAGCTTTATGAGAATTGTCCCGATGGAAGCCCCCGGTAATTATCGAGGCAACTTAACAATAACTCCTCCCGATGCTGCGAATTCTCGTTATATCCCCATCGGAAACTCCCCGTGTGCATATACCCAAACCGACAAGGTGCAAATCAACTTCCCTCTGCATTATGTGCACCTTTCTCCATCAGACACTTTCTTCTCCACCGCATTGTCGATGTAACTGTACTGCTTGATTCGATTTTCGAGAGCTCGCCAATCATCTTTGATATCACGTTGCATATTACACTGTATAAACGGATGAGATTGGACGGCTGATATGCCTCCTCTCCTTTTTTTTACCAATCATCCTAAAGGAGCCAAGAGAAATTTTTGACGGTGCGAGGCCTTCGCCTTACAATGTAATATCTCTTTCTCCTTCTCCGAAGGTTGTAAGCCCGCCGCCCTTGCCCTTTCCCCAAGCTCCAGACGATTCTGTTATCGCTCTTAATGATAGGTTAGCCTCACGACGATGTACATTCGATTATCCGCGATGCATTTTTAACGCTTTAATAAAACTCTTATGAGATGCGTTAATACCCCGAAAAACAAATTGAAGAGAGAGAGAGAGAGAGAGCAAGGGCAACATGCAAAATATGCCGCTGGTAATCGAGTTGCTTGTAGCTACCATCAATGGACCCACGGGACCGATCTCATCGTACACTGCTTTAAGCCCCAAATTAGAGCTGTTAGCAATTTTTTTTCCGCGATCGGTAATCTCGATTGTTGATATTTTTACGACCTTAAAACACATACGTACCTCTTGATGATATTGAAAGAAAAATATTCTTTTATATTTAGTTGATTGTGCGTTAAGGACGCTTGACACGTACATTCACCAATCAAGAGCTTGCCTCAAAGCAATTTTAACTCGGTTGGAATTTTTTTAAAAACCACCTTCAGGTCCATCGATTTCATTTATGCAAGATATTTCATTCTTCGATTTCTGGTCTCTCAATAAACATATAAACTTTCCAAAGAGTAGTAACTCTATGCCATTCGGTGCGAGAAGTCGACAGTCCATATCAGTATTTTATCCCAATAAAACACTAAATTAAGCCACAAAAAATGGTAAAAATGTGGCAAATAAAATGGCTGTGATTTGAATGGTTCAAAGTGTCGCACCCTCTTAAGAAGAAAGGTGTACGAGTAAAAGTGAGTGGTAAAGTACGAGGATGGGTTATTGCCGTGCGAGTAGATATCTCACTTGATACACAGCGATGTTGGAGGGGTTCGGGGTGCAAGGAAACGGGAGACCACGTCGAGGGGGTACCTGTATCGACACTCGACTCTCTCGTTGCTCCTTCTCTCCTCGGCTCGTTACCCACCCGTTATTTTTCCATGTAAACACGGGCAAAGCCCACGCACCAGCAGCACCGGTAGACGCGAGAAATAAGGTGAGAAGGGGATATCGTTCGAAGACCCACAAGTGTTAGAATCCACGAGCCGTGTCCTCTTCTTCGCCTCTCCGTCCACCGAAGTAACATCACTCCCTACATCACCGGATCTCTCTCCGTTCCTCCTGCGTGCGATGTGACATGTAAATTTATCGTCCTATTAAAGTTTCGATGACACGATCTTCTTTCGTTCCCTCCTCCAGGCTCAAAAAAATATCTACAGTAGAACATCGATTATGCAAGCGTCGGTTCTTGGACAAGAGTTCACAGGTTGTCCCATTTTTCTTTGTACCTGCGATTTTTTTTCGCTTCGAATAAACATTTAAAATAACCAACGATTGTTTCAACAAACTTTCAAAAATAGTGAACACTCGAATCAGTTGAAAGAACATTTGAACAAATTATTTGAATTTCTTCTCAACTTTTGAAATCTCGATGATCGTCTTTCCCTTTATGTATTAAATATTACGTATGTATAATCCCGACCTCGACATCCCAATACGTTAATCTCAGCAACAAAAAAAATAAATAAATAAAAATATTTTTTTATTCCTAAGATTTCCTAAAAAAAACCGTAGGAAAGGTAGTAATAATTGCGCAAAATTTACAATTGGTATGTACAGTTTATTCGGGGAGGGGGGATTAATATAGATAATTCTCATGGTAATGGGGGTGGTAGGCTCGGGGGGTTCGGTATTCCATTTTTTAGAGTATGATTCGGGTCTTCACATTTTTCTCTCTCACACTCTCCTCGCACTTGTTACATTATATTGTTTTACGTATAATAATAATAATAATAATAATAATAATAATAATAATAATAATAATAATAATAGCAATAATAGCAATAATAATAATAATAATAATAATAATAATAATGATAATAATTCTTACAAGAATCCAGGGAGGAGGGAATACCAGTTGGGGGGTAGCTAGCCTCGTCCCTAGCCTCGTGCGCATCTCTACTTCTATTTTCAGTGTAATCCCTTTCATTCTTTCATTTATTTATTTTAAACGTTATTAACTCTCTCGCTCTTACTCAACATACTCCTATCTTTCTCTCTCTCTCTCTCTCTCTCTCTCTCTCTCTAATTATTTCATCAATTACTTCATTATTATGCAATTCGGTTATTTAATTCAATAAATCGACAATAAATCGTATCGTAAAACGTGAGTATGTGTGCGTGAGTGAACTAGTGGCGCCGTGTATATTATTCATTCGTATAATCGTGGATCGTTCGTAGATTTGTTTTTTTTTTCCTCTCTTTTTTCGAGAGAACGCGCATCTACGATCGACGCGCACGTTTTTATTTTTTATTTTTTGTTTATTCTTCATTTAATTACACGGCTTAGGAAGTCTCTGTAGTAACCAGCGGTAAACGTATCACAAGTATGTAGCATCCATCGTTTATTTAATAATCATTCGGTAGGTCGAGTGTTCATCGAGATATTTTTTTCTTCTTTTATCTCAGGCTCCACTATTTTATAAATTCGATATTCAACAATCGAGAGAAAATAAAATCGGCATGTGAAAAACTGTACTATTAATCTCTCTCCTTCTCCTCGTCGTCTCTCCTCCCCTCGTCGCTCTTTCTCATAGAAATATATATTATTTATATCGTCGGTCATCGATCTCTCTTTACGGCGCTTTTCTCTTCATAGTC
The DNA here is from genome assembly GCA_947507545.1 of Clistopyga incitator. Lineage (NCBI taxonomy): Eukaryota > Metazoa > Arthropoda > Insecta > Hymenoptera > Ichneumonidae > Clistopyga > Clistopyga incitator. The sequence continues at coordinate 308,324 of OX382188.1, read as the reverse complement.
GAGAAGAAAAATAGCGCGGCAAATAATTGAGATTCATTAGCAACTATTTCGCGTATTAAATTCGTTAATGTTTCGGTACAATATTGTCTGTGCATTATGTGTGTGTATTTTCATTTTTCTTCTTCATCTTCTTTTTCTTTTTTTTTTTTTTTGAGCCTCGGATAATTTTATACGCATTTCTCGATCAACACTCGACGGTTTTCTTGTTTATTGTAATTATAGAGTAGCGGGTGAGAACGTCGGGCGAAAAGTTGTGAGGACACTATCTTTTTGCATTCTCTTTGTAATTGCTTGAGACAATTCACTTTTTTTTTTCAGAGCACACGTGAAGATAGTGTCACTAACAAAATTGAAACCTCGATGTGAACTCAACCCTCAACTGCGGTAGGTAAGTTATCCCGTTTGTTATTGTATATCAAACATTATAAACTGTAATACAATGTAAACCTGTAAAAAATATACTGGGTGGCGGCGGCTCTGTATAATATAATAAGTAGTTATTATAATCGTTTATGGTACATTCTTTTTTTTTTTTTTCAGTAATTAGTATAAATATATCGTTATATTATTGTTACTTTTTTTTTCTGCAATTCGGGGATTTGGGAATGAGTTGTTTAATCGTACTGTATTCGCGGTCTCTCTAATGCTTATTTTGTTTGTTTCCTTTTTTCTTCTTTTTTCGATTACACCGTTTTTTTTTTTGCATTCGTCTTTCTTTATCGTACAAATTCGTTATTTGTCCTGTGGTCCTTTCAGCCTCGTTCGTATCTCGACAAATTCTTCTTCTTTTTGTTTTTTTTTGTTGTTAACCCGACGAATTTTAGTCGACCTGACAATTCGAGCAATATTTTAACGACTCGGATAACGAGTCTCTGGCTTGTGGCTTTCTCTCTCTCTCTCTCTCCCTCTTTCTGTTCTCTTTTGTTTTTAATTATACAAATTTCGGATGCGCTTGGACGAGGCTAGGGCGACTTAGGAACTACGTGACGGCACAACCGATGCAAGTAACTATTTTTTCAGACACGTTGCTTAATTCTGTCTCACATTTTCATTCACTTGAAAGCGCTCGTACACACAAGAGGCTTCAGGGCATTTTTTTTTTTGGATTTCCACCCGCGAAAAAATGGAAGTTTGGATGCGGTATGCGTTTTTTATTTTTTGGATATTTAAATAGCAGTGAAAAAAAAAATTGTAATGAGAAATATGAGAGTTAAAAAGAGTAATTAAAAAAAAAATGGTTGGCAGTAAAAATTAATTTCGTAAAATCGGGTTTGCTTCATTTTCCAACTTCCTTTTTTTCACGGGATTCTGCCCTAATTTTTGTTTCTTTCGATTTTGAATTTGTTTCGTCGGTATCGCTGCCAATATGTCGATTTATCGAGCGTTGGCAAGTGGCGAATTCGTTCTTCTCGATTTTCCCGCCAAGAAAGCGGCTAAAGCGAAAGGCCCACTCAGTGCCATCTGTGGACAATCGAGAAGATGCCTCGCCACGATTTACCTTCGGAAGAAATGAAGAAAATCCCATAAATTAGCAGAGGGCTCGACAGATTTCTTCAAGTTCGAAGAACTCTTCATCATTTATCTTCACCAATTCAAAATCGACGACAAAAAATTTCATTTCTTATCGACTGTCGAAGAATCCTTCGATTGTATTCAAAAAACGACAACGGCTCGACTTTATCGATAACGAGATAGAAAACAAAAATTGTTGGTCGATAAATTTATCCTATAAAAAATAATAATAATAATAATAATATAGCAAATCGTAAAAAATCAAATTTTGACTTGAACTTCTGTAATAAATAAATAATTATAGAAGTTCAAGTTAAAATTAGTGCAAAATAATTGATTCAACGTAATAAAAAAATAAAAATTAAATTTGTTATTAAATGGAAATTCGTAATTAATGATATGTCGGAGCGAGACTCGTGAGTCGATTCGAATACAATCTTTTTTCAGCCTCCGTTGTTTCAATTTTCTATTCGTCTCATTCACTCTGCACTTCATTCGTTTATTGTGCGTACGCGATGTGCTATTATTCGGGTCGACGGTTTTTCTTTGTCTCTTTCTTACTTTCTCTCTTTATAACAATGATTTATTATAATGATTATTACCGACCCAATTTGGTTGCACGAAATTTCTTCTAAATCATTTTCCCTCTCTCTCTCTCTTTCTCTCACACACCCACACAAACATATTTGTTCTCCACTTGCTCTTCGCGAGATCAACATCGCGTATGTAATCAATAATCAATAGACAATAATCGCATAATTAATATTAATTAATAGTCGTTAATAATAAATTAACCAATCGGGTATCTAACTATATTCCGTACCAACTATACATAATTGTCGATAATTGAGATTTACGAGGGAAAACAAACGCTTCGCGATTGGATATAACAAAAAAAGAAAAAAATGAACATTTTTTTTTTCTCGTTTCTCCATTTTTGCAAAAATTCTAACTAACTCGCATTCATTTTCACACAATTGTCGTCCCTCGCGTTTTATTTAACTGCAAAATAATACTGAAGTCCGCACATGTGGTGCCTATCACATTATATGTCTATTACTTTTTTTCTCGCTCACTTATGGTTGTTTTTTTTTCTTCTCTCTCTCTCTCTCTCTCTCGCGCGCATTTATTCCCTATAATCTATTCGCAGACAATCGTCGATCATGTACACAGAATAAATCGCAATTTCGCTTTATCGTTTTACACATCAGTACGCACAAACGTAATCGCGCGGTTTTTTTTTGTTTTTTTTTTTTTGTTTTTTCTTTTTCGCACAGAGTGAATAAAAAATTGTCGCGGCCAATCTCGTCGAGGGCAAAGGGCTTTGGGGGCCCTTGGTGCCTCCGAGTGCAAGAGGCTCGCGATAAACTCTTCTTTGAAACACCCTGTTTTTTAGAATAATATATATAATATCATAATAATAATCAATAATATCCGTTTGTATTGTACAGGCTGTAATTTTAATTTTTTTTTTTTTTTACTCTCAAGGGCCGAAGGGTTTTTTAAACGTTGGGGGTCTTGGGGGGAGGGGGTTGGGGTTGGGGGGCCGAAAGCCTGTCCATTGTCACCTCCGTGTACAAGTGTGTCTTCAGTGTGTGGCATTTCTAAAATCGCTTACGTCTTATAGAAGATTTTTTGTTAATTATTTTTTGTTTCTTAATCACGTACCGATACAACGTCTCCCCCTCGTTTACACATTATATTTAATCGTTAATTTAATAATATATTTTTCTCATCCGCGCGGTTTTCCGGTTACCATTTTTCCCCGTTTTATTCTCGTGTTTATCCGAAATCGTTTTCTTCTTCTTCTTCTTCTTCTTCTTTTTTTTTTGCTTTTCTTATCCTTTTTTTAATTATTTTTCGTGATACTCGTGTGAATTAAACGCCTAATTAATCGGCAATTTTTGTTTATTTCTCGACCTTCAAAAATTGTCTCGATTCAAGATCCCAACGAAATAATCGTATTGTATTATAGATTTATGAATTACCTCTTTTTTATTTTTTTTTTACCTTTTATAAGTTTAATATGTAGCTTTTTTTTCATCTTCAACTTCTTTTTTTTTTTCTCTCATTTATCTATCGTAGATTTGTCTGTGGCTATCCCTGATGTGTTAGTTACCCTGCGCTTCCGTCTGGTTGTCGAAATATTGGTTGTCAAACTGTTAATGGTCTACGATTGTTGCATCGTGTCATTTTTTTGTTTTTTTTTTTTTAATAATGTGTGATTGTGTTTGTGTGTTTGAGTGTCTGCTGTCCGCTCTCACGCTCTCACGTCCTTTCACTCCGTCTAAAGATTGGACTTTATTTTTCTTCATTTTTCTTTCCAACTTTTGTGGAATTTTGTGCCGAGATTGACGCGTTTTTTCGTTTCGCTCGATTATTATTCACCAAACGAATTTGTCCGAGAAATATATCTACATATATTTTTTAGATCCCTTTCGCTCTGTCACGATAATTCCGGTGGGTGGGGAAGCCGACTCTTCGCGGCTCGTTGCCGTCAGTCGGTAGTAGGATTGGGGAAAAGAAAGAAAGCATAAATAAAAAAATGCATAAAAAACCAAAAATTCGTGGCAAATTTCGTTGCGTATAATAATAGAAGTGACACAATTTTTACTTTTTTTTTGGCAAGTTTTGAACAAATAAATCGTACGAGAAACGCAGAGTAATAACTAAAGGTACAAAAAAAAAAAAAAAAAACAGAGAGAAAAACTATATATATATATAAACGTGTCGTTAAAATACTCGTATTTACAAGTTTAAGAGAAGAATCAGAAAAGAAAAACGAAAATGATAATTTTTGCATTTCTGCGATTATTGCACCAATCCCTCTCGTTTTTTGTGCACGCGATGAAAATCGACGGGTTCGCTTTTCTTTTATTTCCCTTTTAATTTAATTTCTCTTACGGATGCTTTTCTCTCACGACTCTAATAATTCAGATCTAATAATAATAATAATAATATAATAGCAATAATAGCAATAATAATAATAATAATAATAATAATAATAATAATAATAGAGATAATTATAATTAATATTAATAATCGTGTACAGAAATATTAATCACGTGTACCCAAACCGTTGCTCGACAGACCGCAACGAGATCGAAAACGAAACGCTCAAAAATTCACGATACTCAATAATAATAATAATGATAATAATAATGATAATAATAGTGATACCAATAATAATAATGTGATCGTAATAATTATTGGTCAGACCGATTCTGCGAGTCGATCCGGGCGCGGTAAGCGCGACGATCCGACGCCCACGAGGATCGCCTCTTAAATCTTAATTTTCAAATTATTTATCAATTATTAATTCTCTCTTCTACGCGCTTCACTTTCCTACTTATTTTCTGGCTTCGCAATAATCGTCGCATCGTCGAACGTCTTCGTTTCATTTCTCATTTCATCTCTTTACAGTAATTAACAGTAATTTACTATTTGGTATATGATCGCTCATTGTAGCAGGAACTGTTTATAGTGTGATGCTGCGGCTGGCCGAATCCCCGTCAGCGATGAGGCTCTTTAATATCATTTGTTAAAATCCACGGTAATAATTCTCTCACCGGTCGACGTCGTGGTTTATAAAAATCGGATAAAGAGAGTCTCGCGCGGGGTTCGCGGCTTGGTTTGTATAAGTATCGAACACGCGTTCGACACAGTTTCATTAACTCGTTTCATCGTTTTAATCGTTTAACATTAATTATTTCGCTTACGACGGTTTTTTTTTTTTTTTAATATCGCGGGCTTTGCGTCCAATAATAATATTCGTTGCAAAAACATGGACAAAAAACAATAACCGACGAATGAACTATTAAGAAAAATAGGATTGCCTGTTGTTCCGGAGCTCTCTGACGTACGTCCTTCATCATTCGTATCGGTGAATCGATATATATCGAATAATAGTTAAAATCGTGTGTGATTATTTCGTGTGGCTGCCGCGCGAGGGCGCCTCGAAGAGTCAGTCTTGTGTTTGGGGAGGGGGTTGGTAGCGAGAGCCTCTCGTCGTATATTCCTCGTCGTAATAACCGCGAAAGTACCTTAGGTAATTTCTGGTCACGGCGGCAGCGGTTACCGACGATCACGATCGTCATATTCACGTTCTCGAATCGTAGAGCGCAGCGTGCGGACTCGCCACTGAGGCAAGCGGCAACACACAGCAGAGCAGGTATCATCCTCGCGTGCCTTTATTAACCGAGGCACCTCGCGGGCCTCGTATTCCCGTTTACCGGCCTCCTTCTCCTCTTCAATCAGAGCCATTCTGTTGGAGAAGAGCCGGCGTCGATTGTGGCGCCTGCGGTGTCATGTTCGAGGATGAGCTCTCGTGATTGGGAACATTATCCATAGGCGAGGGAGAGCGACTGGGATGCGCCAAATCGCTGTCCTGTGGGCTTCCGCTTCCCGGTGGGCATCCCGCGACACTAGCGCCACTTCCCGGCGGACAACTTCCGGGGGCGCCACTGCCCGGATTCGTCGCGGAATCCATAACTTTCTGTTCGCTGGGCGGTAGCAAGTGCACCATGCTCACGGGAACGGGAAAGGCGGCGCTGTAATCGGGGAAAAAGCCCTGGGGAAGATTTCCTCCGAGTAGAGGATGATGAGGAAAGTTGCCATCGTCACCGGGATGCGGAAGTCCCGCTAGGGGATGGCTCATCTGCGGTGGCGCTTGAATGGCTTTCACGTTGTTGTTCAGCGAATTCATGACTTCGCCGGTGGTGGCGCCCGTGCAGTCCCTCCTCAATTGTTCGAGCTTCAAGCTTTTCCCGTATTTCCCTCTGACGTACATGAGAAGACTGTTGTAAGGAATACCGAACATTCTGCTGGCCTGTGAAGTCGTCATTTGCTTGTTCCACACGTGTTGCAACGCTATCGTTAGTTCGGCGTTTGTCCACGATCTCGGTGGGCCTCCGCGGGGGGCGCTGTGCTGCCCTTTCGGCCGTCCAATGGGCATTCCTCCTCGGGGCCCGTGATCGGACCACCTCCTGGCGCCACTGCCGCTGTCGCTTCGTGGTTTCTTGAGCTTTTTGCTCGATAGATGTCCAAGACTGGCGCCACCGAAGAGACCGTGAAGTGTTTCGGGCTTGAAGCTGTCGTGAAGATCAGCGAGCAATGAGCCCCGATCGAGGCCGCCGCCGTGGGGGAACAGACCTCCAGCGCCGCCTACCGGCGACATTCCGTCCATTGGAAAAACAGCTACCGATCTAATCGGAGTCAACGACGATTCTTCCTGTCGCTGCTGCTCCTGTTGATCTCGACACTGCGAAGATTCTCTCTGCTGTTGATAAGGATTGTGCTGATGCCGGCTGTGTTGCTGAGGGCTTCCCTCCCTCGCGTGATGCGCCCCGTGACCCTGTTGCAACTGACTCGGATGATTCGGCAGCCATTGAGCCGCCAATTGGCCCAATTGTCCGAGGCTCGTCAGGTACTCGCTGTGCTGATGCGGCGGCGTTAACGAAAGCGCCGACATTGCCGACAAACCTCCCGTCGGAAGATCCTGAAGGCTTCCATCGGGATGAAGACTCGTTCCCGTTAGCGGCGAACAGCGGGGGCTTCCCGTTGCTTCCCTCTCGATTTTAATACGATTGTGATGATCCGACGGGGATTCCGGCGATTGAGGCCTCTTCAGGGACAAATTTTCCGCTATATCCTCGCGTTCCCGCTGCTGATTTTGGTGGCTCGTGTTGTTGTTGTTGTTATTATTGTTGTGCGTACTGCCGATTGGTGTCGTTGGAGTCGTTGGTGTCTGCTGCTGCTGCTGTTGTTGTTGTTGTTGTTGGGCTTCCTGACGCTGTTGACTCGCCATCGCGAGGTTAAGACCGCTCAAGGGACTCAGACTCGGCGGTGGATGAGGTCTGCTTAGATCCTGAGGAACCAATTCGCCGGATCTTCTTCGTGGCCTCGCTTGCTTTCTTCTTGGCATCAATGGCGAACTGCAAAGCTCTCGAAGATCGCGAACGGAAAAATTAAGGTGGCCCATGTGCGGGAGCCGCTGCTCCCTCTGGATTATTCCGCCTCGTGTGTCGATTCTCGTCGCTGTCGTCTCCATGTTGTCCTCGTCAACGGGACTTCCCTGACGAGCACCTTCTGGCGTTGATGGCTCACCCAATAAGTCTGTCGTTGGCGTTTCCGGCGGACTCGCCGGTCGAGGCTCCGAAGAGGCCAAACCACGCACCTGAAGACTCTCCGCTGCTCGCATCAGGCCTGGCAACTCTTCGCGACCCACGCGCACCTCGCCTCTGTACATAAAGTCTATCAGTGCTGCCACCTCGCGGCCCGGAAAATCCTTCAGGACTATCACTGGATGCTTGCAAGGATGCTCCGCGAATATCCTCTCGAAAAAGGGACTGAAATATATCAAATTTTATTTTATTAGACATTGTTCGGTTTGGCTAATAATTTGAATATTCATTAACTTATCGAAAAGTAGATTATTATTGGAAATACGTTATTGGTTTGTACTCATGACAGAGTGTCATTCGACGCTAATTATCTACTAATTATCTATGGTGGGATTCCATAAAATTATCTACATTAAAAACCGTAAAAAAAATAAGTAAGCTTGCAATTTGGCAATACTTCTACTAGAAAAAAAAAAAAAAAAAAAATTAAAGCTACCAATGTACTATTGAGTGCAAATAGTTCTCACCTGCAGGCACTGAGGACGACCTTGTGGGCCCTCAGGCTCGTTTCCGAGCAGACGAGTGTGACATCAACGAGAATTTCGGCGTGGAGAAGAGCCTCGAATGCCTGAAGTATGTGCGTCTGGTGGTTGTTCCATCGCAGCGAGTAATGCGATTGCAGTGCCATTGTAGCGTCGGGACTGTCCGCGGCGCTGGACATTTTTTTCTTCCTCTTGGTCCAAAGTCGTGGCGGTGATGAGGATGGTGGTCTCAGCCTGGACCACGGAGCCACGTTGCCCCTCGTCTTCTACCGACACTTGTCCACTATACTCTCGTTTTCTCGTGATAATAACTTTTCGGAGCGGCAACGATTATTATGAATAATAATAACAATAATGTTTATGACGATAATAATAATAATAATGACGATGATAATGAGGATAATAATAAATCTACCACTTGCTCGAGGAAAAAAAACGACCGCTTTCGCCGGCTCTTCCATCCACTTTTCTTCTCACCGAAATTTCATACAAATCTCTCGAGGCTAATTCAACATCGACATCCTCTTATCATTACTAAATCTATAAACACTCCGCGGAATTTTGTCACTCGCACTCGTCGTCCTCGTTCGATACTCGAATTTCTTCAACTTTCTTCTCTTCCTCGTCGTTCCTTCCGGTCGTCCTTTCCTCAGTCTTTTCCCGCCGGTTTTGCCGTGTCTCTGAAAATATATTGGCTATTTAGTTTGGGCTGTTTATGGCGAATAAAAAAATTGATTGGTGATTTTTGTCCTTTTAAAAAAATTTTTTTTTGTTTTCGGTACTTTTCTGTTTTATATCTTGATGGAGAATAGGTTCTTTTCATCTACCAGAAAAATTTATAATTCCTCGAAAAATAAAAATTCTCAGACTACAATTGATTGAATTTTTCTTCAACATTTTGCAAATTAATTCAAGAAAAATTGTCTTTGTAGATTACGAAAATTAGCCTAGATTCGCTTGGAACGTTTATTGTTTGAGAATAAAAATGTTGCTAGCTGCGATTTTTGTTTTATTTTTGGAAATCGGTCGCATCGAATCGCTCTCGATACAAAATCATTTGTTTCTCGCTACGCGAAACCGCACGCGTGCTCTCATTCACCAGGAAAGAAGGCAGTGTCAAATAGCGAAGGAAAACAAAAAGTTTATGCGAGCTAGCGAGTCGTACACGATCGTACGACGCTTTCACCGAGTACTCGGGGTATTCGGTGTACCAGTTGTCGCGGATGCGCGATCACCGTTAAATTTCATTGTTAACGATTCATGCCGAGTGCACTCGTGTCTCCGATACTGTACGATTTAAACTTGTCTCGCAACTCCGCGACGATAATCCTCCCGGGGGCGCAACGGAAGCTCAACTTTCTTCGTCACACTACAATAATTACAAATTATCCGCGGTTTCAGCTCTCAACAATAAAAAAAAAAACGAAATCTTCAATTAACGGGAATTTACACGCGATTTACAATACATATTTTATAAATAAATATCAATTGATTTTGAAAAGTCAAACTTGACTTTTTATTGCTTTTATTGATAAAAAAAAAGAGGTTCATTGAAATCCTAATATTTGTTAAGAATATTCATGTTCGTATCTTCGCAAATGTATTTTTTTTATTCACCAACGAATCCTCTTTTCCGAGTCATTATTATCAATAATCTCAATATTTTTCAAAAATTATCTTTTGATTATCAAAAAATTAGTCAGTAAAAAAAGTTTGAACGACAATATATGAGAAACTGTATGGGAAAACGCTTTCAAATAATGATGAAATAAATAAAATAATAATGAAAAATTAAAAAAAAAAAACGAAAAAAAATGTAATGTCCAATATCAATTACTTTCCAATTGCGCATAAAAATAATTTTTCATTCGGACCTTCGATTATTCGCCTCTCTAGTTTATTATTTATTATACAACGATCCAAAGCGTCGCTCGCTGTGTCGCATAATAATTGCAAAGGTGAAGATAAATTTGTCGCATAACATTCATAACGCGGAGCTTTTGTGCCGAGCTTTGTCACGGAATTCTCCGGGGGCTTTTGACAGGTGAGTAAAGCCTGTTGTGTCAAACCGTTACGTGAGTTACGTCTACGATCTTACGACAGAGGAGGGTGTAACAAAAAAAAGGCGCGAAATCCTCGGGCGCTTCGAAGTCTCGGGCACGTCACTGTGCGCCCGACGAAAACTCCTCGCGAACTTTGTTGTCAAACTCACACGTGTCGTCGCAGCGACCGAGAAAGAGAAAGAGAGAGAGAGAAAAGTAGAAAGCTCTGCCGAAAAAAAAAAAAAAAAAAAAACACCGATAAAAACACACGATTTCGGACTTTCTTCTGTTTGGCCCGGACGTTTCGCTACCAAACATTATTGCAGTCGTCTATGTTTCCTCGAGACTCTCATTTGTGGCCAGAAAACTCGTCTGAACGATTTTTAGTCGGCACGCGAGCTTAGACCGCCCGAGCAGTCTCGTGATTTATGCGTTCGACTAAAACGCTACTCTCTCTCTTATCGCGCACGTATTTTCGTCTCTTTTTCTCTCTTCCGTCACTGGGCCGACGGAATCGATCAAACTACACGAATTAATTACCTTGTCGTCTAATGTCTTATATATATATATTTTTTTTTTTTTCACCGGAAGTTACAAGTTTTTTTTTTTAATTCAATTGACTTTTGGAATTGTTCGATAAATGAGAATGTGTTTTGTATTTTGGAGCAAGGTAAAAATAATTGATAGATTTTTTCGTTCGTTCGGTTTTTGCGATATCGCACTTGTTTATTCGCTGTTTTTTTTTGCAGTATTTAATTTCGTGTAAAAAAGTGGATAATTTTGCTTTTTTTGATATTCGGAAAGTTTAATTGTGAAAATGAATTTAGTAAGAGTTGGTTAATTACTTTTCGCGCACAATCGATGAGCCGGCGAATTATTTAGAAATATCGCACAGTTTTAATAATTGCGGCACGTTTTTTTCGTAAACCTTTTATCGTCGATATTCGCGGACGGTTGATAAGAGAGTTTTATTAATTTCGCGCACAAATGATTATTAATACGAAAGTAGAGTAAGTTTGCGGTGTGTTGCCAATTAAATTGAGTACTCGACAGGACGAAATTGTGATTTTTGTCGCGAGTCTCCAGACTTTTTTCCCATTTCATTTCTACGGTCACTCGATCAAAAATTCTTATGAATTCGCGTTCAAATGATGATACATTTATCAGAAAATTTTGCAATTGATGTCCAAGCCCACAAACTCAATTATTACAACACTGAATAATTATTGAATCGAATGAAACGAGAGTCCAAAAAACAACTTAATTTCATCAGCCTAATAATTAATCCCAAAAGCGACAAACCGTACAGCCGACACTTTGAAATTCCTAAGATCGTCGAAGTCGCGTGGTTCCGGAGCGCGCGCAGAATTTCGCCGTAGATATTAAATCGCGCACAGCACACAATCAGCTGATTTTCGGGGGGGGGTGGGGGGGTCGGGGCTCGATGATTATTGTGTGTTTTAATCCATTCAATTCTCACCCTTCGTCGTATTCACTGTGTGGATAATAGATAGTCACTCGAAAACGCAAATATATATATGCATATATATCTCACGTAAATTGCACAGAATCCTCGGGACACAATGCACCACATTTGTAGGAGGGAGTAAAAATGAATTTTTCGTCACTATCTCGTATTTCGGCGGAAATGAAGAAAATAAATATTTCTTTGAAAATCATTGGGTCCTCGAGGTGGAAGAAATTAAATGAAAAACACACTGACCGTGGCGATAAAGTTGCGTGTGGCGGGCACAACGGCGTCGGCGACGGCCGGTGAGTGAATGCGCCGTGACGTTGGGCACCCCTCCTAAGAATCCCCCACCGCTAGCACTCGCCGCTACGTTGTAGCGCGCGGGGGTGCTGCGGGGGATGCGAGAGAGAGAGAGAAAGAGAGAGCGAGAGAGAAGGGAGAGAGAGAGAGAAGAGGATAGAAGGAGAAAAGGAGAAGGAGGCGAAGGAGGAGGACGATGAGAAGGCGAAGACGAGGAGGTGGAAGGAGCACCAGCAGCGCCACAACCCCCACCCTTAACACTGAGCTCCTTTAACCCCGCCCCCGCCTCCCCCCCGACGACCAACATCCGCGGACCGCGAACTACCCTTCCTACCACTTTGAAAACCAACCCCTCAGCTGCTCGACCGTGCCACTGCGAACCTTCTCTCTCTCTCTCTCTCTCTCTCTTTTTTTTTTATACATGTATATGTGTATGTATGTCTTTCTCTTTCTCTCTATCTTACTATCTCAGTCCGCACGCTTCAACTTATATGCTCTGTGGTTCGATCTTATATATGTTGGCCCTTTCCACGAGTAGAAATCTAACTACTCCGGTGGATATGAATAAGATTCGAGAAAGACACGCACCCACGAATAATAGTGTCCCGTAAAGACTCGGCCTCACGCGAGACTTCCGGGATTTTTCGGTTTTCAAGTAAACCCAGAAAATCCGAATTTGAGCCGAGAGCTCATTCAACCGGAAGTCTTGTATCAGCTAATTTAAACGATATTTTCGTCACAGGCAGCGAGAATCATTTATTGGGTTGCCCGATTTCGGGATTGGGAATTTATGCAGCACGTTTTGATTATTTTGCTTAGAGGCTTTCATGCAAGTTTGGTGTTTGACGATAGTTTTGCTTGCATGGGTTGCTAATTTTCGCTCGTTTTTTAGTTTTTATTAATGGTGTGAAATTCACGGGAAATGTTTATGTAAATTTTGCGCACACAATTTTTTAATAAATAGGTATTATTAATCATTTTGAAAGACTTGTGTCATTAAAATGTTCAGTGTATTGGATTTTTCACATTGCAAAGAAAACAACGATTTTTGGTGACTATTTTTGAAGGATCATAAAATATCCGTAAATATTACGTATTGATAAAAACTGTATGCTCAACGATTTTGAAGTTGGATTTTTGACGGAACCAAAATGGCGGCTTTTGTGGACTACTTATTGCATATAAAAAAAAATTAATCAATGTCATCAAATATCAACAAATAAAAAATAGTATTAAACATTTTTTTAAAGGCCGCCTCTACATAAAAATGTTGCGTGCCTTGAATATTCGAAGTTGCAACCAAAATGGCGGCACATGCCGGCTATTCATAAGTGCCATAATTCAAATGCGCGTAAATGTTATGAAGAAATAAAAAATAGAATGAGTAATGACTTTGAAGGTCCTTCTTCTCATAAAAACGAGACGTGCCTTGGATTTTTAAATGCGCAACAAAATGGCGGTATTCGCTCAGTTCTCAAACTATAATATCATCATTACCCGTAAATGAATAACTGAAAATATTTGTAATAACTATTACAAGAAATATGGTTTTACAACCTCTTATCAACAAATCGATATTAATAATATTCCAAATAAAAAATGAGATTGGCGGAATCCCAAAATAGCTGACAAATATTCGATTTCCGGTTCTCACTCGATTCAAAATTTCATTTATCGAATTGAATCCCGAATTTCACTGCGCCTTAAGATCATGTCTTTGGTCTGTTAATTCATGTTCCAAGTTATTTGGCATCATAATTCGGAGTCCTGCAGGTGCATTAGGGCTTAAAAACGTAAATCGAAGTGAAAGCTATACCGGAACTTTACAATCTAACGGTTAATTGCCTTTCGCCAGAACTGACCGCGCTAAGGCCCGAAGGATGGGCGGACCCTGAAGGGATAACTTGCAGCCGACGATTATGAGAGCTTCCAAATGTTAAACCATGAAGGGTAAGAAAAATAAAGTTACTAAATTTTTCTGTACCTGTAAATCTCATACGGCGTTGATTCCGGGTGTGCGGCGGTGAAAAAACGTCTCCTTCACTTCAGCAATAGCACCTTCTTCTAATCCTCCAATAAACATCTTTCCCCTACCATATTTCGTAAATTCCACACTGGCACCAACAATTATGCAGCACAAAACACTCGCGAGGTTGAAACAGAAGAAATGCGAACGAAAGAAAAAAACGAAAGGAACGGAAAAAACCGTAGACGTCAAATCAGGGGAGGAAACATCAGCGTGGTATCCTCAGCTTTGCGGCTTTCCCGCCGGCGAATGGCTGCTGGTAAGGAACTCTTGACCATCCCATCCCATGGGCAATGTCATCGACGTTAAATAGCAAAAAAAAAATCGCCCTTCTGCCTTTTAGTTTTTTCCATATAGCACCCTTATCGTTTTTCACTCCACTTTGCCACTTGTGCCAGCATCCAACTCCCTCATCCCGAAGTCCTCGTGCTCGGCTTGGAGAGGATTTTTTTTTCCACTAACTTCAGGAATAAATACACACTCCTCGACAATCCCGGACACGAAGAAGAACGTGGCTGTTGTGACTTCGGTGGAAGACTGTCTCGAAAACTCGGAGGTACTCTCAGGTAGAAAAGTGCGGAGGAGCACGTGTCGTCGACGTCGGGGGTAGTTGTAGGAACTGTGAGGGGTTGTAAGTGTGTCGGTTTATACGGAGAGTCGTACGCTCGGCTTTTCTGGAGAACGGTCTCACCTGTGCGCCCCCACCCCTAGCTCATCTTCCCCCTCCTTAACTCACCGGCATCCCTAAACCGAAAATCACAGGAAAACACTGTCGTCACGAACTTCCAAGGCGGAAAACCAAATGTCCACTGCTAAACACTCGGGAATTTTTCTCCGCATCCCCAAGGGGTTGCCGAGGATTACTGTATACTTTCCATCATCGTCCCCCTCGCACTCGCGGAGAAAAAAAATCCTGAAACTGACACTACGACGAAGGATCTTTGTTTTTGGCGATTCGAAATTGCGCTTTGAATTTTTATTTTTGGTTTCCCTATTAGAAAAGGCTAATATTGAAAATAATAAAGTTTCAGGTTGGCTCACACTGCGGAGCGGTCGCGTTGAGACTGCCTCCGCGTACTCGCCACTGGAAGGGAACGCGACGAAGCAAAGCAGCAGCAGCAGCAGCAGCAGCAGCAGCAGCAGCGGCGAGCAGCGAGCCGGAGGTCGTCGAAGCCTCGAAGGAGTCCCACCTCCTTGGCCACCTCCAACCGCAGGGGTACCAGCCCACCGGACCCCCTCTCCATTTCTGCTTCTGCTCTTCGCCTTCTTTATCGCTCGCCACCGTTATTTCCCTCTTCTTTTAACGCTAGAGGATCCGGACAACTCTTTCCCTCGCGCGCCCGGCTAAACTCAGAGATATACTCTCCCGTTGCCCCTCTTCTCATCCTCCTGCTCGTGGGAGTAGCGTGGCGAACATGAGAGCGAGAAGGAGTCGCGCGAACAACCGCGCGGCCTATCTCGTCCTCTTGTCGACGATACGTCGACTCGCTTGTCCGACGTCAACCCGCGAACCTGCCTATTTGTTGCACTTCT
This sequence comes from Clistopyga incitator, assembly GCA_947507545.1. Classification (NCBI taxonomy): domain Eukaryota; kingdom Metazoa; phylum Arthropoda; class Insecta; order Hymenoptera; family Ichneumonidae; genus Clistopyga; species Clistopyga incitator. The sequence goes on along the minus strand of OX382188.1, from coordinate 292,776 downwards.
ACGCTCTGCACTCACCTGCGTGACACTCCCATCCTTCCCTCGGCCTCGATATGCCTCTTTTGTCGCGAGATGCTGAGGTAGGAGGCCACTAATGTCCATCGACTTTTTATCGAAATTCAATGGCTTTTCAGTTCTCACCAGAATCAATCAAGATTTTACCTTTTTTCGCACTTATCGCCGCTTCTTTTTTGGGGATCAGTGAATTTTGAGTAATGAGGATCAATTATTCGACAGTCCAAAAGAATCATTGGCCAATTGAAACTTTGGATTTTCTTTTGTCCCTAGATTCAGAACAAGATGGCGTATTTTCACGAATCGCCATTCCATTAGCTGCTTCATACTTATATCCTACACTTAGTAAAGCTGTGCACAGTACACTGCATCAATTATTTCATGTTTCTATGTTTTTAAGGGGAACCTAAGAGTCTTACAATGTCTTACAAAGTTTCATATATTTTCTATTGTAGTAACGTTTTACACATTTCACGTGTTTTATTTATGAGTACTGTTTCTCTATAATCGAATAAACAGTTACTTTAATAGAAAGTTTGATTCGCAGTAATGGGAAACCGTCTCGGTGACATTTTTTCCACGACACGCACGAGCCAACGGGAATATCTAATAAGAAGATCCACGTCACAATTGTCCTCATTTCTGTTTGTTAATTTATATCGTTTTCTTCGATAAACCTTCAAATATAAAGCTTTTAAAAACTCATGTCCATAGGATTCCTGAAATTCGTTTGTTCAATGCAACAAAAGAGGTTCTCATACACACTCATAAATTCCTAGCATACCGATTTTACAGTTCCATTTTAAACGCTTCTCATCTTAAAAACAATAACACGATTATTACCCTACATAAAAAATAAAAATAATCGTACCTCAAATCACTCTTCCACAACTGATGACTTACATCTCCGACCTAATGCCACAATTATTCCAATACAATTAAATCGCCAGCAAAAAGTAAAAAAATAATAAAAAAAAAATCGTTAAGAGAATCGGTTGCTCGGGCAATTTGTGAGCTTTTTGTTTAATCTCGGCGGAATTTCTCGGTATCTTGCGGAGCATCGGTTCTGCACATTGTGTCTATAAGTACCTATGACTCATTCATCTTTAACAATACTCGCGTACCGATATTATTACTTCTCCTACACGGTTAAGAGCCCGACGCTTCGGTGTCCACTACGACGTCCGGTTTACATGTATATACTTGAGGATGAGAGTATAGTACACCTGCACCCCGGGCCAGGGGCACCTGTACCGTTGGACGCGACCCTCGGGAGCTCTTCAAGGACCTCGGTGGTAGTACGTACCCACTATTCTGGGTCCTCTGCGGCGGTGCTAGTAGTTTTACGCTCAGCATGAACCCTCGGAGACGCACGAGCTTCTTCCGCACCCCCCAAGGTGCTCCTATAACATAATATAATATAGGCACTATATAGGGGGTCCGTTCGACACCCCCTTGGACTTTATACCTTCTTCGGCAAGTTCTCCCGATGGCCTCTTGCCATATACACGTACTTTCTATTGTATACGACATGTATATGTATATAGAATATGGGATACGGATGGATGTATATACCAATACTTACGTTATGGTCTTTGGTACCTGAAGACTCGGATTCGCACGCGGCTAATCTCCTCTTCGAGGTGACCCCCGCCATTTTCTTTCTCGGTACGAGCTCGAGAGTGGCCAGTTTCCGTTAATTATCCTGGATAATGGAACTTTATGACCACTGAACGCGATTCTGTCGTCTCTGACTACGTGTTCTTGAAAATATCGCACGTTCTTCTACGAGTATTGTCTATACTCTGCGTTGTGTTGGAAAATTCACGGGGAATTTTTAGTTGATATATTGTCGGCTGTGAACGTGTGTTCTTAATTATTGATGGTTTATCGACTATTGGTGTTTGAAAAAAAATTTTTTAAGAAAAAAAAATTTTTAATGGAATTTTCACGAAGCTACGTATGGATATAAGATTCTATCCGAAATTAATACCATTTATTCGCATACAATAAATTTTATTTGACGAGAACGAAAATTGATTAATCGGGAAGAGATCTTGTATTTCTTTTAAATAAATCCGATTCGACTTCGTGTTTGATGTTTTTAAAATGACTGTGCGGAGAATCATTGAATGAATGGTTGGATGATTGTTGAGAATCACTGGCATGGGTTTAGAGGGATTGTTTAGAAGAGGGGGAATGTGTCCAAGGCTTGGGTGTATTATTGTTCAGGATATTGGGAACTTAAATTTGCGGAGCAGTCTAGACGGTGTACTACTTTTGGCAGTAATCTAAACCAATCTAACTAACTACTTCAATTGAATACTCTATTATTCTCGTTTCTTAGTATAGAACAGGGCCTTGCACCTTCTTAATGACTGTAATTAAAATATTTGAAATTTTTATAAGCCTTGCAATGCACCTATACTCAGGTCATTTGATATTATTTATTTTTCGGACCCAGGCGAATTTGAAAAAAATTCACAATATAATGGAACTCAAAGCCGGAAAGTGATGGTTCGTTCGAATGGAAAGAATGATATTAATTATTATTAATGAACTGGCAAACATAGTCCAGAACAAAAATTCATTACCAAAATATCCAGTGTTTATAGATCAGGCAAAGATATATTTATATATATCTATTTATATTTAAGGTCGTGAGTTTTAGGAATGGGTGGGGATGAGTGAGTGAAAGGTTTATCACAAATAAAATACAAATTTCGCGAAATAACAAACACTTGTTACGGCGTAAAAACCCTCACGGTTCAGAGGGAAAAGCCGTAACAAGCGGATTCTTTATTTATCTAAATTTACTTTACAACAACTAAAAAAGAATGAAGTCAATCGACAGTAGTTGTCGGACAAATAGGCACTTATTATCTAAAGAGAATCTAAAAACGCGGACAGTAATGTAGGCGCGACACTAACGATTAATACTGCGACGAATGATCATTCCGCAACCTATCGCGAGAGATCTCGTTGTACTTACTACTTACGGACTGGCGTCACAAACCAGCCGTCTAAAACGCGGCGTTGAGCCACGCAGCGTGGTCAAGCCGGTCACGGGAAGCGCAGAGAGTGGTCTCAACCTGCACCACGCGCGCCCCAACGTCTTGGGGATCCAGACGCGTGATGCCCGGGCAACCAGGGTGTTGCCGCTTGCTGCGCTCGCCCTGGAACGGGTCACGTATCACCGTGGACACCGTTCCCCAACAATTCCCTATTGTCGCCTCGAGGCACACACACACACACACGCAAATCGGCTAATACGCAATTAAACTTCCTTTATCGCGAAAGGAATGATTATACCGCGAAGGGAAGAAGCTACAACGTAAGGGATTAAAAATCGCTTCGAAGACCGAACGTAACGAGAAGTATAATACGCGAGGTGTTCACTCGGGAATCGCTGTCGTTCGACTGTGTCGTAAATCTGCATCTCTTCGCGCGCGTCGAGAGAACAAAAGGCCCACGTGATCGCCTGCGCGGGCCCGACGTGCGCGCGGGCCTACAGACCGCGGGCGCCAAAACGCGTGCGCTACGACGCGACGACGAACCCGTGAGAGCGCGATATTCAAACCGGCGAAGAAAATAGGAACGGCGCGAACATCCCGCCCGCCTTCGTCTACCAGACGAACTAAATCATTAATCTACGCTTAAACAGTCTTAACACCTTCCTCGAGATGCAACGGGCAAAGACGAGCGATATGTCGACGAAAGGATGAAGTCGCGGTCTTTACAGTTGCCACCCGTACAAGACCATCCGGACCTGGGTGCACCTCAACAATTCGGCCCAACGGCCACTTCGACGGAGGGTGGTGATCATCCTTAATCAGTACTAGTCTCCCTATACAAAAATTCTCCGTTGGTGCCCTCCATTTCTCACGCTGTTGCAGATGGAGTAGATATTCCGACGACCACCGCTTCCAAAACTCGTTTCGAATACGCTGAAGTAACTGAAAACGATCTAACCTATTCTGCGGCACGTTCAGTGAATCAGCCTCTGGGATCAACGCTGAAGAACTTCCGATTAGAAAATGAAAAGGCGTCAGCGCGTGGAGATCATCGACGTCCGAACTCAAAGCCCCTATCGGACGCGAGTTGAGGCAAGCTTCAACTTCGACTAGAACCGTGGTCAGCTCCTCGAAAGTAAGAGTGTGTTCACCTACCACCCTCTTTAAATGATGTTTTACTGACTTGACTCCGGCTTCCCACAAACCCCCATAGTGGGGCGCGCTCGGAGGAATAAATACCCATTCGGTCCCATCGTTCGCAAGAACGGAAGCAGTCCCCTTGTAGAATTCTGACGATCGTTCGAACATCGCCCTCAACTCGTTATCAGCTCCATGAAAGTTAGTGGCGTTATCGCTATATAGCTTCTTGCAAAGCCCTCTTCTTCCAACGAATCTACGATACGCACTAATAAACGACGCCGTGGTTAAATCACTGACCAGCTCTAAGTGAATTGCCCGCGTGGAAAAACAGATGAAAACAGCGATGTAACCCTTGTACGACCGATGTCCACGACCCTTAGTAGTACGAACCTGAACCGGACCTGCATAATCTAAACCCGATATTGAGAATGGTCTACTTACTCTCACGCGATCAACCGGAAGATCACCCATCAACTGCTGAGCCGATTGCGGCTTAACACGTTGACAGCTTACACATTTGTGAATCACCGACTTGACCAATCGTTTTCGACCTAAAATCCAGACTTGCTGCATCAAGACGCTGGACGTCAAGGTAGGCCCGCCATGCAGACAGAGCTGATGAGCAAAGCGTACGAACAACCGGCTGAGCGCGGATTGTTGTGCCAAAATCGGCGGGTGTTTACTTTCGAATGGAAGATTGGAGTGTGCCAGTCGGCCACCCACACGCAAAATGTTATCCTTGCATAAGAATGGATTTAGCTTGCTGAGTCGATTACCCTTGGGCAAACTCTTTCCTGCCACCAGTGTTTCGATTTCGAATCCAAAACTGTTAACCTGCGACAAGCGGATAACAATACGGCGAGCTTCAGACAACTCCGATGAAGTGAGAAATGAAGGAAACGATTCGTGACCTTCCTTTTTCCTACGTTTGATGAGAATCGGACGTCTACAAAATGCCACTACCCTAATCAAGCGCGTCAAGGAGGAAAATCGAGTCAAAATGTCCAACTCCGAGGATAATTTTCGCGCATGGAGAGTTTGTTGTCGTTCGGCTTGCTGCGGCCACTGCTCTGCGGATTGAGCAAGCCAACGAGGTCCGCGCCACCAAAGGTCATTCCGTGATAACTCCTCTGGTTCCGAGCCTCGGGTCCCTAAATCGGCTGGATTTTCTTTCGTCGGCACGTGTCCCCAAGTAGCTGACGGCAACTCTGTCTGAATATACGATACTCTATTCGCGACGAAAGTCTTCCAATTGCACGGATGCTTGCGCAACCATGTAAGAACGATTTGACTATCAGACCAAGCAAAAACCGGGATCGCACTAAGAAAGTCTAATTTCCTGACGTGGCAAATAAGCTTAACGAGGAGTGCTGCACCGCAGAGTTCTAAATTCGGAATACTGACTGTCTTTACTGGAGAAACCTTCGTCTTAGCAGCTAACAGCGACACGGTAAATTTACCTTCTCCTTCGTCAACCCTCAAATATACCACAGCAGCGTAAGCTCTGGAGGATGCGTCAGAAAACCCATGAATCTGATACGACCGAATACCTATCATCCCTATCCATCTATCGATTGTCAAAGACGGTAAGTGCGATAATGACTTACAGTACGAGTACCAACGCTCGCGGAGATCTGCAGGCAGAGGAGTGTCCCAATCGCATTTCTGTATCCACAAATCCTGCATTAGGATTTTTGCGGTCACAGTGATCGGAGAAAGCCACCCTAGCGGGTCGAATAATCGTGCGATATTCGAGAGGATGGACCGTTTTGTTGAAGCCGCCGAAAATTCCGCTAAATCTGTAATGTCGAAGCGAAACTGATCCCTAGTCGGATTCCAATGAACGCCGAGAGTTTTCACTGATTTATCTGAGTCGATTTGCTTCTCCGGACCCTGCACGGCCTGCGGGGGGAGAAGTTCCGGATGATTTGCTGCCCATTTGTCTAGCGAGATGCCTGCTGAACTCAAAAGATTTGTAAGCTCTACTCGTTTCTGAACTGCGGTGGAGAGGTCATCCGAACCAGCAAACGTGTCGTCTACATACGTCTCGGATTTGAGGCACTCGGCTCCAAGCGGATATCGAACTCCCTCATCTTCAACTAATTGCAAAAGCGTCCGAATCGCCAAGAACGGAGCGCAAGCCGTTCCATAAGTTACGGTGGTCAAACGATAATCAACCGGAGCGGCGCCAGGAGTAGGAGTCCAAACGATTCTCTGAAAATCCTGATCGATGGAATTTACGTTAATCTGCCGGAACATTTTCACGATATCTGCTGTAAATACGAATAAATACCGACGCCAGTTAAGGAGAATCAACGAAAGATCGCCTTGAAGAGGAGCACCTGTGAACAAAAAATTATTAAGAGACTGTCCTTCGCGAGTACGCCTAGAGGCATCGAAAACTACTCTCAGCTTCCACGACGACTTGGAAGCTTGCACCACCGCATGATGTGGCAAATACCACGCCCTTTTCTGTCGGACATCTGCATCTCGTACCCTAACCATGTGTCCTAACCGCTCGTATTCCGCCATGAACTCTCGATAAGCCTGAGCCAACTTTGGATCTCGAGTGAAGCGACGATGTGTCGTAGAAAGTGAGCTGAGCGCCATTTGCCTCGTCTCACCTGCGACGTGCGGCAGATTGGGCTTCAACGGCAGCCGCACCTCGTATCTACCCTGTGCATCGCGTGTGTGATTTTGAGCAAACAATTTCTCGCACGCCTCATCCTCAGGCTTCAACTTGACAACGGCCGCTGGTAGATCTTCCAGTACCCAAAAACGCTGCAGACTCTGATCCAGCTCTTGCACCGACACGCAATGCGAGACTTGCGTTGGCGCGGGAGCTATAGACGGCTCCGCCCGCCGTGAAGTCGCCATCTGAAGTGTACCTGAAACGATCCATCCAAACGCGGTATTCTGAGCGACTAGTTGCCCGAGAGAGAACCGTTTCAACCCTGGCCTAAGCAACCTTCCATAAACGTCGGCGCCTAGTATAATGTCCACCCTGTCCGAGACGAAAAACTGTGGTTCTGCTAAAGTGAGCCCGGCGAACTGCTTCAGATCCAGATCAGCAACGCTCTCCGCTGGAAGCTGCGACGTAAGACGAGGAAGAATAAGCGCCTGTGTTTTGAGCTCGAATTCTGAATCGACCATGGACCTCAGGACGAGTTGAGTCTTGGCGCGCACAGTACCCGCTGCACTGGTACCAATACCGGACAATGGCACACAAGTCCGCTCCTTTTCAAGTCCCAACAGCTGAACAATCGACTCCGACACAAATGATGCTTCCGATCCCTGATCTAAAAGCGCTCTCACGTAAGTGGAGTCCCCTCCTGGACCAATCACCTGTACTCGAGCCACCGCCAAAATAACACTTCGTTTGCGAACCGAAAGACCAACGGCATGCAAACCTACAACAGGATGATTGGCGTCTGGCTTTTCTGCTGGACTTCCGCCAGAATTCTGCTGTGCCCCCTGCGAGTTTCTTTGAGGTCTAAGATGCAGCAGACTGTGATGTTTGCCCTGACAGACCGAGCAACGTCCTGAAGAGCTACAAGTATTAACCCTATGCGACCCAAAGCAATTAAAACAAAGTTGCAAACGTTTGACAAGGGACAATCGATCGTGTGGAGTTTTATCTCTCATTTTGAAGCACTTCGCGAGAGAATGCGCACCTGAGCAAAGGGAGCACTTGATAAAACCAGACGGCCGAGAAGAAGTGGCGTGGAATACCTTCCGCGGCTGAGGCCCCGCGATGAACTGGGAAGATGGCCTTTTCTCCGCCTTACGGTCAGTCGTCACCATTCCCAATGCTTGCGCCCGCTTCTCCAAAAACTTCACAAGATCTGCGTACTTTGGGAGCTGCCTAGCGGAAACCGAACCTTGATCCTCGCCCACCTCGATTACCAAATCCTTCGCGCTTAGTTCCGCTTCCCACAGTTTCCGAGATTCTGGATCCAAGCGATCTGAAAGTAGAAATATTAGCCAAACGTCCCAATTGACCGGTACTTTCAAATTTCCTAACGCCCGAACAATGCGCTGAGTTTCATCGACGAAGGCCCGTAATTCCGAAGCCGAATCCTTTTTCAGATGTGGAATCTCCATGAAGCTGGTCAACAGCTTGTTGACTATCAATCTGGGGTTATGATAACGATTATTTAAAGCCTGCCAGGTGCCCGCATAGTTGGCATTGGTTGTCATCACATCCTTGATGAGCTCAGCAGCCCCATCCTTCAAACACAGCTTTAAATATTGCAGCTTCGTTGCATCCGATAATCCTGGAACATCGTGGACAAGAGTGCTAAACAAATCAGAAAAACTAGCCCAATCCTCATACTTCCCCGAGAATGTTGGCAGAGGAATTTGCGGCAGCTTGGCTACGCGACCATCAGAGCCCAACTCTGATACACTACTGTCGGCGTCGCTCTTCTCGAATAGCGTCAACAAAGGAAGAATATCGTCAAGGGCACTCTCACGTACCGCCTGAATACGCTCAAACCAACCGTCAACAACGTAAGCGTCTGTGTCCGCCTCTTCCTTGACAATTATCTCAGCGTGCGTTTTCCTAATCTCTCCCCATATTTCCCTTACCGTGTCCAAGCGCGACTGCACACCGCTTTTACTGAGGGACTCACGTGGCTTAGCTAGCAAGCGTGTACGAATACTCTCAATCTCGGCCTCGCGAGATAATTGCAGCGCTGTTAACTTTCGTAAGGCTGTAGGAGCCATAGTGTATACCGACACCCCAATAACAAAGGAAGCAAATGTAAATACTGAACGACGAAGCTGAAAAGAGTATGCGTATAAGCGTTCTATTAACCCGTACGATCTACACTCAAGATAACGCGCGTTAAAGTCGACCGGCGAGAGTAGTTGTATTAGGTAAACAAACCCGAGCCCGTGCGCCTCGCTACTCGAGCACGCCTATAGATATACACGCGCACGTCTCTAGGCCTCGCGCGCTAAGAACGCCGAAACGTAAACAGAGGCCGGCCGAGGTCCGGGCGTTATCGCGAACGCTCGACTGCCGCGCAGCGCTACAATGTCTCTTACTGCAACCTTTCGAACACAATAATAATCCTCGAAAACAAAGCCGAGTCTACGTCTCGATACAAAACAAATGACAGAGAGCCGTTACAATGTTAGAAAATACGCAAAGTGTTTGAAACCGGTAATCTTTACAATTTGGACTGGAAATGAAAATTATTAAAACTATAGTTAACCAGTCACTCACTCCTCACCCGGGGCACCATGTTTATAGATCAGGCAAAGATATATTTATATATATCTATTTATATTTAAGGTCGTGAGTTTTAGGAATGGGTGGGGATGAGTGAGTGAAAGGTTTATCACAAATAAAATACAAATTTCGCGAAATAACAAACACTTGTTACGGCGTAAAAACCCTCACGGTTCAGAGGGAAAAGCCGTAACAAGCGGATTCTTTATTTATCTAAATTTACTTTACAACAACTAAAAAAGAATGAAGTCAATCGACAGTAGTTGTCGGACAAATAGGCACTTATTATCTAAAGAGAATCTAAAAACGCGGACAGTAATGTAGGCGCGACACTAACGATTAATACTGCGACGAATGATCATTCCGCAACCTATCGCGAGAGATCTCGTTGTACTTACTACTTACGGACTGGCGTCACAAACCAGCCGTCTAAAACGCGGCGTTGAGCCACGCAGCGTGGTCAAGCCGGTCACGGGAAGCGCAGAGAGTGGTCTCAACCTGCACCACGCGCGCCCCAACGTCTTGGGGATCCAGACGCGTGATGCCCGGGCAACCAGGGTGTTGCCGCTTGCTGCGCTCGCCCTGGAACGGGTCACGTATCACCGTGGACACCGTTCCCCAACAATTCCCTATTGTCGCCTCGAGGCACACACACACACACACGCAAATCGGCTAATACGCAATTAAACTTCCTTTATCGCGAAAGGAATGATTATACCGCGAAGGGAAGAAGCTACAACGTAAGGGATTAAAAATCGCTTCGAAGACCGAACGTAACGAGAAGTATAATACGCGAGGTGTTCACTCGGGAATCGCTGTCGTTCGACTGTGTCGTAAATCTGCATCTCTTCGCGCGCGTCGAGAGAACAAAAGGCCCACGTGATCGCCTGCGCGGGCCCGACGTGCGCGCGGGCCTACAGACCGCGGGCGCCAAAACGCGTGCGCTACGACGCGACGACGAACCCGTGAGAGCGCGATATTCAAACCGGCGAAGAAAATAGGAACGGCGCGAACATCCAGGGACAAAATTATGTGAAAAATGGAATTTTATTGTTGGACTATTTTTCCGCGTAGGTATTGAGTCGTCGGCGAATTGTTACGCAGCCATTTTTCCCTCGGAGTATTGCTATACTCGATGAATAATAATGAATAAACAAAAAAATAGTCTGGGAAACAAATTATTATGACAAACAATAAACCCTGCGTGCCTTTTTCGTTAAATGCTTATTGTTGTCCATCGAAAAGCATGACCACTGTCATGCTCGCTTCTTCTTCTTCTTTCCTTTTTCAATCCCCCCCCCCCCCCCCCCCCCAATAATTAATGCCCGGACCTTTTAACCATAACCAAGCAGTGCCAAAAAATAAGAAGCAAAATTGTTAGAATCACACCCCGAAGAATCTGGTCGCGAAAGTTTCAGGGGTTCTCATAGTTGGTCGCGAGAGCGACGCCCCCCTCGGTGGACGTCGTAGTCGTCGCCGTCGTCGTCGTCGTCGTCACGAGGCGCGGCGCCGCGTTCTAGAAAAGGCGAAGGTGCCCGGCGTCGTCGTACCACGCGGATGTATTTTTTAATTATTGATTTTAATGACGAGGGGCGCGAGAGAGAGAGAGAGAGAGAGAGAGTGAGAGTGAGAGAGAGTCGCTCAGTGGAACGCCATCTTGGATGCTGGGCGGAGTAAGAAGCGCTTCGGGCTTCTCTCGCTCCACACCGTTCTTCATTTATTCTCTCTCTTTCTATACATCCCTCGGCTTTCCTTTTCCCGCGCGACGTGCGCTCTGGTCCGCGCGGCTTTCTTGCCCCTCGCCCGCTTTCGCCTCTTCCTCGTCTTCATCCCACATTTCTTCGCACTTTTTCTCCCTCGCTCTTCTTCTTCTCTTTTTCCTCTCTCTCTCTCTCTCTCTCTCTCTCTCCATCCTCTCTCCTACCCTAATGCCGTGAGATAGGCAGATGATAATTAAGAAAGCCGCGGGACGCGTGAGGGAGCGTCCTGACGACGACGACGACGACACCCGCCTCTTCCACTTTACGTACTCTCGAACGCATATAGGATGGAAAATTCCAGACGTTTCTCTTCGTTCTATAATTTTTTCTTTCCTTTTTTTTGTTTTTTTTTTTTCTCCCCTTTCGTTTGGAAACTATTTACACGGAAAAGGGATTAACGGGTTAACTAATTATTCGGTGGTTGTGGATAAATTCGTTGGTGTCCAAATTGTTGGTCATTATTTCTAACGCATAGATTGCAGTCCCTCTAACAATATTTTTTATTCGGGTGTGTAATATGTATATTTGTAGTATTACGAGGTTTCGCGAATGCAGCGAGAGAGACGAGCGCGCAAGACAATGTCTCTTGGTTATAGAATCGTTTTCGCCGTCTCTCCTGTTGAGAAACGGGAGCACGTGCTTTTCCTCGCTCACGTTGGTCGAAACTCGATGCGTGACGCAGGCGATCCGAAAATTATATTGTCACGATGCGGGCCCCGCGGGGGACTTTGATGTGAAGAGGAAGAGGAAGGACAGTTTGCAGTCCCTTTGTTACGAGGAGTTGATGAGAATTTTCGCAACCGACCAAACTGTCGCGTTACGAATATAATGCCGCTTATGTACGTCTTTTCGCTCACTTGTAACAAGATTATGCCGACAAACGTGTATATTCGCAACCTTCGAATTTAAGTGCGTTGAATAACAGCTATATGGAAAGCTTTGAGCATCCTAAGGCAAGTGTACCAGTGCCCGGACGGTTAAGGCGATCGCATCGCCGGAAAACAAACATTTTCGCGTGGTATTCAAAAAATCTTGTACTTGAGTCTCATCGAGTACACACCAAACATTACAATTCCGCAAATTTACAAAAACATATTGTGCACTATCACATTTACGACAAGCGGATATTTCTTGTTCGCACAACAATGTTCTTGTGATTATTAATAAATTTAATGTGATTGAATGTGCAAAAGAAGCAAAATCGAATTAAAAAATGGATTTTCCTCACCTCCATGAAAAATAAGATATAATAAATCAAATATCTCATATTGTCGACAGTAATACCGCCAAAACGAGTGAAAGACGTGAGCTCAACCCTTTTACGTAGGATCGTGCGTCCGCTAAAAGTTACATTTTAAAATGTAACTCAACAAATAATAGCGTCAAACGTGAATCACAAGATTTTTGACGAGAATTTCACGTGAGTACTAAACGTGATTGGAAAATTTCCTATTGCGAATACGTTAGTTTAACATGTAACGCTTGGATTACTCATAAGATATTTTAATAATAAATAATATTTTCTCCTTAACCACCGTTTGTAAATTTTCTTAGCGACAAAGTGAAGTGGTCTATATAATAATTAATGTATCGTCGCTCAGGACGCAAATGATTCAATTTTAAAGACACTTTATTACGAGGTGGACTGAGTCACCCTTAAGTAGCAATGGGTCCGAGCGAAACGCGAAATTTTCGCTCCTCCACGTTGACCGAAATAAAGCGGTTGTTTGGGCTAAGCAATCGAGGCGAGAACCCCACAGTGAATTAATTGCCCGAGTGCTCTGCAGGGGTCCGTCTATCAGCAGTGCTTAGCGCACCGTTCTTACCATAATAACACACTGCATACGTACGGTAAGTCATAGCCAGAGAGAACAAAACAGCACACATTATAATACGGAAACATACAGGGCATTGTGCGAAAGCTGAGTCACTTCTTCTTCAACCGTGTCCCATCCATTTCGCTCACTCTTTCGACTACAATATTTTTCAACTGGCAATAGCCATGTCATAACCATACAACAAGGATATTCGATCGATTCCACGAACGGTGATGAAGACGTTCGGAATAAGTTGAATAATGTGAAAATATATAAGTAGGACAATAGGAAGAAATCGGAATGTGGAGGGGAATAATAAAAACCAGGGAGAAGTGGAAAACTAAGAGCAGGGGAATAAGTGTTGCCAGAATCAAAGTAAGGAGGGAACTATGAGGTATGAGGGAGAACGAAAGGAGAGGATTGGAGAGGAAAAGAATATGATAATAAGGAGAAGAGAAGGTTACGAAAGGTGGGCAAAATCAAACAAAGAAGAAAACATTACAAACAATACAGAGAAAGAGTAAACGAAAAGATATATTGGATCGATTTTGCAGACAAATAAGAAGAAGGAGGAGGAGGAGGAGGAGGAGGAGTCTATAGAGATTGTATTTCTCGCCCCGATGGAAGCCGATGACGACGAAGGAGTAAAGTCGTGAGCCCTGACGAGCAGGAGGGAATAATGTGGACTGGTTGACCGCACGGCCAAGGGGTCTCTCTATTCTCACTCGCCACGTTTCGTCACAGATTCTCGTGCCGTGGCGGGCCTCACGCCGCCCGCGAGAACAGAACAGAGATTCACACTCGACGCGAGGGATATCGCCCTCTCTTCATCCCCGGGCTCCGGAAGAAAGCCGAGAGCCGAGAGACCAGTCCTACGATCCCGATTTCACGTGCATGGAGAGCCGATCAACGCGATGAGATCGAGAGAGGCGACCGCCGACTACACGGACCGAGCGAAACGGAGCGGATCGAGCAGGGGAGGGGGAGGAGAAACAGGAAGAAGACGTGAGATGCGCGGGTCTTGCCTTTGCAACGCTCGAGATACAATAGCCTGAGCTATTTCTTCTCTTCTATATATATATATATTAGGGTGTGTCATTTTTGGGCAATTTTTTTTTTTCGACTCAGAAACAGGTTGTATACTTTCAGGAAGGTAAAATAAGAAGCCTGTAAAAATTTTAGCTCTTAATATTAATATTTAGATGCGCCTCATCGCGAATTTCTATTTCCCATTTAAATAACATGGGAAAAAAAATTTTTCATGTTTGGAATTTTATACGTTGGCAATGGCATATTGTTCGATGGAACGCATAACATATTTTATAGAGAATCGCACGCTCTACAAAAAAGATGTCTTGCATTTTTTCGATAGACATAGCCATTCTGATAATATTTGAGTTCAAAGTTCAAAATATACGAAAATTCATCTTTTTGTTAATATTATAGCGAAACTATTGACTCTATTGAGAATCTTCAATCAACTTTTATGTAAATTATTAAATTTACCATGAAAATTGTCTCATCCATGATTAATTAATATTTATTGGTGAATTGTTCAATGCTGTAGAGACCTGTCTTCTGTCACGAAACTGGTTCTAATGGGCTGATACTTATCATAAATAGTTACAAAAAAAATCGACAAAATACTCACGAAAAATATCTTTCGTTATTTCCATTAATAGTAAAAAAAAATGTTTATGTTTATGTTAAAAATTAACAAAAAGATGAATTTTCGTATATTTTGAACTTTGAACTCAAATATCATCAGAATGACTATGTCTATCGAAAAAATGCAAGACATCTTTTTTGTAGAGCGTGCGATTCTCTATAAAATATGTTTTGCGTTCCATCGAACAATATGCCATTGCCAACGTATAAAATTCCAAACATGAAAAAAATTTTTTCCCATGTTATTTAAATGGGAAATAGAAATTCGCGATGAGGCGCATCTAAATATTAATATTAAGAGCTAAAATTTTTACAGGCTTCTTATTTTACCTTCCTGAAAGTATACAACCTGTTTCTGAGTCGAAAAAAAAAAATTGCCCAAAAATGACACACCCTAATATATATATATATACACATGTATATAAACATATATATATATACTGTACGTATGCACGCCTGATACCGCTTTTATATGCCTGACGCGATGTGCCTATCACTCCTCCACACAACGCCGCACTTATCTCTCTCTCTCTTTGCGTTCGTTCGTTCCCACAAGGTTACCAATGAACCGCGAAATTTTTTTTATACCCTCGACAACGGCAGCATGAGCACTGCAGTTGGAGGAGATTTCCGTCCGCTGAGATATCCACGTGCAAGGAGGAGTTGTATCGATGTTCGTTGTGCACTGGCAAGTTCCTCTCTTGCTCTTGGACGTGTCCGAGCAATTACGGCTTGACGCTATGAACGCACTGAGATATCTTTCGAATTGTTTCAATGGGGTTTTTTTTTTATTTATTTTTTTAATTAATTTTATTAAATTTATTTTATTAATTTTCTTTTTAAATCTGTGCAAGACATTAAGGTGGTCGACAATGACAAATTATTCCCAGTCAAATTTGATAAATATTTGCAATCAATCGTCTCAAATAAAAAATTCTTACTATAAATAAAAATATATATATTCTCACCGAAAACCGATTAAAAATTTTTTCATAACTTTTCAATTTAATTTTTTAAGTATTCATAAAATCTTGAAGTGTTTACCATTAGCAAATAATATGTACAAATTGGTCGGAGAAGTGGTAGTAATTAAATTCTCGAAATGGAAGTGCTATCCGAAGCCCTTAAGGGAAGTTTGCGCTTCGGTATGTGAATGAGTTTATCGTAAGAACAATAGTGTAACGTAGATGAAGAAGACGAAGCGGAGAAGGGCATCGATACACTTAACCCCGGAAGGCTTCTCGCGTATGTACGTGATCGGCGTGCGAGGGTTGCCATGGCAGTGAGAGCGACGGTTTTGCAGGAAGGAAGAAGGAAGTGAGGCAGGTAAGGTGAAGTTGCGTGTGCAGCGGGAACGGCGCAAGCACGAACCGAGAATAGGAGGAAAGCGCGGCCCGCCGACCGGCAAGAAAGTTAGCAACGACTACCGAAAGCGCGTTAGGCGATAATTATGGATCGCTTTCCTACTTTCTCCCTCCTTCAATGTGCTTTTCACCCTCTCTCTTTCGCTTCTTCCAGCCGCGGTGCCCGGCAACAAGAGGGTTTGTAGCTGTCGTACGTGCATAAGTAGAATACTCCAAGGAGATAGAGAACCCGATGCAAAATCGTAACGATTCACAGCAGATATTTTTGAAAAATCAGAGAGTAATCCTCGTACCATTGAAGTCTTACAATTTTGGTTTTAGAAAGAAAGTTGTGTTAACAAAAACAACAACAACGATGATGAAAGTGAGAAGAGATTAATTATATTACTGGAGATAAGTTTAATGAAAGAGAAAATTTAAAAAAAATAATTAAAAATATGAGTTTGTCTATGATTAAAACTTTTATGAATCTGAGATTTTTGAATGTATTTGAAATAAAGATGTAAGGTATTATTAAGGTAGTCGATCGATTAATCGAATGAATTGAAAAAAAATGCCAAGATGACAATTCAGACGTACATGGAAAAACGCAGAAAGCGGTTGACGTTCACCCCCCCTCGAAACCCCATTCCTTTTGTTCATCCTACGCATCAGGCACTTGGAAAATTACCCCCTGACAGTGGACCATCTCATCGAGCTAAAAAGTATCGAGTTTGGCGTAGGTGTATAGTGCACAGTAGGCTTATGGCGGAGGCCGCATAGCGTTGATGAGTCGTGGCATAAGAAGAGAGCGTGGCTATAGTGGGGAACCAGGAGGGGGTTGAGTTTGATGAGCAAGAGCGAAAGACAGAGTCAGATGAAATAGAGTGGAATGCGACGGAGAGCGAGATAAAGAATGTAAAGAGTAGAGGGTGCGTGGTGTAAGTAGAGAAAAGGAAAGTGAGAGAGAAAGAAAGAGAGACAGTGGGTGGAATTAATGCACGCACCGGGCCACGCACCCGAAAAGCCCTCACCCCTTGCTCTTCACCCTCGTAATTCTCGTACTCTCTTCTCCTCTCTCATCCACCTCGTAACACACCAGTCTTTACTCTCTTTCCTTCTTTTCTTCTTTCTTTCTCTTAGATCCTCTCGTTTTATCTCACTCCCCGCTTCTCAGCTGCCTACTTCGTTATACGACAAGTATAAGAGGGCTCCGACGAGAGAAGCACCAAGCAGCACAAGCACAGAGACTTTTATTGATCGCGCTGGCAAAAACTCAGCAGAGAAAGAGAGAGAGAGAGAGAGTAAGGCGAGTGTACGCGAACGAAGGCGAACCCTCATTTCGTGCTGCCTACGTGCCCCCAACCCCCCAAGCAACGCCGCGCACCGGCTGCTGAAATTTTCGGCAGCCCAACGCGCCAACCACTACCACTGCCATCATCAGCAGCAGCGAAACCCTGGCTCTCTTAACGCGAACAGCCCACCACCCTCCGCGAGCCCACGAGTAGCACGAGAGCACTGGGCTCTCTCTTTCGCGAAAACCATCCGACCCACCAAACCACCTATCCACCTCTCAGACTCGATCCCTTGTGCTTTACCTATCCGTAACGAACGAGAGGAAGAATGCCAAACGAAAGCCATCGGCCACGTCACGACTCTGCCGCGCAACTGTACGCAAGTGTATAAAACAGTGGTTAACTGCACAAACGCACCAGCAAAATACAACATTTCAATAATATCATTTAACGATACACCATGACGAAAATAACCGAGGAAATGCTGTCATTACAACCCCCTTAAGCAAAATATCCATCATTTTTTTTTCTGTTCCTACAGATTCAACTATTTCTTTCAATTCCGATATGTTGAGAAAACTTAAAAAAAAAAGCAAACCATCGTAGCCCAGTGCAATTCAACCGCAATTCAAAGCTCGAACAATTCCAACTAAAATAAGTTGACACTAGTCCCCGTGTCAACTTCACGGTAAAGAGAAGTTACGAAAATTTTATATCCGTCGCAGCGGTAATCACAAATACAGGCTGTACCCAAACTCGTTGGAATTTGTTTTCATTTCGATCAAACGGCTCCGCGGTGCATTCATAATTTAAAAATATGCATTTAATTAATTTACTCGAGTCTAATTGGCTAATTATATTCTTCCGCGATATTCGGAGTCCCTGCACCCTCCCCCAACCGCCTTTCCAATGGGGAGGAAGGGGAGGAGGTTGCCCCTTACCCCGGAAGTGTAGTGCACAAGTTGAACGTGGATATTACTCGAGAGTCCCGAATTCCAAGTGGCGATGCTAGGGCCACATTGTCGCGGGGGGGGGGGGGGGGGGGGGGGGCGGGGGGTGAGTTGCACCGTGAGCGGTACTTGTATATTTTTGCCGCACGTGAAAGGAAGAAAGGAAAAAAGAAGCTGGAGAGCCGAGGGGTTGGCATAGACGGGGTAGTTTGGGGTTGCTTCGACGCTCCCGAAAACTTCTGCGGCGAAGTGTAGCTCCGTATCTCCGATAATCTTTTACGCTCGAGAGTACCCCACGTGGCCCCCGAGCTCGGCGAAGGCACAACCCTTTCCCTTTTTTGTGATTCGAGGGAGCATCGCTCAACACGATGCCTCTTCCTCTCTTCCCCTTCGCCAAAAACACACCGCTCGACTCAACCCTTTTTTTCCACCGATTTCTCGTTGCCTTCCCCCTTCCCCTTACCTACAATCCCTTTCGGAGTTCTTCCACCCACCGCGAGGCCAATAAAACTTTGAGGACGCTAGAGTCGAGTGTTTCTTCCGAAGAGAGGGACTCTTTTTTGGCCTCTCTTGTTCCTGAACCCTTTTTGGTACCCCCCCCCCCTCTCGTAAGGTGGATGTTTCAGTCATCGACTGTGTCACAGTAATTGACAGGTACGGCTTTGGTTGTCAAGGAATGTGCATGATTGTGATACAACCTTGGATTACTAGTAAGGTAGAATTTTAAATGTAGAGGGTACTTGAGATTGAATGTAAAGGGACTGAAGGGTTTCATCGATGAAGTGGTATATTTAATGGTATATGCAAGTGCGATGTAAAAGTACGTTGTAATACGAGTGAGTTTTTGTAAACCTTTCGTTTACTCACTTGAGTGGGTTTATGAAAATTAATTCAATTGAGTTGCGAAGGGAGGGGGGCTATAAAAAAGTTTACATTTTTTTGCGAAGTTTTATTCATTTAAATTTCTCGGATCAAATTAATGTATAGTGCAAAAATATTTGTGGCACACAGTTGAAATCCGAAAAACTGGAATCCTATTTTTGAAATGTTTTATCAAACGTGAAAAATGAGGAAGTGCTTTGCAATTGATTTTTTTAAATCGCGGGATAATCCCACAAATCGTACACCAAACGTTGGGGGTGATTTTTGTTGTTGTTGTTGTTGTCATTTTGTCTTTGCTTTGAATATGCCATTGTCAATCTTTTAGTTGAAACGATCCCTCGCAATTCTTTTCCGTTTCTTTGCGGAAGCCAGCATATACGCGAGAGAGAAAGAGAGAGAGAGAGAGAATGGGGTGAGCTTTCCTGGTAGAAGAAGCCTGCCGAAGTGGTCGGCGAGGGTCGGAAACGTCGAGGGATGCTTGGACTCGGTGGAAAGGGGGGAAAGTCACAAGGAATGGAATGGGCTGTAAGATGTGTTTGTTCCACACGAGCTATTGTCCGCCAAGACTACCTTTCCATTGTTTGTTGCAGTATACTCGTCGTCCTTCTCCTCCTTCCACCCCCTCCCCCCACCCCTTTTCGAACGAAACCCTCCCAGGCTCTTCACGTTTCCGCACATTCCACTGAAACTTTCGACTCTACTGATTCCGCGGAGAAAAGAAAAGAAATTTCTCAAGGCAAACTCGCCTTGGTGCCTTAACGACGCTATTACAATCGCATGTACTCATAACAAACGTCGCTAACTAAATAAAAAAAATAAAAAATAAAAAAAACGACAAACAACAATAAGAATAATCGTAATAACAAAAACAATAATTAGGACTGCACAATAGTGGTAATGGTCTGGGAGAGCGTCAAGCACCCATAAAAAACCGGGGAACCAACCTACTGTAGGATGAAAGAAGCAGTGGCATAAAAATATCTAATAAGCCAAATTTTGTTCACCCTTCGAGGGTGAAAACGAAGCGAATTTAGAAGAGCTACAAGTACGGACTACTTTTGTAATAACATTTGTATTTGATCATATAAATATTTATGAAAATATTTTGTCAAACGTTTTTGTTATGGCTAAACTTCGTAGAGCAAAAGTGTAATTAATTACCAGTAATAGACTCTTGATTGCAGATCACGAAAAAAAATCACGTGAGTTAAAAATATTCTGCGTAACCGGCGATACTTGTCCTATATACGGTCCAATGGATGCCGTTGTGTCAGAGTATAAGGAAGTCCTTGACAGAAAAGGAGGAAGAATACGAAGAAGGAGAAGAAGAAGAAGAAACGTACAGGAACTCGTGAAACTCGCGAAGCCCGAAGAGGGAGGGAGTTTGAGTTGCACGGTTTTCCTCGGAATGAGAGGGACGCGGGGTTCGGTGAGATGCAGCTTTGGTCGTTGGTATTGTCTCAGCTCGGGGGGTGGTTGTGCTCTCGCGAGGCTGAAAGTGGGTGGAGGAGGTTGGAGGGCGAGGAGGAGGTGATGGTGGTGGTGGTCGGTGGGTTAGGCGAGTAGTAGCGGAGCGCCGACCTTACAGAGCGATGGAGAGGCGAAAGATGCCAGAAGAAGAACAAGAAGAACAAGAAGAACGCGAAGAAGAAGAAGAAGAAGAAGAAGAAGAAGAAGAGAAAGAAGGGAGAGGTGAAAAGCGGAGGGAAGAGGGAGGGAGGGTAGCCAGAATGAAAAGAAGACGGGAAGACCACGAAGAAGGAAGAAAGAGAAGGAGAAAGTAAAGGAAAGGAGTATCCCAACGTCGGGGGTAAGACGCCGCATGAAGGGTTGGAAATGTAGATAGAATTTCTTCATTTCGCGTAGTCCCTCGCGCGCGGCGCGTTACGGGAGGATGGGGGAGGTTTCTCCTTCGGTGCTGTGGAGCCCCTCGGACCCTCCGCACAACCCTCCCCCGGCCGCACGTCGTGCAAGCAGCAGCAGCAGCAGCAGCGGCAACCAGCCCGACGACTCTCACCCTCATTCGCCTTCGCTCTCCGCGCTCATTTCACCCCCATCCCCGCCATTCTTTCTCTTAAGACTCCGCGGCAGAGGAATCGTTAAAATCTGGCCGTCCCACCCCCTTCGGGGCCAAAGAGAAAGAGGGAGAAAGACAGAAGTAGAAAAAGAGAGCCAGGAGATGTATCACATATATATATCTACATATATACGTATATACATGTACAACCTGGACTCCCCCTATACTATTCGTTTCCTTGCGCGCTCCTCTACGATATATGCATGTGAGACAACGTATTTTCATCTTTCTCTTTCTTCAGCAAGGTCCTCTCACCGCGGAGCCTACAGTCACCAACCCTTGAACGACGCTCACTCACTACTTACTTTCGACGGAGAAACGAGAAGAGAGATACTGGGATGCTGGATGCCCTGGCAGCACCAGAGACCAATGTTGCCTCCGTATATATGCATATATATGTATATATGTATGTATAGGAGCTGATGGAGGCGAAGGGGGTATTGAGAGATAGGGGATGTGACTCTTCTAACCCCGAACGGTGGGACCCGCGAACGTCCTAGCTTTAGAGGGTGGTTGAGGGTGGTTGAGAAGGCGGCGGGGGGAGGGGGGGGGGGGGGGGCGGTTGAAGCGGCGTCCCTCGACAGCATCCAACGCCCAGAGATTCGGAGATGGTCATTAATCAGAAGGGACGCGTGCACTCACGGATTATTTTCGTCATCAGCTACGATGAGCCTGCTTGAGATTAAAAAAAAAAAAAGCGAAATGTTTTAAGAATGCGTGTTGAACAGATGCGAAATTTATGCAAATTAGGGATTTGCATTTTTTCGTTGGAGGGTTATTAATTAATTAGAATTATCGTTAATTAGGCGTAATTAAGATAATTGTCGAACGATTTTTTGGTATTTCCATGTTTTTTTCACGGTTTTTGAGAATTCGTTATGCGAGTTTGGGAGTAGCATTTTTAGTTTGGAGAGTGCCGCAATAATGGAATGCGTAATTAATAATTTATATCTTTACCATCTTGCTATGCACTTAGAAAACAAATAATTAATCTGTTAATTATCCGCTAATTTACTTCAACATTACCTGATCATTAACGATTTAAACAACAATAAAAATATGAGAGACTTTTTTATCCTTTCTCTTTAATTCGAAAATTAGTTACTCAATTATGACGATGATTATCAATCAATCCTGAATAATTTCTGGGTTCCGAATTGCTCGATCATTGACCCTTCCCAATGTTGCCGTGGATTTGAATTCCACAAACAAACATGTTTGCATTCAACGTAGCCTCGTCTACTCTAACATCTGACTAACTAATATTCAACCATGCAATTTAACAATTTGCATAAATCAATTAAAAAAATTAATTAACCAGCTAATTACCATTAATCACAAAAATGACTTCCAAGAATAGACTGTCGAAATTTCACCAGCACTGCCACTAGTCCTCGAAGAGTCATTCACGTACCCCCTTGAGAAGAACCCCTACCCTCCCCCCAACCCCCCGGGGTGGAAAAAAAGTTTTTCGTTTTTTTTTTTTTTTTTTTTTTCGTTCGCCTCGTGTAAACGCAAAACGAGGGGATGCTTCTATCGAGTGGTACGCGTCCACGTACATACGTACAGTCGACGGGTAAACTAAGTGTACGTGTGGCCCCCTCCCCCCCTTCGGCAAGGGAGCGCACGGAAAGAGCGCGGAATATCGAAGCATAGGGTGAGGAAAAGAGGCGAGCTCGGAAAGAGCGACGAAGTAAGGTAACAACGGGCGGAAGGTTTGGGGAGGGGACGGAGCCGGAACACCCTGGCGCTCTCCCCCCTTGGAGCGCTCGCTGCTGCCTCGCGCGTGAAAAATATGTAAAGTATTGATTGCATTTTATAATTACTTGGAAGCCCGGCGTCTTAGCTGCCCTTCCCGCGCTCGCACCCTCGTCCACCCCCGGCCATCCGCTCCGGGCCCCTCGCGCTCTCGCACCCTCCGCTTCTTCTCCCCGACTCCCCCCTTCACCCCGCCACCGTTCCTTCCTCCTTTTTTTTAACTCCTCTCATATTCTTGCGCACAAGCACACGCACTCTCCTTACGGAGAAAGAGAGAGGGAGGAAGGGAAAAGGGACGGAGAAAGAGTTCTCCTGGAGGAAAGAAAAGGGTAAGAAGAAAGCTCGAAGAAAGGAGAACGAAGAGCGAGGGAGAAGGACAGGGAGAGAGAGAGAAGTGGAGGAGCTATGTAGAATACATTCTATACATATACATTGAAATAAGGAGGGCCACTGTTTTTACCAGGCGCACCACCACCAGACTTTCCTTCTCTCTCCTTTCTTATATCTTCCCTCTCACTCCCTCACTCATTTACTTTCTCTACCCGAACGAACTCGCCCGAAGGATGAGGAGGCACACTACCCTCCGCGAGGGGTTCCTTCAAGCAAATACACACACATATATATATGTGTGTATGCATGTGTATGTATAGACTCCAACACATACGTAAGCGTAGGTACGCGGAGTACATTTATACAGAGTCCCGAATCCCTCGAAGTAGGCAGCCGAGGGTTCTTATACCGATAGCTCGAGCGTGCATAAATCCTTGAATTTTACTCCCGGCTCGACTATGAGACTCGACTCGTTTCGAATTAAAGCAAGATTCCGATTTTTCCGTAGAATTTTTGCATCCGGAATATTATGTATTCTTGGTTGCGATTGTATTGAGCCCTAAGGGTATGTCGAAATCGTGTATTTTTTGTTTCTTTATTATTTCGCAGTAATGAGCGAACAATTTATCGTTGAAATGACAAACATTTGATAGGCAAGATAAAAATACCTTGAGAAGAAAAAAAAAATTAAAAGAAAAAAAAAGCATTGTACACGGCCACACATCGACCCAACGTGATCGGGCAGTCAGCGCAACCTTTATCTTCAGACACAGATACCCACATCCTCCCCCACAGCGATGTAGGAAGCAGCAGCAGTGATAGACTGCGCTGCTTGAGTCCTCTCCGCGTCCCGAGCCAGACACACACACACACACACACGCATACATGCACATAGACATACATACATACATAAAGCAGCGGCGGTAGCAGAAGCACGTAAGGGTTTTCTCGGTTTCTTACAGCGAGGGGTGCGCGGGAAGGGTGGTTGTGGAAAGGAGGAGAAGTGGGGAGAGCCTTTGGTGGTTCTCGGGGAAGCTCGAAAGACAGAGAGAAGGAAGAAGACACCGCGTAGAAATGAGTAGAAGAGTGTAGAAGAAGGAAGCGTCGCGAGTAATGAGAGAAAGAAGGGGATAGGAATGGGGAGGAGGTGCCAAGGGCAAGTAAGTGAGTGAGAGCGAGAGGAAGGTGAGGCAAGGGTGATGGGGGGAGGTGGTACAGTACCGGGGAAGAGAGAAAAGAGAGGGGAAGATAAGCTATAGGTAGAGGAAGCCAAGAGTTTCGGGGGAGGAAAAGAGCCAGAATTACTTCGGGTCTTCTCTCTCCGCCTAGAAGTTGCACCCAGCATTTTAATCGATTTCATTTGCGCGCATGTGAGTGAGCGAAGCAGGAGCAGAGCCGGCAGAGTTCTGCCACTGCCGCGCCACCTTCCCTCCTCCTCCTCCTCCTCCCTATGCCGCCCCGGCACCCCCAGCCCCCCCCGAGGTGATGAGGAGTGAGAGAAAGCAGCGGGAGAGAAGGAAGGAAGAAGGCGCAGGAGAATGAGAGTGAAGGACGGAGGTAAAAGTGAAGGGAGGAGGGAGGATGAGGAAATGCGAAGGAAGAAAGAGACGAAAAGTTGTGTGGAGCGCCGCGCGGCGCTAGGGGCACAGGAGCTGGGGGGAGCGGAGCCGGGGCCACGTCGGTGTATAAACCTTTCTTTGTTTTGCTTTGCTTGCGTCATTAGGGGGTGGGTGGATGGGTCGCACGACGCGGGGTGCGCGACCGGGGGGCGAGGGGCACAAGGGGCCCTCTTGCCTCGCCGAGGGCGTGGTTCTTCTACGACGAACCGATCTACATACAGAGGAAATGTGTACCCTCTCGCTCTCTCTCTCTCTCTCTCTCTACATAGCAAAACTACACGTACGTCTTATTCTCAGCGACTTCGGTGCGTTTCTCTCTCTCGCTTTGTCTCTCCCATCCCCCTATTTCTCGGTCTCTCGTGACGAGGCACGTGTATTTCTCTCTTAGTACGTTCGTCAAAGTTACACCGGGTCCACGACAATTTCCGCGATCCTCGGGAACACAATGTATCTGTAATATCACTCCGGGTAACTGTCTCGGAAATTTATTGAAAATTTCAGAGCTTGCTGAAATTAAGGGTGGAACCAATTAGCGATACTTTTTTGATTATGAAAAATTTATTATTAATTTTGTTATAATTATTATTGATATAATTATAACGAATGCAGACTGATCGATTTTCATTTTTTTCTTCATACTGGACTACAACGTTGTAGTAGTTGTAATTAAGTTTATAATTAATTAATCACATTTATTTCGATAATTGGAGCTAGAGAATTTGATGGACCCTTGAATTTACATTATTATTATTCTTCTGATACGAAGATTCGTTGCTGGCCTTAAGGGTAATTAATGATAACATTAATAAAAATATTTGAGCGAAATCAAGTTACACTTTTTCAATAGCTGTATCACAAGAATTCATTTGCATTATTTCTCATAATTATCACAGTACGTATATGTATTATCGCACACACATACATCGATATCCGTATTGTTAATCCCTGCGGATGGTGCTCGACTCTCGAGCTTAGCAGGCTCTTTTTCGTTCTTTTTCTTCTTCCTTTCTTTCTTTTTTTTTTTTTTGGTTCAAACTCTTACGAAAATATTTAAATTATTTATTTATTCGAGGCAGGATTCGCGCAGGACATGCCGCTCAACTCTCCTCTCTCCGCTTTCGCGGCACTTATAATTCGCATGATGGAACGACACACGCTCCGCTTAAAACTTTGAAACGTCGTCCCTGCGGCTCGCGCGCGGGCTTCACCAGTGGAAAGGGGTTGGTGGCAGGGGCAGAGGGGGGGGGGGGGGGGGGGGGCAGAAGACTTTGTATGTTCGCTTCGTGGGGCTGTGGCAGAATGGGGTGGTTGAGGGTTAGGATATAGGCGACGAACGTTCCTCCTGAGAAAGAGAGAGTGAGAGAGAGAGAGAGGCTCACACGCACACACACACACACACACACACACAGGAAAAAGGGAACTCGAAGCAAATAAGCGTTATGCATATTTCGTTGAGACGAAGTGGATGTGCTCCGCGCGCTTTACTCTTTCCATCTGCAACTGTGACTCCGGGCTGAGTTGTCAAATATCGTCGTGGAGGAGAGTACAGGCCATTAAAAAAAATCCAGTTTAAATGTCGAGGGCCACGGGCGAGGAGGAGACAGGTTAAATTAATATGAAGAAGTATTCGAGTGAGAACAAATATAACCAAAGAGCGTGCCGAACCGAGAATTTCTGGGACCTCTTTGGCCACAGTGAAGCGATCGAAAGATCAACAAACGGATTGACATAGAATGCCACTTAGAAAAAATAGAACAATATTTATGAATTTAATTTTTTTTTAAATGGACTATAACTGATCTTTTGAAATATCGATTGATTTTTTTCTCAGCTGATTGCACAGTAATTAATTAATAAATTATTTATCCACAATTAAAAAATGATAATAATTCTTACTTCTAAATTCATTGGTTTCATATTATAAATAGACTTGACCTATTCTAGGTAGAAACAAAGGAGCGAGAAATCTCGGACAGTGCGGCCGCGTGGTTTGCCGGCCGGTGAAAAAAAGGAAGGTCGCTGGCCGCGAGAGTCGTCGAGGGGTAGAGAGTGAGAGTGAATAAAGGGCGAGAGGCGAAGCGAGAAAGAGAGCGAATAGTGCGGCTGGTCGTGGATTCCGACGGAGAATAAGAGGAAGAAGGGGTGGTTCGGTCCACTGCGTGGTCAGCTGACGGCGGCGCAGGTCTCGGCGACCCCCTCGGCACGCTCCCGCGATAGCCTCGAGGCTTATGCCCTCCGATGCGGGGGTGGCTTGGCTTCCTAGCGGCGTGGCTCAAGAGAGAAGGGGGTGTCGACACCACGTGCGCGGCCACGTGCTCGTTTCATCCCCTTGCCGGCGTACGGTGCCTCTAGAGCTACCACACTGTCGTATCTCCATTCAGGCTTTGCGATCCCGAGGTGTGGACTAAAGGACCATCCATTTCTCAAGGGCCAACATTTTTTCATTCCCCACGAGTCCAATCATCATTTTTTTTTCTCTGCTCCAATTTTTCTTTCTTCTAACTTTTAGCTAAAAATTGGAAAAGTTGCTGAAAGACATTTCTAAACGCTCTTCGCCCAACTGACTTTTCCCGGTCATCTTCAATCGCAGCAACATTAATCTCTCTAAATGTCTTGAACAGTCAATATCTAATTATTCTTAAGTGTCAAATTTATATATGTTAAATATTATAATAATTACAACACATCGAGGAAGTTTCGTCAAGTATAATTTGAGCTGAACAGTAATAAAGTTGAGTCATCTGTGACAATTCCAGTTTCCTAACTGAACAAGTTTTCCGCGCAAGAATAATAATAATAAACCTCGTCTCATTAGCTCGCGAAATATCCAGAAAATAGATAAAAACCAACATGTCAGCGGATAGCGGGCGGACTATTTTCGAAAATATTTTTCAAGTGTCTTCACGAATATCAAGCCTCATATTCCGCAATTCGTTTTAACGCCGGGACTTTACGACCCTCGCCATCGACTGGTACCATTGCAAAGTATCCGGAGCACGAATACATCAATGTTCAATACGCTTTTCCGTTCTCCGGGATGGATTTAATAAAAAATATTATTATACTCCCAGTTGAAGTGGTGAAAAAAAAAAGAGGAAAATAAAAGTCTACAATTAATGAGACCCCGCCAGGAAACAAAGTATCCCAGCAGCAATTACAGGCCGCACCGCTTGAGGCCCCAGCATCCTGGAAAAGCAAAATTTGAATAACTCGATAATTCGATTGATCAACCGAGTTCGAAGGCTTTTGGCAACCGCTAATTAATAAACGGAGCCTATCTTTATTTCCCATCGATAGAAAATCGCTGAAACAAAAAAAAAACACACACAAAAAAAAATGAACGTTAAAGGATCTGCATACACTTGAGGGTCGCGGTCCGGCACAGAGGGAATAGAATAATCCCATCGAAACGTTTGCAAAAGGAGCGCACGTCTTGTGGACCATTCGAGAGTGTATTTATTACCATACCCCCGGGTATATATTGCGAAGAGACAAACGAAATAGTCGTACACCGTCGAGTGATCGGCGACTCATAAATATCGATGCTCTCGTCAAACTCATTCGCTCGGTTCTCCGAGCCCAGAAATGAGGAAAGAGCCTTACCAATGCGCGCTGGCCGCGCAAACTCTTCGGCTTCAAGTTCCTCGGCTCACGAGATGAAAACGACGAAAAATAAAATGAGAGACACGAGGGAAATGAGAGAGTGAGACGCGAGAAGAAAGGCGTATCCCTCCCCCATCGCGCATCCAGCTGCCGGCACATCGATCCGCCTTAATGAGTGGAAAGAATAAGACAACCACCACCACCACCATCAGCGTGTACCCCTACTGCGCACCCCTCCTTACGTATACATCTGCATATATAGTTATAGCATATATATGTATATATATATCGTGGGAGAAGCCGTGGGCGAGGGGGTGCGCAGTGAAAAGGACAGGGAAAGAGGGTTTTAGCATTCCCTATTGCCGACGGGGGTGGGAGAGCGGACCGCGCGCGCGAGAAAACCCAGAACGAGAAGGAAACAGCACATCGGAATAAGAAGGCGCACCACCGGGAGAACCTTAGGGCTTTCCTCCTCGGCCGACGACGTTCTTCGAACCCACGGGGGTTGAAATGGAACAACTCCAACCCTTTCGCTCAGGCTATTTATCGAAGAAATATATTTTGGTGACGGTCGATTCGGTCTCTGCTCAGGGTGATGGAGATATTGACATTTCTTTTTTTTTTTTAAATTCATTACTTTTTATATATAAATTGCAATGTGATGAAAATTCACTTTGGTTTGGATTGTTATGAATTTACCGCATAGCTCATATCATTTACCCATTTTGATTTACAGAGAAAGGAATAAATAATCGAAGATGGAAAAAATGACCAGAAGCCAAAAAAAAACAATTATAAAAAATATAATTTTTAATTTTCAGATATCTATAGAAAATTAGTAGTCTGCATGAATCAAATGCGTGGCTCGATTTAGCGGTTCAGCTTATACACAAAGCGTCTATCCATCATCTTATTAGGGGTAACCGACATGTTCGAGCTGTTGAGCCAAACTTGAAGCACAACGTCAGACTCGAAAAAGAGTCTCTGAGCCGCACATAAAAGTGTCGTGTGACTCGTCTTCTTGGCATTCGTTCCGTGTCATTCCTTCGCAGTAAAAGCCCAGCAGCGCCCTTCGGTACTTGCGCCCTAACGTTATAGTCGTTTCTCGCTCAAGCCCTTCCGCTCCTTCATCCTCCAGGAGCCTCCGCTTCGAGAGCGAGCTCGATCGCGAAGGCACGAGGGAAATATTCGTAAGAATTAAAGCGTCGGGAATTAACATTCCAGAGAGCTTCGAAAGCGGGGGTTGCTTTGCTGCGTGCGTGCTACCCTCGATGCTGCTGCTTTTCCACCAGCCTCGGAGCTCGCGAAACAACGGGAGCATTACCACCCCTCCGTGGGTGGCCAGGGTGAGCCGGGAGACCGAGCTAGCCACCCCACGATCCACCTTTCTTCTCTTCTTCTTCTTCTTCTTCTTCTACTTCTACAGAAAGCGAACCTCCCTCGCCTCCTTCTCGTTTTCCCATCTTTCCACCACCTCCGCCCGATTCCCGAATCACTCGCAAACCCTCTCGTCTTTCTCAATGAACGACGCTGGGGCAAAACGAAATACCTAAGATTTTTTTAAGCCCTGATAATTACACGTTTCAAGGAATTTTAACTATTTTCAAATTTAACGCTATTTTTCCAACCCTAGCGTAAAACAGCGTGCGAAGGCAGAAAAAATATGGAAAGTAATTAAATATTTTTTTGTGATTATAGCGGTTAAATTTTACCTCTTGTTTTTCAAGCTGTGATATATAGAGTTAACGTACGATTTGAAAAAAAAAGAAAAACAAAAATCAGGGCATAACATTTTTAACTTATTTACTTAATCATGCAAGACCGCGTTACTGACTAATGTAAAAGTTCATCTAACTGCCGCTGTGTAGTTTCTATTCAAGCCTCCCGACATTTAACCTTCCGCGTATCGCAGAAACAAACCCATCTTCGCATCCCGGTGGCGACTGTGTTGCAGCAGCGAGAGAGACTCTTCTACGAGAAAGGAGTGAGGGGACGCGGGACGTTGCGTCCCCGCCGCTGGTCTTCGCAGAACGAGTGAGGCCGCAGGGAATGGGTGTTGATTGTCTCATGCAGGTCTCTCCTGGAATCGCTTCTGACACCGCCACCGGAGATTGGGATTGCCCTTTATATACCACACGAATTTACTAACTATATAGTCTACAATTTTCAACACACATTTACACACACACCTATATATACATACTGACCTTCTTATTGTCCAACAGCAAGAGTACTACACGTGGAAGAGAGCTGCGGTCGTCTGCTCGGAGATTCGCCAGCGAGGAACAGAAAGAATAAGGAAAAGAAACGAAGAAAAGGAGTCAGAGTGGTCGGCCGGTTGCTCAGCGCGGAAAGAAGTGAGCGAGTGAGAGAGGAGGAGTACAAGAGAGGGGCGCCCTCTCGGGATGAAGCAAGACGAGGAACAAGTGCTGCCGACGGTGGTGGTGGTGGTAACTGCCGGTGGTTTTTGCCATCGGAACGTCACATCCGGTCAACGCGTCCACTGCGACGGCGAATGGCGACTCGCCAGTAGCACACTTCTCTCTCTCTCTCTCTCTCTCTCGGCGAAGGAAGCGTGTTTACTCAAGTAGATCATCAATAACCGGTGAGCGGCGCTGCCGGCGGCGGCGGCGGCAGCGACGCGCTCGCCGAGTAACATCACAAGTTATAAACCAGAATCATCATAGGTATGTCTCTCTTCTCTTATACTCTATGTCACAAGTGTGTCTTCCGGTTGTCGACGATCTGCGAACTGATCGCAACGATTTATTTACTTTGATGCTGATGACGAGGTTAACTGTGAGATTTGCGCGAACGAAGAGTAAAATAGGGAGAAGCGGTCTAGGATAATCGGCTGTTGGCGACCGCATAAGTTGAAGAAATTTTATTATTATTTTTTAGACGTTTTGGTGCAGAAAAAAAGTGGCACAGATCCTCTCCGGGACAAGCGATATATATATATATACACACTCTGCGGCAAATTGTGAGAGATACGCTTGTGAAAAGAAAGGAAGGGTAAGACGGGCGTTAAATGCAACGAAAGAGTCATTCTAAATCTCCTGGGAGAGATCGACGTATCATAGTAAAATATATACAATAATTTTATGTTTGCATATATATATATATTTATATATATATATGTCTAGGTACTGTGTGTATTCTATCATTGCATAATAATTCTCGCACGTACTTAATGCCTACCATGGGATTTATCTCGGATCGTCAGATCGGTGCAGGAAAAAAATTGAGTGAGATAGAAAGACTCACACTCTCTCTCTCTTTCTTTCTCAAAGTTTCTGACCTTTCCCTCAGCTCTATCCCTCGCGAGAACGATTCTGCGGCAGTCACGTTTTTATAGTGTCACGAATTTATCAACCCCTGAACCCGTTGAGGCTTTCGATATATGTATGTATTTGTGTAGCACAGCGCAGCTTCGAGCTCATGAAGGCGACAGCGTTTTCGCGGCTCCTTTGCCGCTCAAACCTTCGCCACGAGGAATGGAATATCATTATGTATATATGAGGCATTCTCTGTCGACTAATAGTACTTTACGACACTAGTAAAAGGCTGTGAAAAGTGCACTTTTCGGGACGAAGGACTGAAAAGTACTATTTTCGCGCCTAGATCAATTTTTTTCCTAATTCAATGAATTGAAGCAACAAAATTTTCACTGCAAATCATAGAAATTGCATTTTTTTTTCGGAATGTCAATTGCCAATCATAGAATCATAGTAAAATTGTAAAAGAAAATTTCAAATGAAATTAAAGCCAAAAGAGTAGTTCAGTTGACGGAGAATGACTCATATATATATTTCACCCTGTGGAGAGGATGATAAAAAAAAAAAGGGAGCACCGAGTATCGCTTCACTCTCTAAACTCGCTCGTTCTCGATCACAGCGAGAAGCCCCTTTGGCTGCTGCCTCTTCTTCTTCTTCTTCTTCTTCTTCCTGCTCCTCTTCTTCTTCTAAGTTTGCCGCTTGCGAATATCGTGACGTGTTAGCGCGATCGGGCGCGAGGAGAAAATTCCGCGCGGTACCGACACCCGGCCGGTTATCTCAATCCCCGACGTTACATGGATCTCACAGAAGAATTCTTCTCGGACATAATATCTCTATATATACATATCAATACATACATATATATATATATATAGACATGAATAGTAGAGGCAAAGAGACTTGAGCTGTGATACCAATACGTAGTGGATGAAGAGCTGTAAAGAAGACTCTACGAGCATAGGATCGTGCCGGACGCTCTTCGTTCGACCCTCTGAAGAAGGAGAGGAGCCAGAAGAAGCATCGATCCTGTGGCTCGCCGATAAATTCAACGCTCAGTCCTCGAATAAACTAGATCTCGACGAATTGTGGAAGATGCACGATTCACTCACTTTGGACTTACTATTCTACTACATTCGTCTCTCAGTGCAGATATAATTTTGAGAAAGGTCCAAAATGCGGAAGCAATGTGGAAAGTCCGACTTCCAAACATTTTCGTTAATGGCTTTTCCCCTAATGCAGAAAACAAGCTACATTGGCACTTAAAGTTTTTTAAATTCATGGAAATATCGTATCAAAATAATCCCTCCTATTGCATTCATTCGCCAAACCTAATCTCACGGAAATCACATTTATAATCCCCGAAGAAACTATGAATTACAGTAACTCGAATCAATTAATCGTTGACTCATAAAAGCCCTGACCTATTCCTCGAGCTATCCAAGACAATGCGTTATTATTCCCAAGCTCGATTCCCCGGAATCCGATCGTACAATTCGTTACACGAAATTCTCGTACCTCGCGCAAGAACAAAAAACGCCTCGCATTCTCCTTCATCCACGAAGAAATGGAAATCAATTAATCTTCGACTCCCAATATCGCTGTAACAGGACGTTAACATTTGTACCCCGGCAACGACCAATAAGAAACGACACGTGCAATGTACACGCATACTCATATATACAAATACATAGGTATACACACTCTAGGCGGTAACAGTTTATTATCGATCGACGTGTAGAAGGTTTCGATTTGTTCCAACTCGACTCGGAGTGGTAGTAATCTGTTTACAGTGTTTATGCCTTGTGTACACGAAGTGTGAGTAGCCCGGGGTTCGAACATACCGAGAGGAGAGTGAGTCGCTGTACCTCGACGTCATATATTGTGGGCACGGTAAGCAAAAGCCGCTCTATGTATGTATAGTAGGATAAAAGCGCGCCCGAGCCTCTGAAGTACATACGTACAGAGTACAAGAGTAGAGAAACATCGCCGAGGAGGTGGAGGAGGTGGAGGAGGTGGAGGAGGAGGAGGAGGAGGAGGAAGAGGACAGTACCAGTCGGATGCTGGAGATGGGAGAGAAAGAGAGATCGCGACCGCACGAGCGCAAAGATCAACCAGGATCGTGCGACCCGGACCCCTCGACCTGTGCGGCTGCTATCCTCGCGCCCCCGCTGACGATGCTGCCGGCTTCGTCTGGGCCTCACCTGGCCAACCTGACTACATCGCCTACTCCCTGACTTGTTCCTATACTTATTCTCATTCTTTCTCTCATTCTCTCCCTCTCCTTTTTCCTATTTGCTTTCTCTGCTTCGGGGAGCACTGACAATACGATGCCCGCTGGGTTCACCACGTAATGCTCAACATTCGTGTGTATTATGCAACTTGGTAACTCGTCAACGCGAGTGAATTCGTCGGGATTTCCCGATGCGGGTTAAAGTAACGTAGCTCTGTTATTTTTGGTAAGCTTTGGACTTACTTTTTTTTTATTTTTGAAAAGGATTTTTTTTCAAAAGGAACTAGAAGATACTTTAAAGAAGATTTTCCGATGACGTCATAAAATATTATCATAATGTAAAATTTTGACAATGTTTCCCCCATAAAGTGAATCCAAATTCGTATTGCCAAGGTCAGACACTCTTACCGGCAAACCACTGTCTCTTCTAGATCGGAAGTTCCCCGAAGACGTCAGGATCATCCAGTGCCGCTCCCGCATCTTTACCAGCCCGAGAGGCGGGTTCTTTCGCCGCCGGTAGCGGCTCGCGAATCGCGTTAATATCGCAAATAAAATCCTCGTTGCGATTCGAGGGTTGGAGGAAGCCTGAAAAAAAAGAAAAAAAGAAGAAGAAAAAAAACGAGGGAGAAGACAACCATCAACCATCTCGCTTCGGCGCAATGGAGAACGTATATACCTGCAGGGTTGCGGAAGGGTTTGGAAAAAAAACGAATTCGACCAAAGGAAAAAAAATGAGAAAGAGCGAAACGGACCATGGTAAAATAAATAAAATAAAAACAAAGCGAAAAAAAAAAAAACATCGTTTGCCTAGAGGAAGAGAGAGAAAAAGGATGTGGTTCCCGAGTGAGGTCGTCCGGTGAGAGCTTTGCCGACGGCTCCATGCACCACGGGTGCACCTTGCACTCGTCGACTCGTAGTAGTCGTCGTCGTCGTCGTCCTCGTAGCTCCCGGCAGCAACATTCAGCCATCCGGTTGCCTCTGCTTCAGCCCGGCGCCAAGATGGCGTCGTGTTTACTTCGTTAAGCAGTTAATTACTCCCGTAGTCCCGGGTCCTGCCACCCTGTGCTCCTGCTGCTGCTGCTGCTGCTGTTGCCACTGCCCCTTTCCTCGCTTCTTCTTCTTCTTCTTCTTCAACCAGTTCACCTCTCCGAGTTTCGTTCACCGTCCCCTTTCTTCTCCCTCTCCCTTTCCCCATGGTTTTACCTCGTTCATCTGCGTCCGCGCGCACTCTCAACAATTTTCCATTTTTGGTATGTCTACGCGGCCTGTGATTGCCGGTTGGCAGGAAAGAAAGAGTTGGGGGGGGGGGGGGGGGGGGATGGAAAGAAATGCACGGGGAAGAAAGAACACCGAAACTTTTCCCTTTTTCATAAGATAGAAAAAGTGTATTTAACAAATTCTTTGTTCTATCACATATGAGAATGTTTATTAAATACGACATCTCAAAATTCTCAACATTTTTTATTGTGTTTGCCTCGCTTTTTCTTCTCCGCGATATATATTCAATTTAGTATACCATTTTGTCAATAACAACTTCGACTAAATGTACATTAAGTTTGAATGAAATTTTTGTTTCACAGTATTTGTAAAAAAAAAAAGGACAGAAATAATGAGGAAGCAATGTGCAAGTTTCTACTTTGGATCCTTTTAATTTCTGGGATTCCTTCATAGCCAAACGATGAAGAGGAGGCTGAGGACCAGAGACTGCATTGGAGAGGAACTCTTGGAAAAGGACGGCCGTCGGGATGCAGAGAATTTTGATGTCAGCTTGGAGACAGAGAGGACGAGGAGACGAGTCCATGAATCGCGGGAATAAATCACAGAGCCCGGAGGGTTGAGGCTCCGAGGGTAGTTTGTGGATATAGACTGGGAGTAGCCAGGGTTGGAGAACGAAATAGGTAGAGCAACGTCATACCGCAAATCCGATCGAGACTGCACCTCGTCCGGCAATCCATTTATCTATTTATCTCGAGGAGAAGCTCCGACTACGAGTAGCTGGTGCAACGGTGGGTATAGCGGCGCGTTGGAAGAGGTACGAGGGGCAGAGGTAATAAGCTAATATTAAAATAAGTCCGCGGGCAAACCGCGGCGACGACGAGGAGGACGAGGAGGAGGCAAAGGACGAGGGGTTTCGCGATGCGGTTAAGTCTCCGATGCGACCCAACGCTAGTGTTTATAGTACGCTACGCTCTTCTCGATTAAAAAGTAAAGTGATCAGAAACTGCCGCGAGTTTGTCTCTAATTTGACTTTGCTTCGCGCGGCTAATCATCGGAAAGTTCGACCATCCTTGGCTCTTGATGTCCTTTGGTAAATTGAAAAGAATTTTCTCTGGCTGTGCGCTATGGAAATAAAAAATATATTTATATATAAATAAATCTGTCGGTAAGTATGGTGATTGATTCTGGCTTCCTTATAGAGGAAGCTTTGAGAAAAAAAAAAAGTAAAATAAAAAATAATGAGGAAGTGATTGGCAACTCTACTTTACAGTTAAAAACAAAAAGTTACAGTTGAAATTTTGAAACATCTGAAGCATATAACAAATTATGATGTAAATTGTGTACCAATCATAGCTAAATAGTCCCGATTTCGTGGATAAAATGTGACAAAATATTATAAACATAATATTCATGATATATTAGCCATAAAATTATTTACAGCCCTTGTTTTTCAGCATTTACCACGCACTGTACCTTCAAAATGAGCCAAGTGGTGTGGCGTACGTGGCGAAGGTCGGAGCATTACCTACATTCCGGAACCCACCTAAGGGTGTACAGAGCGACTCCCCCCCACCTTTGTAACAATGTCCTCAACTACCTGTCTCCTTTATTACCCCAAGTATTATTTTACTATAATATACAGGTACCTGGAAGTGAAAATTTTTCAAAGTGGAAATTACAAAATAAATCTCCCAAGGTTTTCACTGAAATTATTGAAATTTCATGAAATAATAACACTGCCAGAAAAATGAGATTTTCATGTATAATTGTGATAGATAATTAAGGTACTTTTAAAATTAAAAAAATAAAAGCTGTCAGCGAAAGTACATTAAATTTCAAGCAAATTTTTTTTCATAGTATATTTTTTCAAAATTCAGAAGGGCCATTAGGGCCATTGGCAATATTTGTTGCTATCGTAATAAATGTTATACATTTTTTATATTGTACTCGAATTTCATATAGTTGTGAGAATTGTAATTATTCATATTTCTTTCTATTTCCGTTAAAAATGCTTAATAAATAATTATTGATGGGTGAACGACTCTGAAAATTTGAACCGGACATCACAAAAAACATATCACAAGGTCTTTACTGACGTAAGAAAAACATGAGAATTTCATTAAAAATGTATAAAACCCTTAGAGGGTGTGCATGTATAAGGGAAAAGAGTGTCGCTATAGGGGTAGCGACAGTCAACTTCCAAGACGACAGTTATCTCGGTGCTATCGCGAATATTTTCTCTCACCTTACTCACTTCCTTTTATTTTTTGATTATTTTTCTTCTTCGTTTTTTTGTTTTTTTTTGTTTTTTCTAGCGCACTTCGCAACGAAGCTCCTGCCCTGGCATATCCTATCGGTACAGGCCACCGCAACGACGAAGAGGATCGTCGTGGCACCATCCAAGCCAAAGCATTTTCCTTGGCGTGTGTCTTAGACATGCAAGGTACACAAGGGCCCGAGCATCGGGCGTACTTTTACCGAAGAGAAGAACTCGTCTCTCGCTCCTTCCACTCATCTCACTCTTCTCGCACTCTCTTTTCCACCGTCTCACGCTAATCTCTCGCAGATCTTCCACGGAATCTCATTAGAAATTCATAACCGTCGCCCAACGGGCGCCCAACCACCCCCAGAGCGTTATACCGAGGGCCGTGACGATGTTCCCGTGCGATGGGTGGCGAAAACCATGAAGAGCGACGAGGAGAGGACACGCCGGAGAAGAAAATAGAAAAAGGAGGAACGGCGAGTCGAGGCGGGAACGAAGGGAACCCGGTACCAGGAGCGCGCAACGAGAGAACCAACGTGATACGAAAGAAATAAGCAGGCAAAGTACATTAAAAATTAATTACTTTGCTGATGGAAACTAGAAGTGCCTAGTGCCTTCGCTAAGGGGCTTGTTGCGGGGCTCCGGACGGGGTACCGGGCCCCGGGCTCTTCTCTGCACCCCCGGCTCAACCACTGGATGATGAGGAGGCCAAGGGGGAGGAACGACAGAGTTGCAAAATACTCTATGCTTATGTATACATATGTATTTCGGACTTGCTCGCTCTCCGACGGCAAACGATCTTAACCGGAGAACTTCCCGTTGCGTGGAGTCGCTTTACCACGCCCTGCTACATGGAGAACCCATTTTTCTCGAATAGAACAACGCATTGAATATTTCATTGTTTTTTCTTCATTTTATTTTCGAAAGACCAAATTCGAAACTGGCGATTGAAAATGGATTTTATCGCTCCGATTGTTGGAGCAATTTCCGGCCCAATAATGGCCATTGAGGTTCACAGGTGTTGACGTATGTGTATGTACGTTGTGGGACACGAGTACCAAAGGGAAGCCTACTTAGAGTTTGACCCCCCGTAGTGAGAGCTCATTCGACCTTTTGCCTCTCGGTAATACGCACTTTTCGGTATACGCGGGTTTCTCTCGAGGATTTTACTTAAGAGTAACCTCTGCCGATTTTCTCAAGCTCTCTACCTGT
The DNA here is from genome assembly GCA_947507545.1 of Clistopyga incitator. Lineage (NCBI taxonomy): Eukaryota > Metazoa > Arthropoda > Insecta > Hymenoptera > Ichneumonidae > Clistopyga > Clistopyga incitator. The sequence continues at coordinate 254,068 of OX382188.1, read as the reverse complement.
GCCTCTTCGCTTACCTTTCCTCCACTTGCGTCTTTGTCATATCCATTGTGTCCTCCCTCGTTCCCGACCCCCCTTCTGTAACACCGTCACGATGTTTCTCCGCACTAGAGGGGCTAATTTTATAATCCTCTTCGAGGCTCTACCACGTCTCTCTTTATTTCACTTCGACAAGTATTTATGGAAGAGCAGTGAATGCACATGTTTCCTTCAAAATCGTAAAATATGCCTCGTACCGTTGCACCGAGAATTACCATATTTTACATCCTCACAAAATCTCGACGTTTGTCCCTCTCGAAATTTTCGCATATTGTTACCCAAGGAAATCGAGAATAATTGAGAGGTTCACATCTGGCACTGACGATGACAAACACATGGCAACACTCAGACTACAATGGTTCCATGTCAAAATAACACTTGCGTCGTAATGATTACTTCACGATATCGAAAATTAATCCATCGTAGAATTCTCAAATTCTTTGCAGACCGAAGAAATCAAGAAAATTCCCTGAGTCCATATCCTCGGCACACGAAAGAAAACGGACAATACCGGGTTACTAATTACAGCAACGAACAATTGCGTTTTACGAATTTTATTATATAATTACGAAGGGAAGTGAAGCCCTCCGCCTTGTTCATCGACAGAAAGGAGCAAGACGAAAAAAAAGCAAAAAAAGAAAAGAAAAAAAAAACGAAAAGGGACGCAAGAGGGACAGAAAGCCTCGGAACAAAAAGTTCACCAAGGAGTAGGAGGTCTTGCAGGAAACCGATAAAGGATAAGGACAGCGGGCTCGGAAGAACCACCGGATAGAATGGAACGTCGCTGAGAGAAAGAGAGAGAGAGAGAGAGAGAGAGAAAAGAGAAAATATACGCGAGATAATGCTCTCAGCAGTCGTTTTTCCACGATTCAGCAATCCACACCATAGCTCGAGCTCTCGTGGCTCGCTCTCTCAGTTGTTCGCGGTTTGGCCTTGCCCCACCGATCGGTTAGTTCTTCGAGGAACACGTAAAGCCCGCTTGCACTCTTTCTCTCGGGTCCCCTCGAGCGCATTATGTGTTTATCCCTGTTCTCACTCTTCCCTCATGCTCTCCTCCCTTCCTTTTCACTCCCTTCCTCTCCCTCGCTCTCCCCATGCGCCTTGCAATCATCGGCATAGCCTCGCGAATGCATGTGTTGCAGGTGCTGCACTTTTGCAAGTGCAACGAGAGAGCGTTGAATGTGGTACACACATGAAACTGGGAGGGGAAGAGATAATGGGAGGGATAATGGGGGATGTTACAAGGGATAGTATGTGAGGGAAGGAAAGGGACAGAGGCTGAAAATAGGTACACAGCAATAATTATGAGACATTAAGTAACGAGGGAGGGAGTGGGGAGAGAATTAGATGCCGAGCTGTTGAGAGGGTTTCAGGAAACGGGGACTTGGACATCGCACAAACCTCCTCCTCCACCTTGAGGGCCAAGGGAGAACGAGAGGACGAGAAGTGCAGCGATTCCGGGAATACGAACGCTAAGACAATGTTTCTGCTGTTACGCCTTCTTCTCCTTGAAGGTCCGAGAACTCGCGCACGGCACCCGTTCCTGCTATTAGCCCATCGTGGCTTCCTTCTTCATCTTCTTCTTCTTCTTCGGCTACTTCTTCTTCCTCTTCTCTCGCCGTGCGGAATCGAGAAAAGTACTTTTATCTTCGTGTCCCTCGGAAACCGTCCCTTTCACGTTTTACTCCTCTTCTGACCAAAGGTCACTAAACACAGGCTCAAATTATTTCTAACTGTTTTTTTCCTCGGAAATAAGTGAAAAGGGCGGGAATCAGTAAGACTCATCTCGCAAACTTTCAATTGTCGCATTGATTTTCGATTGTTATTTCCTCAAGTTCGCCTACTGGACCGGGAATTTTTAATTTATTTATCAAATAAATTAGAGGACATTCAACACTGCCACAGATTTTGAAAATCATTCTCGGACATTTCAGGCCGCGGAAGGTTTACAATTCATGAAGATTTACTTGTTGAAGACTTGAAAAACAAATATTTTTCAAACAAACGTGCAAGCGAAAGAAACGCTTCCAAAGTCAAACAAAATCGCCTCATTGATTTATAGGAATGAGTCATACAGTATTGTAATGTTGTCTGAGTCGGGGATTACAGAATGTAAAGGACAACCACGCACAAAGCTGTTTGTGCTTGATGGGCGACAGTCGGCGTGGCACGTTGTCCCATCCTTCCATGGTTCATGGCTTTTAATCCATTTTGAGTGAGCTGTCACGAGCGATGCACCTTCGTGCATGCATTCGTGCGCGGTCGTAAGGTGCTTAAGGTGGTCGAAAGCTCTCTCTCTCTTTTTCAGGTAACGTTGTAAAACCGTCTATTGCAGGTCGTGTGCACCTCGTACTTATAGACTTTTCCAGGAACCTGTGCGTCTGGAGCGGTGAAAATCTCTCGGTGCACAGGTATATATGCGAACCAAGCGATGAAACGTGTGTCAAAATTTCCACTCGAGTGCAAGTGTTTACAACAAGACACAAAAATTATATACGGCTCTTCGGGTCTCATCGGTAAAATTTTATTTTCTAACTGAAAGGCCACGACCGCTTCCTTACTTATTCTTTGCGAGTGCGTCTCACGGAAAAATATTGATGAAAACTTGTGAATCATTAAGAGGCATGTTTGATTAGTTTCTATTACTTTATATATTATAGCGAGTTTCGTATTTCTTAATTGAATTCCGCACGAGTGTTTATTTCGACTTCAAGGTGAAAAAGGTGTTTTTTCTTGCTTATATTGTTTAACTTGTTTTTTTTAACTTTCTTGACTCTCTTGATTTTTTTTTATTTTCTTTATTTCCAATCGAACGTATATAAGTCTCGACACATACGTATACATCGGGCAATTGATTTTGCGTTGGTGATACGCACTTGCTTGTTGAGCTGATCGCATCATGAATGAAACGCTCTTGGATATAGTCTCGTTCTTATCTCCTGTTTCACAACGAGGAGACATTCTCGTCATCGATTAAACCTCTATCAGTGAATAAAGACGGAGGAATCCATTCGAAAACGTCTGCTGTGATAAACGGGACGGAATATTTCTATATACATATATATGTATGTATGGATATGGACAATGGGATTCAAGAGCGTCCGTCGTTAATATTCTCTAACGTATACGTCAGGCTCCAATATTGTGCATGAATGAGTCATATCTCGACAGGAGGATACGGACCCATCGATTTACAATAATTCACTGGGTCGGTGGAGGCATTTCTAATTATGTCGGTCGGGGCTAAGGATTCGTCGTATTAACGCCAGACGTGTGGGTAAAGTGTCGCCAGCGAGACACGCGGGATTATTTAATTAGTCTCCCGGCACTTTCTATTATTCGCCTTTATACCGTCATCTTTAGAACGTGGAGTTTCTCCGTATCTAAGTAACTCATATAAGCCATAACCGGAGCCAAAGCTCTATTCTAATTCAAACGTGGAGAAGAATGGGACAGCTTGGCCGACTGTTTAATGTCATCCACCCCAAAATGACGACCAATCCAAGAAGATTTTGTAATCCGAAATATTCGAAATTCTGATTTAGGTCCTCATGACCACAGCATGACTCATGGCCACATATTTCGCCCTCTGAGGTTGCAATGTGCATCGCACTATTTTGAAAAGTATTTTGAACTACGGGTCAAAATATTTGCCCTCTCCCAGGCGAGCGGAGCGTGGCGAATCTCCGTCTCATTCTCATCCGAACTCGCACAATTTTATGAATGAACTCTCTCCGCAACGTGCTATAAATTCTCTCCAGCTCTTAACAGCCTCCCAGTGGAGCAACAGTCGTCAGAAGCTATGAATGACGTTCTCCAGCAAGTACACTCGTCACTGACACATCCTCCCGATTGGTTCCTCTCAAGGAAATCACAGCATCTCATGACCGATGTCAAAATGACATTATCACCCAAGAATACACATCCGCGCGAAATCGTCGGCGTTGCGCTAATCCAACGAATGATCTGCCTATTCAGCTGCATAACTTCAAGAGAGTATCATGAATGAAGTGCCAAGAATAGCCGACCAAGTCGTTAGCACAGGAAGTGTCGTTTTAATAAATACCTATTCTCTCTCTGGGCATGGTATCCACCGGTGTGAAGTTGGGGGGGAGGATGCGCACCGAGGGTGGCAGAGCTCAGTTAAGGAGTGGAGGTTGAACAAACCTCCTTATATCAGAGTCCCGAACCGGAGGAGGCCCTCAATAATGCAGGACGGACCTTCCTCGTCGTCTAACTAACGGGCTAACCCAATAAGTCGTTTCCACCAGTCTACCCGAATCCTCCAGATGGTCTTCTTCCCCTGTTCCACCGTCTCATACCTATCACACTACAAAACCGTGTCGTGACGCGCTTACTCCTCCCTCCCTCTCTAAACTTCTTCTTCCTCTTCGTTTTTTTCATCTGCCATGCAATTGCCAAGGCTCATGCGCTCTGTACTCTCAATTACAACGTTGATTCGAGGAAATAGCATTTTTTTAAATCGGGTATCACGTCTATCCGCGGCTTCAGTTGTAATTATTCAATTAGCCTCACGGTAGAGAAGCGGAGAAAGGGAATCCTGGGAGTGAAGGAATAAGAAGAGGGATCGTCGAAACTATGTGAAGTTTCCAATCGATATATATAATGTACGTTGTCGGAGACGTCGGAAGGTGAGCAACGGGGCTTCGAAGAAAAGCCGTAAAGAGCGAGTGCAGTGATTCGACGAGGAGGGAGGAGAGGAGGAGGTTGAAAAAAAAGAAAAAATGAAATAAAATAAGGAGAAGGAGGGCACGTGTAGTGCATTGTAGTAATATCCTGGCAACATGAACGACGATACATCTATATATATCTATTATCCGCGCAGTGAGCCTCTATACTATATAGATATACAATATATATTACTTCTGGCGCTTGGAGAGAGATATCGCGTCGGGCGCCTTGTAATTTCCGATTCTAATTGCGAACGAGAGACAGCAGAGAGTTGCATGTTTCTACCGATCCTCTCTCTTACTATATGGGCTTGTTGGGCCCTTGTGCTCTCGTACGAATACGAACGTGAGGGATCCTCATACACATTTTATTGCCTCGTAAAATTCACCGTGAAATAATTACATTTCCAACCATTTTCGTTCTTTTAACATGTTTTACCTAGCTTTTCTCTTTTTCAGGGATTACTGCTCTTCGATCCATCGATAGATCTGGAGGCAGTAAGTACGTATGCAGTTAAGATGGTTTATTTGGCTGCGGTTGTATGAGAAATTAACGAAAGGTTGAGTCTTTTGTTTATTTATTTCAAGTCCATCTACGCATACAAATGAATGAAAAAATATTGTTTATTATAATTCATTATTAATTTATGAAATATCATTGGCGTTGCCTCTCTTTCATATAAAATTATGGACTCTTGTTCATTTTTTTACATTTGAAGCAACGTTGTCTTGAAATTATTTTCATTGTTTTGGAGGATTTTACTGTAGAGTTTTGATTTTATCTAAAAAAAAAATTGTTGCGATATTTTGAAATTAAAAATTAATTGAAGAGAGAAAAAAATAGGTTTTGTAAATTACGTAAAATTTGTTTTACAAGATTACAAAATGTTCCATCGGCGTAACCGATATAACTATTATTATTGTATTACTACCTAATAATTCTAAAAACGGTTTCTGGGTTATGCTTTGTCTTCTAAATCCTATCTCATTGCGATATTCGACGAAACGTCTTCCAATGTTCTGCATATAGCCGAGATGTCAAAAGCAGCAGTCACCAGCATGGAATTATAACGCAGTCCGAGAAATCCAGCGGAGTCCTCGTTTGTTGCATTCGTAATTTTAGAACATAAGTACGAATTCAATTGTCCCGTTAGCTCTCGTTACCATGACTATATTCAATCTGGTAGAGGATTCACTGTTGGATTCGACGATGTTTCGAGTTAGTCACTAAGCAATGCAATAAGGGGCAGGGTAAAATGTATCAACGATTAAGAAAATAGCTCAGGAGAGGTCAACGCTTCTGTTGGTTCTCTATAATTTAGGTATCTCTAAATTCGTCAATGAATAATTTACCGTTGTTATTAATAATGGCAAATATTTTTTCCACCTCAATACATTTATTTCGCGTACATTTTACATGGTATCACATTGAAAGAAAAAAAAAAAAATCCATTTACTTGGGAGTAAACAGCTTTTATGGTGGGGGGAGGAGGTCAACGTTTCTGTTGGTCCCAATAAAATAGTCATGTCGAAATCCATCGGTGAGATGGGTTACCGGACGCGGTACAGAAGCAGCAACGAGAATAGATGTTCGTCCCTCCATAACCCTTTCCGTCACTCTCGCGTGTCCCACAAGAACGTTCGCGTGAAGGTTATGCTGCTGCTGTGTGTATGCGGCTGTCCGCTCGATCGAGCTGCTGCTGCTACTGCTGCTTAAAGCCTGAGAACTGAGAGGGTGAGAAAGAGAGAGAGAGAGAGAGAGAGAGAGAGAGGGAAAGATGGCGCATATAACTGAGCGCAGAGGGAGCAGCATATCGAGTCAGCGATACGCGAGTCGTCGAGGGAATTTATCGTCCAAGATGCGCGCGGAACCGCTCCGTACAGGAGGGTAGCCTCATCCTTACGCGGAGGGCGGTTTAAGGGAGTAAGGGAGACGTTCGGTGCCCGGCGGATGCTGAGGAGAGCCACCAGATCTGAACACACCATGCCTGGATCTTGAAGGACCAGCGCGAACGTGGAGGGATGAAGAACTATGAAGGGTGAGGGGGGCACTGTGCGAAGCAAGTGAGGATCCGAAGGAGAGAATCAACGTGATAGAAGCGCTGCAATCGGGCTTCACCTATACAATGGCTTGACCCCTGAAATACGCGAAATATACCGGTGATCTTAAGATCAGCGCTGGGCGCTGTTTACCATCCATTGTTTGCCAAAATACCAAATTTTCATGATTTACCATGACCAACGCGTCTTTACCAGTAGATTTAATATTTTGGTACACTGAGAAAAATAAAAAATTCACGCCGGTAACAAATGTGATTCGAGAATCGCGTGTTGCGAATAGCAGCGACTTTTTTTATTGGATTTATAAAAATGTTATCCCACTTCGTAGCTCTGCGCTAATGTTCCGAATTTCCAAGATGACGGTTTCTCTTATAATTGCAGATTATTGAATCAGTTCTTAAGTAAATGTCCTCGGATGTGAGAAATTGCCTTGGGGATGCAGGTTGGTATTCAAAAACGTTCGAAAATCTACAATGATGCCCAGAATTTCAGAAATATCCGAGTTAAAGTTACTTTGGGGGTGATCCTCGTGGAGTACGGGTAGAAGGGTCAGTCTGTTGAAGACTGAAAATTTCAATTCGCCCAAACTTTGGAGCGTCTATACCCGTGGAACATTGCTAAGGCTGGCTTCACACGAGCAACAAATTCCAGATGCACATCACAGGTGAATTCCAAGGGTCCGTATTCACCCCTGTACACGTAGGTATGTATGCATAGTGTCCCTAGTGAGGATATCTCGGGGAGAGAGAAGCACGTAGGTAAGGAACGTGTAGGTATTGACTAGCCGACCGTTCCCAGGAAGGGTTGCGGCTAAGACTAGAGGAGGAAGAAGAGGTTGGCCGCGCTGGCGAGGGTGTGCGGAGGGCCACGTCGAGTAGGAGCGACGAGCACGTCAAGAGGAAGCGAAAGGGAGACGCAGTGATCATAGGCAAACGGCAAGAGGATGGAGAAAGGGGATAGCGAGTATTGCGGGAAGGAGGGAAGAGAAGTTGGAGGCCTGGAAGGGACGCCCGTCGAGAGGAGAGCTCATTGCTAAAGGTGGTTCCAGCAGCGGACCGAAGCCCAGCGGAGGGTGGTAGTGGTGGTGATCTTCTTCGTCGTCCCTCATGCAGGCACAGAGGGAGGATGTAAAGGGGGTCCTCCCTGCTGGACTACCAGCTAAGACTGATATGGATTGTAGATTATTCTGGACCTCGGGATGTACGCCCGGTTTCGCTTCGCCTGGCCAAGGGTTAGGATCTGGAAACCCTTGCTCGCGAGCCTTAGCCCTCGGGCTTTCTGTCTCGCTTTCTCCAACCCGTTACTTCCTTCCTCTTCCCTGGATTTCTCGTAGTCTCTCTTAGACGTTGCACCACCTTAGTCCTGTACATTCTCTCGTCCCGCTCTTATTCCTCCCAGTATATCTCCTTCCCTCCGCGTCTATCCATCTCCTTTCGCATCCGCTTGTCTATCCAGTCCTGGCCAACGGCACCTTCTCGCCCCTTCTTCTTCTTCAGCCCCTTTCCGCCTCACCTCTGCTGCGCTGCGACCCCGACAACCACCCTTCAACGGCTATACCCTGGAACTTGGTTCCTCGTCGAGCGGTTAGGCATACCCAACTCCTTCGCATGCCTTCCGCGATAATCCCACGTTGTACGAATTTCGCATTTCGATGCAATCTCTCTCTGGATGCTGTACTGTATGGCTTATCGCTGGCCCGTGGCCTGGACGACCACGGCTAAACCACCTCCATCTCCTCAAGCTTCCTTCTAGGAGCCAACAAAGGGGCGAGAGAGAGAGAGAGAGATCTTCGTCCTTCTGCGAATCCTCCGACATCACCAACAGCATCACCCGCAGTTCAAGCTACCGGCCATCCTCAACAAGAGCGCGAACGATGAACAGCATGCCTGGATTTTACACCGGATGTACGCGGGCTTCCGATATTTCGATAAACCAAGGAGAAGGCTGACGACTACAGCTTCTCTACTAACTCAGGCTTCTCCGGTATTTCAGTTTGTTTGCCTATAAACGTCGATTATCGTTAGGAAATTATGAATCCCCTAGTCTTGCCGCGGGTGAAATCCTCGAGTATGTAGGGCAACCAAGATATTTCGATATTTATTGACGGTGTTTTACTACATTTGTTCAATGTGCATGACGATGCCTTGGAACATCATCGTAACGTTATGAGCCACCATTTCCATGTTTCAGTACCGCCCACTAAAAATTGGGTTTAGATGGGTCTCTGGGTGAAGAAACTGTGACGATTTTTCTCCAAGTAGGCTCATTCACAACTCTCAGCCCTTGAGCGCGTCGTTGCAAACGAGGGGAAGCCAGAGGGTGAGAAAGAGAGAGAGAGAGAAAGTGTGACAGCGAATCGTTAGAAGAGAGTTGGCAAGAGTGAGAAGGAAAGAACCAGTGCACTTGCTCGGAAGCAACAAGCTGTTTATGGCTGCTCTGCTCTCACCTTCTCTACTTCCAACTAGATCGTCCGCGCCAGGAAAGAACCTCCACTTTTCACGGTGTTTCGACCCCATGCACCGCATCACTACTACCACACATATCACTTATATCGTCCTCTCGCTTTTTTTGTTACCCTCGTCCTGGAATTCTGTTCTCTTCTTTCGACTTGTAGCGGCACTTTCTCTAACGTGTTGGGATTCCCAACACACGCTTTCTTGCCAAAGGCTGATGCTGAAACGCATCCCCCATGCATAAGCCCGAGAACCCTTGTTCGAATAAAAGCGTCAAATATTGCAATACAACGAGAAACAAGCAAAAGCGGGACGGACGTAGTTTTTATTCATTTTAACTATTAAATATCTAAGATTTTTAAGATCTTTAACTAACAAATATCTAAGAATATGTCGAACCTCTGCTAAAATCCGCTAATCCACTTTCTTTTGAATTAGATTACAATGTGAATTACCACTCGAATATGTCCTCGGGTTAAGCTACGGGTTATTGACTGAAACCGAGAATCTAACTAATACTCCCTGTACTATACATCGGAGGGTTTTCCACCTCTTGGCCTACGCCAAGCTCTATTCACCCCAGCATCAACTTCTCCAAACTTTTCAAAGTGATAAAACTTTTCCAGATGTTTAAGAGAGACCTTCCATAAAGCAGTTCAGCACACCAGTTCGTCCAGGCATGGCAAAGGGTCGAATGGAGAGTTGGTTGACGCTGGTCTCGGAGGTCCAGCGTTACAAGGACTCGGAGAAGACGTAGACTTGTGTTGCATGCCGTCCAGAGGCCAAAGTGTGTACGTCGCAATCATAGAAGCGCACACACAATGTTGCTAGGGTCCAGGCACGAATGAAGGTGCGGTGGGAAGGAGAGACTAGTGGTTTAGAGGGATGAGGCAAGGGTTGCCCGTGGCAGGGCGGACGTTAGATTCGCCAAGGAAGTGAGGGAGAGGACTCGCAAAACTATAGTCGGAGAGGACGAAAGGTGCGGGTAAGAGAAGAGGACCATCGGCAAGCGCACATAGGGAGAACGGCCAGGGGCCAAGACGTTGCTACGTGGGAGACGAAGCGTACAAGGGAGAGTCGCGAAGTGCAAGGAGAGGGTGAGAAACACACAGTGCGCACCGGGTACGTCGGAAAGGATAGAAGGCTTTGGTTCAAAGGTGGGATGGAGAGTGGGCGAGGGAGAGGTTGCGACTTGCGGGTGGTAGAGCTGCTGCTGCGGGCGCACCGAAGTAGGAAAGCTTGGGAGGAGGAGGAGGAGGAGGAGGAAGAGGAGGAGGAGGAGGGTGTATAGTAAAGGAGAACAGCGGCAGCGGCAGCAGCACCGCCGTTAATTCCCCGATACAATGCTCATATCACCTTCCACCACCCCTGACCAGGCCGGGAGTGAGAGAAGACGATGGAAGAAAAGGAGGGAAGGTTCCTGAGAACGGGGAGACGCAGGGAAGAGCAACGTCTAAGGACTCGCGATGTATATGGGAAGGAGGGAGCGAGGGAAAACGTGCGAGTTCTCAAGCAAGGATCTTCGAGGAACGTGTGAGAGGAAGAGAGATGGGGATGAAGCCTTTCACCCTCCACCCACAACCCACGGACCCGCGGACGTTCCTTGTCTTACTGGCAAACTTAATCGATATTTCACAGTTTCTTACCCCCACCATTCTACAACAGTGTACCACCCGGACCTGTACTTACGTAGAGCAGGAGAGAGGGCCCCGACGCCACAGCTCTCGCTCTCGTGTCCGGTTCGCTGGAGGTGGGGATCTTACTAGCTCTAGCATCCTCGCGCTCTCTGTGTTCCCTCCTTCACTACTACACCACCTTATGTACTATTCTCTACCTCTTGCACCCTCTCGCCACCCCCTGTGTGCTGTTGCTGCTGCTGCTGCTGCTGCTCCTGCTGCTTCATTCTCCTCCACACCCAACAGAAACAGGCGACTAGCCATACCCATCCACCTTCAACGGCAGGCAACCCGCACTCCCCTGCTTCCCATCCACCCCCAATCGTGCAACACCACCCCCAAACCCTCCTTACCCTCAAGGGTGGCTGTAGAAACTGTGTGGGATGCAAATATCTATCTGCATATTGTATTACACGTCACGATAATGTACACTGCCATCTTTGGCTTATTTCGCTTTTTCTTTCCATTTTCTCTTCTTCATTTTCCTACTTTTCGAACCTTCCTCATCCACTATCCGCTATTCTTAGATCCCCCTTCTCCTCTTTGGCTTTCCTTCACTTTTGCTATCTTATCTCTGTCTCTCTGGGTTTGTGTCTAGCTAAATTTATGCGCACCATGTGCTTGCGGTCTGCTTCGGGGATGGCGGAGCATCGTTGGCTCATTTCATTTTTCATTGATGTGCGAGCTATCCGAGCATCTCACTTCATCCACTTGACTAGAGAGAAAGAAGAATAAACTCACTCGCTCTCTTTGCTATAGGCGGACCTTCACGTTAACGAGGACCATCTCATTATTGTAATTGGACAATGTACTTTTGCCTCGGTTTATTTATCGGGGCTTCCAGCCAACGCGAACTGCTTCACTGCCGCATCGCGAGGAGAAGGCGGGAGAGAGGTGCGCGACCGTTCGTTAAGGGATTATTTTGTCGTTTACTTGGGAGAAGGAGCCGATGCTACCAAGCCGGAAGATCGCCAGAAGAGAGGGAAAACCGGGGACAATACGCTTCAGAGGAATCCAAAGTTCGATCCTTATTATCGAAAAGAGAGATGGGAATCGAATGGTATTGAGATAGACGATTATACGTGGTGACTCGATGAAGTTGAGACTCTCCTGACTTTCGTAATTTTAGTAATCCCAACAAGGCTCAAGGTTTACTCGGACGGACATTTTTCTAGTTTTTTTTTTCTTAAACAGGAAAAAATCATCATAATTTAGCTACGTAGTACAATTTTCTCCAGATTCGTCGTTCCATATCGACGGACACGAAGACTCTTTTTGTAAATTCAAGACAGTGCCAGGATATGACATCAGTTATCAGCGGTATCTTAAATAACGACTAAGCAATTTACAGCTGAAACGAGTCTTAAAAGTTGGAATTGAATCGCGTGTAATCGTTTATCCTGGGAGGTCTTGCTTACCACCCATCTCCGTTTCCATCAGTCTGTCGTATCAGACGGGAAACCTCGATGGAAAGAGGCCACGAGGCGGAATCCGTTACTGTCAAACAGTGGCGAGGCCCGAAGAGCCGAGAGGGCATCGGCACACCGATATGAAGTGCACCACCAGTAGCAGTACCAGCAGCAGTAGCAGCATCACCACCACCACCACCACTACCACCACCGTAACAGAGGTATCAGGATCTCTCTGTGCGGCTAGCGGCTTCTAAGCGAGGGCCTCGTGCGCGCACGTGAATCAATAGCATTAACCCATTCCACGGGCCCATCAAAAGATAGTGGGGTGGGTTTAGATGGTAGTGTGGCCCGTGGTGGACGACGGCAGCGGGGGGTGTGTGCTAGCCAAGGCTCAAGACAAGGCAAGGAAGGAAGCGAAACAAGCCAGGCCATACTGGCTGCCGTCTCCCTCGCTCATTCGGCCGGGTGGCAAAGAAGGAGGTGGTGGCGGCGGCTATAGGGTGCAAAGGGGGTGGCAATAGTAACAATCCTGAGGTATTTAGCCGCTCGCCCAGCCACCCCCGACTCCCTACGTCTCCTTCTCTCACTCTTACGCCCTTGTCTATCCACTGTACGGACACTGGCAACACTACTCTAGGACCAACAGCACAGCGGGAGAGCCAAGATACCGTTAAGACCGTCCGCGTGCTCCTGTAGCATCCATCCCACCGCAGGACCACCCTCTACGACCGCCACACCGACACCCCTCCTCCGTTTCAACTCCTAAATGTATCCCAGTGTTTCCTCTACCTCGCACTCACTCTCTGCTCAAGACTCACGGGATTCTCTGTGTTGTTCATGTGTAGAGTATAGCCTCTTACGTACGTGCTCTATAGCTATCTCATGGCATATAGGAATCGAGCTAACGGGTGATCATCCCCAACATTACAATGACCGAATCCGAACGAAGGTAGAATTCCACGTCTTCCCATGTACGTTGATATTTACCGTGTTGGGAAGTTAAAAAGAATTCAATTCCACTGGAATAAAGAGATTTGGACAGCAGAATCAATGCCTCTACAAACGATGTGGGTTCATGAGGATTTCTGACCATCACGATTAGAATAGGGCTCTAATGCCTTTCCGAATATTCGCTTGGCTAAACTTTATCTAGTTTCAGAAGTCCAGGGTGGCTTGGAATGACTTTTCAAGAGTTGACCCAGTGACTTCTATCCGAGACCCAGTAAACCGACTCTTCGCTGACTTCTCGGCACTTTCCGTAGCCGCATCATTGGAATACCAGTTGAAACCCAGAAAAGCGGGAAATTCAGATTAAGTGAGAAGGGAGGTAAAGGGTTACCTCGGGACGACTAGAATTGTTCGAAGAATGACCGAATAAGGAGAGTATCCACGCTGCTAGAAGATAGGCAGGAAGGGAGAAGAATACGAAGCCCTGGAATTCATCTATGGAGTTCTCCCAGCAAGGATTGCTATGCCCTGTTCAACATTCAATAGTCATCCTACACATCGCGTAAAGCTTCGTCTCCATTGGCAACGAGATCTCTTGGTAAATGACCACCCAGTATGACCGCTCGGCAAAGTGGAAGAGGGAGGAGGGAGAGGCACAAGGAATCGGAGGAAGACGGAAAGGTGGAAACGTGTGTTTGTGGAAGGTGAAGGAGGAAGGGAGTAGATGGAACAGAGCAGAAGGAAGCTGCAGCAGCACCTCGGACTCGTCGCACACAAATGACGCGCGCGGAACTCTGTATACGCAAAATCAATGCCCGGCTTAGCCGCTGATTGTACTGTAATGTTGGGGAGGTAGATGGAAGATCCGATCCTCCGCACACCGTGGCCATCTCTCTCCGGGAATCGTTTTCTCCCTCACTCGATTTCTGGGCAGCTTTCGCGGTGCTCGTCTTGGCTTTGTTGGACTTTGGAGGAGTCTCCCTCTCTCTCGCTACACTCCCGAGGCAAAGCGCAGCATATAGAAACGGCGAAGACGGTGGTGAAGGCAGAGGATGCCCAGTCTCTCTTGGCTTCCTTCTCTGCTGGATACTATGTGCGATAGCAACGAGAGAAGAGAGTACCCCGCAATCCTAAAACCGGACGCTCAAGCAGCATCCTGCAGGATCTTCTTCTTCTCTCCTCCTCCTCCTCCTTCTCACTCTTCCCCTCGTCGCTTTGCCGCTATCCCGACGCACACTATCATTTCACTATTCTCAAAGCCACACTCTATCAAACTGGACGTCGAACGCGGATCGCGCGATTCTAATTTTATCATCAATGGGGATTTTTATGGTACAATGAAATTCGAATTGTTTGATCAATTTGGACGCAAGCGGTTTAGCTCTATCTAGGAACCTCGGTAAGTAGATCCAAGGACCGTCGCTTTATTTATCGTTCAGTTGATAAAGTTTGATTTTCAGGTACCTGGAGTCAACGATTTCGCAACAACATCTATCATTTACGTAACGATGGAAAAGTGGCCTTTTAGAAGACTCCAGCGGAGGCAGATATGGGTCTGGAAGGAGGAAGGTAGAAAAGCGAAGAAGCCGCGAGAATAAAGAAGATGAGAAAGAGAGAGAGAGAGAGAGAGAGGAGAACGTGCGAGCGAGCGAGGATATATAAGGTCTGAAGTTGGAACGCGCGGATCGTCCGACAATGCCGGATGTGGACTGCGGTCTGTGTCATGCATCACCGCCTCACATCACCGGATTTATTGTCTGCGGGTCCGATGGGCTGTTGCTTCTGCCGTTTCTGCTGCTTCCACGGCTATGTATAGATGCTGCTGCTGCTTCTGCGTGTAGCAGACGCGCAAGGAAAGATCCTGGAATCCTGAGCTCACAGCATCTCAGATATGATACTCTCACCGGCCCAATGGATACTAGGAAGCATGTGGAAACTCTGCTGAATAATTCATAAATTCATGCGAGAAATATTCGCTCCACGAAGGTCAACGATCTTCTTCTCCTCTTCCCTACTCAATTCCTGATCATCATCATTACCTCGACGTATTTTATTGTTCCAATGCCGTTCCTTCAATCCTCGAGCATAATTCGCGGTCCTAAAGCTTTTGCCTTCCCTTACCAGCAGATTTATTCCCTGAGTTATTTGATATTTATGAAAAAGCTGTCAGCTGGCTCGATTATGAATTTTGTTTTATTATTGTCGAGGAATGTTTATTTATTTATTTCAATGTTGATCTCAGAGCATACAATTTTTTTTGTAAAACTGGGGCAGCTTTTTATTAGGCAAAAAAAAAGTCGTTCCAGGGGTGTTAAATAATAATTAAATGATGATAAATGAATGAAATCTAGAAAGTATTTATAATTCTCTGAAGGGTGTGGAACGAGGGGCAACAATCATGACTCTCAGGTGCATGCGTGACAATCTGACTTCACGTGTCGCTGTTTCCCCTTGTCCACCCCTTTTCGTTCTTCGTTATGAAATCGGCGGCGCGTGCACAAAAAAACATCTGATGGACGTAAAGCGAGGGGGTTAACGCTGTGCACATACGTCGAGTATGTAACGACGGGAAAGACGGTGGAGAGGCCTGGAGGAAAGCCAAAGGGTCGTGCCTCGTGAGGGTGAAAAATCACGCGAGCCCCTCACTCCCTCTCTCTCTTTTACTAATACTTCCAGTCCGAAAGTCACGAACGAAACATCGCGCGCCCCTTTCCGGCCATACATGATCGGCGTTCGAGCTTCGTGACGAGCTTTTATTTAAACCTGGTCATCGCTCGGTCAGCTATGATTTTTTCTTTTCTATCGCGATGAACTTTCCCATTACCTTTTAATATATCGTGACCCCAATTTTTGCTTCAGGTATTGCATAAAACGATGCGAGTAGGAATAGGAAAGCTTTTTAAAAAGCTTCACTCAAGTTTTACTTTACAGCGATTTTTTGTTAATGGCGATAAAAATTGCTCTCTCCTTTTTGTAAATATATCTTGACCTTAATTTATCCATGAAAGGTTGCATAGAATTGTGCGAGTTCGAAGAGATTGGTCCAATTTTCGATTGGGATTATTTTGACGAAACAATAAGGGATGAAAATGGAGCTGTCTCCATTCTACCAACGCCATTCCCCATCGTTTCCGTAGCTAAAGACGTTACTCATCGCTGCGCGACGTCGACGAGGACGTAGACGATGGGAGATGCCATCGACACGCGAGCAACCCAAGCCGAGGTGTACGTCAGCGCCGCACGGCTCTATACCCACCCGATTTAAGTTTACGTAAGCCAAGTGGACGCGATAAGTTCACTTCGTCCTACTCTTACATATATATGTATATACATATGTACATTTATATTTTAATCCTCAAATTGCCTGTACATGGTTCAGTACTCTTATTATGACGATGATTATTCACGATCGAGGGGAATAAGAGCCCACAACCATAGACGTACGTATCAAAGTATTATTTAGATGAAGACGCAGTGGGATGATCTTGAAAATAGATTCATTTGTCAGAAACAATGTCATTTCTAAGATAATTATTAAGTGTCCCATATTAATTTGGGAAAATTGCGTGGTTTCATTCTAAAGTGGTTGTAAAATTAACTATCCCAAGGTAGATGATCTAGATTTTTTATTACACACACATATATATATATATATATATATATGTAATATGTATATATGTATACCTATCATTAATGATAGTACTAATTTCATGGATAAAATTTGACTTCGCTTTCAAAATACCGCTTTTCCGATTTCGGTCAATAGTAAATATTATAAAGAGTACCTGGACTTATGATGAACTATTTGGCGAAATATCGCACAGTTTTCACAAAATCCAGAGCGTGCATGTATCACTAATAAATTCGTTTCCCTCAAATATTTCGTTGAAATCAGAAGTTTTATTTGAAATATTTGGGAGTGTTTCGTTGGGTGGCCGGTAAACGCCGAAATTCTCCCCTTCGCAACACGTGAGTATTCGTATACGCATGTGTTGGAAAAGCGGTGTGTTTTAGTTGGTATGCAGAGTTTTCTCGTCTGTGAAAAAGCAAGACAGAGAAGCTAAAGAAAAAGAGAGAGTGTGGAAGATGGTGATGGGGTGGGATGCCGACGCGAGGGGGTTGTCGAGGAGGCGCCAGCTAGCAGCACCGGCAACTCCGAGAGGCTATATAGGCTCTCGTTGCTGCTCTGCTGTGTTCGGCTGCTCGGCATGAGGAGCGTTCATCAGCCCCGAGGTTTTAAATACGAGGCGCGCGCGCGAGGAAGGGAACTAAGGAAGAAACCATCCCCTTTCGCCTGTGGCCGTCTCTCAGCCCCCTGTTCGTACTCCCCCCGAGCTCTCTCGCCCACCATCAACCCCGCTTGCTTCTTCCACCTTCTCCTTTTCACCCCCTTCCCACCCGCCACCCTCTTCCATCCTCCTTACTCGTGAGCTCCAGTGACGGATTGATTAAAAATATATAAGGGGTGAATGTAACGCCCGGGCTCCTTCGTTGCGACTACGACGATGAGGAGTTCGCTCGAGGAGAATCATTAGAACGGGAGGCAGTATTTTCTATGCCTTACCAGGCGACGATACGCAACTTTGTTTAATCCCGTAGGCTCTTAATGGTTTTGAGGCTTTTTTGAGGGAATGAAAATAAATAGTGAAGCCATTTTGGGCTTATAACTTTGGAAATTATGATACACTTTATGATACGATACGTTTTATTTGTAAATAAACTTATATCGATGATACATTTTTTTAAATAATGGCTCTAATGAACAAAATTGTGAATAATTCTTATTGATTCTTGTTGATGGTCGAAAATTTGGTTTTGGCAAATTATTTTTGTTTCGATTTTTATTAGCGGTCTGTTTCATTGAATTCTTAAGTGAGAGAAAGTTAAAGGATGGAAATGCAAATTTCTATATGTAGATATAATTATATAATATATATAATATATAATTTATGTATGTACGAATATAAATGGAGAAATCTAATGGGATGACTGCAACTCTGATGACAAGGATTAATTTCATCTCACAATTTTATTTTCACCGGTAAGAATGATTATTCCTATGCCAAATGATCAATATAATCAAAGTCAAGGTCATCAAATGACCAATTCCTGTAGACAGATTTCCCTAGGTATCAGCGGGGACAGTGTTTAAAAAAATCCCGTCGAAAGAGGGCCGCACGTTTTGGGATTTATATCCGAAACGGCTGTAATCGTAGAAGGTGGGAGGGGGGTGGGGGGGATAGAAGATAGAAGACGAGCCACCAGCTCACAAGACTCGTTAAGTCGGCCCTGGAAGGAGGTGGCTGGTGGTGCTGGGGTCCCTCGGCTCGTTCGTTCGCTGCTTTTCCTTCGACTAACCCCCAACCCCCATGGTAAGGGCTGTTCGCTAGGGTCTAAAGAAAGACAGAGAGAAAAAAGCGAAAGAGAGAGAGAGAGTAAGAGCGCGGAGTGCCCGTGCGTAGTTTTAAATAGTCTGGAAGCGGGTGAGCGTGTTCTCAACCCCTTCCCCCACACGCCAGAAAGACTGAGATAGTATTCCGTAGCTGCTGATGGTTGAATATAAGGTAGTGGTGGTCTTCGTTGGTCGACTGTGTCTTGGGGATGAGTCGCTGTACAGTCTCGCTCGAGAAATAGAAGAAGGAGGGAAGAGAAGGAAGAAGAAGAAGAAGATGAAGGAAGAGGAGGATAAAAAGAAGAGTAAAGGAGATCGACAGAAGGAGGCATGTAAAAGAGGGAGAAACGAGTCCAAAGAAGAGGAAGAAAGCCCGTTCGAAGGGGTTTGAGTAGATGAAGAGGGAGAAAGGAGTAAAGAAAAGAGAGAAAAGGACATGGAGCCCAGTGGATAGCAGTGATGCCGTAGGGAAGAGAAAGAAGAGTGAGAAAGACTGTGAGCGTCGGAGATAAGACGCAAACGAACCACCGCCACCATCGCCACCCTCAACCTACTCTCTTTCCATTTGCCTCACAGCCCTCTACTATACACTCGTCTTCTTCTTCTTCTTCTTCTTCTTCTTCTTCTTCTTCTCCTTCTTCTTCTTCACCTCCTTCTTCCACGTCGCGTCTTCTTCTTCGTCTTCCTCCACGGCTCGCAGCATCGCCATCGCATCCCTCGGTCCTTTTCTCCATTCCTCCTCTGGCCGCGGTGCTTTCGCGTGTCTCGCGATCGATAGCTCCACGCGGAAAATTCGAAAGTAAGATGCAATTAAACAGCGAGAGAGCTAGCGAGGGTAAGCAAGAAAAGGGGTGAGTTTTCCAGTCCCCGGCGAGGGCGCCTCAGCCTCCTTTCGTTCGTTCGTTCTTCTTCTACTTCTGGTGGCTCCTTCGCCTGGAGTCGTTGCCTCTTTCTCTACTTTCAACTCCCCCCCCCCCGAGGAGGAGGAGGAGGAGGTGGCAGGTTCGCCGAGAGGGTTTTCCACCCTCTATCCTCTGTACGAGAAGCAGCACCACGCGGATCTCGGTCCACCTCCGGCACAAATCTCCCCCCGGACCCTCTTCCCCTCCCTTCACCCTCTTTCTCTTTCTCTCTAGCAGCCTTTCTCAACGTCCTTCACCGTTTTCTGTAAGGGAAGCAACCCTTTTTCTCCTCCGGACTCGTCGTGTCTCTCTCCCTCTCTCTCTCTCTCTCTCTCTCTCTCTCTCGTTTTCTCTCGACAGTATTTATATTGAGCGTCTTAAAGCATTTCCCCCACTCCTCTTCTTATTTCTCGTATACGGACCGGCAAACGTACTCCTCTGTCGTTGAATATACCTCTCTCACTTCTTTAACCGGCTTCCCCACTACTTCTTCACTCTCCTCATCAGCATCGCCTTTCTCTTTAATTCCCTCTCGCTCGGGCCTTCCCACCGTGACGTCACTTTAAATACTCTTTTGCTAGGGGGTGGCGCGAGGTGTCCGGAGACGCTGAAGAGACGCCAGGAGAGGAAGCAAGAGAGAGCCTCGTCGATCTCAGACGACGCTCGAGCAAGGGTTGCCTTCGTGTCTTGTCTCCTTCTCTTACACTTTTTGTTGTCTCTCTCTCTCTCGATCTAATGTTCGAGCTCTTCCTCGTTATTCTTATTCCTCGGCTGTGTCGTTCGAAGTCCCCTTCTCGTTCCCTCGATACGCCCTTTCTTTATTTTCCATACACCCTCACCGTACCGGAGAGAAAAGGAAACGTTATCTTGGTACGCAACGGGAATTAGTAAATATTTCTGAGCGACTCTGGTCTGCATGTCCCGATGGGTAAGAACTGACTGGGAGATATTTTGTAATTTTTGTGAAAAACTGTAGGTTAGAAAGTCTAATTAAAACATAGGACAGAGATCGTCTTTTGTGTTTAATTAGGTCTCTCGTAAACGGTAAAGTGTTTAATTCTGGACCCAAGATCATATGATAGACCGTGAACGGAGCTTTCAAATGGACCTTAAAAGAGCGAATTTCGTTGATGCATAGGATAGATCCGAGATGATTGAAAAAAAAGTGCCTGGGTTGACATAGTGTGACTCTATATGTGTGACTAAAAAAAATATTTCAGCACGTCTTTGTTTATGAAAATTTATTTGGGCGACGCGGAGGAAAATGATGCAATTGAACGATCTATCGAGTGGCTAGTTCACTCCCTGGATCTATTCTCGTGTACTGTTGATTTCAGCGTGCACTGACTGGGCTCACTATGGCTACCTATCAACTCTGCAGGCTATGCACCGGTCAAAGGGCAACGGAGTTCAAATAGGTGGAGCGAATCGGGCCGAGGGGATTCCGTAGTATGCCGGAGTACACAGTCTTACACGATTCTCGTGGAAACAATACCATTTCTCAATAACCGAGAGAAATGTGTGCCCGACTCATAACTTTTGGTTTGAAAGCTCTTATTCAGCCACGTGGGCCCGATATCGAAGGTGTAATATTGACTACTATAAATATAATGTTCGTTACATAAATTTTTCGTTGACTTTAATTTTACTAAAATATACCATTAATTTTATATTACAATTATATCGACAAATTAATGCGTAAAAGCTTCTGGTCTTTTTAGCAGAAGTGTATTAGATTTTTCGCAAGATCCGAACTTACATTGAAAATGTATGTTGAATTTTTTAGTTGGGTTACCGGTATGTGCCAATTCTTCCCTAAATTTATTCACGAGTTGGATTTATAATGTGGCGATTGGCCAATTTGAGAGATCTGCAAGAAGGCCCGAGATACTCCCATGGATGAAAGGACGTGGTTACGCTCCCACATCAATAATCTTTGTCGGAGTTTCGTGGTATAGAAAGGATCTAGCGAAGAATCGTTAAAATCGTAGAAGAGGAACCACGATAGGAGGAGAAGAAAAGAAGTTGGGAGGGAGCGTTGCTCGGTTTCGCAACGAGTCAACGACGGAGGTCCTGAGATACAAGAAGTTATGCTATGCATATCGGCATCTCTCGTAAGGAGCTGCCCGTTCGATCAATTTGATGCAAATCACTCGTTTGCGATATGCTCTCCCTAATGCCAAGCACGACGACGTCCCCCGTCATCCTCGTCATCGTCGTCGTCGTCGTCGTCGTCGACATAGTCCTCCGCATGAGTCGCTCAAGCGCCTTTCGCAAAATTAGCGATTCGGCCAATTATCGAGTCGAAAGAGATTACAGTACGTAATCTCGACGAATTCTCAACCTCCATATTACCGAACAGCAGTGATCTGTGGGAATTTACTCCCACAACTCAGGAAAAATTACGATTTTTTTATGTCAAACCATCACTCGGGAGGTTTTTCGGGGGAGAGGGAAAAATCTCCTAAAAGAATCGGGGCAAATACGTGAGTTTGGACAAAATGGCCTCGAAAAACGTTACGGTCACTCGTCTTGCATTATCTTCCTCAGCTGCTTCTTCGAGGATTTTACTTGAATTTCGTCTTATAATAAACTAATGTTTTTTTAAGCCCGATCATCGGGATGATATATTTTTGCGAATATGCTCAAATATCATAAAACCGATACCAATTACAGATGATCAACGGAGGTAGACAAGGACAGAGACACACAGGAATGTAAAAGACAGGCAGGGAGAGAAAGTTGGATATTTGGGATCTCGGTAGCACGAGGATGCTAATTCGATGTTTGGCCATTAGTATGACGAAGAAAACGAGTTTCATTCTCGTGTATCAGCGCCGAGAGTAAAGAGTAGTAATAGCAAGGAGGATTCTTTAGGCACGTGAGAATGATTGGGCTGTCGTGACCAGACCAGACACAAGTTTCTCTCTTCCTCTCCCTCTCGCTCTCTCACTCGAGAATATTACCTCGGTGCGAGCTGATATCAGAGAGAGAGAGATCTCATCCGAAGAGTCGACAGTCGGTGCCCTCGCATATGATCGTTGCAGCATGCATGTGCCTACATGTATATGGACCATTCCACGCGAAATCGAGCACTCCAAAATCTGACCCACCTAACAAAATTATTAATCCTAATGTAACGTATGGGTTTGGGTATATATAGTATACACAAATTCTATAGACTATCTGTGTAATAATTATGTAGGAAGTAAGAATCGTGTGAGGCTTATACGTAGTTTGTATGTAGCTTTTAAATGTATATGCCCAATTTATACTTA
Organism: Clistopyga incitator; assembly: GCA_947507545.1. Taxonomy (NCBI): domain Eukaryota; kingdom Metazoa; phylum Arthropoda; class Insecta; order Hymenoptera; family Ichneumonidae; genus Clistopyga; species Clistopyga incitator. Next base: position 231,219 of record OX382188.1, on the reverse strand, counting down.
AAAATATATATATATTCTTTAATACACTTGACACCACTAATTATAACGAAGATCTGACATGGCTGAAAAAAAAAGTGGCGAACTTGACCGAGAATGCTTCATATGCAGGAAGAGAAAGGAACGAAGTTGAAGAAACAAAGAGAAAAAGATCGTGAGGAACGTATCGGGGGGTCCGGGCGTGTATGGGGCATAAAATATAGATGAAGAGGAAGAGGATGATGAAGAAGAAACGAATACGCCGTTAGAACTCACCGAGAAGCTCCACATACACGTATATGCGAGAGAACGTAAAAAAAGAGAGAGGGAGAGGAAAAAAAAGTTATATGCATATATATAGATATATATATATAAACGGAGGAGAGCGCACCAGAGCGAGAGACGAAGGAGGCGCGACATAAGAAGAGAGGAGGACACGCAGAAGAGATGCGGAGAGCATTATACGAACTGATCTTCGGGGCCCATGGCGCGGAACAGCGCTCGATCGAGCGGAACTACCAGTCACCTGCTCGCTTCCGGCACGCTCTCTTCCCGGCCTCTCCCACCTGCGCTTGTTCGCTCACTCGCTAACTTGTTCGTCTTTCTCATCATCAAGCAGGAGTTCATTGTTACCTTAACGATTTCGATACGACGTCATAATTGCCAATGACTTATCAATTATTCATACGATTACAATTTGATATTAATTCTTTAATGCGCCGAAGAAAGTAGAACTTTGCAACGTGTTCTTCAAATATTATTTTCAATTTTCAATTTTTTATAAATCTATCTATGAGGAAGTGTGATTTTTCAAACCTCCAACACTCTGTCGTAATTTTCCTTACATTTTTTTCAACAGTGTAATTAACATTACTTTTATAAAAAACATTTATATCGGTACTCAGTCGTGTGCCAGTACATCCACGTTACGCGCATATTCTATTGTCCACGCTCGTGCTGAGTCCCACAATATGTGCTTATGTGGCCGAGAGTTAACATACATTGAAGCGAGAAGCAAGAAGAAGAAGAAGAAGAAGAAGAAGAAGAAGAGAAGAGAGAGGATCCGAAGCGAGGGCACATATCCGCGAGGGAAGTTATCTCGCGCGTTCCTCAATGCCTGGGAACGCTTCGGAGAGCAGCATGACTAAGCCTAAGTCCTCGGTGCGGACGCGAGCCTTGGCTCAGTGAATCCAAACGGTTCGCTCTCGATTCCCGCTGGACTTTCTTGCAGTCCATGCGCACCCGATCTCTCTCGCTCTCGCAGCCCCGAGACCGAGAGAAACAGCTTTGGACCTCCCACACGCGTCGAAAGAATAGAAGCATATACAATATTCCTTTCTTATTCTTTCCATCGGAGCAGCATCCACCCTCTCGAAAGAGTCTGGCACGCGTGGACGCGCCAGATCATTCACCAGTGATAACGAGAGAAATCATTCCAACGTTCAGTACGAAAGATGCGCACATATAGGGCATTCCACGTTAATTCCAGGCATGTGAGAATCCGATCTGATGACGATGATTCAATTTCTGACTCGGTGAGAGGAGATCCAGGCCTCGGACCCCCGATAAATGACACCCACGTCCAAATTAGTAAAAGTCGCCCCCATAAATGGCCTCTTAGTCCCGAATTATTCCACGTCCCTCTATGAATGCCCCCCTCCGCCCTCTACTCACTTAGCCCAGGTTATTCTAAATCCTCCACGAGTCTCTTGAGCCTGGATTACATATACACCTTTAGCGATTACGTGTATACATATATACATAGAGCATATGTATGTATATGTGCGAATTTATCCATAGATTACATATATCTGTGTATAATATACACACCCAATGTACTCGGGACCATATAGCAGCTCGTGCACTCTTCTCGTATACATGCTGTTCGCTTGTACGAGAATGTAGACGGCGTGTTATGGTTGCAATAAGAAGAGCCCGATTCCAGAGAGATATGGTACCTCTCGACGACCCCTGAACCCTAGCGAGTGTGTCATACACTCTTGGGGGGTTAAGCCCTCCTTTAAGAAGAGACCGGCTCGCGGGGGGTCTTTATCCTATATTCTCGAACGTCCACTCGGCGAACTCTTGGCTCTCTTGCACCTGGCGTGGAAGGTCCGGTCGCGAGAAGGTGTATCGCGCGACCGGCTTCGTGAACTTTCGAGATCTATAGCAGACCCCGTGGAATTGAATCGTTTTCCACCTAATAACAACGTGACGACTCGATTAAAACGTGACGGCGTTCATTATCAATTATGTTACTATAGATCTGCATCTGTACGGTTTAATCCATTGCCTTTGTACCGGCCATTTTACCTTCCTTTGTGGTTACGCGAGAATTCGATGCCTAGCATGATTTCAAAATTCGCAAGAGTGTCGGACACGTGATTCGTGATTTGAAACTTGAAGCTAAAAAAATCGCTGAAGACCCCTGAAAACATGTAGAAAAATTTGTTTTCGCTCGTGAAACGCGATTAATCGGAGCCTCCGTACCAATGTCTCCGTAATCCCGACATCACCGAAACAAACTTTCGGGGCATTGAAAAAACGGAGCCTGGTCCCGGAAAACTCACTGATATGGGTGCAGCACTAACTCCTTTCTCTCGACTGTCGAGCGAGGCCATTTACGAAAAAAAAAAAAAAAAAACAAGAAAACAAAATGTTGGAAGCAACGGTGTAATACGCTAGAATTCCTCGGCAAAGGCGCATCTGCTGGATGTTGGATCTCGTCGGTGCGGCGAGGAAAGGACGATTTCTGCCCGGTGCTTCCATAGCCAGGAGACCATCGCTATCGCTCGCGCGAGTTATCCTCTCGGACTCGTGCACCAGTTTCTCGCTCGGCTACCGCTCGACTCGAGCTCCCTCGCCGCTATACGTTATATACACGTCCTATAATATTGTACATAGACGCGTGGGGGTACGCCAAGTATTTCTCTCCACTTCTCTAGCGTGTATATGTATAGATTATGCCGCTGTGCTGCTGCTGCAGCGGTGGCTAAAGTATCGGGGGTCCTTGCTCCGCATTTCCGCGCGCCGACCAAGAGCCGGAGGGGCCCCGAGGCTAAAGGGGCCCATTACGGAACCATAAAACCCGCGGGCTAGGCCTTCTCCTCCGTCGCCGCTTCTCTACCCGTTGCACTGTTATACGCATCTCTCGCCGGGGATAGTCCACAGTGCAGCCAGCGATGAGAGGGAACAATAATAACAAAACAAAACAAAAATTGAGCCTTATGACGGGACAGCGCATCGATGGAAACATAAGCACGGTGCTTTCCAATATATGTATTTTTCCTGCTGATTTTATCTTTTTTTACATTGTGTCGCCAGACATTATGCCGAGAGTCCTTCGAACAGTACATTTTTTATATTTTTATTTAAATTGTCTTGTTGAAATTTAAAAAAATTGCATTCCTCGTTCAGAGGGCTGGTTTACAATGGACCGTCAGCTATCAACGACCAAATAAAGGAGTTTGCATTATTTGTTTCTCTCGCTTATGCGGAGGTCCACCGATGACGAAGTACAGATGACACCGACGAGATCGCGCTGTCGATAAATTCTTTGACGCCTTCTACTCCCACTAGCGACTGGAAATAGCTCGCAATGTGCCCCGCCGCGGAAACTAGTTGCGATTCCAGGTATTACATGCTCGGTTACGGTAGCACCAGCAGCTTCTTTTATGCGGAGTAGCTCAGCGGTGTTTGCTTCTCTTTTGCTCCACCGCTGGTCCGTCGATGGCCACGACGCGCCCGCGAGAAACAACCAGGTACGCCCGCCCGTATAACGTAATACTCTCCTGGCAAAGCCACTCCAACTACGAGGCTACGCCACGCTACGTAAGCCTCGCCGCGCGACTCCTCTCTTTCGCACACTCGGCTCAGCCTCTCTACCTTCTCCTTCCGAACCCTCATCCTCACCTTCTTCCTCACCTATTCTTTCGCCGCATTCCTCGCTCGCTGAATTTCTTGCGTGAAAATCGATCGGAAACACTGTGTGTTCTCGGACTAAGAGGCCAAACGGCGGGCTAACTGTTGTGTGAAAATTGGGAGGGAGGAAGAACATTATTTTCTTTGTTGTTTGGATACTCCGCAATCGGAAACAGTAACGAAGCAACAGCTTGCACATTCTTTTCTGGGAATTTTGGACTTTTTATCTACACGAGGAGATTTGTTCGTCAATTTTGGCTTTCTCATAGATTTGAATGAAAAATTTGATTTGCCGCTAAACAAGGCTTACATGTTGACTCAATTTGTCCTGTTGCTCGTTGCGTTTCGGGAGCCGCAGGAGTGTGCGATGTATCCGAATCGTTGTTTCCCGTTAAAAACCGAGAATATTCACGGTTGAGCGGAGATTTCGGTGCTGGCGTGGTTGCTGTGTGAATGAACCGTGATCGTCCTCGTCGGGAAGTAGTCGTGGTCTCGTCGACGGTCGTACCACGCGACACGGACACGCCGTTTATTTTCTCTCTTTGCGAACAAACGCGATTTCTTGCGCAAAGTTCAGACTATCAAGCAGCCATCATTGACGTGTCATTGAGAGACAAAGTTCGAGCGAGAGAATATTTTGACCGGACGAGACATCGAGGGTTCGATGAGACGGAAGTTTGCAGAGATTTTCTTGTCGTTCTTGGCTGAGAGTCGCATTAGCCTCTTGGAGAGGGAAATAGTAGAGAGACACTCGGGATCATTGACTCGACTTCCGGTTCACCGCAGTATCTCCGTCACTTCTATTGTCAGATTCTCGTCTCTCTTCGGGCTCCTATTTTCCGCATCTCTCGGTCCTCCTCTCTCGCCTCGAAGCTCAAGCCTCGTAGTAAGCACCTGCAACACCGAATCCTCGGATGGACTATCTCGGCGGATGAATGGAACTATTTCCAGATAGATCACTCTGAATAAATAATGAGCATTTCGACGAATTCTCCGATGTTCCTCGGAACCACAACCGAGAAGCATTTAAAGCTCTCGATGAGTCTATTTCGGTAGGCGACTTTGCGAACCTTGAGAAACTTTACGTGTGTATTATTTCGGGCTCCGGAATTACCGATCACATCGAAATTCCAACTTTTTCATGATTTTTCTTTTTAATTTCTTTTTAAAATTCTTTTTCACAATTTCATATATTTTCACGTAAATGCCTGACCTTTCAAAAAGTTAAACAATCGTTGAAAAATCATTTTCAGTAAGGACAAAGTTTCCGCATCGTTGCCGAATATCCATGCTGATATGTATGCGGTTATTCAGGGATTTCGTGGCATCGAGTGAATGGACAAAATGGCTTGGAAAGCCGTTGCGCTCTTCCCACACTCGACTCGCACGACCCCGCATTAACTTATCCTTTGGAAAGAGGAGAAGCCGTCATCGAACAGAGGACACAGAACACAGAGGAGACGCGGACGACGAAGATATCCGAGACGGATGCGTGTCCGAAGCACGGAAGCCCGAAGAGAGATGAGAGACTGATCAAGTGCGAGCAGCATCACCGGCTTCTCGAATCGATCTCGCTACCTTTTACCTTTTCGTCATACCGCCACGTTCTCTCGCCCTTGATTCTTTATCCGATCGATTCTTCGTGTTTTTTTTTTTTTTTTTTTTTTTTTTTTTCTTATATCATCCGATCCTCCAATAGCCTCGGCACACGATTCGCTCGAGTTACTCCCGTCTACACACATGATACACATGCACTTGACTACAATTTTCATCGCTTCTCTACAATATACTCGGCAAATCGATCGCGATGAACAGCACGAAATAATAGCTCGGCTATTTCACGTAAGAATTCAGAAATGGCAATTTTATTTGCCCTTTCCTATGAGCATTCTTGCAGATGCACAATCACACGCAAAAAGATACTTACACCCACTCACAGACACTCTCACGGACGAACAATGTCCGTCTCATGGATTTAAGAATTGATTACTATACTTTAAATATAAATAATTATTAACGTAAACAATAATGTCCATTAGACCGTTCGATGTTCGCCGCTTTTTTGCTGCCCACTTTTCCGCGAATAAACGCCGGGAAAGAGGGCAGTCTTGAGTACACCGAGAGAGCGGCAAAAGAGGAAGGAAAAACTTAGTAGTGGCTCTCACGGTGCGCACCTAAAGATTTTCCTTCGCCTTCCATCCTTCTTGACCGGATCTCTATCCTCTTGGATCTTCGGAAGAGAGGAGTCTCTTTGATCTTCTCGCGGCTACTTAGTCGGCCCCTGGCTTGAAAACCCTTTCCTTCCCTTCGATATTTTCAGCACCGACAGACTGCCCTTGCACTCGCCAACTCCTTTCGGTTTTGCGAGAGGCGAGCTTCGGACAACGTCCGTATAGTATCGACGCTGTGTTACTGACCGCTGCATTTGTGTGTATTACAACGAGCTCATCCGCTCTCCCTTCACTTACATCCTGTCCCATTACATATGCGCATAATTTATCACCTCAAACCACCATCCGCGGGCATCTCGAAAAATTGTTTTCTTGCTAATTACGCGCTAAACTGTTAATTAAATACAGATGCCTTGGCGCTTGGTTTTTATAAGCGTTTCTGAAAAGTTCAGTACCTGAAGAATTAAGCCTATTATCCTTTTTCTGAAAAGAGAAAGAGAGAGAGAGATTGAGGGAGAGTGAAGGAGTGAATCGAGATCTCTGGAGAGACAAGTATATCTCACGAATTATTCCAGATTAATTAATCCCCCGGGTCGCCCTCGATTAACTCGAGAAAAATCTTCAAAGGCCACTCTCGCGGCTCCCGGGCCCTCTCGACCTTCCATGTATTCGCCGGAGAACGTCCTTGCCTCTCTGTCCTTCGTTATCCCTGACTCGTTCTTAAAGACTCCAAGTATCACCCGTTTGTGAGAAGAAAAGGACCGCTATATTTATTTATTTATTTATTTATTTAATTTTATCTCACGACAACAAAAAACATCTCTTGAATTCATCGACCAGTCGTTTAAAGATACCAGTGACATAAACAGGCTACATAATTTCGTATAACTCACACGAATATTTATAATAAATTGTAATAATGACATTAGAGAGTCCGGACTGATGATATTTATTTGCGGACACGCGATACTCGTTAAGGGCCACGTGTCGCTTCTCATGCAAAGGATAATACGTAAAAGACCGGGAGACGAGCGTAAAGGCTCATAGGCATCGGTAATAAACCCTAATAACGCGCTCGCGCTGCCTCTCCACGAGATATTTAGTAGCACGCAATAGCCGCGTGCTTCCTTCCTCTCACATCTCTTTTCATCATCTTCTCACAGCTCTCCTAGATGATGATGATGAATGAGAGGCAGCAGAACAAGAAGAAGAAGAAGAAGAAGAAGAAGAAGAAGAAGAGGATGATGAAGAAGACGAGTGAAGAGGAGGTCGGAGATTGAATGAGGAGGCAAAAAGAAAAAGGACTAGGAACTATCTCTGCATTGTCGCTGACCTGACTTCGCTACCGGCAGAAAGTCTCCTTTTTCTCAAACAAAGGTTATTCCTGTGGCAAATTCACGGAACAATGACGAGCTGTGGCCGTGGTCCATGAAGAGCCCTTCGCGGTCGTGGGATTTCCTCCCACACTTCGGCGTGAATATCGAAGCAGAAACGAAGTGGCTCAATTTTCTCGAATCTTTCACGTGATGATGGGTTTAAGACATTCTTTATCAAAACGAATATGATTTTTTTTTTTTTTTACGAACTATAGGATATATTTTTATCCTGCTTTCTTATAAAGGAAGCTGCGTTTCTATTAGAAAAAAAAATGCGATTGTAAAAGTGGCCAAGTCGGTGAAGAATGCCTCATGTACTGTGTGAAGAGGATGAAGAAGGTGAGAAAGGGAGAAAGGAAAAAAAAGATCCACGAGGATTTAACCGGCGATCTAGTCATGGTTTCTGCGGAGATGGCACGCCACGTTACCGTCGCTTCCGTCGAGTTTGCCCTCTGCTTCTTCTTTCTCTCATCGGTAGAAACATCGTGCAGCTTTTTTTCTTCTCCTCCTCCTCCTCCTTCTTCTTCTTCTTCTTTTTTTCTCTTCGACAATGTTCATGTCCGGAGAAATCCACCCCCGTTGCGACGTCCGGCCTTTTGCACCTCAGCTGCTGCTGCTGCTGCTGCTGCTGCTGCTGCTGCTGCACGAGCTCGCAGGAGATGATAATAAAAAAGGACGTCGAAGAGGAAGAAGAAGAATGGAAGGAGGACTGGAGGGAATTTTCGCTCTCCATTCTCGACGAAATACCGAGTCCGAGAGTTGCGAGAATTTCTTCGCTGCAACGTAGAGAGAACTAAATTGTTATGACATAATTAGGAGCAATCCGAGTGAGAACGCGCGCCAAGGGGAGTGAGAGAGAGAGAGAGAGAGAGAGGGAGAAAACTGGTGCATCGCGTCGTAGCTTTAGCCGCAAACCATTCATTCCCCATTTGTTCTATCGTCGCCCTCCTCGTTCGACTCGCTCGACGTTCATTCACGGATTTAATAATCTTCTCGGAAAGTCACCCCGTTCTCACCGCGGACTTTGCTCAACTACAACTACAGCAACAGCACAGCAAGGTCTTTGTCATTTTTTTCATTAACATTTCGTCATTTTTACAAGATTTTTTCATCCTGAAATGATTTTGAGTTACAGAGCAGAGTAAGAATATATTTTTCTTTCAACAATAAGAATAAGAATAAAACTATTATTGTACTTATGATTGTTTAAATTCTATTTGACTAACAAAATGTCTAATGAAAAATATAAGCGACAACTAAAATGGCTGAGGGAAAAAATCACCATTAGGAATCGAAGGCTTGCGATTTTAGTTTGAGGGTAAGACACGGAACGTGGACTATTTTTTCGCCCTATGGATTTTTTACGGCCATTTATTGCTAGCGTGTCTGCAATGCGCATAGCCTATAATTTTCGACGTGCGTGAACAGCAAAATGTAGTAAAGTTTAACGTCTCGGAGTGTTCAGAGATCTATGACGTGAGCTCTGCGCTAATGTCACACGTTAGGTCTGTTCGATGAAAGCTCAAACCTATAATCTTGGTGCACCTAAAAGCCACTCGGAACGGAAATCGTCTAGCGGGAACATCAACGAACATGCTTTCGGACTTTGGTCGACTTTTGCTCGGCCGAGTTTACGTGTAAAACTCGTGAGTCCTCGATCACGATACAGCAGAGTCTGCATATTCAGAACATTTGCGGAAACGGTTCCTTGTATCCCGTAACGTGTTTCAAACGTTCAATATGAAACTGACAGTGTTTCAAGCTAAGTATGAGAAAAAAAATATGAATAAAAGTGATGCTTTTAATCAGTCACAAATCAATAATAATTTATTCTCATTTATCGATGAATAAATAGCACACGGTCATACTTCAACAACACAGCGTTGTACACTAGAGGTTTTTAAACGATCCGCGGACGAGAATTATGCCGTTTGCCGTGCGCGGTATGTGTGTAAAGAGTCATAGGACTCACAACACAAAGTATACAACATACGTATACATGCGCGACTCTCTCTCTCTCTCTCTCTAATTATCTTGTAGAGTCCCGTGGCCACGTCACTCGCAATTAGTACGTCAATCGTGAACGCACAAAGACAATCGACGTTTTACGTCTGTATCGTATCTATCTATATGTATATCTATAGATAGATAAAACATAATACATAAAACATGGTCCGAGAGCACGGAGAATAGTGACTGCAGTGGTCGAACAGCGGTAAACGTCGGGCTCGTTAGTGTTCGACTCGTTGTGAGGAGATTCATGATTTGTGAGTCACGCGCGTTACTCAATATCGAAACATAAACGTATCGATCTTATTAGCCGCCTCCTCCCGGTTCGGTCTGAAACTAGCTAGCGGTCGACGTCGTCGGACTCGTCTGCGGCGGCGTTCAGTTTGTTGTGCTGCTGATGGCGCCCGGCAGAGGCTCCTTTGTCCTCGCGTCTTTATCGCTCTAATTCGTTTAGTTGTAGAAGCACACGAGGCAAGATCATGATATCCTGGCGACCTGAGTCATGCTCGATCAGCATAACCACAATGGAATATACTTTTCTCTCGCGTTGTTCTCGGTCTCTCGCACTGCGGGACTTTCTCTGGTTCTCTCTCTAACTCTTTCTCTTTCTCTCGCTCGTAGTTACTCTTGGATACATGTGTTCACACGTAAGTGCATTTGGATAATGTTTCGATATGGCTACTCGGACTCAATCGATTCTAACAATATAATACTCGAGATAGCGCATCACACCTATACTCGAGAAATGGTGTACCGACGCTGGGATTAACTGATAAGAAGCTAAACGGTTTCTGGTATACATGCATTCTAACGCCCGGAACGCCCTTTTTTGTCATTGGGTTAAACGAGTTACGATCGATGTCTCGCTGCGTTGGACCGTCGCGTGTAAGGGGGAGTGGTCAGTCTTTCAGGGGAGGCAGCCACCTAAAAAAATCATTTAAAAAATATGTCGTTAGAGAATTATCACAGAGCAAACAGCGCGTTTGGTTACTAATTTTTTAAAATATTTAATGTCTTGTTTTATCTGTCAAAGAATGCATTCTTCGACAGATAAAATAGGATATTGAACACGGGTATCTTTGGGAATTACACTGACATTTACGCCTAAACTTCGTTCCTCAAGTCACTGACCACCTAGAGCATAAAATATTAGTTTTTATATGTACCATTTTGCCACAAGTTTATGCGCAGTGCCGTCTTAACTGAGACTCAAGGTCATCGCACTCGAAAACGGACAAAAGTCACACATCCGTAGGCTTTGAGAAAGCGATTAGACACAAAGAGACGTGGATAACAATTACGATGGAATTCTATTATTAAAATTAATAACACCGAGATTTTTGTTGCACAATTCACGTTGCAATTCGCAGTTCCCGGAGACGCTGGATCGTTTCCCGTGTAATCTTTGGCGGGAAGATCGTGAGAGATCGAGGCCTCGCCATCTCTAGCTGAACGACGCTCGTTGAAAACGGCGTTTTCCATAGTCACAGTTTCTGTGCCGTACAAGCGTTACAGCGGCAGATACACCATCGGTAAATACGTGAAGCGTGTTGGCCGTCCGCTCGCTCGAACGCGCTCCGCGATGCGTTAAATTAAAGTTCAACCCCCAAACGAGCGAGAGAGCTCGAGAAGAAGAGGAGAGTTACAGCGAGGGAGAAGGTTGGCAGCTGTTGCGCTCTCGTCGCGCAGTAACTACACAAGGACCAAAGAGACGAAGGGACCTCATCGTACAAGGAGATTGAATCCGTGACTTTTCTTCTTTGCGAGAGACTCTCCGTTTCTCTCAACCAAACCGTCTTCCTTTTCCCGAAAGAGCTTCTTACAATTTATCCTAGTTGATATTTTTTCATAATTCATCACCGATACCACCGCATTAACCTCAACCACGGATTTTCCCCGTTTTTTCTCCGAATATCCACAAAAATCGTCAATGGCAAAAAAGAAAAGCGTCACCGTTCCGGAAAAAGATTTGCAGAAAAAGATGCGGGAAGCGGAGCCGGGAGGAGCGAGAGACGAAGGAGCCTCGAGATCTAAACGAGAGAAAACTCTTCCACCACCATTCTCGTTCGCTTAACTCGCTCTGCATCCCTCCAGAATAGCTCGGCAGTGGTAGCATCGTCGGTAGAACCAACGGCGGCAACCCTTTCCTCACTTAAATCCAAATAAAGGTTGAGATTCTCTCATGCCTCTCTCTTTCCCACGTAGCACAGTCCTACTCGTCATCGAGAGGCAGAGAGAGCGAGAGAGAGAGAGAGGGAGGGAGTGAGGGAGTGAGGGAGTGAGATTTGGAGTGAGACAGAGTGCGAAGGAAAAGCTAGGGGAGTGTGGCACAGCATTTCAGCCCCTGGATCGGAACCGCAGCTTTCTCTCTCAGCCCTCGATGTTTGTTTTACATCTTTCGTGTCTCTTGCAGTGGTCTCTCGCTCTTTCTCCCATGGCAACACACCAGCCAGTTCGAGCCTTCTTCTTCTACTTCTTCTTCCAGCATCGCTTCCCCCTTCCCCCTTTCCCTTCCCTTATCTTCCCTTCTTACTCTTTCTCGCTTTCCCGCTGCTTACTCAACATCTCCCGCGCGTTCCCATCCGCCTCTTCCGCGTGTTTTCCTTCTCCTTCCTCCTGGCACGACTTTTCTTTTCCTCACTCTTTCTATCTAGCTGAGGCTCCTTCGCTCTCCGGTAACGAGAGGAGAAACACCCTCGCTACTTTTAATCGACCCGCGCTTTCTTCTGCTTATACATACCTAGCGAACGTACACCAGCCCCTCTGGTACCCCCCCGCTTTCAACCCTCCCCCCTTGGTTTGCCTCTCGTCGTTGGCGTCCTCCTCATCTCCATCCTGGTGCGCGCGGCCCGTGGTACCACCTTCGGGCGCGCTCACCACCACCAACCACCCTCCTGGCCACCCTTACTCACCCTCGCGACCACCACCACCACCACTGGGCTTCGTTGCTGCTGCTGCTGCTGCTGCTTCTGCTGCTGCTGCTGCTGCTGCTGCTGCTACCACTACCCTTGCCTACTGCTCTCTCTTGCTGCTCGCTACTCCTTCTCCGACTCAACGTCCTCCATGTCCTCACTCTTCTTCTTCTTCTTCTTCTTCTTCTTCTTCCTCTTCTTACTCCCCTCCCTTGATGCTTTCGTACTATAGCTCTTACTCGTGCTAATCGCTCCCTGTCTCTTTCCTCCACGCCTCAGCTTTTTCCTGTACCTACACCCCGTTCCCTCCGCTTCCTCTCTTTCTACTCTACGTGAACGCACCCCCTTCCCCTGTTTCTTCAACCCCGCGCCCACCAGCCTCCCGCGTCCAACGCTTTGCCTCATCTTTACTACAGCACCCTATCTGACATATAGGTATAAGTAAGGGCGTTGTCTTCAGCTCGTGAACGGACTTGGACGATTTTACAGAACTTCTTATCTCTCTAGATTCACCGGGGATCCCACGAGAGTGGACAACCCGCATCAAATCCGACTATACAAAACTATTTTTCATCATTTCCGCTCGAGAGATCTCCGACTCGAGAGCCGGCAAGATTTTTTTGCAAGACGGTGAGAATATTTCCAAGTTCTTTTTTAATACGTTCGGTGGTTTTATCGTCTACCGAGTGTTGGAATTTGAGAAGTCTCGGTCTGCGTACTTCAATTGATGCTGAAAAGCGCATTTTCTTCCTGGCGTTGAAGTTTTCATTCGAGGTGATCGTAAGATTTCTTTAAATACCGTCTTCCTTGACAAGTTTTTCTTTAACACCATATCTGGTTCTTTTCCACTTGTACGGGTCACGAATATTTGAACAGACATACTTTCATTAGCTCAACTCGTTACTGAATTTGGTGTCTTCATCATTAACAACCTTTTTCGGATTAATTTGGCATTCGAGTCTACACAAAGGATAAAGGAAACACGTTATCTATCTTGCGCGAAGATTTCAAGTGTTCCTTTTCGTTTCTCACGGCAACTCGTGCGTTGTTTTTTTTTTTTTTAGACCAAGGAGAAGAGGCCGAAGAAGACGAAGAAGTGGCTGTCCGAAGTGCCTGGACAATTCGCATTTCTCGGTGCACACAATGCACGGGATTGAACATACCACACGAGAGTGGTTACCGGGGTGGGGTAAATCGTCGGTGCACGGACAGAGAGTGAACTTCCGAGGGGGGGAGTGGAGAACGGCGCGTTACCGATAGACAAAGAAGATTGAGTGCACCTGGCGGGAGAGCATGGGCGAACTATCTTAGCTTCTGGTTGTGGTGTTGGCTCGTTGGAAAAGGGGGAAGCGTGTATACTCTCGAATGTATGTGCGCACAAGTCGGTGGATACTGCCTAACGCGAGAAGGTATAACCCACCTCTCTCTAGTATGCAGTATGTAAGGATAGTTTCGCGGTTTATGACCGATTACCCGGGCCGAGGTCGTAACGTAACTGCGAGCGCGTAACGCACGCGTATAGTAGTCCAGCTACCTGAAGTCATGGCATAGCTGCGGAACGCAAAGCTTCTGGTATATGTGCTCGAACAACGTCTTGAGAATACGTGGAATACGCGCGTACGTAACCCGTCGAATCTCTCGCTCGTTCGCCGACGCCGCATTTGAAAAACCAAGAGAAACCCACACTCGATGTAACGAAACTAAAAAACTCACACCCTCCTGCGGAGAGAACGTCAAATTTCACGACGGCTCTCCGCTCTACGCTCTAGAAAATCTCTCGAGTACTCCCCGCACATGCCTTATCCTATTTTGCGCGCGATTTATGATACGCCCGTGGATTAAGAATTCAAGCGCTTTCTTTTTCACGAGACAATACGACCGTTCGTGGAAATACGATTTACCGCATGCGGTGGATTATTTGCCGCGGCTTCGTGGGCAACGTCGCACACGCTTTTACGCATCGCGAATCTTTCCGATTTGCGGATGCGTGAAGGGGATTAAGTAGGAGTGATAAAAACTATCGGAACAGCTTTCGTTCTTGATCGACGGAGATCGATGCAGCGTGTCTTGTGAGTATTGTTGCTGGGACTACTTATTTACAATCGAAAAATTTATCGATTCTGGGCGCGGAAGGTTTGCGTTCCCCCTCCCGCCCCCTGTGCCAGGGGGAGGGGGGCCGCTGTTGCTGTTACCACTGCTGGTGATTCTGTCTCTTCTCTTCTCTCTGAACCTTTCACTTCGTGGTCCAGGGAACACGTTGTGTGTTGGTGCACGACGATGTGGTTCCCACAAGTGTTTGCCCCCCTCCCCCCTCCCTGCACGATACGAGTCTCGAATCCAAACCGAAGCGTTAAAAACGCCACTTTCGGGAATTTATAATTACTAACGTTTAAACGATTGCGAGTACATAATGTGATAAGTAACCGTATCCTGTTGTAAATCGGAGGAAACCCCTTTTTTTGGTTTTTGTTTGAAAAAGCGTAATAACAAATGGCCTCGACCTTCTCCCATGCTCAGCATAAGAACTAAGAACCCATACGCAAACTCTCATAATTATTTCGCTGTGTGCAGTTCCATATTATAAAAATGACTAATTCTGAGCTCACTGTTCTCGAAGGTTTCGCACTTTTTACCGAATGTCCTTCGACGGCCCCTCAATATCTTCGTCGTATTTTTCACCACCACTTGGCATCGTTATTATGGAAGAAATGGATCATCGGATGTTGGTGCAGGGATTGGAAAATTTATGGGGAAAACTGGTTTCCTCTTCGGGGTTCCTCGAGGCACCAAGTTGCCACTCGAACGTCAAGTTCTGAGGACAACGGAAAGGATACATGAAGTTTCTTGGCGTATACTCGCGGTTATACCGTTCGTCTGTGGAGTTTAAAAAAAATGTATATATATATATATATATATATTTATAACTCAGCTCTGTCCTCATCCTTCTCTCGACGTTTTGTCATATCTCCCTGTCTCTGTCTCGGTTGGCTCTCCTGTCGGCGGTCGATCGTACGGCTGGCACAGAAAAACCGGTGTAATTGGTAGGCACAACGCTTGCTGGGGCAACCCAAGCTGTGATTATTCGAGTAGAATTTCACGGAATGGAGCTAAATGGGTTTGAGGAACAAACAATTTGCGGGGAAAGGGCGCTCCTGATTGCTCATAAAACGTCGTGTAAGCACGAAGTGGCCATCGATGGATGCCGATGGATGCTCGACGCATGTGTCCCCATCTTGCTCACCATTTTCTTCAGGGTTCTGGTCTCTGTGAAGTAGCCTTTCAAGGTCGAATCTGCAGCTATCCATTTATATATTTACATCCGTGAATTCTATAATGAGGACCTCTTGATTGTGCATCTGGTATTCGGGCAATTTTTAAGACACTTTCGTTGGTTGTAGCATAGTAAGATTTTTTTTTTCTCTTTTTCTGAACGGTGTCGAGTAACCCTTGAAGATTGAAATTGCAACGACATATTTGGGCATCTTCAAATTCTATTCGGAGGACCTTTAGAGTAGATATTTGAGGAGATTATTAAGCCGCTTTCGTCGCCGGTAGGACAAGGACTTTTTTTTTTTTTTTCTTTATACGGTTTTTATTTCTTGGCCGCAAAGTTTCACGACGGCGCATACCGTCCATTCCATTACAAGAAGTACTTCGTTCAAAGTTAGATTTCAACAATGCTTTTGCGTGGAACTTCGCTGTGACTTCACATCGTTACTTTACGGACCTCCAGATATTTTTACGCAATATCAAAAGTGTTACGAACTCTTTGATCTCTACGGATTTGACAAGAAATTAAAAGAACTATTTCTGCAATGCTGAGACTTTTGAATAATCATTGTTAACGAGAGCAATACACAATGTTTTTCGGCTAAGCAGAATATTGTAGTATCAAATAGCAACAGAATTCAGCCATGTTCAAATAGTTATGCAATATTACATATATTTATTCAAATGCCTTCAAATATTTCAGTGAATTATAAAAACGCCCAAGAATTAATGAAGCTTATTATTATTATCATTATTGTCCATATTTCATGAATTCCAGTAGTGAAATTGCCCTAATGGATGTATCGGGCTCTATTAAATTAAGAAAAGAGACAGTCTTTTCACGGACTAGTGATGCTTCAGAGAAAGTGTATAAATTGGGTCGGGCTTTAAATAAAAACAGTGAACATGATAGTTTTTCAGAGTCATCCAAGTTACACAAGAGCAGCGAGTCACTTAAAAAACTATTGAAGAAATGATGAATGAAAGATCATTCGATTCCCGTTATTGAAAAAAATAATAATACTTGACCAGAACAATAATTATTTGATGATTTTCCTCCCTCGGTTGACTTCATTTATTTTTCACTGCATTTAATTGACAATATATATATTTCCAAATCATTATTTAAGAAATCATAAAAAACAATCGTTCTATTAGTTCCCTCCATTGGATGATTTAGCGCATTTCCCGATCCATTAAATTTTTATTACAATATAAATGAAATCAATTACTCGGTTCAATCAGTTCTCTCGGTACGACTATCAATTATAGTCTCCTCTATCTCGACATCTAACGCAACATAAAATCTGAGACGAATTTAATGATTGTCGGTATCATCAACGATTACTCCTGACTTTCAGATCGTCGCTGTATATCCATGGGGCGACTTGACCGTTGCAAAGAGTCAGAAGAAGAAGAAGCATGTGTCTATGGGAAGGGCCGAAGTTCTTGGACTGGAACGAGCGAGAGCCCATCCAAGGCGGAAGAAGGAACGCGTACGTGGGAAAATAGTGAAAGAGGAAATGCGTTCTATCGATGCCGAAGAGCCTCTTCCTTCGAAGAAGACTTTGCAACATCGTCGGAAGCCCCGACGGAAAACCACCGTACTATGTACCACAGTGGTATTACACTTTATAGATGGCCTTACGCACGTTCAAATCAAATTCTTCACGGTGCATTAGTCGCCACTTTAACCTCAATGTAGCAAAAAAAAATTTGCATTTCCTGTCCTCACTGCTGAATTCTTACCCAATGACTAAAAAAATTAAAAAATAAAAAACGCAAAATCCCGCAAATTTGATAAATCATTCTATAGTCAATCTTGGATTAACTTAGCAACTACGAATTTTCAAAAAAGTTTAACCATTCTCACATGAAAACCCGCAACAACGAAAAAAAGTTGCTCGTAACCAAAGCGCCCTCTATGAGGGCGCAAAATCGCTGGATCCTCCTCAAGCTCAAGGAAAAAAATCCAGTGGTGCGAAGAGCGGTATTTCCTTTCGTTACTTTTTCGCTCTTTTCAGGATCCCTCAGTTTTTGGAACAAAACTGTACGCGTTATTTCCCCGTAGTCCGTGAAGCGAAAATCGTCGCGGGAGAATCGTTCATGCCAAAAGCCTCGTCCTCTTCGCGATTTCCCGGAGTGGAAGCAATTAGAGAGACAGGAGGCCCGATAGACTCCCGCGGAAAGGACAGAGGAAGAGGTAGGAGGTCCGAGTGCGAGTGAATAATAAAAAAAATAAAAAACCGGAAGAAAAAAAGGGCGGCGACGACGACGACGACGACGACGATGACGACGACGGAGGAGGAAACGTTTGTTTATTCGAGGGGAAATTCTGTAAATCCTACCTTCTCCAGATGAGACGACGATGTCAAGCCATGGAAATATGATGGCAATGGATTGAGAGAGAGAGATCGGGTCCCGGTCCTATGATCACTGTGGAAACATCACAGCGCGACAACGGGATCATTAACTCCTTCGCGGTTCGTGAATCAGCGCAGCTCTCTTCTGGCTCGAGGCTGTCGAGACTCGTAGCTCCATCTCTCTTCGTCTCTCTTCATCATTTTTGACTCTCTCTCTCTCTCTCTCTCTCTCTCTTTCTCTCGCTGGGCTAAAACCGATCTCTCGCTCGATAGTCCGCTAGCCTCTCGTTCTGAATCATCGATCCATCTCGCAGTCGCCTTTTTTTGCTCGCTCACTGCTGTACTAGTAGGCACAAGTCGTGTTCTCTCCCCCACTTTGTTTATCCAAGCACCGTGTGAACTACGGAGGCACGACTCGATTTTCTATTCCGCTCTCATTAGTACACGCAATCTCTATTTTTTTTTATATACAATATATAGCTGCGTGATTATGAATTTAGTGAAGATAAGACGAAAATTTGGTCTTGGCCATCGGATACCTAATGTCGCGAGAGGCTAAAAAATACCAATGACTTTCCACGTCGCAGAAGTTTTTTAACTACCGACTGAAACATTCCGGCGGTAAAAAGACAGGAGTTATGCGTTTGATGTCGACATGCAGATCTTTACTGTATTTTCAAAGTTATTCAAAGCTCATGACGGCCCAATAGGCTTGCGTTTGAAATGTGACAAAAAAATGTAATAAAATAATGTAACACCAACTGGGTAAGTGCGGAGAGCACGCGTGCGATTAAAAAAAAAAGTTTCTGAAAGAACGGAATTAAGTATTGGACGGAAAATAAATCTACGTTTACGTAAAAGCCGGACCTGCGAGAAACAACCCCGTTTTATCTAATTCCGGGGAAAAGCCCCGAGATATCGTTTGGTCACTGCCCATACGCGTTCACCCTCGTCCAATAACGTTCTCGGACGTTTTCCCAACGCTACGAGTACAGGAAAAAGAGCCAGAGGAGAATCTATCTTTTTCTCGGTGCGGCGTTGGCGTGAGATAGTAGTGGTGGTACAAGGGGGCGGGTTTGACCATGGACCCGTAGAAAATGGTGGAACGCGACGTGTACGGCACCGCGTGGAACGTGGAAACCGGGTGGGATAGATAAGGTGAGGAGAATTCGCGAGAGCGCGAGAGAAAGAGAGGGGAAAGCTTGGGAAGGGTGGAAAGAGGTCTAGAGAGAGAGAGAGAGAGAAGTGAGGCGGGGGTTTGAAACGGCTATCGCGAAGCGTGGTACAAGCGAGACAAGAGGAGGAAAGAGGCACGGAGGGTGGAAAGGTGCGGAGGGTTGGTTGGAAAATGCGCGAGCGAGCTTTCTCTCCCTCATCCACTTCCTCTCGGGGGTGGCTCTGCCAGTGGTGGGAATTCTTGTGTGCTGTACGTCCCGGACGCGCGTTAAAGTCTCCGAAGATCCCTGAGGAAAACGTACGAGAAAATGTGGTCTTAAGGAAGACGATCAGCTGGATCGTGATCAAATTACCGCACACCCTAAAATGTGCCGCTTATCGCAAATGTTATTTCCGCTGGCTACAAAAGGAAATCTGATTGATAGAAATAAACCGGATCACAATTCTAGAGTGGATAAATTTTTTTTATTGTCGCAAAATAAATTCTGCCTGTCCCAAGATGATTTACGGTTGTCACAACACAAATTCTATTCCCACAAAAGGAATGAATTTTATATGTCACAAAATTAGACGCAGCTGACGGGTGTGCTTAGCACACTTGTCCGACTCAAGCGTTGACCCGGATCACTGATGAGCGATTTACTTCGAGTACCTGAAAAAAATGCAACCCAAACCGTGCGTATATTTCATACATTCAATCTCCAACTGTACATTTCAATTGCAGAGTCTCTGCCACTGGACCCTTTGAACAGTACGTATGCGAACCGACGGTAAATCATTGCCGCACGTCTACAAATCTAAGAAGCGACTCGGCAGCTCGCACACGGCGAAGCGCCGCAGCGAGACGCTCCGACATTACGGAACAGATAGATCGAGAGCGATTAAGAAATCCATGAGGGCCATTGTGCTGTTTCGTCCGTCTGTGTTTGTTCGTCTCCTCCTCTTGTTCGTCTTATTCGAGTCTCTGTACGTCTCACGTAGCCGGACGTTATGCAGCACGTGCACATGTGTGAGCATCAGAGAAGAAGAGCGCGCCGGTATACAGAGAGTGAGTTTCTCGTGGCCGCCCCGGGGTCGTGGCCTGCCCTCTCCGCAACATTGCTTGTCCGGTTGTTCGTCTTCTTCTTCTCCTCCAGCACAATAATCTTCTACTCGCATATACGTCTCGCGTGTGTGCTCTGATATTCTTTGACGATCCACGAGTCGAGAAGAAACGGCGAGAAGCCAAGTGCATTGCCCCGCGTAGGTTAGATATATATATATATACATAGATTTATTTGACTATTGTCTGGATTATTTTTAGGCCACTTATGAACTGTCCGGGAGTTGGTTTTTCTAATTCCCATGAGTATACGCGTTTCGACTCACTGCTTACTTTTGTTTTTCACTCAACGTTCTTCCTTAATATCTCTCACTCTTCGTAATTCCTTTAACGTATTTTCTAGCCATCATCCTACAGTAATAATATTATTTCTTTCTTTCAGTATCTTCAATCTCGGAAACGTCATCAACGGAGGGCGGGAAGGCGCAGAAAGGAGGTCCTGCGGAGCCACAGTCACGCGGTCTCCAAGAATGGAAGGAACCGAGGAAAGAATGAACGGAGTTTAAGAGAGGAGGAAAGCATCGGAGCCGAAACCACCGGCCTCTCAGCCGCACTTCTTACTCCTTCTCCTCCTCCTCCTCCTCCTCCTCCGCCTCCTTCCTCCGCTTCTCTTTCGCTGAGGAGAGCCCGAGATTACTCGCGACGGCGACAGCGGCGGCGAGCTCACTCGACCCTCAAAGCTCAAAGTTTAAACGAAAAGCAGTTAGCCAGTCACGTGTTGCGGTCACGGGCCGACTGCTCGCGCTCGTCGTGGCGTCGAGCGAAATTGAGCGGATTCGGGCAAAGCGAACGACGAAGGGGACGGCGGTACTGGCTGACGAGAAATCGCCTCTACATCCCCGACACCGCAGCCAACGCGAACATCCTTTGACCAAACTCTTGGCTTGCAACAGCAACGCCAAATTTTTACAAATCCGTTTAACGCTCAAACTCGGTTGACCTCATCAAAGATAACGATCCAATTCATCTTTCAATTTCACGCTTTGGTCTAATGTTGCCATTTGTATGACAAGGGCGAGAAAAAATTTTTTTTTTTTTTTACAAGGGTTTACTTCTGCAATGTCGCGGGAATACAAAAATGTACTTTTTCGCATGGAGTAGGAATTCGAGCGACGCGGTACAACGTTACTCTCTCGCGGGTGCATAGCGGCAGATATCTCGGAGGAAGGAAGCGGTCTGGGTGGAGAAGCGAAGCCTGTGCAGCCGCATCAGGAGCATCACAAACAGCAGCAGCACACGGATAGGAACAGCAGCACCATCGGGGCACCCCGGTGATTACGAGGCTGATTGGCCCGACGCGAGATGAGACGGCGGCGTCCGTCCTCGCGACCGCAGTTCTCGTGACGACGAGACCGACGACGAGAACTCGCGCGCGCTCAGCGGACAGGCCTTCGTAAAGAAGAGAGGAAAAAATCGACAGGACGGAGGAGAAGAAGAAGAAGAAGAAGAAGTAGTAGTAGTAGCTTTTCTTTCATTATTCGTCGTGCTGCCCCCTCCCCTTGCCGCAAAAAGTCCACAAAAAGAGAAGGAGAGGCGCGAGCGCGTACGATGGGCGAGGTCCTCGCCGACAATATAATACTGCAACCGGAATAACCGTACGCGAAAACGAATACGAAGGGGCAAGCCTCTCATGGTGGTGGTGCTGCTGCTGCTGCTGCTGCTGCGCGCGGCCTCCACCAACGCGACGTTATATACTATACTACACTTCTACTATATAATTTTGTATGGCGCGCGGCAACGTGCATGCGGTCGTCATCTCCGCTCTTGAAACTGACGACTGTATGAAGCCGATTTTACGATTTTTCTCAGTGACGATGGAATGAGATTTTTCTCACATTTTTTGCTTTGTTGTTAGAGAAAGCTTTGTTTTTTTTTAAATTAAAAAGCGTCTTATGGAGGCGAAGATCC
Source organism: Clistopyga incitator (assembly GCA_947507545.1). Classification (NCBI taxonomy): domain Eukaryota; kingdom Metazoa; phylum Arthropoda; class Insecta; order Hymenoptera; family Ichneumonidae; genus Clistopyga; species Clistopyga incitator. Next base: position 209,034 of record OX382188.1, on the reverse strand, counting down.
AATTATCGTACGTTTTTTTAAGAACCACTCGCAAGATTTGAAAAATTTGAATATTCACATGTGGTTTAGACGTAAAAAAGGTGAATGAAATTATTTAAACCAATAATTTAGATGAAATTATTCGCAAATTGTGAATCGGACATAGGGCGAGTATATAAGACAGGAAAATGACGGACAAATTACAAAAGGATAAACGCGGTGGTCGTACAACGAGGAAAGTTGCGATTGCTCTTGTTTCTCGACGAGTTCGCTGTTCATCGGCTCTCGTTTCGCCAATTACCATTCGCTCGTTCGTTGCTCGACTGCCAACAACGACTTTTCTCGGAAGGCATACACACATCTGTGTACTCGAGGCTCTCGCTCCACATTACGAGACCAGAGGCTCAAGGTGTGCCTTGGCCGCTTGCACGCAGTGAATATATCCCTCTTGTCAGTCGTCGGCAATCTTCCTTTTCTCTAATGCCACTGGCTAATACGGAAAGACACAGATATTAACTCACTTCCGCATATTCTTGCGAGTTTCTGCCTCTTCACCGTATATCAAATTACTTGCAATTATGTTTTTCAGGATAATTTGACTCACGCTTGGCCGAAGTATGATCGTCCGAAGATTCTCCTTCACCACCTCGTTCTCTGCTAGGCTTTCAAATGCTCCATTTCATGAATTTATGAGAATCTAAAAAAAAAAAAACAGATATAAAGCTGCAAGCACTTTTTTGATTATAGCAAATTGTACAACGAATCGGACAGTTATTTGTTTATTTAATTGTGTTATGTCATCATTATACACAATGAAAAAGAGCCTGGACGAAACAAGCTTCATGCTAATTCCATTGACTTATCTACTCATAGTTCGATAACGTTAGTTTCCTTGTAAACGATGTTCGGAAGCTATGGTGCGGAGGGTGCTACACGAGCAAGTGTATGTACACACTGGCTTCACGAACAAGACTTTTTCCTCTGGGGAAGGCAAAAGAGCCGAGGAAAGAGGAAGGAAACGCCGCGAGGTCGAGGTGGATCGGTTTGACCTGACTCCCCGCCTCTTCCTTAAAGGTTGCCTCGCACGCGAGTAAACATCTCCGAGCTACGTGATTTCTTCTCTCTCTCTCTCCCTCTCTCTTGCTCGTAACCGTCGACTTTGGTATCACGACAGAGGCGCCACAAAATCTGGTGAGACATACAACTTAAGAAAAACCATTTCCTTCAATTTTTCCATCCAACTGTTATGTATTTTATTGCACCTTTCTTATTCCCCTCGGATTGTCGATTTTGTTTCATCGTTATCCTCACCAGGAGATTGTACAGACGTGTGCCTACACTGACCCACCCTCTAACTGAAAGACCAGTTTTCCTAAGAGGATTCTTACCTTCTTGCTTTCTCGCTCTTTTAGTGTTCGTATTTCGTACTATTACCTGTGAACCATTCTTTACACACATCGGCATCGACGCAAGCCCATACAACTGCTTTACCGTTAGTGCTTCGCTTTCTTCATACAATGTCGTTGTACTTATTTTGTTATTTTTTTACTTTTTCGGTTTCCGGTGTATGCCTCTAGGCTTTTACTTTTCCCCTTCCCGCTATTCTCCTTAAATTCCTCGAGTTCCCCACCAGAATCTTAACACAGCCACTCTTTCTTAATGCGCTACGGCGTTTAGACTAGGGCACAGGAAAACTGCGGAAAACCCGTGCCAATGTAGGCCGTAATATTTTACAGAAACAACAAAAAAATGCCATCCGCTCGATGGTCGATGCCAGAATCAGACTTTTTTTGCAAATGGCTGCGTGCTCGGACATTTCAGTGCTAACCGGAGCTAAATCCAAAGAAGAAACGATTTCAGATTTTACGTTTTTCGCCCGGTGGTGTATAAATGGCATATTCACTCTCAGTGATCCGATTCGCGGGTCTTTCGCCGAGAACCGAAAGCTCGGGAGAAACATCGGAAAGCTCATCGAGCATTTAACCTACGATTTCTCGCCTGTAAACACGAGTGATAATCGTTGATGGTTTGGAAAAGCCATATATACCGTGATTTCCTCTGTTGCATAGCTAAACTGCATTCTCACTTGAGTGCCACGGCACTCGTCGTTGTCCTGGCCTCTTTGCCCTCGACCACGCGAGCGAACAAGCATGCGGCACTATTAGCCGCCCCGCTAGCGCGCCGTGTTTGCCGTCTCTACTATATATGTATATACGTATACAGCCCGAGCTGTACAGTACGCGTTCTTCTTCCTCGCTCTCGTTTCCTCACACTGCCGCTACGCGCAGCCTGCCGTCTCTCTTATTCCGAGTGCACGACGCCGCGCGGGCCAAGGCACAACATCGGCCCGCGCGCGCGTCGTACCTGCTACTAAAGATCCGAACATAAACAGACAGGTAGACGTACGCGAGAGAGGCGCAGTGCCCTAATTGTCGCCTTCCTCTCGCGAGCCTCTGCACCGGCTCTAATGTATATATATATATAAGCACACACTGTGCTGATCTTCTCGGTCGTCCTCGCTGGTTAGGCATGCCAGGCATGAACCCTCACTCGGTAGGTACTATTCATCCTTGTTTTGTTCTCTCTCTCTCTCTCTCTCATTCTACTCGATCTGCTCACTTGTGTATTTGCACTCGTTCTATTCTCCTCGTGCTATCTGTGTGTATATACGTATATATGTATAGCAGTAGTAGTAGTAACAACTCCCTCTCACCCACACGTACCAACTGTATTATTAGAGTAAACTAAAGTACAAACTTTCCAAGACTTCGCGAGGGATAGTTGCCAGCACTGAATACACACGTACGTACGTAATACATGTTAAGATTCTTCAGGTTCACTGGCGGCTATGTCGGAACAACGGTTCGTACTCGCTCGGACTGCAAGCACCCATACCCGATCGATTTTCGAGTCACGATGACTCTGGATCGACCACGAGACTCGTACCTCTGCCACTAACCCCCCTCCCTTTGCTGCGATCTAGACGATCGCATGATCGATCGTTCACAGCCAACCGAGTGATCTCGGGCTGTGATGTTCTCATGCACCTCGTACATCCTACAAAGAGTCTCATGAGACAAGGGTAATGGCAGGATCGTTTGTCGCCTTGACGTACGTTTGCTTTTCCTCTATTTCTTATCCAGGCATGGTAAGGATTTTTTTTTTTTTTTATTATTTATAGTTTAAAGTGGAAGTGTTCCGCCATATGGCATGTAATGCCATAAGCCAAAATTCCGTTGAAAATACTCGGCCAAGCGGCCAAATGAAAAAAAAAAAAAAGTATAATCGCAACCGGTATAAAAATGGCTGATTTAAGATGTTCCTTATTGTTCCAGTTCGTTTTTACACAAGATTGGGGGCACTTGGAGACTCGAGGGGTCGGCCTATATACTATATATATATATATATGATCGATAGCGAGGAAGATCAGACGTCCCTCCGGTTGCTCTTCCTGCCGATTGACCGCAGAGCAGCTCCCAGAGAGATCGATATTGAAACGTTGAAATGGAATCACGCCGCGTCGGCTTCTTCTTCTTCAGAGGAGGTAGATCCATCAGCGGGGAGAAGAGAGAAGAGGATCCCGCGATCCATCACCGCGAAGGAATCGCGCACACGCTTACTCTGTACGTGCTGCCTGAGAGCCCACCGCGTTTTACCTCCGTCTCCCTTTCTCTGTAGTATATATCTCGCAGTAGTGTATTTACCGCTGCGGCGTACGCGCCTCCGCATGTACGTCGCTCATTTTTCTCTCCCTTTCTCTCTCTCTCTCTCTCTCTTGAGAGCCGAACCCGTGGAATCATTGGCGTCTTTGTCGATCGCGCGTCGTCACGTACCGATATACCACGCGTGCAGTCACGTATCGATATCGATACGCGCTGTGTCTCCTCTCTCGCAGGGAGTTCTCCATGGAATTGTCTGCGCGAAACTCGGCGCAGGTGCAACTTGTGCCACGATGTGCGCGCTCGCCTTCCTTGAGAAAGAAATTCTTCTGACTTCTTGTACTCCTGTATTTGCTAATCGAACCTTTCACGCTTCGACTATCATTTCTTTTCTCTCTCTGTCTCTTCGGTTTTCGATGATTCTAAAACAGGACTGTAGGTGAAGGCTGTACAGTCCAAGCTCCCGCTATTCGAGTAGTCGGGGGGTGAAAACCTTCCCATCTTTCAATGACGCCTTCGGAAGTCACACTCTCAGTGTTATCACGTTTCGAACTGAACGCGCTGATTCATACCGCGTGTATCCTAATAGCGAAGTATCGACGAGTTTCAATCATTGTGTTTTTAAGGAGTAACGAAAATTACAACAAACCCACGGATTGATATTAAATAAGCTTAATTGTGGAAATAATGAAAATACAGGGAGTCAAATTGCGAGAGCTTGGACTGTACTTGATATATTGCATGCGTAATGCATGGGTATGAAGCTGCCGGCCAATCGGGCTACCGACGCGCCCTCTGCACACTCTATCGGAACTCTTATTCGTTATATCATATCATCCAGTCCAGATATGCATTTACTTGCGGTGGCTGGCTCGGCGGTCGCAGCGAATCTTCTTCGTTCAATTTGCCATGTTACAGGGGATATATATATAAAGAGCGGTGGTAATCCTCGTGAGCCACCAGCGGGAGCATCTCCTTCACCTTCTCGTTTTCTTCTTGCGCTTCTCTGCTCTTGTTTCATCTTTTTTTTCCCTCTCACACTCTACTCTACTCTCTCTCTCTCTCTCTCTCTTTGTTTCTATATATACTTGTGAGTCGTGAGAAAAGCCATTCCGCTTTCAGGACACGTGCATTTGTGCAACCCGCTCCACCTCCCACTCTGCACCATCGATTGCACTCTCAAGGTCACCACACATCGACACACGAATGAAGAAGTCAATCGCTTTAACCGGCTCAAAAGAATTGATAAAGATCCGTGCGGCTTCCGGAAGCCGGTGTTTCTCATACGTGTCGCCCTCGACTGTTCTACTATGCACTTGCGTTAAGCAGTTCGAAGTAAAACACTCAAACCGTGCGCTGCGTGTCGCCGCAACCAACTCACTTCTCCTCGCTTCTCAATGTGCCTCACCGTTACGCGACTATTTCCTTTTTTCCTGTGAGAACACAAGAACGTACGCCATTCGCGATTTATGGCCTATATGAGGCATTCTGTGTCAAGGTTTTTCATTTTTTTTTCTTTATTTTGTCGTCGTAAACCTGCCATCACCTCAGAAATTTGCCACCGTTTAGTACCATTTAACGGTAATTATTGTATTGTACAGTACAAAACAAATTTTTAACTGACGGTAAAAATGAGTAACGAGTATTTCACGATTTTTCATTTGCCGACTTTGAATGAAAAGAATATTACTCCCACTGGGTAACGTTGGCGAGGAAGAAGAATATCTTGGTCAAGACCCACCGCGTTACCTCCGAGCTGAATATACCCTCGGAATCCTTTCCTCGTCCTCCAGTCTCGCATCTTCCACATGTCCATTTTCTTTTTCTTCTTTATCTCGACCCGGACACACCTCGCGTGGTGTTACGTTACGCTAGGCCGAGGAACCTTCGGAGATCCTCTTCCCCAACGTCTTCTCCACCTCTCCCTCTTCCATTTATTCTTCCTATTTAAAAGATGCAAAAGTTTTGGAAGTTTGACGGACGTGTTTATGAGAAGTTTACAGAATCTCCGTAGAGCAATGATGATCGTTTTGTATTTCAGAAGCGGGCGAATCTTCCGAGCGAGCCGCAATATTCTTAGCGTGGAGAGGTAGCAAAGAAGGAGGAGGAGGAGGAGGAGGAGGGGGAGGAAGAAGAGGAGGATTCGTGCGCAAGCAGCGAAGGACGAGTGAGCAAAGCATTTCCAAGGAGCTTGAGGAGAGTTGCACTTAAAAGGGTCAGCGTGGGACCACTGGCCGAGAACGAAGGAAGGAACGAAGCGTCGGACGCCCTGACGCGTGACGAGGCCTACTCGGCCTGCTCACTCTCTCTCTTTCCTCTTTCTCCTACTCTTTCTCTCTTTGCACATTACCTCCGCTACTCGCGGCAGGAGTCACGGGTTCAGCTACTAACATTCTCTTCTACTATTCAGCTATTTATTCCACCACGGGCCAAACATCCAAACATCAGCATCGGAAATTTTCGAGTTGCCCCACGAAAGCGACACCAATTACTGCGATTTTTGGTTAAAATCGATTACCAGCAAAAAGTTTTTCACCTTTCAGGAAAAACTTTTTTACCATGATAGATTTTCCAATCCGTCGTATCGGAATGGTATCTTAACGTATTAATCATGTTTGCGTTTCGAACCGTCTCCATCAGATACTTTCAGCATGAAAGGATCGGGGATTCCCGGGACTCCTTCTTCCCATGTGGGCGTATCGAGATGTTCACTTGCTAATATTGAAATTTCCACGACATGAAATTTGAATGGCTTTGCGGATTGTAGTGAAATTTATCGCAACAGTCGGGTAATATCTGCTCCACTCCCTTGCATAATTTTAGCTAAATAGGTCGGGGCGTTTGTAAAATTTTTGGCAAAGCCGATATTGTCAAATTTCTCGTTGTCCGGTAATTCTGTTTTATTTTATTTGAGGCACACATGCGATGAACACGAGGAATCTCGTCCCGATCGTGAGCCAAGGATCGCGGATTCTCGGGGCTCCTTCTTCCCATGTGGGCGTTCTTCGCGCACGACCTCCGCGAAACGATCTGGAGGGGGTCATCGGATCAACGATCGTAGTTATAGCAATTATTAATCGCGTTCCCTTCGATCCGGGCTGCCAAGCCTGCACATCCTCCTTCTTCCGTTCGATAGCCCGCGATCCGGCCAGTTCACTCTCGCGTTCCTCTCTTCTCGTGCCTCTTCTTCGCTTCTTCTCTCTGCTCGATGATGCACGGCCCTCGGACTCTTCGATCGAAACTGTAACGATCCCGAACTCGAGCTCTCTGTTTCTCTGGTAATCTCGAGTGACCTGCGACCCTCACTCTAGACGAGAGCCTCGTCTGCTCTCTACGAATTTAACTACTTGATCATTCGGTCGCATCAACGCGATGTTGCATAGCGATGAGGCAAAATGGACAAGGTGTCGGTGCTCGTGTGGTTCCTTAATTATCCCGGGGATTCCCCGAGTGACCAAGCGTTTCTGTGATTACAGATCGCTAATTATTATACCTACGAATGATAGATGCTTCGTGCATTGAAAAAATCTGCAGTCGTAATAATCTACGATCAACGAAAAGAAATCTAATCTGATAAATGACGAGGAACTCGAAAGAAGGAAAAAAATGTCTCGAGTCTAAAGATTTGCAGTCCATTATCAGGAATGATCTTTGAAAGCGAGTGCAGTAGAAGCTTGCCGCGCGGCTCTGGTTTAGGAGAATCTTGGTCCCTTATCAAATTCCAATTTCACGAAACACCCCCGGTTTCTCTCGGTGCAGAGTACGATAGTAGAGCGCGGAGGGTGCTCTTCGCGAGTCGAGAAAACAGGGAGCGGAGCGGGGAGAGCCGAGAGTCGAGCAAGAGCGGCGGGGAGGGCTTCGATTTAGTGCGGTGAACCGAAGCAACAGGTGTGAGAGTCAGTCCTGACATAAAACTACCTTATAAAAGCTCACGTATAAAATGTATAGCCAGTCGGGACAAATAACTCGCTCGGAGGGACCTCGAGTGAGAATAAAAATATATATCTATGTATATACATATATTTATACATGTACATAAGCGCAGATAAATATACTAGAGTATAGAAACTTAGTGGAAGCCACTGGACACTTTTGCACTTGTCTGTACAGCTATCCACAAGCGTACCGCTCTATTATATATGTATATTCATATATATTACACCATATATATATTATATATATGTATATATACACACACACCATGGCCGTATTACAGCGCGTATATTTATTTCGTATGCGTGACTCGGAGATACGAAGGTCCCGATAACGCGCACGATTCGAGAATCGCTTTCAAGACCTCTTTCAGCTCTCTTTATGTATTTTTCTTTCATTGCTCACAGGACAGAGAGGGAGAGATGCTGCGACCAGCAAAGAGCGCCTGGGAGGGCGCCCTGAACGCGTGAACCTCACATCGAGAAACGCACCTCGGATGAAAGAAGATGAAAAAAAAAAAACACGAAAGGAAGAATGATAAACTCGATGCTCTCGTGTTTCACTTCATTAACTTACTTAAATGATTAACTCAAAGGGCCGAGTTAAAAATTTTTGATTTTCCGTGCAGGATTAATTTTTTCCAGTCGACTTATGAATTGTCGTAAAAATTGTATCAAATTAAGTTTTAAGCATAATAACAAATTTCTACTGTAGCCAGAGTGATTTGGACTCTTTGGAAATGTCAAAACTTTCAAAGGTGAAATTAATCATTTGCAAATTTTTCAAGAATTTTACAAAATTATTATTAATTATGGTGATAGTCTTAGGATATTTGTGAACACATTCGGAAACTCACCTCAACTGAGAGGAGAATAAAAAAGAAATAAATAATAATAAACTCGAGGCTCTCGGGTATCATCTTTTTCTTGCTCAATGCTCACACATTAAATTACGAAGCGAGTAAAAAGCCCTACGAAATAATATCGCCAGTGTTGGTGGTGATGCACCTCCTCGCCTCGTGTGTCTTTGAAGCCGTGTGTGGGGCGACTTTATCGCTTGTACGTATCTCAAAGCGGAATCTTCTCACTCTCGACACTTGGCCTTATAAGCTCTCGATCTTTGTACGAGAGAGCAAGCGAGCGAACGAATCGTGATCCGTTGGCCTCGTTTGAGCGTGTTTGCGCGAGAAGTCGAGGACCCATCGGGCCTTCTCTTCTTCTTCGTCTTCGTCTTCTTCTTCTTCTTCTTCTTCGTTTCTCTTCCGTCTCTTTTTCTCTCTGTGTCTTCGGTTCGCTTTTAAGAGCTGGTTGCTTTTGCTGCTGCTGCTGCTGCTGCTGTTGCAACGGAGTACTCACGAGGTGCAGCGAACCGCGAAATCGACGCTCACATATGAACCTCCTTGGAACGTGCAATCCTCGCTTCTCCTCGTCTCTTCAAACTCCTTCGCCTTGTGGAGCTCTTTTTCTGCCTCGAAAGAAAGGAAAGATGAAGAGGATGATGAAGAAGTGGGCTTTGATGCCCTCTTGGACTGCTTCTTTCCGTTCCATTTATTTTCTCCGTCAGATTCACTCTTGAATTCGGATCGGAGAATTTATATTAAAAAGCCACAGCCACCCTTCCAATCTCTCAAACTATTTTTGCAACAATAATGATTCAACTTCACCAAAAATAAAAGCGATTACTGTTATTCGTCGAACATAAAGTTGCCTCGGATTTCTATATTTCTATGTCCTCTGTGTTTCGGGTAAAGCCGAATTAACGAGGAGAAGAAGAAGAAGAAGAAGCCTGAGGGAGTTATAGCATAACGCGGAATCCGACACTCGTCATCCGATTCACAAGGAGTGACAGAGTTGTCTCGCAACGCATTGTCCACAAAATTAGTCGTGACGTCAAGGGCGAGTAAGAATGAATCACGTGAGTCCGAGCGGAGCTCGCGTTTTCTTCTCTCATAACGATCACGAGGTCTTCGCGGGAATTCTCCCGATTACGAACCGTTCCATCTCGTTATACGTGTTTCATTTGCATGCCTTCTATACACGTTTCCCCCAGATTCCACCTCACCGCCAACCTATAATCCGCTATACGCTCACGCTTTGTTGCTCAGATTTCCCTCAAGCTTGTCGAAAGCACCCAACCGAGTGTCCCGACAACAGAGACACATGTACAACACTCCCTTCCCTCTACCTCGAACAGTACAATTGTTGGCCATCCTCGGATAAAAAATTATGTATTATATACTTTTATAAAAGTATATAAAAAAAATATATTAAAAATTTTCTGGTGAATTTTGAAAATCAACAAGAATATTCCGCATATTCGACGAGCTTAATATAGTTTTTTTATCAACGAAAAATGAGTAAACGAATTGAAAAAAAAAAAAACAAATTTGCAAATTTTCAAAATTGATGAAAATAAAAACTTCCGAATTTTATTATCAATTATTAGATTTATTAATTAAATACTGCGATGAAGTGTACGTAATTCTAAAGGAGCCAATGACTATGTCGTTTACTCTTCTCGTTTACTTAGATCTCTGAACGTACTGCGTACGTATTACGGTCTACTCGTTGGCAAATACAAAGTAGAGGAAGAATGAAATAGGGAAAAAAAAGAAGGTGGAGGAATCGTCACGTGCGTGACGCGCCTAGCCACGATCGATAATCCTTTTTTTCTTCTTCCTTTTCGTTAGTTTTACCCTCTCCTGTCTCGCGCTCGCCTCGTAGACCCCTCTCGTGTTAGCCAACAATTTATCCGCAAAAAGTCTCTCCTACTCTTCCTCTCTGGTTACTTTTTTTTTTAAGTTTATTTCTTCTCCGGTATCTCTCTCATGCACATACACTTTGTGTATATAGCTCGATATGTATTGTAACGATGGAAAGAGGCAGACACGCCGCATGTAGTATTCTAATTCGTATTCACTAGATCGTTTATCTTTCGAAATCACCGGGGTAAAATAAAAAGAATAAACGCGCGGTCGATGGTTGTCAGTGCGGCTCAGTTATCGTACGCCATCCTTAGCGAGCTACGATTCGGACACCTCGCATTAAATTCGATTTGAGCTATCCGTAATTCCACAAATAAATATTTCTGCAATTTTTCGTTTCCTCCAGAATCATCGATCCTGTCAAAAAGATAGCATGTCCGATTGGATGAACCGATAAAATTTGGTGAATTATTAACTTTAGCGACTCTTCAGTCACAACTTTCGCGTATTGTACATTCAGTTACAACTGGACGCACATTAACGCATGCTCTTGAATGACTAATTTTTTCTCTCACGTAAAGGTTCAGCATGTCAAGATCAAACAAGGGCAATTAACCCATTTAACTGCTCACTAATTACAATCGTGTGTGCATTACGTGGCGTTGATAAGCATCAAGGAAAGTTGTAAAAAAAAAGAAGGGTCGGGCGGGGTGAGGAGAGAAGAAAATAAGGCATGGGAAGAAAGTACTGCCGTTTGGCGGAAGGGTGACGAGGAGGGTTGCTGATCGCCAGGCACTGCCTCGTTCGTGCTCTGCTTTCCCTCCCCCCGTTAGCTTGGCCCAGACTGTGCACGCGGTGGTGGCGTGGGCGGGGTGGCTTCGGGGTGACTAAACGCCGCGCACCCGCGGAGAGAAAAAGAGTAAGTGTGTCTGGGAGGAAGGGAGAAAGGAAGCAGAGCAGAAGCCAGTGGTAGCAGTAGCAGCAGCCTCTAATATATGCCTGCCGAGAGACTATAAAAATCAATACCTCAAATTACCAGGCTGTGCTTAATTTTCTTCGAGCAACCAGCAACCGGGCCTATCCCCTCACCGTCAAAGCCTCCCCCACGAGCCAACCTCGCCCATCGCGAGCTTCAGTCAGCGTCTTCTCGCTCACTTCTTCCCCTGGAAACAAAACTGCGGTACAACTGCTGCTGCCGCTGCTTCTCCTGCTGCTGTTGCTATTTTCCTATATATGGTTTTATACACGACGAGCTCGCTCGCCGATTTTGCCGCATTCGCGATTATGCTTTCAACCCAGAACATCCCCCCCCCCCCCCCCCCCCCGCCGCCCTCTTATAACATTCTCACGAGTTATGGACTCGTAACCCGAACATTAGGAGCATTTCGAATCATATTCTGTAACGTCTGAAAGACGTACGGTCGCTACCCCAATTCCTGCGACGGACATTAACACAAACTTGTCTTTATTAATCCGGTGGAATCTCGGGAAATCGCTCCTCTGATTCTTGCTAAGCGGGATCGATTACCAATACGAGCTACTAATTTTACAAACTATTGTAAAATATTGTTGTTTCAGTAATTCCAATGCCACATCGGGAAACGATTTTAAATCTTTGAGTTTTTGTCGCCGTAGCATTCAAATTTTTGCTATCGGTATATACCTTTCGTTACAATAGCATTTTTAATTGCTACGGCAGCAGGTAAAGGAGTAACGAGTGAATTTGCTACAAGGACGAGCGAATTTCTCTCCGTGTGTCTAATAGACACTCTTTATAACGTTCTTTGTCGAAACAAAGGGAATAATACACAATAAGTGGACCCACTTTAGCCCAACACATCCGAAATCGTAGCCCGTCGGAAACCCTTTAAGTCTCATGCATTTCGCATTCACATGTTTAATTGCAATTTAACGTATACGAGAGGTTAATTGGCGAACGAGTAAAGCGGATGGACGCGCGCGACGGAAACGAAAACGAGATCTCGTAAGCCTCCATCTCCGTCCTCTGTGTGTGTATCGCAATATACATAAACACTCGTGACGACTCCGGTATAAGAGAGGAGAGTACGAGAGTGAGATTACGACTCGACGACCCCGTAGGGCGGAAGGGTTGCAGCCTCGCTGCTTGATTTTATTGCCGCCCTCTCGCGTACCCTCCTCCTCCTCCACCTCCACCACCAACCCTTACTCCACATCCTCTTTTACCCTCGTGACAACCTTGCTCTCCGGATGCCAACCTCCTCGACTCTTCTCTCTTCGTTTTTTTTTTTTTTCTCCATTTTCCATTTCCCTCTTGCACGACTCTTTTCTTTCATTTTTTATTTCAGCCCGTGCCACCGCAGCCACCACCCCAATGAGCCCACAGCAACGACAAAATCAACTCGCATGAAATTTCGTTATGGACCCGTCGGTTTTGGGGTTTTTCTATTGACCCGCGGAACCGAAAGCGAAACTTGGAATTGTGATTCATTGACGTATTCCGGACAAGCGTCTCTGAAAATTCCAACTCCAATAAAACAAAGATGTATCGATCAATTTATAATTCCACTAATTAATTTAATTCTATCTTTGTAGAATGAAATATTAAAGAAAATTTATCTGCGAAATTAACAAAAGGGTATTTTACCTAATTTCTTTATTGAAAGAATGATATTTCTATTTTTTTTTTCGCTTAATTGAATTATTTTTCTCGGTCAGGTATTCAAGATTTCAGTTGTTTACTGTAAGACCTGCAGTACATATCGGCAATATTTATTCAACAATATTTTCCGGAGATGATGATCGATCTTCGAAAAATTGCATAATTATAACCGAGCAAACAAAATTGATATCTTTCCGGTGACCTTTACGAGGTTAACGACCTTTGACGAGCAATTACCTCGAGTACGGCTGTTTATGCAAAGCGAACGTATACCTGGGGCTCTCTTTGGGAGCAGCAGTAACGTCGTCGTGAGTGAAGAAGCTGAGAAGATATTGGGTACCAGAGGATAAAGAGTGCGAGAGAGAGAGAGAGAGAGAGAGACGAAGAAAAGTAGTATCGAAGCTTCGCAACAATCGGTAGAAGGGGGGATTTATATTCCTCGCTCTTCATCATCTTGCTGTCTCTCTCTCTCTCTCTCACGTTATCAGGCCGTTCCTGCAGAGCTGACCAACGATCAAATTGCGCTGGTCATGGCCCTGGTCACGGCTTCCACTGGTTCGCAAACTCCCTTCTTCTTTTCGTCCCTCCTTGTCGCTCCCCTCGTCGTCTTTTCGACTTCTTACTCCCTCTCGTTTTGTCCCCCGAATCGCTCGCTCTTTTGTTGGATGTTGATGCCACTGTACTTAAACCTCTTTTCCATAAAATTACAGAAATGCCAAAAGTACTTTTCCTACGCATCACTCCAATAACAATAGTATTCCAATTTGTGTTTCGTAATCATTTTCACATATTACCCATTGACTTTATCAGAAATCATTAAAATAAAATAAGATAAAGTGAATAGCAAAAAAAAAGAATTATCAAATATAATAAGTCATCGCAAGCTTCGCATAAACCGTACTGTCTCTCTCTCTCGCGTTATCAGGACTTTGCTGCGAAACTGACCAACGACCAGATTGTGCTGGTCATGGCCCTGGTCACGGCCCCTCAGGCTCGCAAACTCACTTCTTCTTTTCTTCCCTCCTTGTCGCTCTCCTCGTCACCTCTTCAACTTCTTTTTCCCCTCTCCTTCCACCCCCCTGCCCCTCCCGCCGCCGCCCGCTCCCCAATCGCTCGTTGCTCTCCCTTTCGCTGGATGGCTTGAGCATCGTCAGAGACGTGGTTATAGGGAACCGAGGGTGTAAAAGCGAGAAGAACCGATTGGGAAAGGGAGAAGGAGCGAAAGGAGAAAAGGATGAATTGGAGGAAGAGCGAAGATAGCGAGGTCCTGCGCCGGGCCAGGCACACCGCCACTGCCGTCGCTTCCGCTCCGCTCGGCAAAACGAAGGGACGAGAAACATAGCGTCCGACCCGAGAAAAGAGGGAAAACGGGAACGAGGTCCGAGGAGAGCGAAAGTCGAGGGGAAGCAGGGTGATAAATTGATAGTGGACGCGCGCCACGCGCCTCTCTCGCCCGACAGGCCGACGGACCGAGAACGACACCCTCGCGCCGAGATTCCAGGGGCTTAGTGGGTTATTGTTCTGCACTCTTTTTTTTAAATCTCTTCTTTTTTTTTCTTCTTCTTGTTTTTTTTTTCTCTTCTCGTTTTTTGTCAAGCTTTCCAGTCGAGTTATTCTTCAACATCGGATCAACCGATGTTTCATCCTCTCGATGACTCTTCCAGTTTTTTTGATTTTCCGAATTTTCTACACGACGACAATTTTATACTTCTTCTGTCATTTAGTAATTTTTGATTCTGCACTTTTCGTCTGCTCCTCTTGAAAACGTTACGTGGTTGAGAGATAAAATGAATTTGCGATCATTTTCACTGGTTTATATGATTATTTATCTCATTCGCTACGAGAGACTCGTTTCGTCGTTTTTGTAGCTCATACGTAGAGAGAGGTATTTTTCCTCATTGAAGCCTTGAATTTCGAGCATATAGGAGCGTCAGAGAATGCATGAGGTGCGACGAGACTCGACGACGATGCCGCTGGCACCTCGTTATCAAAGCCCCGTGCTGCTCGTTATCCTGAATTGTTCGACTTTCGTGACAATAATACTTTTTCATGTGACATCCGCGTGGCATTTGGATTTTGCAGCTTCAGCGGCATCCACTGACACGAGAGCTACCACCTACCTGGGCTAGACCGGTGAATATAATGCGCATCGGCTCGTCGCCGAGCATTGCACGCGAGTGTAGAGCGCGTCGTGGAAAAAAAAAAAAAATGTGCCACTTCAACCTCTACTAATTATCGTGCTTGGAACATTTTTTGGTTGAATATAATTAACATTTTTTTTTAACGCGTGAAAAGAAACTTCTGTGCGGTAACCCGGTCGTTAATGACGACTCGTTTGCAAGAATTTCGACAACTTCAGAAGGATTACATGACAGACTCTGCTGCAGTTAGCGCTTAAGTCGCTTACCGGGATTTTCTATCTGTGATTTTGTCGCTTGAAAATCCATGTAAATTAAATATTTCTCTTCATTCGATTTTTAATACGTCCAAGTTGAATTAGGATACCCCGTGTCTTCAAAATGGCAATTTCATCACGAAAGAAAAATTGAATCAATCTCGTGCCGGTGATAACCACAGAAGTTTCTTTTTTATTCAGCGAAAATTTTGCTCGCCTTACTACGAAGAAATGTTACTTATCACAAGTGGGACACACGCTCGATTATATCATGCCCGGAGTATTGTGTCACACTCTTGGAACACATTCTGAGTCACAATGGTCTGATTTGAGATTCGAAGCACGAACGTCATTATCACCCGCACGCTGCTTGGGACACGCGAGCTACGTCGTACAGGATATGTCTGAGAAATTCATAAAGCTTTTGGAGAGTCCTCAACTCGCCAGTGGGTTATTAGTAATAATTTATGCCGGTGATACACAAAGGCTACTATTATGTTTATAAACATTTCTTTTCTAGCTCCCCTCGATAAACTCTTCAAAGATCAAAGGTAACGGAAAAGGCGGAGAAGGAACAGAAGACGAAAATGATGATAAAGAAGAGGAGGGAGAAGACAAGAGATAACGAATATCAGTAAAGAGTTCTTGGTGCTGCGCTCTAAAAGATACGGCAAAAGTCGTAGACACGCATGTGAAATGAATCATTACAAGAAGAAGATGAAGGAGAAGGAGTAGAAGAGGGAGAGAATGATGAAGAAGTAGATGAAGGACAAGAGGACGGAAAGGAGATGAAGCAGAGGAAAAGATAGGAAAAGGAGACAAGCGAGTTATTCGAGACTGAGACTGAGAGTGGAAGCGAATCGACGACGAGGGGGATGAGGGTCAACGAGGGTTGAGTCAAACTCGATAAGGTCGAGAAGACGTATTGCTACCCTCATTGAGTAGGAACGTTTTACACGTTGGGACGCACGAACGTCTCTCGAAGCGAAGCTCGTCCAAGCTTATTCGGTCAGAGAAAGAAAGAAGGAGAGAGAGAGAGAGAGAAGAAGAGCGATTCGACTCTGAGATTAAGGCCTTTGAGGGTTACCCAGGACGAAATTACACTCGTAAATTTCCATTCGCTTGCTCCATACACACGCGACTCACGAAACTCTCCACCAGCCTTTATATACATGCAAAGTACCAAAGAAATACCGGGAAATAGGATGAAATATTAATTAGCAAAGATTTTTCAGAAAGCCAATGGAAGTAACGTATCTATGTTACTAATATTTTCAGCGTTGAATGGCCAGCGAGCTCTTCTCCAAGTAGTTGTACCGCTGAGGCTTTCAACGATAGAAAAATCTTTCACGTTCCAACCGTAGTAGCACGCCTCCCGCCGCCGGTATAGGATGAAGCGACCCGAAGCCCCTTTTCACCCCTCGGCTTCCGACGGAATATCGGCAAACCGAAAAACGTTAATTTATTCAATGCTCCGGTATGGTACAAGAGAGGACGAAGACGTAGCTGCGGGTGCACCGCGGAGAGAGCTACGTACTACTCTGGCGGAGCCCGCCGAGCGTGTAAAAGAAATAAGGGATGAAGAGAAGGGAAAAAAACGAGGAAGAGGAAGAAAGCAACGAGCAGAGGAGGAAGCGAAGCGAGGCTTGTAAGAAGGGTGGTTAGAGATGGTGAAAGAGGTGGAATGACGACGAGCCGCGGGCAGTTTTTTTCCTCGGCCACCCGTACCTCTCGCTCCCTCTCCCTTCACCTCCTCACCAACCAACCAACCAACCAACCAACCAACCACCGGAGCAACTCTCTTTCGAGCTCAACAAGTTTTCCGATTTTTTTCCTAATTAATTATCGGCCTGGATCGATTCGAGTCAGCCGAAGAGAGCACCGGCGACTCTCGCGGCCTCGTAGACCTCGGGGCAACGCCAGAACTATTTTCCTCCTTCTCCCCCTACTTTTCCCGCAGATAGAAAAAGTCGGACGTCGAAGAGTCCCGCTCCATTCGAGCGAAAACTCTTGGACCACCACCGAGCACCAACCCTCCAACCGCTTCCCTCCCCTTCGACGTCCTCTCTCGCTACGGGCCTTCAGTTCTATACCGCGACTCCTTCCACGACTTGAATGGGATCTTCGAATTTGCCTCTCGGCCCTTCGCTCACTCATTACGGATTCCGTAATTAATTCGAGCGAAAATCTACCGGTCCCTCGTTCGCGTCGCAGCCTCTTGATTCATTCCAGATCACGGATATACAATAATAGAAATAATACTACCTCACATTCATTGTTCTAAGACATTACCAGCCACGGGTGTTTTCTATTTCAGATCCTAAATTTAGAAAACAACTTGAGTATCACGTGCTTACGGTCATCAATCCAGAAAAAAAAATTCCTGTCGCTGACTGAAACACAGATAAAGGCTCTAATAGAGGGACCGGAGAGAAATCTCGCAAAGTGCCTGGACTTTGGTAAGAGAGAAAGACTGTTAGCCTACTTACGTAGAGAGGTCTAAAGAGGTATAAACGAGACGGACGAGAGAGAAAGGAAAGCATGATGGGTCGTACCTATACGTGGTACAGCTATAAAAGTCCCCTAACATTACCACACTTACTTCTGATTCTAAATCACGAGAACGTTTCCCTCATAACTTGTTTCACATTCCGCACCCATAAATAAATAATAGCCTTATCACGCACTCCCCAAACTTGGCCCGTTGTGCTACAAAAGGTTAAACAAATCTCCTAAATATCTCTCGAGTGGTGAGCCTGTTAGGCACTTTGTCTAAAACCATCGAGCAGATACATCATTCATTCTGACTCGCAGCATAAAGCCGACTACCAGCATATTCACCCAAGGATTTCGCAGTCACCGTGGTCTACCCTAGTTCGCATAACCCGCCCTACACACCCACACACACTTACAGCTCTTCCATATAAGATGGTCAGTAATGCAGTAAGACGAAGGGTTGATTGCCTACGAGGTTTGCGAGAGATGAAGCTCAGCTGCGATAGACATGGAGGGCAGTTCTGCCTAGTTCCTCGTTCCTAGTGGATAACTGTTGGAGAGACGAGAAAGGAGAAGGAAGGTAGCGACACCTCGGTTTCAGGAGCAAGAGACGGATAGAGAGTATAGAGTGGAGTACGTTCTCGGGCATAGTGTGGTATAAGACGATGGGATGGATCTCGAAGAGCTGAGGGAGGAAGGGAGTGAACGAAGGGAGCTCCGCTATACAGTGTGGGCAAGTAAGGCTCTACCGGAGGGCGAGAATGCGAAGGAGGATGAAGGGGCAGAGCGGCAGCAGAAGCAGCAGTAGCAACTGAGGATCCAGGCTAGTTGAGTAGGGGGTGACTTGTGGTTGTGTGTCGCGAAGGATAGGGTTGCTGCCCAGAGCCAGGGCTAGCAAGCAGAGGAGCACCGCCAGCAGCAGTAGCAGCAGCAGCAACGGCACTCGCTGTCTCCCGTCGTCGTCGTCTTCCTCTTCGTCGCAGTCCGTCGTCCTTCGGGTCCTCGCCTAAACCACACGCCGCCCGTTGCCGCCGTTACCGACGTCTTCTACCCTCACGGAACTGGCACCCAGCCTAGCCGAGGTCCTTTAAGGTCCGAGAAGAGGGTGGGCCCGCGGGGGAGATGTTCTTGCACTTGCCACGAGTGGCAGTGTGCTGTATGCCGGTGCACAACCCTCCTAGCTCGGCTCTATCCTTCGAAACAGCTCTCCTTTCCACGGGTAGAAGCTTCGGAAAGCACCCTCACGAACCCCTTTCACTGCGCGCCAATGCCTGAGCGATTGTGTGTGCGTGCAACCGCGTGTGAGTCCGTCCTGTCTTGCCTTACCTTCCATCCTCTTCCACTTCCACTCTATGAATACCAGTCTTGGCCTTGTGTGTCTGCTCCTCCGCCTCACCCTCCCACCTTCTCCCTTTTGCCTCCCCATCTCGTGTGTTTTCTTCTGTGTCCTCCTCCTCCTCCCCCCCCCCCCCCTCCGCCCTTGCCGCACAAGTTTAGGTTTAGCAGTACATAGATGGGCGAAGGGACGTTTGTGTGTGGCGTGGCGAAACAGCGACCGCCACTATACCTTGTCCTTTCCTTTCCTTGTACGTATCCTACGTACTCTCTCGCCTCTTACCTCCGTCTCGACCACCCTCGTTCGCTAGACTCTTGGCTCTCTATGTGCATGGACTCACTACCTCCCTCTCCGTCTATCCCTTCCGATACGACCGATGCTTCCTTCTCCTCTGGCCATCGCCGAAGGACCAAGCACTGCCCAAGGAGTTACCCAACTCCACTACACATGCGTACCCATTTATTTAGCGCATGGACGATACCACACGGTTTCACCTACACCGTCTTACACGACGAGGCTATGTCAGTGGACTCCTTACCACTGCTCCTCTATCAGGTGACTCGTTATTACTCAGACTCGGATTACCCGATATACCCTAGAACTTTTATAGACTTATTTGATCATGTGATTAATTTCTATCCCTTCAATGTACCTTTGCTACCACATTAATCATCCCTCTTTATCCCATTTTTTTCAAACCTTCGGATACTCTTTTAGCTCTTTTATGGAATCCCTTCCCGATCCAACTTTTCCCACTGATTTTCCAACAGAAGGGGTAATTAGCCAGTGGAAATTACAAATTTTTATCAGTCTTTACGTCCGTTAGGATGTTGGAAGTTGGAGCTCGAAGGACGACACCCGTTAAATGTCGAGTGAGGATGAGAAGGTGAAGTGAAGGAAGAAGGAGGAGGAGGAGCAGGGGCTGGGAGGCGGAGGCGGCGGCGGGTGGCATCGTATAGGGAACTATCGGACAAGGCGAGCGAGCAACTTGGCGATGTCGGGGCCGAGTAGAGAAGCAGAAGCAGCGGAAACCGCTATAGGAACCACCAACACGTATCCCCAGTACCTCGAAATCTCTCGAGACGACGAGCGATATACACACATGTGAAATGAGGAGAAGGAAGAGGAGGCGAAGGCGAAAGGACCAGGAGGGTGGTTGTTAGGGTATGGCGCGCGGCAATGTGGCGGTGGGTGGTAAGGTTCTCGGAGGAGAGGGTTGCCGTTCTGCGGACCGGGCACACAATAATTACTATAGGTTGTACGTAAGGAGAAGACGAAGAGAGAGAGAGACAGAGAGTAAGGAAGAGAGAGAGAGAGAGCTCGCTTGGCTGGCCGGCAATCGATACGCACTCACACATCCTCGCGATGGAATACGCATAGAGACCAGTTCTCTGCAACACACGCACTTGAATAGTCTTCGAGATGCTTACAAACTTGCGAATGCCCGGCGATAATACCTAGATGCATAAATGCGGTCCAACTTTGTACACGGTACTATTTAGTAAAGCATGGATCGCCAAAAGACCATCGTAACTTTTACCGTAATGATCTAATAACTTGAATTCATAATCTATACGGTGTATAAAGACAATTTGTGGCCATTATTGTAATTCCAACAATCAGGTGTCAAAAACTAGACAAAATATTCAAGAATGTTATAATCATGCATTTTTTTATTTTATTTTATTTGACTGACTTGTTTGAAAAACGTGCAAAGGATCCAGGCACAAACGTCTTATAATGCACTAAAAGACATTCTTAAGATACATTGTGGGGATTATGGGCTCTTTTAGACGTTTCCGTATTAGGGGTGAAGTCTTCAGTGCCTATTGGGAAGTTTTGAGGGTTCTACCGAAGGGAAATATTCTTCGGATTGTAATTCGTAGGACGATTTGCTCATACCCAAAGTTCATCAATATGTTCAAAATGTCAGATTCATTGCATGATTGTGTCAATAAGTGAATTACATGATCTTAAGACGATTCAGCAAATCTGGCTCAGGGAAAAGTGTGTTAACCTTTTTATCTATGCCGATTCTATTTTTTGTTGTAAATGTATGAGAATTATATATTTAATAATTATATAATTGATTATTTCTCAATTGTACTTAGAGTATCGATTGAAAAACAATTATATATTTAATATAAATCATTTATAAAGTGTATTTCAAATATCAATCGTAACTTTAATGGGCCATATAAAGTGACCCTTCCTTCCCGTAGACATCAACTCTTCTTTTCCATCTCAAGACGTTGAACGACCTACGCATCGTGCAGCAAGATATACATACATCAGCATGTACTATTACTATAGCTTAGCGGTCAGGAAGGGAACGTTGGTGTGTTCTGGTACTGCCGGGCGTCTTTGCTGTATGCATCAACTTCGCAACCCCCGTATAGTATACACAAAGCCACGGGGCTAGCGCACCAACACACGAGAGAAGCGTTACGTAAGCACGGCCGGAGCTCCTTGGCCGAGCTCTCTCTCTCTCTCTCTCGCTCTCAGTCTCAGCCCATTCCACCCTCGAAGGCACAGCCACCCTGAGCTGGCCGCCCGACCACCCCACGACGTTCACCACCGCCTCTTATATACCCCTCCTCCTTCCCCGGCTTCCCTCGCTCGCGCGCGTCGTCCTTCCCCGCTTTCTGCCCAAGCGTTTCTAATTTGCATTCCCCTCCGCGTTGGCACCCCCCCTGACGACACCAACCCCCCCGCTCGTACAACATCGGCGTGTGCGACGGCCAGCTACCCCGTTGTCCGTCTTCCCGACAATTTCCTCTTTCTCCCTTCCTCTCTTTTCGCTTACTCCCACACGTGCGTGTTGTTAGTCGCTCCGTCTTCCTTTCCCGTATTTAATTCTCCTCCTCCTCCTCCTCACTCCCCCTTTAGCTTCACTGACTTTCTCCGCTAATTTCTCTCTCGCTCACGATCCTGGATATGCCAGTCAATGGTCTGCCATCTTTCTTCCTCTTCGTCTTCTTCTTCTTCTTCTTCTTCTTCTCGCAGGGGAAGCCCAGGCGTCTTCCATCGACGAGGCCTTTTCTTTTGCTCGTTCGCAATGAGCAAGGATAGAGCCTCCCGTTCGTTTGGCAAACCCTCAGCGGGCCACGATTCCGGCCTGCACGCACGCGAAAACCCGAGTCAAAGAGCCTCGTCGGCTCTCGCAACCCTTAAATTCAAGGGTCGAGGGATCCGCGAAGGCGATCCGATGCTAAGACGCGAGGGAGCCTCCTTCTTATTCCCTCTTCCACTCTCTTAGGCTTTCACTCTCATCTCCCAACTCGACTCTCGAGTAATCTTCGCTTGGGCTATTGAGAAATTTTCAGCGTCGAAGCTCTTTTGGGCTCTTGAGGCTGCGTCCGCAGAATGTCAGAACGAAAGCCCGGATATCCTTCGAGAATTGTGCGTGCGTTGCACGTTACAGCAAAGAGTTTGATAGCCCCTTTCAAATTTTACGCAAGACGATGTAACACCAAAGGTATACTTGAATGAAATATCTAAACGATACGATTGTCATCAAGGTTATCGTCCGCGCCGAACATTCCGACAGTGTAAAAAAAATTCGACTTTAAGTTAGGGTCTTGCATGAGAGATATCAGTGTCATTCCCGAGGGAGATGATGCGTGCTCGCTAAGATGAGAAGACGCGAAGGCGTCGTACGTTGGAGGGGAGAGTAAGGATAGCAGAGAGGATAGTAAGGGTTACGAGCATCACTCATCAGTGCGGCGGCCATATTGCCACCCCCGGGGGCTACCCTCTCGGTCGCGAGGAGCCGCGCGCGCGAGCCCTGATAATTCTCCACCCCTCGTTCACCCTCGTAATCTCTTTTCTCACTCTCTCACCGTCATGTACGTCTGTCCTCGTTGCATCTTGGGTTCAGCTTGAATGTGTCCTCGTCGCACTTGTATTCAAGAGTCGTCGTGCACCGAGCCAAGCGTCTTCTTCTTCTGCTTCTTCTTCACTCCCTCGCGTAGCCTCACTCGAGTTCTTTCTTCCTCTCTCTCTCTCTCTCTCTCTCTCCATCTGTCTTAGTCTCGCCGGTTTCTTCTCCTTTTCTCCCTTCTTCTACCAGAGCGCCTGTGAGAGGAGAGGAGAGCGGCTCTTCTTCTTATTTGAACCCCCAACGCGCGTGGTGCCCGGGCTGCTTAATGAGAACCCCTCCCCCACGTCTTGGCCACCTTCCCTCTTCTTCTTCTTCTTCTTCTTCTTCTTCTTCTCCGTCGTCCTCTTCCGTCTCCGCATTCTCAGGCTTCCTCTTATTCTCCCTCTTCATCTTCTTCTTCTTCTTCTTCTTCTTGCGCACTTCTTCTTAGCCGTAACCCCTGCGTCCACCTATACAGGAAAACCACCCTCCGCCTCAGTAACGCCTGTGTAACGCGAAGAACACCTTCCCTGAGCCTGCTCGCTTGGCCGCCACCCTCGAAGCGACCCCGCCGCACAAACTCTCACCTCCCTTACGCCCCGTATTCCCCCCATCAACCCCCCTAACCGGAGAACCCACCGGCGGCTCTGAGCTCGCCACACACGCGAGACACTTTAGACTTTTCGTATCGATTGCCACGGGGTGAGTTTGCCTCTCGCTCTTTTCTATCTCGCCTCCTCCCCCGGCCGAACCACCCCCGAGATTAATTAACGGCACATGCAGAGCAGCACCACGAGACTCGGAAGGAGAGAGCCTCGATTGAGCTGGGTTTTGTGTCAGCTGCTATTTCTATGTAACTGCTTCCTTTCCATTTGCAGTATAATGCCCCGTACAGCTATCACGCGTGTGGACTTACATAAGTGTATGTAAATTCGGTGTCTATGAATCGAGCGTGCCGGTCTCCGGTGAGTTGCGTGTCACGCATGATCCCAACGAGAGAGTTTCGTTGGAGGGTAATTTTTTTCTCTTTCATATGCCAGCGTGAAAGGCCGAGGGGAGGATCGAACGAAAGCGTTGGGTAAAAGAAAAAATGGACTGTGATAGCGGATTTTATTATACGCGCCGGACTTGTTATTCCATATTCCAAACTTGATTCGATTATTCTCCTCGTGTCAGCCTAGCGGTAGGTGAGCCCTCGCTCGCTGCGTATATGCCTGATCGATAATCCAGTACATGCAGAGATTAGATTTAGTCTCCAACATGTAACTTCCACTAGGGACTTTATTACCGTTTCGTGAGTTTAATCTTTCGATCTTGTACGTCGTTTCTCCCCATTTTTCTTCCATGTCCTGTGATTATCGTTCACATTCTTACCTAATGTAGTCTCGGTTATTCTTGTACCTAAGTTTTCGTAGTTATACACACAACTTCGACGTCTTCGCTTCTTTCGTCATTCCGCATATTCTTTTTCCGTCCTTCCATCGCCATTCTCGAACGACACGCCGACGACAGGCAACGCTCTCTCTTCTTTCTCTCTGGGTAGCCACGAGAAGTACGGTAACGAGATGTAAATTTTATGCCGCGCAGACCTCGCCGGAATCGTACAGTTTGACCCGCAAAGATTTCACTCTCCTGTCTTCGCCTCCACGAGCGCTCGTGCTGGTGTTGCCGCGGCCACCGCTGCAACGATCAAGACGATAGCGGTTGAGGGACTCTCCAGGGATTCCTCGGTACACTCGACCAACTCATAACAATTAGACGCTTACCCCCGGCATATAGGTCACATCAGAAAACTTATCGATCCTCGACTATACAATTCCACGCATAAACTTCTCCAGCTACACTGATACTTTGGATCTACTTAGTATATAATGCACTTGAAGTATATACTCCATTTCATGGAATTTGCAAAGATTCCGGTGAATCGATAAAATATTGTCCTCTTGATGCACCGATCAAAGAAAATATCGATCTTGGAGTGTACACGACTCCACCGAAACTCCCCAAGCTCCACTAATACCTTGGATACGTACGAAATTATACATTTTGTGTACACGCAAGCAAACTCATCTCGGAATTATAATATTCTGGCTCACTTGGTCCCGGCTCAGTGAACGCAGAGTCCCCTTTGAATTTTTATTATTGTCTCGAGTCTCCTTTAATCTAATGACGGTAGGAATCCGGATGCGGTGACTTCCATCCCAGACGGAAGTGACTACGAGTGCCAGGATAGCGAAATAAGAAAAGGATAAATAAGATGGAAAAAGTGGAGGATCGAAGAAATCAGGGATATCGAATATATCGAAAGAGTAAAGGAGTCGTAGAAGAATCCAAGGCTCTGGGTGGTGCCCTGTGGCCTCGCCGATTTTCCGACCTGCCCATGTAAATGCAAATACACTCTCTCGGTGCTGTACAATCAGGGAGGAGGAACGGACCAACTTCCCCCCTCCTATTATCATAAAATACCGATTGTACGACGTATCGACGGTACACCAGTTGTGCATACACAGAACCACGCGGCACGAGGATCGAGGACAGAGTGCACCGGCGAAAATAGTACAGTTTCAACTCCGGAATATAGATGGAAACTGCTATACACGCGCCGAACGATGGTCGCTCATGTCAGCCCAACGAATTTCTCGGAGCAAATTGACGTGCGATTGATTTCCGTGTGCCTGTGTGTCCTCTCATCCCGTCGTCTTCCCTCTGACGGGACGCATACACAGACACCGATACACCACTGCCGAGCAAACACGATCACCGGATCACGATACTAATATATTTTGTAGGTGCACTGTGCGATTATCCTTCCGCAAATTTACATCCGGTGGCGTGTAATACTTTGTTTATTAAAATTTGGAGCGAGCGGCGTTTTTTTTTTTTTTTTTTTTCACATTCGTTAACGTACACTGTCTAAAATGCAAATAAATTTAATTCGTGGATTCCATATTAATATACTTTTATTGTAAATTTTAAAAGAGAATAAGAATTCCACGATACCAATATTGGTATATGAAATATGAAATATACCAATATTGCTAATTACGAACGCATTTAAGAATGAATATACCCTATTATATAGCTATATCGTTGATATACACAGGATGGCAGATAGTTGGTGGTACACGTGATACATTCATTTGGGCTAGGGTGAGCGATGAGAGAACGAGAAGGAGCTTCGAAATCGGATTCGTCTCTCGCACAGTTTTTTGCCCGCGGGTTTTATGGCGTGTAGGAGATTACGCCCCTCTCCCGTCGCCGTAGTCGACGTCGTCGTCTCATCTCGTCCGCGGGCGACACTCGTCTCCCCGTCAATGAGAGTAACGAAGGTGGAGAGAGTAAAAGGGATGAAGACAGAAAGAGCGAAGGGTAGGGAAAGGGGAGGGAAAAGGAGCCTCGAGAAAGCGAATAGCCGAGTGAGAGAGCGAAGCAAAGATATGAAGAAAGAGGCGCTGAAGATATATGCGAAGGTGGAAAGGAGATTCGTGTCGTGAGAGTGAGAGGAAGGTACTAACGCGCAGGGGAAACTAAGAGACTAAGATGGAATGAGAAAAACGAGAAGGAGGAAGGAAGATACGATAAGGAGAAGTAAACAGAGAGGCTTCCATTCCAGTGAATGAACGAAGAACGGAGATGAACGAAAAAAATAAAAAATAAAAAATAAAAAATAAACAAAAAAACAAAAAAGCACACACAAAAACAAAAAAGAAAAAAAAACCAACACGGAGGGACGAGTGAACGAGAGTGTAAGGGGGTTGAAATGAGAGCGCGAGGAGTTTGGAACGAGTGGAGGGTGGATGGGGGGGTAGTGCGGACGCCGAGTCGTCGGTGCTGTCTTCGGGGGAACGCGCGGAGCTTTCTACGCGGTAGGAGAGAAGCGGGAAGAAGTAGAAGAAGAAGAAGAAGAAGCAGAAGAAGAAGAAGAAGAAGAAAGGCGGAGGAGGAGGAGGAGGAGGAGAACGAGGGAAGACGGGGGTGCGCTCGCGGGTCGTTATTTTTGTGCCTGCCTCGTCTTTAATTTCTCCCCTCCCCCTGCCCCCCTACCCCCTGGCCCCGAAACGCCGCGCGGTCCCTCCAACACACCGACCATCCCCCTCGTCTCCCTCGTCTCATCGCGGCCCCCGTCGACGCCAGGGAGCAACTCCTCCCCTCTTTCCCTTTAAGCCCCTTGCCACCGACACGGTTGTCTTAGTTCGTATGCATATCTCAGTGCCTCACATATTGATTCAGGGCGTCATTACGCGTCTTAGCTCGGCCGGCTACCACCACCACGACGAGCCATCGCCGCTACCACCACCACCACCACCACCACCACCACCACCACCATCACCACCACCAACGACATCGCCAGTCCAGACTCTGTCTCTCTTTCTCTCTGTCTTTGCTACCCTCTGGCTCACGTACAAACACACTATTCTCCGTTTCACTACCATTACGCTTAAGGAACAGAACGAAGACACCGACGACCAGGACGAGAAGGAGGATGACGTCGTCGTCTTCGTCGTCGTCGTCGTCGTCGTCGTCGTCGTCGTCGTCGTACCACCCCAGACACCCGCAATGCTCGACCCGACCGTACGCGAGTGTCTCTCTCGATCTCTCTCGCTCTCTCTCTCTCTCTCTCTCTCCTTGCGAGACCGACCACCACCGTAAACCACCCCCTATGCTCTATACTGGCCCATCGCACTCTCTTCTTATACAGTGAACTATATCCTGATGTGTACTTTGAGCAAAGGAGCTGCGATGCCGGGATGCATGCATGGGAAATAATTAAAACGACTAGACGATCCAATAATGTACCGATAATGGCGCTTTTTCTTTTAACTCCCGGCTACTTTAACCAACACTTTGGTTTTTATTACGTTTTGGAATTTTTGTGAGTTTCTGAAATTTACGCGATATTTTTCAATGTATATGATATTTTTTCAATTTGAATCATGAATATTCAACATTTTCATCGCATTGTACGAGTGACTTTTTACGCTTCCTCCTGTTTAATCCTATTTTTGAGAAAAACGCTCGTGCAAAAATAAAAATGTGAGTCTTATGAGTTTCGTGATTATGCATAATCTGATTTCCAAATACCCTAATCTCTTAACTGTTTCGAATTCAGTTAGGAGTTTCCGTTTTCAAGTAAGGTTGTGAATGTAAGTGAACTATATTTCAATGTGTACTTTTAGCAAAAAAGCTGCGATGCCAGCATTCAAACATGGAAAATCATCGAAAAGACCTGCATTAGATTATTTTCTTAATCTCGATATCTGAGATTCTGCGGATCAATTAAAGTTAAAATTATCAAAATGCTCAAAATGCTCCGAACCGTCGAGATACATGATTTGTAGAAAATGTCTATATGTGTGTGTATGTTTGAATTTCAATCAGCACAACCGTGTCCGCAATTTTCGAAACGTTGGTTTAAAAATAGTTACACATGTAAAGTGCCTGTAGACAAAGGTTGAGTTCAAATTGGGCGCAAATGCGTCACATGGTTAAAAAATAGTAACATTTTGGATTTTGTTCGAAAATCAGTTATCACGCTCTAACTTTTGCATTTTTCAGCATATGAGTTTTAACTTTTGAAAAGTCTTTTCTATTGCCACGAAAGAATATTGGGAAAAAATTATCCCCACTAAGCTTTCTCTCTCTCTCTCTCTCTCTCTGACCATCTACCTTTTTTTTTATTTGAGGTGAGCTTTGGGAATACGGCATACCCATTAAGCCCAAATTGTCGTTTTTACTTGCTCTTACTGACCGCCAACCTTTGAATCGCTTATCGTGGTGCCCTCTCAAGATTTACGATGACACTCGAGGTCGCCAGTGACCACCTTACTTAATGATGGTAAGCTTGTGCTCTGCATGTCCAACGGATGATATACAGGGCAACGACAAGTCGGAAAGAATGACCTCGAGCGAGGTGCGCGGTCGATGAACGTAAACCTGGTTTTTCCTACCTCAACACTCAATGCTAACGAAGGATTCCTTCTTTTTTAATCCACCTGAATAATTTCTGACTCATATAAGGGGCATTCCGCCTCGTTTTGTCCGACCATTGACTCATCCGATTAGCTCCGAAAGTTTGACATAACTTCAAAAAACACGGATTGATATTTTTTATATGTTTTTTTTTTTTACTATTTGAGTTATCTACAATTATTTTAAAGAAATTTTCATATATATAATGCTCTCTGTGTCGTCAACTCGACATGGATTCGACCCTCGATATCTTGGATTTTATCCCCGATTTTTCCGTTATTCGTGTATCTTACCTCAAGAAACGTTGCCGGAGGATTCTGTGCAAAAATATACACCGTCCATATATTTTTCACATTGTAGACTTCAAATGGATAGACATTGATACACTATATGGGTAGGTACTCGACTCTTTCCAGACATTTCCAAGGACCTCAGCAGGATGCAAAACAAACAGCAGCATCGATAAATCACGCCAAGGTGGCGCATCTCGATAGCTCCGAAAGGGGCAACTTCAAGGCCAAAAAGTCACTAGTGATTTGCATCTTCTTTACAAGCCTCAAGTTCTTACCTTTAACTATAGCGATTTGTCCCAGCGGTATTCGATAAATACATCGTGCGCTCGTTGCTGAGTGGCTCTTTGGTCAGTCCGTGTTGTTTGGAAGTCGAGAAAAATAATGAAGAAGAAGAAGAAGAAAAGAAAATCACTCGACGTATTGACACGGTTTGGCCAATGAGACAAAAGGCCAAAAAAATTAAAGAAGCAACGCGTGTAAATAGTCGCAGTGAATGGGGTCGCGGGTCAAGAGGAGTCTGGACCTTAAACTTGATTCTATAGTCTCAAAAAGTTATACTATACCTCGCGTTCGGTCAAACATAGCCTCAAGAAGGTTGGAACTCTTCATCACTGATGAAATTAGTGCAGAGGTAAAAAAAATTATGGCATCAAAATAATTTTACGAAAAGTAACGAAAATCTCGATAGAGATAATTAGTTAAATTAGTAAGGAAATTCGGTAAAAGAAAAGTAGCGAAACAACAAAGATTGGCGTGTCTTTTCGATGTCTTATTTTATTTGTCGGAGAGTGCATTTTAGTATGAGTGTATAGTAAACGTGGATGCAGTGGAAATGAGATTTATCTTAGCTTTGTCACAGGGCTTGCGTTATTAGAGTTGTCGGGAAATAGCGTTAAGCGATGTTTGCCCACAGTTTTGCACACATACTAATATGTCAGCATTCTCGGTAGAACGGCGAGGCGTTAACGTCACTGGAACACCGGCGGCAATCTTCTCATCAGCGTTGAGCAATGAGCTCATCTGTCCCACAACTCTGCACCCAAACGCTGTTGCACCTAAGTGCAAGCAGTTGGCCAGTAGTCATGGGAAAGTTTTTACTTAAATCGGACTTTCCGCTCAACGGCGTATATATTTTGTGACTATGACGTTTTTTTAAGGTGTCTCGAATCCCTTGAATCAAAGCGCATCCCCGAGCTATCTGGATTACTTACACTCCGCGTAATCTTATGTAAGAGATCCGCGCAAGCCCTCGGATATTTATGGATCAATTTGTATCGACCGCGAAACCGGTTCTTCGCGTTTCGTGTTTTTCATTTTTTTTTTTTCATTTTCTCATTATTATTGTTATTTCACAGTCCCATAGTATTTACGTGTAATTCCCGGTGAGGCTCCGAGAGGTGCGTCTGTCTCTCGAGACGCATATTGTCTATTTTGCTGCAGCTACGGAGGATAATCACAGAGTTCGTAGGCAGTGTATCGACGAGGAGGCAACCTATCGGATAGGAATGAAGAAAGAGTCGGGAGACCGGGAGGAGGCTACCGGTTCACTTAGAGATAAATACGCATCGAACAACGGCGCAGATATAAGCGGATAGGACTGACGCAGTCCAAGGGGAAAGTCTCGGTGGCCCACGCGTCACCGGAGCTTGGAAACTCTCGTGGTGTCGCGGAGCAAGGTGAACCAGTGGCCACCGGCTTCTTCGGGGCTTCGATTCACCACTACACACGCTCTATCTCTATATACGTGTCTACATAATCTCTCCTCTACGTATCCCTGTACCTGGTTATTTGACGATACGCGTGTACGCGAGTGTACTACACGTTCCACTGGGTTTTGAGTCAGCTTTAAATTTCAAGAGTCCTTCGGCCTTCTTTTCCTTAAGACGCCAAAAAATAAAGGAATATTGAGAAAGCCCGGAGGGTGAATTTTTCCAGTTTTTTAACGGGCCAATTTGTACGTCTTTTTGCCCATACCCATACGTGTAACTCTCTAAAATCGAATAAACGATTATATGAAATTTATAAACAAAACTATTTATGGTTGCCACAAGTAGTTTTAAATTGTAGATAATAGTTTTACTATTCTATTTTACTGGAAAAAGCGGTTCTCGTTCATTGAAAACAACTGCTCAAATATTATATTTTTTTTTAGTATTACTTAACTACGGGTCAACAAAAACAAAACATTGTTTGCGGCCCATAACTGTGTGGAAGTCTTTTTTTTTATATAATAAAAATTCTTGACTAGCAATCAAATTCGGGACTCTCGGCCAAAACCTGTTTCGCTACCGGTAGAATAACCCAATTTTTGGTTCCTCATAGATGAATCTTCATTTTCGGATAAAAAAATCCGGGGCTATATTTTAAAAAGCGGCTTTAACAATCAAGCTGAAATTTGGTACACCGACAGAGCAATGACCTCTCTTTCTATGGCACATGTTTCTCTATAGTTTCTATAGTAGTTTTGATGAAACGTTCAATTTTCGAAAAATTAATTGCTGTATTCTAATTCTAGTTAACTTGGACGAATGTTGCTCAAATGTTCGACAAAGATGAATAACTATACTGCGCTAGTGGCACAGTGGAACCTTGCCAATTGCTTCTTCATTATTTTTTGCTTTTTGAAGGCTTCCTCTATGAGAAATCCAAAATTGTTCAACGTACTTCCATAGAGGTAGCTTTGTGAAAATGGGCGATCCAAAATAAAATGAACAAAATACACGAGGAACGTTTTTCGTGTACATTTTGAATGGGAAGATTCTGTACATTCGAAAAAAAAAAAAAAAAAAACACATTTTTCTTGGCTATTCCGAATTAACAGATTCCGCTTACATCAGATTATACGTGAAACACGTTCCTTGCATATCTTAATATTTTAGCAACGTTGAATATAAAAGTGACAGCGCTGTGAGGAGCCGGAAGTGAGAGAAAGAGATAAATAAAAATGAAGCTTTGAATCATTTTAAAATCAATAATAAGCAGATTGTCGACGACGACGACGGTCCGAGTGTACGGCAAGTCCGAGAGCTGCATAGCTCTGGTCGCTCGCTCGGTTTTGAGGGACTCACGACTTGAGGAACGCGCGGCGCGCTCTCGGCAACGAAATCCAATGCAATTTCATTGCTCCGTTCACTCGAGTACGAGCCGGCCTCGTGTTCACCAGCCGAGAAGCAAACGCTCTCGCGACTCGAGTAGTACCGACGCCAATGTCATTCTCTTCAATTTTTTCTCTTCAATTTTTATTCCATAAAACAATTTCTGAGGAAATAATAAAATAATAAAATAATCACTCATTGCGTCATGAAAATGTTTGGCTCGTGGATTTATCGATAGGTGTGATTTATTAATCAGTGTGTTTTGTGAGAGCCAAAATTTGTCTCTGTGTGCATGGAGAGTGGAAGGACCAAAAGGAAGCGAAAGAGGAGATGGATTAACGCGTCCAAATAAAATAAAATAAATCATCCCGCCTCGAAGATTTATAAAAAACGCATCGCTTACCTCCGATCGCGAGACACAACTTTGCGAGGCGTTCAATGGCATTTTCATGATTGATTCGTGAGAAACGTGAGTAACTAATTTGACTAACTTCAAACTTTTCAAAAATTGTATATAACAAACCAGTCAAATTATAGTAATAACTTGAAATTATTGAAATTATTTTTCAAACTGTTAAAAATTGTTAAAATTTGATAATTGAACTAATTAGCAGCAGTAATCATAAATATCAATTGCAAAAAAATAAATCATTTTTTCTTGTACATTTTCTCATTTCGAGAAAGTCTCAATCGACAGACGTTTAGATTTTGTAGATAAATGAAAATGGTCCGAGCGAAAAGCGCCGCAAGCTATGTGCTAATCCAACCGTTCCTATTTTTTCATCTATTGTTGAACGTCAAAGGAGGATAAGTGCAAAGACGCGTTAAAAAGCAATTAACTAAAACCGGTTTACTCTGCTGCACAGAGTCACACTCTGTGCAACTTTTTAATTGACCAGGAAAAAACCCATTGGTGATAATAACGCGACAAATGTGATAAAAAAAGAAGAATCACATATCGAAGACCGTGTAGTGATTTTTTCCGCTTAAACACGGCCGCACAAAATTCAATTCAAAGGTTACCCAACAGTGTTAAAAAATTTATTTCCAGACTTTTTGACGAAAAAAAAAAAAAAAAGTGCCATTGTTATTAATTTGGGACGCCTCACGTCCTGTGGTAAGTCAACGGGTCACGTCCGCAGACGATAACTGTGTTGATAATCCACCACGGATTACCAACGAGGAAATAGTAAAAACATTTTTTTTTTTTAAGAAACAAATCTCGATGACATCAGTCAACTGCCAGTTTCGACGCTTTGCGCTTGAGGTATGCCCGCACGGCGTTGCGATTATGTTTCGGTGCAATTATCGTGTGTGCTACACCGTGTCCATCGCGATTTGTGGGCATTCTCTGTTGCTGTACTCTGAAATAATAAAAACAAAAGCATCGAACTGAAGCCGCACGAAAAGAAAGATATTCAGAGAAATATTACTTAATATATTACTTGAAACTCGATTTTATCGTGGTTACTGATTTCTTTTTTGCTCCTGGATTATAGATTATATTTAAATGATTAAATATCGTTTTCCATTAACGATTTAAAAAAATTTCAGGAGGAAAAAATGCATAATCGAAAGGATCGTACCACTTTTTTTTTTTTTTTTTTTTTCAAGATCTCAAACAGGTTTTTATTTCTTTCGCTTTTTTGTGCGTCCGGCATTGCGCAACTTTGAATGAGGACCACCATTGATATAATAAGCTTCCCATTGCCCGACGAACTTTCTCTCTCTCCGGCTACTTTCTCCATGGTCTCGAGCGAGCAAACGAGCGACGAAGAGAGCGTCATCATCGCGCGACACTGTTGTCCGGATTCGTAAGAAGGGCCTGTATACCGAAGAATCCGATAGGGCCGATTCTTCGGTATACAGTGTCCTGTACTTACAGCTCGCACATTATCATAGAAGCAGAACCGTAAGCGTGTCGCGTGATTTACCGTTTCAACGATCATCCGGTTTTACGGAAATTCCGAAGTCAACGCTGTGGCTCTCTTCCGTTACTTTGTTTCTTTCCCGACATTTCTCCTTTTTTTCATTCCAGACTCAAAGGAAGAATTTATTTCACACGGAGTTTCCTGTTTATTAATTTTGTTTCATCCTCTATCAACGCACGCGGACTTTGTCGTTGATTTTTTTTTCGCTCGGAATTTTTTCACGGATTTGAAAAAAAAGAAGAGAAAAAAGTATTTCTTTCTATTTACCGAGAAGTTTGAAAACATCGATTCCGAAGGCAATTGGTCGGAGAATTCTTCAACACTCGGACCAAAGGAGTGAGTAACAGTTTTGCGAACTACCACGCGTTAAAGAAAAGGGGAATCCGGCCCCGTTCCAGTTCAACTCCTTGCTCGCGAGCCTCGTAAATTGCCCCGCCGTGCGGGCCTCTACCTTACGACATACCCAATGCGTCGAGTCAGGTGCTTTAGTGTAGGTAATATATAAAAGCGTGGCCAGCGTAGCGCCGATTCTCGATTCTCATGACCGGTCAAGCTGCACTACGCACTATCTCCTCACATTTTACTTCGATGCGTGCTCGAATATTCATTTCTTTGGCCGTACCGGTTCCGAGCTACTTACACCTACCAAGTACGCATCAACGCTATACTACACTGATAAAAAAATTATTATTCCAAGAAATACACGCGAAATTCATTTACTATCTATTGATTTGTACATTTAAAAAAAAAATGTCAATAAAGTCAAAGATCGGTAAACTATTCGAATAATTTAAAAAATCGAAAAAACATCTGACATACGCTGCTGCACCTCAATAAACGATATGCAGTGTAACGCGTATTCGATCTGTATTATCTCTTTTCTTCGCTCCTGCGCTCATTGTCCATATGTAGAGTGCAAAAGCAGTTATATACGATTTACGTTAAATGACACGCGTTATGAATATGCGATATGTAGGCCACTGACGATCGTGCGAGAATCATTGTGTATAGAAAAGCCGCTGTGTTAATCGCTTGGCAATCGAAACATCGCCCGGGACAGTTCCCGTTGACTTATCCGAGAGTCTCGTCGAGATAACTCATGAATAATACGTGCTTTTGGCCAGATTGATTGGTCGAAAACATCGATAAAGCGTGTTGTCATCTTGCGTGACTTATGCGCACCTCACGACAGCTAATTTTATTTTCAACCTCGTCGTGTTTCCTTTTTTCTTTTTCTTTTTTTTTTCAATTCCATCTTCGACTCTTTAGCTCACTACCTTTGCATACTAATTATATTTAGCTCTCACCTGTTCACACAAATTACGGACGCATAGAAATATGTTATTATAGACGTGCAAAAAAGGTACACTCGGGAATATTTCGAGTTATCGAATTATCGAGTCTTGGAAATGGCCTTGAACTTGGTTATCTTTGACGAGGCCGCGTCATCTAACGTAACATCAATTTATATTTATAATAGTTGCATGGACTCAAAATTAATAGTTGTGACTTTATATTTGACTATAACGATTTCTCCGAGCGTAAAATTCAATTTCTAAACGATCAAATTTTTTTTTAATGAAATTCTTTTGAAATTCCATCTTTGCCTCTCGAGGTTGTTATATTTGCATGCAATTATGTGCAGTTATTGTGTCAACACTCTTCCTGTCAACATCACAATAACTGCCCAAGCAAAATTGACGAACACGCATGAGTGTATTATTATAGTTGTGCCGATAAAAAAAAGCTTACGAATCACGTCAAACAACGCGTTTGCAGGAGAATTGTAATTAAAGGCACTTGCGAATGCTTACGTAAATCTCTTTCGCAAAACTTTACTGCGAGTGTGCGTATCAACCGCACCGACGTTACGGTCAATCGTTGCACGTGTCTTTAAAAAAAAAGGTAGACAACGGGTTATCGAGAAATGGTCGGGTTATTAAATTCATTAGCTCATCAGAGCGAAGCTACGTGGCGGAAATCCAGGAAATGGAATAAACTTCATTTTCCATGCACTCAATAATGCAAATATCCTCCTCATTTTCTTATATCTTTTGTTTTACAGAAACATGCCAGCTCTACAATTGTTTGGGAGAAAGTGGCTGGCAGCTTCGGACGACCTCGTCTATCCGGGGCTCTTTGAAATCTTCATTAGGGTAGTCTGGTAATTTATTTCATTTTTTTTTAGAATTTTTTCCTCCCCTCAGATCCATTTAAACGCAATACGATTTTTCAAGAATTATTCATTGAATTTATGAAAAAAAATATATTTAATGAAAATCATTTTTCAAAAAAACCCTGGCTGCGTGTAGCCCCTTAAGGATGCATCAATAATATCGCAAAAGTAAAAAATAATAAAATGACAGAATCTACAACGTCGGTGACTTTGTCCTCTTAAGTAACTACAGTTTGTCGTCTACCTTTCAGGTTTGTTCTCGTCGGAATTTCCTGTCTGAGATTCTACAACGAAACTTGGAAATGTCGAACCGGTGGAGAACTGGTGAGAGTCTTCCTGGCTGGAGAAATGGTGATATTGGGAGTCGTAACGATCCTGGTATTTGTGATAGTCAATCACAGCGCGAGAGGCTCCATTACCGACACCTATGCAAGAAGATTAGTTCAGCCGTTATTAACAGTCAAGTGAGTCTTTACTACTCGCCATTTTCCGGCTACATCTGCTAATTTATATGCGTCATCTGTAACAAAGAAGAATGATTCGAAATTATTTTGTGAGTCTGAAAAAAAAGAAAAAAAAAAATTTCAGAATATTGCTGTTGCTGCCGGAAATAGCTTGGAATATTCTTGGGACACTTTGGGTACTCAGCGAGTACGTACAGTGCAACAACGAAAATTACACGATGGCCGTCGTCGAGGCTCTCGTTTTTTTCGACTGGGTCCTCGTAGGGCTTGCGATTCTCGGTCTGGCACTCGTCTTCGATCCTCTCGGTTCCCTCGGCCAGGATGACAAAGTCCTCGAGGATTCCATCGAGCACGGCAAAGTTTCGCGCATTTGGCTTCGGAGGTTCAAGTTCTTTTTTTGGATGAGGAGGGACGAGGGCGCGAGCGAGACTTTCCAACATGTTGCTGGTGAGACTTAGGTACATGAGGGTGAGGTCCAAGTAAAATAACCGAAGCAACATGGATCGACAAAATTAATTATTCGAAATCATACGTTGACACATTTTCTCACGAAACGATAACTGTTTTTTTGTGAAGTAATTTTTTTTTTTTCATTCACCATGTAAAGTACGTGAAGTAACATGGATCGACAGAATTTTTTAATCGAAAAATTCTACACACTCTCGTTTCTTTACCAACCAATTATTATTATTTTTTTTCGTTGATTGAATTAAAAAATGTTCATTATAGCGTGTTAGTTAATAGTAATTTTTGTTTTCTTTTTTACCAGGTTTGCTGAGTGCGCTCTTTCGGGGTACTGATTTGGTACCATCAGACGTAATGGCAGGCTGCGTTCTGCTTCGGGTTCGCCAAAAACGAGAGACTCTAGAGCTTAGGAGGCTGAATATATTGGCACGTCCGGAATATACAGTCGGTAGGTACATACTTGTGTTTGTTATCAGCATATCAGCAATCTGAAAGAAAAAATCAACTCCATTGCAAGTACCTATTAAATGACTTTGACTAATGACAATGATTTTGTATAACAATAGTGTCGAAAAGTTAAATATTAAATGGAATAAAAATGTTTTCAAGCTCTGAGAATCTAACGAACCGCACAATTTTCAGATAGCGGTACTATTTTTGCCGGTGCGCCAAATTGGATGTCTTTGGAGTTGGCTCACCATTACCTTCAACTGGCAATATCCTCCTACAGTTGGCTATTCGTCGTTTATCAACACACATGCACGGGCTGCTTCAGGCTTATTCCAGGGATGACGTGCTGTTCGTGCTTCAGGCGGGAACGCAGTGTTGTCTTGGACGACAATTGTTGTCTTTGCAGTCTCGCCGGCGTCAAGTATCTCTCGAAGCTTCCCGAAGAGGACATACTTTTCGCATCGTTCAGAAATCACCTATGCGAGGTGACAATTTTGTTACAGAATTATCATCAATTTTCATGAAATAATCAAAATTATGGAAATATTTTTTAATTCAATCTCTATCCATACAGATTCCATTCTGCGTTATCGCTGACCACAAAACTTCAAGCATAGTGATCGTTATCAGAGGATCGTTATCTCTGCGCGATATTATCACGGACATTGCTGCCGCTTCGGAATCTTTCGAACCGGAAGGACTTCCACGAGGTAGCATGGTAAGCGCGCCCATTTTATTCAATTATTTAAGCATTTTCCAGTAAACGTCACGAGTCTCCAAAAAAACCCATACGATGACGACTCGTTGATCTTCGATTTCTTGTAAAATAATTACAATTATTCTCTTGTATACTTTCTTAAACCAGTTACCCATATTTATCCAATTTGAAATGGAATTTAACGAAATTTCAATATGTCTATACGTTCTATTTTTAGGCTCATAAAGGTATGATTGTCGGTGCGAAAATTCTTCTCAAGCAGTTGGACCAATACAAGATTTTAGAGAAAGCACAGGCAACATATCCTCAATACACCCTTAAATTAACAGGTAAACTAATTCTCTACGATAAATCGATTAAATGTATGCCCTGTAGAAAGTATTTCGAAATTGAATCCAAATTGAAAGCCGAAAAGCCGTAGAAGTGAATAAAAATCCAGAATAATCATATCGCGAGGTTCACTGATTCATTTACAGGACACAGTCTGGGCGCAGGTTTAGCCGTGCTTCTTGCCTTACTCATTCGTCCCCGATTTCCGGACCTGAAAGTCTACGCTTTCTCCACACCAGGTATTTTTATGATTTACAATTAATAATACTAATAATACAGAATATTAATTGATAATTAATAATTAATTTTGTATTTCTAGCCGGACTACTGAGCAGAGCAGCTGCCAGAGCGACCGAAGACTTCGTATTGACCGTAGGACTCGGCGATGACTTGGTAATGCGACTGAGCGTCGACAGTATCGAGAATTTTCGCACGTCTTTGCTCATAACTCTACAAGCTTGCCGCTTGCCAAAAGTTTGTACCTCAATTTTACGTTAAATTTAAGTAGATACATAAATAGAACCGGAACTTTTGAAGAATAAATCAAAATATTTTTTATTTTTTTCATTACTTTTTAAAAATTATAATAAAATCGAATTTTTCATGAAATAAAAATAAATGATCTCTTAATTATAAATTGTTTTTCTTCATATATTAACCAGTACCGAGTCGTCCTAAACGGTTTCGGCTACGCACTATTCGGAGTGCCGGACAGAGACCTCAACAGAACTTGGAGAAATGGTAACACTATAAATTCCATACCTGGACAACTTCCGTTACTCTCCGAATCGCCGACATTGCGCCAGACGGTAACTTTACACCTCTTTTACTCTTGAAAATTGCGTTGCAACTCGGAATGCGATTATAAATTTGTTGACCTTTGATGAATTTAGGAGGCTATGATACTGGAGCGCGACGTAACGAGGAGAAGATACTCCAAAGTTAGACTGTACAACGCTGGTCGCATTCTTCACTTGGCCAGATACAAACCTCCTCAAGCAGACAAAAGGTACGAACGTTTTAACCGACCATAATAACAATAATAATAATAAATAAATGATATGTAATAACGTGAAATTGCAGCAAAAAGCAAAGCAAGAAGGAGAGGCTGTATGAAATGCGATGGGCTCAAGCGGAGGATTTTATGGAGCTTTCGGTGATGCCGCGTATGCTTCTCGATCATCTTCCGGAGAACCTAGAATTGGCATTGGCGACGTTGCTGCGTCAGCAACAGGATCTTCCCGTGTATATCGATCCAGCGTAATCCAAAGAATTGTTATTTGTCAACAGCTCTACCACCACTACGACAATTATTGAATCTCCCTATTCTATTCTTCATCATCCGACCGACTTAACCTGAGCATCTCTACTGTTCCTAGTTTTGTACGGTATATTTATATGCATACGTTTAATTAGTAACATTGTAAAATATTTTTGCTTAGAACAATAAAATACGATTTTCTATCTTTTAACTGCGGTTTTGCAATATTTTTCTTCTTCAGAAATTTTTCAGTAAAAATGTTTGACAACCTTTCGATTGCATTTAATCTTTTTATTCCACGATAGAAAAACGCATTGGCATGTAAAAATGGGGAAAGAGCGTTTTTGCACTTTCACGATTCGTTGTCGTTGAAAGGATGATTATTCAGTCATTTTTTTTATATAAATATATATTGATTTCACAAAATTATCGCAAGTTAAAGAAAAATGCGCAGCGTTCAAATAGCGTTTTTTCTAAATTTACCTTGAACCCAAACTCTGTACATCATTAATTGCTTTCCCCGATTAACTTGGAGTCGTCTGTCGATGACGTTTTGTTCCTCAGTAAAGTTGCACCCGACGAATAAATCTCGAATTTCCTCTACAACGAAATAGAATAATAATTGATTCATGGGTTTTCCAATTGATAATCTCGAGTATAAGATGTAACGCTAAAAAATGAAAATGTTTTATAAAAATTACCTTGTGTAAAAAAATAGACTCTCGTGCCATCGCCACGAGCATAAAAGTTGTCCGCTAAGCAACGGCCTTTCTTGAACCTCAATTGGGCTAAATCATATCTTCCGTAATCACGGAATAATACTAAACCTCCCGGTTTCAGATATCGATGAATCTGCTCAATCACATGCTTCATTCTGTTAAAAAAAAATTCCATGGATTCAACGCCGTTACTCAATTTTTTTTATTCTTATATGAAATTCATAGGACGTTTATTTGAATGTTCCCAAGTATATGTTACACATATATTCATAGCAAAATATTCACTTTGGTGTCTAATCGTCTAAAAAAGTCTTTAAGAGATATCGAAATCAGGACTTGGAAATTATTTAAACTTGTACGTTGAAAAAAATATGCTAACTATTTTTTGAGAGACAAATTAAATATATACTTATTAATGACTATCCAGATTCATTTCTTTCTAAAATGATTTTTAATGATGTTGAGATCCGTTAGCAAAATTTTCTGTTTTCCATTTTCAAAATTGTGGCTGAACTTACTTTTCAGGATGAATAGCACTAAGAACGAAGATCAGAAGAACAATATCCAGGCTCTCAGGTTCAAAAGGTGGATTCCAATCTTCCTGCGTAGCATCCAATACAAATGCTTTACACCTTTAATTTAAAAAAATTTTTAATCAAATAAAATAGCTACAAACTCATTAAAGAAGAAACAATAGGAACAACATTATTTAGCTAATTACCTGGATTCATCGTAATCAGGATTTTGCTGCAAAATCTCAATAGCGGTAGAGGAAAAGTCACAGCCATAAAGAAACAAATTTGGATTTGAGTCGTATAACAAAATAGGAAATATTGTATTTCCCACTCCACAACCGATCTCCAATATCCTGGTATTTTCGGAACCCGTCGTTTTCAATTCTTCGTTAATTTTTTTCTCCTCTTCGACTCCTTCGGGTAAAACTCTTTCCGCCTGTTCAGGATTTTCGCTTACTCTGTGAGGAGCTAATTCGGGAAATTCAGTAAAAAGCCAATGCCTATCTTTGAAGAATCTGAAAAAAATCAAATCGACGATAAATCATAAACATTAGTTAGATGTTGGACACTATTTGAGCATTTGCCGTTGCTCTTTAATTACCTATTCTGGTGAATGCCATAGAATTTGTCCCAATATTTGTCAGCCTCCTTGTCGTACTTCTCAATTTGTTCCGGCGAAGCTGTGATTGCAGAATTTTCCAGGACTTTCTTGTGAGCTTGATTCCGCTGTTCTTCGTCCCAAGTGACATTGTCCCTTAATTAATGAAAGTAAATAAATAAGGAAAAGAAAGACCACGAGTCTCGGACAATGTCTTGTCTTCTTTCGTACGAAAGCCAGGGAAGACTTTTGAAGAAATCGTACCAAGCGTTAAATTCAAAGACTCTATTCTTATCGGTCAAGTATCTTGAACCTCCCGGTGGTTTTTTGCGATGTCGGGTATTACATTTTTTGGTAAAACTAAGAGAAAACCTTCGAAGTGAAGCTATTTTGCAAATCATACCACGCGTTGTGCTGGAAGACGTTATCATCTTCCTTTAATGTGCGATTTCCAAATTGCGGGCGTCGCTCGTTTTTGTTTTCCTCGACGGAGACGACGTTGTCCGCTGCTTCCACGCTTTCCGCCATCGCTGATTCTATAGATGACGATGAAGAGAACACGTGCGTCCAAGTCACATATGCTTCGTATAATGTCGCTAACGTGCCTAGGAATTTCTTCCTTGCCAACCGATGAAATATCTTCGACGACCCGACGTATCCAGAAGAGCTTTTCGTACCGAAGAAGAGTCAGATCTCAACTGCAGGCTATTTCTTCACCACTAAACGACCTTATCCACGCCCTTTATAACCTCATGACATTTAATTTTCATTCTGATTAATATGAGATCGAATTTTTATCTCTTTTAATATATTCTATTCCGAAGATGTTTTTTTTTGTTTTTAGCAAATCAAAATGAAGCGATATATTATCCGTTTAGACAACCTTTTTGCAACACTAGTATATCGATTAGTTTATTGCGCAAATGAATGTTAAAGTTGACAGCTGATAGAAAGTAACTTTGAAGAAATTTTAGT
Organism: Clistopyga incitator; assembly: GCA_947507545.1. Lineage (NCBI taxonomy): Eukaryota > Metazoa > Arthropoda > Insecta > Hymenoptera > Ichneumonidae > Clistopyga > Clistopyga incitator. The sequence goes on along the minus strand of OX382188.1, from coordinate 166,069 downwards.
ATTCTTTGCTTTCTCTCGCTACTTTGAATTCAATGAAAGATATTAACGAATTAAGAGAAAGTTATACAAAGCAAATTGGATTATGATTTATTTCGAGTGTAGATACTAAATTCTTCTCTTACACTATAAATAAATATTAAAGTGATAAATAAAAAGCTAGAGAAACATATCCCCGTAATTTACCCCGTATAGCAGTGTGGACCGTAATTTATTGACAAGAATATTTAAAAAAAACACACACACACAGGACAAAAACAAAGTAGCTAAGGAGAAATTTCGATCCTTTAATTTGAAAATGGGCAATATAGGATCGGTGAATATATGGTGGGGCATTTGAGTGTTGGTTGATTTGAGAATTAGTGAGAGAAGGGTATAGGATTTTGAAAGCCGGCCGGGAAATTCGAGTGGTCGTCCCGAAAGGACTATACATAGAGAGAGAGCCGGTTGATTAAAGAGTTGCGTCACAGAGGTATACGGTCAGCGGCTACGAGTGTAGCACAGCCGGGAGCGTCGCGAATGCGGGGGTGGTTATATAGCCACTGTGTGACGTTCCAATCCCACCGTATTCCCCAGGGAAGAAATCGATACACTCCCTGGCCCTGTGTGTGCCTTCCCTAATGTTTTTACGCCGGTTAGTACCGATCAATGAGATCTCAAGAAGGGCCTCGCGAGAACAACTTGTTCCTCACTCTCTTCCAAAAATCCCAAGGACGAGACCCACGTGTTTTCCCAACATCATAAAACCCTATTACTATTTTTTGCATTACATTGAAAAATGAACATCCAACGAAATAAGCGTACAAGCACAGAGTTCAAGAAAAATTTCGTTAAAAAAATGAAGAATTTACCGAAAACGAATTTTCCGCATTAAACATATTCCGATAAAACATATTTTATTACCTCGATTTTGATGAAAACACATTTTTATTGGCCCTTAAAAATTTCATAAACGATAAATCCTTATAAAATCGAGAACACATTATAGACGATAAATGTTCACGAGATCAAGTGAACAATTTGACTTTACAAATAATAAGGCCTATGAAATTATTTCTCTAAAAAATAATAACATGCAGAAAATGGCATGAATAACGCGGATAAAACCAATCCGTGTTTACAGTCGCGTTAAAGTTAACCTAAAATAGCTCGAGATGCTCGAAAAGACAATATAAAAGGATTTTACAATATGAATATGGAAATGATAATGTGAAGAATTTGCCACGCGGAAAAATGAAGAATTTGCGAAAGCGGAGTTTTCCGGAATATTGAGAATTGTCGTTTGCGGCACACGCGACGCCGTCGGTGTATGCCGGACGCGCGAAAGCGCCCGACGCGCGGGGTGGTTGCCCTCGTCTGCGCGCTTTGTGGGATATGCTCGCTCAATAACGCGTAACTCCCGTTCTCACCCTCGCCTCACTCTCCCCTCACCATTCTCTCTCTCTCTCTCTCTCTCTCGCTCATCTATAGCACGGAGGACTTGGACTCTCGAGGGCCTCAGTGGCGTTCGGGCAAGCCCCAAACGGCTCGAAGGACGAAGAAGACAGGAGCGGGGCGGGGAGGAGAGGAGAGTGTCCTGTGAGGCGGAAAACCCGCCCCGCCTGCCGTCTCGTCGCATACCAGACAGATAGAGACTGAAAAACCCCTTCTTCTACCCTATGCACCCTATTTTTCGAAATCTCAACTAGACCACCATCGCAACCCCCTTAAATTCGATAACTCACCGTTAACGTCAGCTAATTTAATGATTTTCAGTCTGGCTATCTGACAAGAGCCCTTGAACTAATCCCACTGGGAGGGACAACTTGCCACTGATACATCCAATATTCACAGTGATAAAGCATTTTTTGTAGAGCGATAAACGCGCAGACTACGCCGGAGGATTTATTATATCGTCGTCGAGAGCCGAAGAAAATAGGGGAGAGAATTGTCGACGAGCAACCTCTCTCCCTCGATTACATATCCACGGGGAAAATACATCGGATGAAATTTTTTTTTTTTTCTTTTCTAAATTTGAAGTATTTTTTTATGAGATTTCATCGAATATTTATATACGTACGTTTGGTAGGTTCGCAAAATATTTCGCTTCGAACAAAGTAGGTTTTTTTGTAGGCCCGCACCGACGCTTCAGTCATGAGAGTGTGTCAAGTTCAAAATAAAAAATAAAAAAAAATTAATATACGTATACGATAATAATTATGCCAATAGTGAACTTAACTTTAACTTTTCTTCATATCCTGTTTCGGAATTTTATAATTAGAAAAGAAAATTATTAATAAATTATTAAATGTAAAGCGTGCGAATTCATGAATACACAAAAGTCAACAATAGTAGTAAAAGCAATTTGTTAATTCAATGTAATTATCGAAAATCCTTGCAACGGAAGCTATGATGACGAAGAGGAGAAGAAAAGTGACTGGAGTAACAGAGGGGGGGAGGGAGGGAGGGAGGAAGGAAAGTTGATGGGCACCACGAGTTTTCACTCGATTCGATAGTGTCGACGAGACGGGGTTTTTGTCTCCCAGAGCGACGGTAACAGGCGGGGGGGGGGGGGGGGGAGGAAAATCCTCGGAGTGAGAGGAAGGCTTCACCCGACTCGACTCTCCCTCGCTCACCTCTATATCCTCACAGCTATTCGTATGTATATATACGTGCACGACTTTGAACCCCTCGGTGAAGCTTCGAAGGTAGTAGTGGTAGTGGTAGTCGATTCGGCGTCTCTGTACAGCGGTGCGGCGTTCTCTCTGGGGTGTTTCACCCTCGCGCAGGAACGGTAGGGTCCAAAGATCGTTCGGGCGATGACCTCAAAGTTCAGGATTCACGGCTGTCCCGCTGCTACTGGTGCTGCTGCTGGGCGCGTTCTCTCCAGCGTTGCGGAAGGCTCGCGAGGATGTTTGGCGCTTCCTCTTGTTCGACAAAAGCTCATACACGGAGAAAACCATTTTACTGGGCTTAGTGTGTAAAAAATACTTGCAAGGTTCACCTATTTTCTTTTTCTTTTTTTTTGGGCTAACGATTCTTTATGGGGGCTCATAAATCGATTTTGGAAATCGATTTGGAAATTTAATAATAATAATAACTAAAAATGGTCAATCATGCTGGTGGATAGATTAGAAAAATTTTCAACGTCCCACGCAGCATTTCGATGACCCGTATCGACCATGGAGAACGCATCTGGTGGATCAATAAGTAGGCACTCTTCCTCTTTTTCTCTCTCTCTCTCTTTTTATTCCTCTATCTTTCTTCCTCTTGTCCCGGCTGCCCTCGCAGTAAGTGCCCTACGGATGGTATACCATGAAATCTCTCTCTCACACGTGCTGTTCTGGCTACGTTCTATGCTTTGGTCAACGGCAATTGGCTACCGACCGCGCCAACTACTCGGACAATTTCCCAGTGCGATATAATAAAATTTGCGAATCAAGAGTGCAGTGTGACCTCATCGACGAATTCGTCAATATTTTTTTCTCAGTATATGGAGCGAAGCACTTGGGTCGGGCTCAACATTTACGAGAAGGAAAAACCAACACGTCCGAGGGTATTTTCCATTTACTAATTTGTCTCCTCTTGTGCGCAATTGTTCTTCAAAGGAATCAAAGAAATTCGCACTTGTCGCACGCGAGTGGCATAAGAATCATTATTGGTAAAATGTATGGTAAAACTCTATTATAGAAGTATTCTGTCTCATAATTAAATTACGTTAAAACCGTCCAGAAGGTATGGAATTATAAATTGTGTGAAACAAAGTTACATTTGCCTATATGAGGAACGATTCTATAATGGAAATGTACTTGGTCGGTGGGTTCCCAGAACGCCCACTGAATATAACCGCGGCGCCTCATTGATTGACCCTGTATAGCGGTGATATAGTAATTCGATTGCGTCTCGCAAGACGAGGATGGCGTCGAGGCTTTCCTCTGGCCCTTCGAGGCATCTACGGTACTACCTATTCGGGTTCCTCTGCTGCAGCTATAACTGGCATTAAATACGATTAGGAGCTTCCTCCTCTGTGACGCGATGCCAATATTGTACAAGCATCAAATTGAATCGATAGTTCGATGTGGGAGCCTCGACGCGTCGTGGTGTATTGCTAGTTATTTGTTAATAAATAACTATGCCACACAAATCAGCAACCGAATCATTTGAAACGACAAATATATTTCTATTCGTATATTTATTTACTTACTTTGCACGAATGTGTAATGCTCTTGTCCGTGCGAAGCTTCGAGCAAGTGGCGCTGGTGTTCCTAAATGTCCATATTTTCGCTGAGCCCAAGGGTCCCTTGTTGTTGTCATATCGGTTCTAAAGGGCAGACGGTAAACCAGACGAGGATCAGCAATGTACGATACGATGCGACAATGTTACAAGAGACTGCACGAAAATTTCTCATAGTCGTGCTCGGGTGAACGGGAAGTCAAGGCTGGTCGGTCACTTGCCTCCGCGATCCTCTTTATAAATAGATATGCACGGCTCTCTCTGTCCACATCCCCGAGTGGCTGGTATGCCGTATGCACGCACGCTGTGTAAATTGAAGGTACAGTTATTTCGTTCTCGTTCAGCGTCCTCTTTCTCGCTTCCATCTCTTCGCGTAATGCCGGATATGCTCGAGCCGACGGTGCATAGAAGATCGAATAGTTGCACGTAAAGATTCGAAACGCATTCCTCCAACTATACGTACCGAATACTTTTTCCCTCGATTTTTTTCTTCAGCTTGTATCGTAGTTGGAAGATATCGCGTGTAAAGTGCCTAAGAGGCTCAGAATTGTTCGAGCGTGTTGTTCTCACGTGTCACCCCCTAAAGTGTACCGACTAACGAGGGACACGATGAAGAAGCCTCTTTAGAGTTAAAGCTGTACCAGCATCGCTCACAATGCCACCAATCGATAACTCGCAGGTTTTAATATAATTATGAATCTGCGTCCTCGTTTCTCGTGTACTAGATTTTTGGCTTGAATCGGCGGAAAAACAAATATTCTTCTTAGCGCACAACAAATAAACATACAAATAAATTATAAAAGTCCGTTGATTTTTGGCTCAAAGCGTCAGAAAAGTCCATTTTTGAGGCATAGAATTTGGCAAATTTGATGCAAAGTGAAGCTAATTAGTGAACCTCTGTCTGGTCGAGAAGCTCAGGTTATAACGAGTATTATTGCGTACCGCTGGCGTCTATTGCCCTCTCTCTCTCTCTCTGTCTCTACCTCCTTCGCATTCGCGTCCCTATCCCAACAGTCGGAGAATTTAATTAAGAAGACCGGAAGAGTAATTTATATCGATCCCAGAGCGTCAATCGTATCCCGCCAATTGAACAATACATTGTCTGTGACCTCGACGGTCCCCTCACTGAACAAAAATTGCTATATTTCTAATGACAATGTGTAACAGATAACCGAGTGGTAATTAATACATGAAATATTTATTAGATTATGTAGAATGGGCAAAAATGCATGAAATTAATTAAATGAATGATAAGTTGTTTTTCAATAATTTTTAAAATAAATAAATATAAATTTATATAATTTTTTTTTTTACTGCGTTACGGGCATTCGAGAGTTATTAATGCAACTCCTTCGGTCAGTCGTTGGATCGTAGTAAAATAGTGTTTCCTCTCGGTGCAGCAGTCGTTCCGGTTTGTCGGTCTTATAGGTGGGCGAATTTTTCTTCGTGTTGGTGGCGCGCTCGCGGATGCCTCTCGGACGCGCCAGGTGAGATCGGTAATCGCAAACGCGTTGACATTTTTGTGCTTTCGTGTTGACCGCCTACTTGTATGGAAGAAGGGAATGTGGAGGGGGCCGGTTTCCCAGTCATCGTTACCGTCGTCGTTGTCCTCGCCGCCGCCGCCGCCGTCGTCGTCGTCGTCGTCGTCGTCGTAGCAGAGCACGTAGTCACTCGTACACTTTGCACGAGGTATAGAGAGCCCAGAGTATGCTGCCTTGCCCGGTGCGGATGAATGAGGGGCAGAGGGAAGGGAGGGACGAGAGTAAGGAGGCCAACGGCCTTGACCTTGTCCGTGGCTTTGCCGCAAAGGGAGAGGGAGAGACAGACCATTCTACGAGAGAAACAGAGAGAGAGAGAGAGAGAGAGAAAGACGGCGTATATGTATTATGCGAAACGTCCAAGAACCGAGAATGCAGGTAGACGATTTGATCCCTCGAGTCACACTATTTACCCAAACTCAGACTTCTTCTTTCGCGTCCAAAACTGCAATGATAATAATAACCTAGGCCAGTTAAAAAATCAGTATTTAACAGCCGGTTGTAGAAAAATTAAGTAAGAATTGCACGACGTCTAATGAAGATTTTTTGAAAGGCTCTTTTAAACGTCCAATTTTTTATTTTGATACTCAAATGAAAAAAAGGACATGTGTATGCAAACTTGTACCGCAAAATGTCTTTAGGATGCGTTAGTGTCGGGAAAAATTTTTCTAGATTTTTAATATCAAAATTAGAACGGTTGTACATTATTTTTGATTATCCTTGAGTAATAGAAGACAGCGGAGACTGAAAAAAAGAAAAGGTTATCGGAAAAAAGGTAAACACGTTAATAGGCATACATATTTCCCTCGGCACGCGAGAGTTGGTAGGAATTTCCGCGCAGTGCTTATCTCTTCTATTCAAATTACGCTATTATTTTTACAACTCCCCACCCCTCAGCTTTTATCGCTTAATATCCATAAGTAAATATTAAGAAGAAAAAAAGCCTTTTTCTCCGGCTTTATTACCGACAGTATTATTTGTTCTGTTTTAGCGTTGCTGATAGTTAGATAGTTGTAAAACAACAACAAGAATAATAATAATAGGAACAATATCGATGGTATTCTATAGTAGGAAAGAGAATGCGGTAGAAGGGCATAGAGGAGGTAATAAGAAATAGCTGGACATGCCCCGCTGACGGCGTTAGAGCCGAGGAGAAAAGTGAAGCAAGGTCGCGCCCTGTCGAAAGATCGATACGGGACTCGGAGGTCGTTCCACGAGCGTGAAATAGTTAATAAAAAACAAAATTCGTTATCCACAAATATCTCGTCATGATGGGGCCATCGATATCTCGGAGAGCAGCGATATTCCGAGGAAAAAAGCGAGTGTCATCCTCCCGCCGATATTTTCCCCTCGAATAATGCCGCACAGTGTAACTGCAAAAATTGACGAAGCCGAGTGTGCATCGCGTCCCTCTCTCACCTCACGGACATTCGCGATGTCGGACGATACTCTCTTCTTTTCCTTGGCGCACCCTTCGTCGCCGCTGGGCTCGTGAACTCTCCTTCCTCCTCTCTCTCCCGCTCGACTACCGATCGTCCCTTCCTTTTCCGGTTAGTCCCTTCGCGTAGATGATTTTCTCGTCTCTGTGTCTCTCGCGAGTGATCCACCCGCAGAGGTTCTCAGAGTGGCATTCGAAGCTCGAGCGGCGCTGCCAACCTTGCGAAAACGACGCGACACCAGCGCCACTGTTCTCTTTCTCTCCCCCGGCCGCCTCTCTCTCTTTCTCGTTCGTTTCGTCAGGTCGATGATTCTCGGTTCTTCGTCATGGGGGCGAGAAAGCAACGAGGGTTGAGCACACACACACGAGGCTAGAGCGTGACGCCCGATAACGCGTGGTGCTGCTGCTGCTGCTGCCGAGTGGACGACGGCGCAGACGGGCGCGGCTGCAAGCCAACTTCTTCCCCCGCGTCCCACCGCAGCCCTCCACCGCCGGTGTACCTTGTAGCGTGGCGGTGCGGCGCCTCTCGCGGCCACTACACTCAGTTTCGGGCCAAGATGGGCGAACCTCGCCGGCCAGTAGTAGCTTAGACTCTACCTACAAGACAACACACACACCCAATTATTCCCAACGAACAAGTATACTATAACAAAAATATAGTTGACGGAATTATTTAACAAAGCAAGAGAGACACGATAATAAGAAAGAGACAAAGGCGCAGGGCGAAGAATCGCCGCGTAACCGATAGAAAAAAAAATCGCACACACACACACACACACACACACACAGACACCTACACGCATACGCAGCAACAACGTAACGAAGAATTAATGTAAATTAAACGGAAGAACGTTGGTGGGGTGCATCGAGTAGTGTAAAGTCGAGCTTATAGAGGAAGCCAAAAATTGAACGAGCCGCGAGGACGAAAGCGAAGATCGTCGAGTGAGAGCTAGTAGCGCGCGAGAGAAGCCCGCAACGCTTCTCCGTCTCTATCTCCGGCTCTCCTTTTTCCGAGTGTTTCGCAGTTATTAAAGAGAAGGAAGATTGTGTGTCGGAAGCCGTGGAAGAACGACGAGCCGAGTGTGTACGTGCAGCCCGATAGTCTACGGAGTGACCACGAAGAAGTTGAGAATCGTGCATCGGAGTGTGTTCCGTGCACCGAAGAAAATACAACTACGGATAAAAGAGGCTCGGGATAATTGTTGCAGGCATCGTTGCGGAGATTTCGCGAATCAAGACGAAGAAAAATCGAAAAACGGAAACACAATAAACTACGGTCGGCAGTTTAGCAGCGAAGAACACGACGTGCAGACGAAGAAGAAGAATAAGAAGAAGCAGAAGGAGAAGGAGAATTATTTATTAAGCCGGATTCCGAATTCTATTTTTGTAACGAGGATGTACCAGTAGTGGTGGTGTCTCGGTGCGCGGTGTGCATGTGTGGCTGTCGTTATATATCGTACAATACGCCAGCGAATGAGAGACAGAGACGAGAGAGGCCCACAAGAGATCATCGACTCTCTCTTTCTCTCTCGCTTGCTCTCGCTCTCTCGTGTGCGTGCGTGTCAACTACCGTGCGTTGATTCGTGTGCCAGAACGAGATATCGCGGATGGATGAGTTTTCATTGATACCATTTCAAAGAATAATCACCGGCCGAGAGAACCACGCGAATTTTCACCTAAATACATAACGTGTCTTTTTCGCTTGACTAATACTTTGAGCGGATCTCTCGATATTTGAGGAATCAGGAGCCTTTTTTAAATAGAGAACACACAGGAGAAGAGAGGAGAGCTTGGAAGTTGAGAGGAACAAGTGCGAAAGAGAGAGAGAGAGAAGCACCGAGAGTCAAAAGGGCCGACACACCCTCGTTTCGCTCTTCCATATCCTCTTCCCCACACACACACGCCCCTCGAGGCGACGCAATCACTCTTGCATTCTTCCGTATCTCTGCGAGAGAAGACAAAACTCGACGCTAATTGGAATACAAGGAGGCAGTGCATCGCAATCTCTGCCTCAGTCGAGTTCCGAGTCGTTCGATCGGACTGCCACGAGTGCTGCTCGATTATTTCGTTGGATCGAATGGAGTATTGAACGAAAAAGAGGATATTGTCCGAAATAGCAAAAGGAAGAGGAAGGTCTCGCTCTCCGAGTAAAGCCGGCAAACAGAGAGAGAGAAAGACACATCGTGTCGTCGAGTGTTTCTGGTGGTGGTAGCAGTGTCTCGTCTGTGAGTTCCTATCTGTGTGTGTGTGTGTGTGTGTGTGTGTGAGAGTGTGTGTGGTGCTTGCACCCATTCGCGTTCACCCGTTGCCGGCAGTCCTCTCTTTCTCGTAGCTGCTGCTGGCTCTCCACCACCTCCTCCTCCTCCACCTCCCCCACCTCCTCCACCACCTCCTCTGGCTCGACGTCGTCGTTCCTCCTGCGTTCTCTTCTCGGCGGCACAACCGCCGCTCCGCCCCGTGCTGTGTTCTCTCGCTCTGCTCGTGGCTCGTTCGTCGGCCGATCGGTGTGCAAATTCGTTGGTTTCTACGTGACGTGACCGAAAGAGAGAGAGAGAGAGCGAGCGAGAGAGAGAGGTAGAGAACGCGCGGCGAGTCTCGCGCAGCACCACCAGCAGCACCACCAGCAGTAGCACCGAGTAACAGCAGTGGAGTAGAAGTAGTAGAATTATATTAGAGTATAAGTATAGTGTTGCGGTGCGTGCGCTCGAGTGTCTCTGTGTGTGTTTAAACTGTGTGTGCCTGTTTGTGTGTTACGCGCGTGCGTCGGTGTTTCGGTTATACATATATATATATATATATATCCATACATATATATATATATATATATATATATATTATTTTTTTTCCTCTCGTTTAGTTACGCTCGCCGACTGGTGCGTGTATCTCTCTCGCTGCTGTGGTCACACGTCGAGTGTGCGTCGACGACGTCGACGCGAGCGACGAGAAGTGTGTATTGGGTAGCCGCCGCGGCTATCGCCCCGATAACCGGAAAGTTTAAGCCAGCGGACAACCTCCACGGGACAGAAACACACACACATACATACATACGTACGAACGTAATTACATCAATAACAAAAACTATATATAATTCGTGAAGTAACGTGTGAAGAAAAGAATAAAAAATCGCATCGGCATATTGTAGAGGGAAGGAAATCAGTGAGTTACTTGAGTTTTTTTGAGAGATCAGGACAGGGGAAGTGAGGTGAGCGTTGCCAGCTGCGCCACGAGACACACGAGATCAGTAGCCGCAGCAGCAGCAGCAGCAGCAGCAGCAACAGCAGCAACAGCAGCAGCAGCAGCGCAAAACTCGCCAAGCATGTCCGTGAGGATGGAGAACGTAGCGGCTCCGAGGAAGCTCCAGTACAAAATGATGGTGAGTACAGCTAGATTATCGAATCCACGTAAAATACCAGTATTTAATAATCTATCGGTATATATAAGGAGAATTCATAATTAGCCGGTTTAATTGAGTTTTATAGTTTTTTCGTGCCTAAACGATTGAAAGAAATTTAGTCGAGGTCTAGGATAGCCAGTGTTGTGAGAAAAGCAAAAAGGTTTGGGCCATGGGGGCGGCCGATGGCCATAGATCCTTGCGGAACCGGCGTAGTTTGACAGCTTGCCACGGGGCGTCTGCTGTCCCACCCAATCTCTCGGTCTCTCTCACTGTCTTTCCATTTGTACATCCATTTCTCTCGTCTCGGCTCGCTCTCCTTTTCCCCTACCCAGGGATAGAGCACCGTCATGTGCCCTCCCTTCATCCCTCGTTTCCACTCTCCTTCCATGCCGGCTGGCGGCGTGCACGACGTCGTCGTCGTCGTCGTCGTTCTCCCTCCTCTCCGACGGCCGGCGTCGACGCACACCGAACAGCAGCCAGTGCACACGTATGCATGGCTAAACCATAGAGAGAGAGAGATAGAACGAGCCACAGGCCAATGCCTCGGTATGTGTGTGTGTGCGCCACGCATGCAGGCACACGAGCGCAGCAGCTGCGTCGTACGTTCGTACCAGTAGCAACGAAGCGTTCGTAGTCGTATGCTCGTCCACCGCATTCTTCTCTCTCTCTCTCTCTCTCTCTTCTACTACGGATTCTGCTCGTCCCGTTCGCCGTGTCTCCTACTCTCTCTCTCTTCTTCTCCTTCATCCTCGCGTCGACGCTCGGAAAACAAGTGCGAATCTCAGTTATCGCAAGAGCGGTGCGGGATCCCCGGCTGCATTCTCCAAGTACGAGACTACGAGTTGAGAGAAATGAGAGGCTCCGGTGGATATAGCGTCCAAAGGCGACACTACTTACTTATGTCGAGCCTCTCCGGATGTACCTGGAAAAATCGCGCGACCTCGTTAGATTCCGCAACGTCGAGAGATTCCGGCTTCCGGTCTCACGGGACGACGCACGATAGGCCAGACAAACCCGTTCGCTCTCGCCGGGGCTTGGAGTATATCCGCTGATGGATGAGAGAGCTCCGGGGTCCACCAACCAACCACACGTTCTCCGCTCGAGAATGAAACATATGGCCAAACGATTATTCGCTTTTCTATAACAGCCGTATAGACGTTTCCTCGTTGCGCTGTGTTGCCGCTGATCGCACTCACGTGGGACCACGTGAGCGCATGGAATTCGGGGCGTGAACCCGAATCCTTGTCGGCGACGACTGCGCCCGCGGGGGGGATTCGCTCTATTCGCTTGGAGCGCGGCAACCCGTGCACCGTACAGCATCCCCTCCGGGCGCATCTCCGGACGTCCGATGACCCTGAATCACCCAACCCTCCTCTCATTCACATGCTTCTTCTAGGCTTCGTTATATTTTTCCACGCCAAACCAGCCGGGTTTGGTTCCTTTTCAAAATCTTACCATCAATTGCAACAACACATGAAATTTTCATGGAAATGCGACTGAAATTTTCGATTCAGCTTTTCAACAAATTATCATTTGACGCGAGACTATGATCCCGAAAGCATTCCTTCAGTAGGGATAGAGATTCTTCGATTTAAATATAGTCCACGAAACGGGGCGCGCTCAATTTCCGATGTTGAGTACGAGTAAATCTCAACCTAGTATGAGCTTTCTCGAGAGGATATTGAAAATCCTGTGTCGGATCGAATTGAAAGGACAGAGGGGAGCGAGATGCCGACTGCTGCAGTTTCGTTATCCGTGCGCGTGAGGCACCATTAATATTTGATAATCCTCATGCGAGAAACGCATCCCCTTGACTCGTTCATCGGGCGAGAGACGACGACGAAGACGGACGAGGCTTGTTGGCTGAAGAGAGGATGCTCAGGGCGCGTGCGTTGATGCTGTTCGCGCGCATGCGGGTCTCCTCTTCTTCTTCTTCTTCTTCTTCTTCTTCGTCCGTGCCTTTGCAGCCTCGCTCTCTTCTCCGCTGTTGCACCACGTCTACGGAGATCCCAAGAGATCGGGCGGCGCGCCACCTTTTCCCGACCACCTATGGACCGCATTTTCCTGCATTTAATACCGAGTCACTATGTAGGAGAACGACGGCCACTCGTCGCTGTTAAACAACTTGCCAAGAGCAATAACAAGATTACCCTCTATGAGCATATATTCTTAACCCTGGACATAAACGAGCTTCTGGCTTATTTTCCTCTTCCTTTGACACTCGTAACCAAAGCTCACGTTTAACCGAGTTGTCAACAGTAAAAACGAGTCTAACGTCTGTGAACGCATCCTCTCAACTCCAGCCATAAATGGTCGTCGTTTTGACTTTTTGTCATCGTCTTCGAGACTCGAGATTGGAGGCTGCTGCTCGATCCACGATGAACATTTCCCAGACATTCCAGGAAGCTGGAAAACCGGGAAAAGTCAGGGAATCGATGTGGACCTGAAGGAGCGCTGGTAAAAAGTCAAGAGTCCAACACGTTTAGACAAAAATTCCGTTACTCACGCCTCTTAGAAGCCAATATATGAGAATAAACCACTTTCCACTGATACCGAGCAATACGACCATAAGCAACACGTATGAAATCGCCACTATTACACATCTGGGTCGTAAAACTTGGCTGTACGGCATTAGTCGAGTAAAAGAGCTAAACAACACTGAGAAACTGAATAAAGATAAAAGCAGATAAATGCCAGACCACTAAATGGCATAAAAGTCATACGATATTCAAGTTATGCAAGCATATGAAATATCTAAGATCCAGTAGAGTCATAAACATGTTATGACGGAGTCAACGGTTAAAAATTTGTAACACCTTCTAACCTAAGCGCAAACGAATCTCTTCTATTCTCAAATGTGAAGAACCTGAAGAATGGATGACTGTCAAACATCTACAAAACATTAAAAAATCTCTTTTCGCTTTGCCGAATGAAATTGGAGAAGATATCATAAAAATTTGGGTTCACAATTTTCTCTCTTCCAAATGCTTAACCATTATTTCCGGAAGCTTTGCGGAGGCTCGTGACCCTCAGCTTTCTCAGCTATGGTACTCATGTACTTTTACAGTAGCCGGAAAAATAAAAAATCCCCTTCTGCATCTGAAATAGCGTCTGAATGATGAGGCAAATTTTCAAGAAATTCTTCGAGTTAAAATAAAGTGGTAAGCGCGCGCGTCGCTCAAGATTCACCGCCGTGTACTTTGACGATAAGACACCAACAGCGAGAGTGCGATAAATAGCAGGGGGGCCTCGCGCCGTCACTGTAAACGCATAACGAGATGCATCGGCACGCCTGTAGTTCCTTGAATGAACAAAGGTTAAGACTCGAGTAGGGGAGGACCGTGCGATTCGCCAATCGACACTTTGTGCCCTCCACCACATTTTCTTCATGGCTCGTCGATTCTTGAGATCCTCAGACTACTCTCCGTTGCTCGGATCTTCAATAGGAACGCAAGCAAGCGAACGCCCTTTACTATTCCACCTCCTTGTATCCCGCTTAATAATCGGAGCCTCGAGACATTACTTTCATCGGCTCAGCTGCACGAAAGCATATTCCCGTTCTCGTCTCTTATAGTTAGGCGTCGACTGAGAAACGTTGCCGAGACAATTGGAAGCGATTTGTCTCAATCTCTTTGATTATTCCAAGAATCTTTGAGCGCACGCGTCTGTGGGAGCAACATTTTCAAGACGCACACCCCAAGGTATATCGAGTTGCGAGGGTTGAAAATACCGGCTGCTGCTGCTGCTTCGCTCTCACTATATATCTCTCTTTCCGCTTGGCTTTCCACCCCCGCACTTTCGGAAGGGTGAGACTCCGACGACGTCGGGTTCGGTTGGAACTGCTGCTGCTGCTGCTGCTGCTGCTGCTGGAGGAGAGCGAGACCGAGTCAGAGCGAGATAGCGAGTAGGCGGTGCAAGAATATCGATTATTTGTGGTTGCGGCATGCTGCGCCCGTTTTACGGACCTGGTGCCGACGCCGACGGCGCGTATACGCCCGAATGCTCTGACGTCGACGACGACGACGTTCCGTACAGTAAACTCTCCCACTAAAATTTCGAGCTAGTAGCTGTATCTTCGTCTCTCTCTCCTTCTCTCTCGCTCTCGACAAACCACCCCACCCTACATTTTCCGTCCATCTCGTCCCCCCAACTTCCTCTGACGTTCGCTCGGCCCGCAGTCATAACTTCCTCTCGATATCTCGTTCCGGTACTCAACCTTCCATCCGCAATCCTAAATCCTAACTCCGATTGTCGCTCACTGATAATCCATTCGGATTCACGTGTTTACAGCGTGGAATTAAGGTGGTCATTGTATGTTGAATACGCTGAGCATGATATCACACTGCTGAAAGCTTCCAGAATTTTTCAAAATGAAAGAAAAAAGTTTTTTATGAAATATAGAATATGTGCTACGTTGGTTTAATGATTAACGAATAATTCGACAGATGAAGAAATTGGTTCTTATGCCAATGAGTGGGCGGAATCTTGCGGTTGTTTGTTTGGAAATTGCAACAATGTGGAGATTAACGTTTCGAATGGTATTTCAAGTTTCCGGACGATAAAACAGAGTGAAACAAAGGAAACGGCTTGGAGCTTAAGAGCAAAGACTGCGGAGAAACGTTATCGCGTGAGGACCCCACACCACTAGGTGCACCGGTGCATTCCAATGACGGCGGCAGGCAACGGCTGCATCGCCGTCGTGCCGCTGTGCATTTATCAGGAGGGCCGGCCGGCCCGCCGGCCGGTCGGTTTACGCGCGGCGTACTCTCAGGCCTCCTCTGCGTTAACGGTATCGGAGAAAGTTTCGCGCATGACGCCATCTCCACTAGCCACGCTGCATTCGTATGAGTCGGTGCAACGGTGCTGCACACTAGGTCGAAGGGCTTCTTTGTTTTTTTTTTCTTTTTTTTTTTTTTCCCCTCCGATATACATTCAAATATTGCAGAGTCTCAACGAGAAGTTTTATGCGGAAAAGGATTCGTTGTCTCGGATTCGCAATGCGATTGCAACGAGGCGTCCCTTCGAGTATGAGCCTCGCCTTGAACACTCGAAAATACGGTTTCACGATCTCCGATGACAGAGAGGAACGAAGAGACGAGAGAGCGAGTCTCCAACGAAGAATCAGATAAGAAGGAAGCCTAGGCCAAGTTGAATCATCGAGTTTCAAAGTCTTGACCTCGGAGAACGAGAGAGCGAGCACGACGATACACTCGGTTGCTCGCTCGCGCGATTCAACTCCCGGTTTAAAACTCTACTATAGGAACATCGAAGGCAAGCGGTGACTGTGCCGCGATGACCGGTCGACGACGATGTTGCCGCTGCTCACTCGCTCGCGCTACCTCTTACCCGTTTCGTAACAGTAAAACCGTCGCACCGTTTTTCCTCGCCCAGCTAAACTCTTGCGAACCATACATTTCGACGATCGAGTCTTGGACTTGCAAGTGCCCTCGGCATTCCTGACACTCTCCGCCTCTCCAATTATTTACAAGACAATCGCTAAACCCATTGTTTTCGTCTTCGTCTCGAATTCTTTGACCTTGACGGTCTCTGCATTTTCCAGCAATGCAAGGTCGTGTCCTTGGGAAAAGAGCGACCTTCATGGTCGTAGAATTAACGAGGTTGGAATGCACCATTTAAAATCCAATTTGTACACGCGGAGGATTTTCGCAGTGACAAAGAGTTGCGATCCCAAAGAAAAAGAAAATGAAACAACAGGCATTAAGGTAAGAAGCGGTCACGAGATAGAAAAATTATACATCTCGCGTTTCCGTTGTGTGCTGTTTTGCCGTTCCTCTCGTGGCACGTCCGCCGTTTCTGATCGCGAGCAGGACACGCGTTGCACGAGCGCATCATTCATGAGCTCCTCGTACATGATACTTACTGCATATCGTTGATGGTTGCGATGGTGTCGAATAACGCTGAAGATCCCTCAGAGAGCATAAAAGAGTAGCACTTTGAGAAAATTATGGCATTAGTAAATTCACAACTATTCATTTTTAGTTCGTACGATAAAATTTTTCACAATTCCGACAACTACGAAATATTTACGATAACTAGGAAAATACTTGAATCAACTAAACATTACGAGTTGTCACTTTATAGTTGAATGCGAGTATAAAATGTGTGTAAAAAGATTGCTGAAAAATGAGAATACCTGGAATACTGGACATTTTGTACAATACAATTTGTAATTTGTAAGTTATGAAAATTTGTAGCTCAGCGCAATTATGAATATAGCACGTAGCGGAACAACTACCTTAGCGCAAGTATTTTTTGCACAGCGGTAGTCGACGGCTGATGCAGGACTAACCTGTTAGCGCGTTTACGAGGCTCGTTGCCCCCCCGGTGCATTCAACGACGACTACAGAGTCAAGTTCATTCAACGACAATGTCGTCGTTCGTGCAGTTCCGCACTCGTAGTCGCGCCTTCGTATCCTCAAACACACTCGACATCTCGATTGATGAATTATGCACTTGCGTTACGATCGCTCTCGATCCCAAGTGTCTCAGTCACACCCGCAAAACCTTTATACAGTACGTACCACGTGTTTTGTGTACCAATTTTTTCCAAGGGCGTTAAAAAAATGTCAATCCTTCAAAGAGACGAAGGATTTCGCGAGACGCAATTGCCACGGGCAATTAATAGAAATTCCGAGGCGTCGAAAGACGCGGAGTGTACACATTGGGTATATATAGATACTCGATTACCAATGCGTGTCTTCTTGTCGTCGGTGCGCCGACGCCGACGACGACAATGGTCAGAACAAAATTAACCTTCGACGGTGTATGTGGTGGTCCGTTTCCGTCGCTGGCAAACCATACACCGGCCGGTGCGCTCTATATCCCTCGTATGCGCACGATTAACTCGTTGCACCAGCAGCGACGAGTTGGCAAACAGCGAAAAAGAAAATAAATAAAAGTCATTCAAGTGCGATAACCGAGAGCGGAACTCGCCGATGCGTATATTAATGCGCGTTTACGCGGAACCAGTTTTTTCGTCTATCGATATAGGTTTCGTTAGCTCTCTCTCTCTCTCTCTCTCTCTTTTACTCCTCTTACCATGGGCGCACCCAGATCGCCCATAGCTATACAGAATCTCGCTCTTTCTTCACCGCGCCCACTTTTCCCATTCGCTAGCGAATCCATGCAATGCTCAATGTCTTATATATCAAAGCTTTCGAATACATTTTTAACGCTTGTTTTTGGCAGCCCGCAAACGATGGATTTATTCAATCAATGACTTTTTTTTTTTCCCCTTACTCTATAAATTTAACATGTCGCTAGATATTTGTAGTAGCTTTTCAAATTGACAATCTTTGCCGGTTCCTTCTGTTCGTGTATACATAAGAACCTGTTGAAGCATTTATCATCCGTTTGCCGAGAAAGTACTAAAAATTGTTTAACCATTGAAACGCTCGTTCGAGCTGAGCTTCGGTAGCCTCGACGGAAAGCCCACGTATGTGCGGATCCTCGACGAAGCGTTTGCTAATAATACTGTTGCTGGTCTTGGTTTGGTGTGCCTAGGCACGAAGAAAAAGGGTGTCACACAGGGGCCGTCTGCGGTGAGACGCATATCGTCGCGTTGAAGGCTCTTGCCCAGTTTAACGTACCTCAACAGAGCCACTTGTATCTTCTATCATTGAGGGGCTACATTTTTCTAGAGGTCCGAAAAGACATTAACTTTTTTTTTTAAACAGAATATTGCTCGAGTTTAATGAATTTTTTTAACAGACATCGTCGCCGGGCGTTGATTTAATTTTTCGAATACGCCGAGAAGCATCGAGAGGTCGTTAACGATCTTGTAAGATTGATTTTTGAAAACGATTTTTTAAAAATTGATCTTTACTCTTAAATAATTAATAAAAATGAATACACTGTTAAAAAAAATGGTAAAATTACTACACAGTGCCAGACAAAAGCAGGATCTGAATGCAGAACACTCACAACAAATTTCATTGCGGTCCAAAATCAATAAACATACTTCCACGTAGACGTGGCTTTGTATAAAGCGAAATATACTTAGGAAGCAATGTGCAAGGTTCTACTTTGCATCCTTTTTTCTTTTTTAGTGGCTTTTCGATAAATCACGGACGTCTTGGGGTGGTAACACGTCAACGGACACGCGATACATAATAGCTCATAGTTGAAACTGCAACATAGCCTCGCGAATGGCGATGGTGGTCGTGCCGCGTGCCGCGTTTCTCAAGGTAAAGGAAACGCGGAATGTCTGGTATGCGCGCGAGATTCAGAGGGAGATGGAGGACCGGCAACTGGTTATACCGGCAACCGGGTACACCAGAACGTTCCTATCACTCGCCTCTTCTTCTTCTTCTTCTTCTTCTTCTGCTTGTGCTTCTACTTCTTCTTCCTCCTCCTTCGGTTCGGTCTCCCCACTTCTCGAGACTGCAATTCTGCTGCACTGTGCGTGCAGCCAAGCCAGAGTGCATGGCCGTCTCGTCTCAGCACTGCGCATAGAGTGCCGCAATGTAATCGACCAACAAACACATAGGTTCACGATTCCGGACTGGCCGACTCTTCCTTATTCCCACATTTTACGGAGTTCACTTTTCGACTATCCGAAAATATACCAAAGGGACATAAATATCTTTTGTATATGCCAAAGTTAGAGCCTAACGATTGGGTGGAAATTAAACGGTACGAGTTTCGAAACGAAATTACACCGTATAAATTTTGAGGAAATTATACCTCTTTCTATTTTCTATATAGAATCGAGTTCAAATTTCAACGATTCTCGAGAAAATTTGTGCCGAAATATTAGTTTGATAGATTCTTGGTGGAAATTGGTACGTTGCGTTGAAAAAACGGGATTGATTTTTTATTGAAATTTGACAAGTGGCAAATGGTGATTCTCTCGTGGTTTTGCTGATTTTTTAAGACGTTTTTGTTATTGGTGACATTTAAGCACAAGAAGTTGAGGCATTGTAACTGGAATAATTGAGTGGTCGAAAGATGATGACGTCGATCGTCGCGACTCAAGGTTCGATGGATTACGATCTCTTCATCGGTCAACGGATTATCTGTAATAAAGTCTCAATTTATCGAGTGGTATCGAAGCCACAAATATACGAGACGTCCTCGCTCTTTCTTGACTTTTCACTGAATAAGAAAGGAAAGATAAAGAAAAAATTATCTCATCGTTTATCGGTGACCTCACGAGTGGTCACGCCTCCGTCAAACCGAGAGATACAAGAGAAACGCTTGCCTAGGCCAGTCTCTTAACCTCCCGTGTCCCTCGTTCAAGCGTCTCT
The DNA here is from genome assembly GCA_947507545.1 of Clistopyga incitator. Classification (NCBI taxonomy): domain Eukaryota; kingdom Metazoa; phylum Arthropoda; class Insecta; order Hymenoptera; family Ichneumonidae; genus Clistopyga; species Clistopyga incitator. The sequence goes on along the minus strand of OX382188.1, from coordinate 146,220 downwards.
CACTTTGTATCTCTTATCTCTGCCTCCAACAACAGCGGAACGGCCGCTTCTTGTTGCACTAACCGAGTGAAATAAAAAGTTATCTATTTTCATATGTCGACCGTTCGATCTGTCAAAGTGCCGCCGACTTCAAATAATAAATGCTATTTGTATTAAATTGAACGGAAATAGAAGATAACTTAATTTTCGGCTAATATTAACGAAGGCGTACCGAGGGATGGAATCGTAGGGAATAACCGAGTACAGAGTCGTAGCGGAGGGTAGGAGAGATTGAAAGATGAGAAACGCGAGTGTACAAGCAGGAAGTAACATCCGGTGTGAGCATCTGCTATCTCTGACGACTATACTAAGTTTGCGCAAGTGTGATGACCACCTCTCCACTGCTCGGTGAATATCAGTAACCGAGTCAATTTTCAAACACGATTTTTTTCATTTTCACACAAGAATTTACGATATTTATTCGATTTCAAAGCTATTTCAACTTGTTTTCCATTTGAATTATTCGTGAATAGATGAAAATGGTTTGAATATAGAATAAAATGTTTGAAATGTATTAAATGTGTAAGAGTAATGAAATGCGGCGATAGTGTGGGAGATAGCCGAGGAGGTTACAAGATTGAGTGTCGTCGTGTTACAGGGTACAAACGGACCTCGGCCAACGTACGCCGGTGCGAACAACGGTAGCGCCGGCAGTGCCGGTGCAGGCGGAGGCGGAGTGGGTGTGGGCGTAGGGCCGAGCGCCGGCGGGCACGGACTGAAGGGTGGCGCCGGCGGTGGACCCAGAGGCGGCAACCCGGTGCAGTATCGGGCTAGCGGCGGTGCCGGTGCAGCTTGGGGTGCGCCACCCTCCCACGCCGCAGCGGCAGCAGCGGCAGCGGGTTATGCACCGTACACGAGGTATCCAAGCGCGGCGGCAGCCGCGGCAGCGGCCGCCGCACAGATGCCGGTGGGAGCGCAGCAACTTCCGCCCACCGCGAATCCCTACGCTGCGACTGCCTACGCTCAGCATGCCTCGGTAAGAAATATTTTAAAACACATATGCCATCTCTTTGCCTCTCCCAAAAACACCGTTACACAATCAAGCCCCCCCCAAGACACGGCCTTTAATTATTTAACTCTTATTTGTTTTTCTCTCTTTTAATCAGAAATTTTGTCCCTCTTCGTTTCATGCCTCGTCGATGCAACAGCAATACGGAGGACAGAGAGTACCGACGGCCTCCTCGCCCGCCAACACGCACAGTAGCTCCAGCAGCGCGACCGGAAGTCAAAGCGGCACGATGAGCACCAGTCTCAGTAACAACGCCATGCAGGGACAACAGCCCGAACAATTGTCCAAAACGAATCTTTACATACGCGGCCTCGACCAAAAAACCACCGACAAGGATCTCGTTAACATGTGTTCTCAGTGAGTATCGAAATATCCTCCTCCTCCTCCTCCTCTCTATCGCTTCCCACTCAAAAGAAAAAACTACAATTCTTTTTTATCTATTTTACACCGGGTTGTTGTAAGCTTCACTTGTATAATATTATAAAATCCTATTGTACACCAGGAAAATTTAAGCTGCTGCAGTTTAAAATCTTGGTACACAACGATAAATAAGAAATATTCATTTGGTAAACTTTCTTCTTTCAGATACGGAACAATAACATCGACGAAGGCGATTCTCGACAAAAATACAAATAAATGTAAAGGTACTTAGTTGAATTCTACACTTTTTAGTTTTATGCTTGTTCTTGTATATCGAAAAATCGCGAAACCGTGGCATCATCCGTCTTGCTAAAAGAGTGAAAAAAAATCTCGTAGAAAATGCCCATTACACGTTTTGAATTCTTCTAATGTTTTATGCTCTGTGTACTTTGCTCCGAAATCCAGAATCCTCATAAATGAACATAAAATAGAGTCTAAAAAATATCATGTGAAAACATCTTTAGCTGTTGAGTATCGGAATTCTATTTTTCTAGAATTCATAGACATATTGGGGTTGGTTGGTTGGTTGGTTGTGGCTTAAGTAAAGTGAGACAGGTAGATTCGTGATTAAGAATTGTGAAGCCTCCGTTGGAAAGCAGCGGCGATTAGAGTTCGATGTTAAAAATGGTGCAAGTCGCATGGTCACTGTTAAAACATCCCGATCACCTTTCGCCGAACAATGAGTGCAACGTATTTTCAGGACATTTGGTAAAAATTCACTTTTTCCCCTTCAATGACCGTAACGCTTTTTCACATAATTTATCAAACATTTACATTTTTCCTGCTCTCAGCGCTCGAGTACTGACAACTTTTTGTTCAAAATTACTTCTTTCCCCGAATGGCCGTAATGCTTTTGCAAAATACTTTGTCCCACTTTACTCTTTTCCCGAATGCCCGTAACGCTTTTTAAGGAGATTTTTTCCGAAAAACCCTCGCTAAAGATGTTTGAACATAAATAAAATGGCAAATTTGATAATTAATGAGTGTACGATTCGTTTTGTTGCAGGTTATGGCTTTGTAGACTTTGAGTCACCGGTGGCGGCTGAGGGTGCTGTCAAAGCACTGGTCGCCAGGGGCATCCAAGCACAGATGGCGAAAGTGGGTATCTGGTTGCATCGTAGACTGGCCAGTGTACGTTGGTTGTGCATGCAAGTACAGTAATACCAGAGTAACAGTAAACCTTTCTCTCTCTTCTCTCTCGCTCTCTTCACTATTTCTCCTCCCTCTCTTCTATTTTGACTTCAAATCACTTCCTCTTAATTTTATCTGTCTCTGTCAGCTTTTCATTTTTATCCTGTATCCTCACTTTCCGATAACCAACATTCAAAAAGAAAGAGTAAGCGGCCGGATGCATTGCCTAGCGTGTTGGATGCAGCTCTTTCTCGAGATAGTATCAAGTAACAGCTTCAACGTTCGTCGCTGATCTCATTGAGACGCCTGAAAGTTGACCGGCCTAAAGTACCTTTCTCAGTCTCTTTCTGTATCATTGGCCGCTCAAAGATTATGTAAAATAATCGCCGGTTGAGAAACGTCGCGATTATTATTTAAGTAATTGAGGCTGTTCTATCGCCAAGACCTCAACCTCGGGACCTGAATAATCTTTTCCCATTTTTATACGATCGTTTTGAAAAAGCTAAAGATTTTTATTAACTAATAATAAGATAGTCACAGCGATGTCAAAAAATCATCGGAAAAGCGCTGAATAATATTATAATGATACTATTTATAAATATCAGTAAATAAGAAAAATGAAAAAAATTACCTTTCCCGAGATTCCTCCTCTCATCCTCTCGTCTATCTTCTCTCCTCAAATGACTGGAAATTACGGATACAATGCAAATTCGCACATAATTTTTTTCAAATTACTTCATTACAGTCATAAACTGTAATTTTTAAAGAAAGAACATTGTTCAGAATTCCAATTAAACTCCAAAATAAACATTTATTGTTAAATTATTTTCATGATTATTATTCTATGATAATAACGCGTTTATTAAAACATCATTCAACTCTCGAATAGATCCAAAAAGATGGTGAACTTCCAGCCCTTACTGAATTTTTTACAAAAATTTCACATGATTGTTGGAAATTATGATGACACGATAAATGTTTACGTAACGGTATCATGGAGATTTACAAAGCTGCTCCGTTTTCTTTCCAGTGGATTCTCTTTTAATTTCATTTCTTTCTCGTCTTTAAACTTTCTTTAAAAGAGAAAGAAAGTCATAATCTTTCGTCTATCATACTACTACTGTCTTACGTACCTATCAACCTGTCGATGCTTGCTGCTATACCTCGGCCACACAATGCTGATACTGCTATGTCAACGCGTTCAAGTTCATGTTTGACAAACTTGCATTACGTTTATACAAAGCACTAATTTCTTTTAATACGCCTTTAAAAAAAAAAACAAAAAAAAAACAAAAAAAACAATAAAGAAGCTCGTACATACTCGATGAATTATACGTTTTACGTTGCTTCGCGATCCCGACTGCCATACTCGGCTTATCTGTGACATAACAGATATTTTTCCTCTTTCTCTCTCACTCTCTCTCTCTCTCTCTATCTCTAAAAAAATAACATATACACACAATAATAATCGAGACATTCGTATTCGCGAGAAAAAACAATCGCGTTGAAGTATGGCAGCACAGACACGAAAATTCATAGTGTAGTAGTTATTCGTCACACAAAAGATGTCTTTTTTTTTTCTCATAAATATATTATAATCTAAAAAGTACGAATATACCGTCGAAATAAAAGTATAATAAAAACGTCGACGGTGCCGTTGACGTTGAGAGGAAATAATACGATTGCAATGAAAATTTCGTTCTGATTTTATTAAACTCAGAGCACAGATTTGATTATTGGCATGACAGTTTTGTTTTTTCATTATTTTTTTTTTTTTTTCTTTCTCACATCTGAACATGCAACAGATAAGAAGAAGAAAAAAAAAAGGAACAAAAAACAACGCGCGTTGACCCGTCACAAACATTTGTACAATCATTAATTGATTAATCAATTGCGCCCATATATCAAACTAACTCGGAATGGTTCTTCTAACCGCGGTATTTACTACATTATTATTATCATAATAACGTATAACTTTATAAACGCACGGGGTTTAGCAATACTTTGCCAGCTATGAGACGATGTCAATCGCATGTGATATGATACCAAACGAAACTTGAATGAAACGTATTAAATCATGTATTATACTATATACATATATATATACATACATATATATAAATTACATATTAATTAACATGTTCGGTGTACACGCTGTACTTACGTGTAAAATATTCGGTGCTGATGCTGTCTTAATAGCGGCACATTTTCCTCCTTATTCTCACAATATGTGTGCGAAAATGTAACATAACAATGAGCAAAGAAAAGCCATTGAAATAATAATAATATAGAAACTGTATATTATTTTACCATACAAAAATGCCATCAGCTTGGCTTATATCATAATATTTTCATTATTTATTCTTTTTGTGTTAATGCATTCGCAAGATTGAAGTAAATTGTCGTAAAGTATAAGTATATTCAAGTAATCGTAGACTTGACTGAGACTTGAAGGACTATATATACTATAATTATATTAAATATTATTATTATTATTAATATGATAAAGCGATATGGTGGAACTCGAAATATGCTTAAGGGTGCGCATTGTATGGGGCAGTTCAATGATCGACTTTTTTTCGTTTTTTTCAAAACCGCTTCTTGTACATAAAACACTGTAAAATATTTTATTTTTGTGCAACAAAAAAAAGAAAAGCTTATCATGTGAGAATGTAGAGTTTTATCGGAAATTTGACTTTCACGTTCGTTGTCGCAAATCTTCCCCTTTCCATGTACATTAAGAATTGAAGCGTAAATAAGTAAAATTTTCCCACATAGCATTCAAATAATTCGTCACTGTGAAAATACTATAAAAATATTTCAGAAGCTTCGAGCAATATTAATAAAATATTGCAAGAAACTTTCATTTTTTGCTAAAAACATGAATATTCTAAGAATTAAATAAAACATTATTGAAGAATATTTCTGGAGCTATTGAATGGTCGTAATTTTAAATAATATCTCACGAAATGAAAGTTGCAACATTATGGAATATTAGAAATAGTCGTTTTACAATATTAATTTTATCGTGTGCTATGTGGATTAATTGATCAGTGATCTATCGTCAGTGTATTTGCGTGGGTAAGTCGCTCACGTAAAAGAAGAACGCTTCTATGCTGCGCTTATTGTCCGTGCTGTTAATCGAGTGTGCAGCTTTTTTAGCCTGCCAAAACGGCAAATCATCCTGTTTATATAAATAATGCATACAAGCAAACATGCGAACCTTTAAGTAGCTATCGATGAGCACGATAACTGCGTACAGTGCGTACACCGGATTATTATTATTCTCTGAAAATCCAAAAGCAAATTTGGAGAGCCACCATTATTAAAGAATGTGGTAAACGTAATGATGCCATGACGCATGCGAAAGTCTATCTAAAATCTCTGAACAAGCCAAAAAGAAATCAAAGTTTAAACAAAAAAAAACACCAGAAATCTGTCTACTTTTTATTTTCTTGTTTCGTAAAAAAAAAAAAAAAAAAAAAAATTGAAAATAATTGACATATTTTCTAGTATATAATAGCATCGATGGTTAAACTATTCTCGTAGCTCTCCTGTCGTAGTTCAATAGTCACTTAAATATTACCGTAATTTTTTTGATTTCTCAAATAATCGTTGGGCAAATAATGAACAAAAAGATAATAATAAATAATAAATCGTGTAAATGTGTGCTACGCGAATGGCACCGTTGTCATTCAGCTGCTGATTATTCAAAATTTTATTCAAGACGTTTTTTTAAATAGCGAATAACGTGTGACTCAATATCGCTGATTCGAGAGATTTTTTTTTCTCTATCTCACTTTTTTTTTCTCGCTCTATCGATAAATATTCCACATTCATTGCCAACGTGACTCAACCAAATGACAATCCTTTTCTCGGAAGATAGAAAACGAGCTTGATACTTTGATTAGTTGAGAAAGGAAATAGAAAGAAGGAAAGAAAGAAAGAAAGAAAAAAAAGGCGATGGTGAAAAATGCGTTTGAGTCACGTCGGCGACATACCAGACACTAGAATATCGCGTTTCTCTACTTTTATCTTAAAAATAGAACGCTGAATATGGCAAAGTGATTGCATAGTATTCTTACTCGTTCCTCAGCAACAGGAGCAGGATCCGACCAACTTGTACATCGCGAATCTGCCATTGAACTTCAAAGAGAACGACGTTGAAGGTCTCCTAGCTCAGCACGGTCAAGTTGTTTCGACGCGAATACTTCGGGACACGTTGGGACAAAGTAAAGGTGTCGGATTCGCCAGGTACTTTGATAAATTATATATCAAAAGAGCCTCTCAAAATATCGCACTGCCATGGAATTTAATGACTTTGGTTTATCGCAGGATGGAATCCAAGGAAAAGTGCGAACAGATTATTCAGATGTTCAATGGAAAGGCGTTACAGGGAGCAAAGGATCCTCTCCTCGTGAAATTCGCTGACGGTGGAAACAAGAAAAAGTCCCTGTACAAGAGTACAATATGGAGAGAAACTGGCGATGTTAGTTTACTTTTTTACACTCACAATCTATTTTTCTTATCAATATTATTGCTCCTTCGTAGAGAAAGCTTTGTTTTCATCAACATTTTTTGATTTCGAGATTTCCATGTCGAAATACACTTGGAATGATCGAATGAAAGTATCGGAAAAAATGTCGGTTTGTGTAGGTGTTCAAGGTTTTGGAATTTCTATCACCTGAAACTCCAATGTTCTGAAATATTCCAAAATGTCGAAGAATCACGTTTGAAAAAATCATTTTACCTCATACGTTGAAATATCGAGTTACAATTTTCCACAGAAATAAATAAAATCGTTTTATTTGATGTTTGTTTTAGAACATGACACTGAATTATGACACAAGCGGAGTAGGACAGAATGGCGTGCCGACCGCTCACATGTTGCCAGCCGCGACTCTTGCTCAGTACAGTCGTCATTACGGTCAAGCGGTGCCGGGATACAGCGTTCCTGGAACACCCTGGGTCACTCCGTATCTCGTGCAGACCGGACCACCGCACATGCAACAGGTCGACGTGAGTTTTTCGTACAACCGAGGCTAAAAATCTGCGCGATTTATTAGAAACCGTCAAAATTTACTTTACTCAATCTCTTTTTCCTTACAGATGATGCCGTCGGCTGATCCTAGTAATCCACAGTACAGTATGATTCCTCAAATCACCACTCAAATGTCGACTCTGCATCTTGGCACTGGTTCCGTAAGTAAACGGAAGATCCTCACACAAAAAAAAAAAAAAAAGAGGATAAAAATTCGTGGCGCACCTTCGTGTACAAGTGACTAAATAATTCCGTTTTTTTTTTTTTTTTTTTTAAATTACAGTACATTGCGGCGAGCCCGCATCCGTATCCCTACACAACGTACCCGGCGCCGGGAATAATCCACACTCTGCCGCTGGGCGATTCCGAACAGACAAGTAACGCAGCATCCCCGGACGACTCTTATCAACAGTACCAGGCTCAGCAGCCCAAGTAGGCCACAGTTCTATAGGTTAGATCGAGTATAGTTTATTAGATAACGAAGCCACTGCGAGATTGCAAAAATTCGTGATAAAGTAAGAGAAACACAGCTTTTATTAAAAGAAAATGTGGTTATTGATATTGGTTTTACGAAAACAAAAGGTATCTTAGAAGAAAAATTGAAAAAATTGTCTCGTGATTAACGCGAGATTCTGGTCTGTTTTAGGTACGACTATGCCGAGGGTTACATAAGTTAGGAGAGGCATACCCGTCGTTACGAAGGAGTGTTTACGCATTGACGAAGAGATGATAAAAGTGTAAACGACGACGATTTGTAAAACGAAAAAGATGCGAGAGAACCCAGAGAATGAATGTAGAATTTCTTCCTCGCGAGACTACGAAAAAAACGAAAAAAAAAAACAAAAAACATAAAACATGAAATAAAAAATGAGAGAAAGAGAAGAAAAATGGAAACACACACAAAAGCTTGGAGATAAAGTTTGCGAAGGAAGAACGAGAGAAGCGAAGAAAAGAGTGTAGAGGGGAGAAGAAAAATAATTGACTTGCCAGCCATCTTTTATACATTTTATCCTCCAAGATAAGATAGGGTGAAAGTAGTTGAATATTTTGCAACGAGTAGATAATGATCTTCGACGTAAATCGCGGCGAGTGTTTTTTAGGGGAGTTCGCGAGGGCCGCGAACGTCTTCGAGTTCGCGAAAATTTCACTCGCTAAAAATAATAACTAATGAAGAAAAAAATGAAATACAAACGAAAAATACAAATTTCTACGGAAGAGGAAAATTCGCGGGCGATGAAGGACGTTCGCGAGGCTCGGCCTCGCGGCGGCCGACGACGATAGGCTTCCAGGATTTAAATTTAGGTATTACACTTACTAAAAATGACGTGCGACTAAGACGACGTGTCATTAAAGCTAAACGCTTGAAAGTGTGAATAAATATTTTAACAGAAAGAAAGCGAGCGAAAGAGAGCGAGAGAGAGAGAGAGAAAGAGAGCGAGAGCGAGAGCGAGAGAGCGAGTGGAAGGAAGGAAGATAATGCTTATTAAACAAAACAAAACAAAAAAGTAACTATTAAAGATGATGATGATGATGATGAAGATGATGAAAGAACTGTGCGCTGCTCAGAATTGTAACTACATACAAAGAAGAATTCTTCCCAAGTGACGTGTAGACGACATGACGTCGACGAGAAACTTTTGCCCAGCGAAAGGGTGGAAGCATGTCTAGAAAAAAAAAAAAAAAAAAAAAAAAAAAACAAAAAAAAAAAAACCAAGAACTCCACCACATCCTTTCGTCGTCGTCGTCGTAATTATTATGATTAATAAATAGAATGGAGGGGCGGGGACAAAAAGGGGGCCGGGAGGGATAGGAAAGGAATCGCAGGAAACTATGAAGAATTTCCAATTGTCTGAAAATGCGACGGAGAAACGAGGAGACGATGAATTAAAACGGTGTATTGTAAAGAAACAACAAAAACGAGGAAAAAGAAACAAGAAAAAACGCTGGCAAATGCAATGTACCCGGGGGAAAAAAGTAACGTGAAAAAACTCTTGAATTTTAACACACTGTTTATCGATCATTGTTTCCGTTCAGACATTCCAAAAGCCTGGGCGAATCCGCGAAATTATTTGCCAATTCCGCGGCCAACTTTTCTTCATTTCTTAAATCCAAATGTAATGACTCGTTTTCTTTTTCAATCATTTTTCTTTTTTTCTCTTATATAACAGACGACAGACTGTACGATGAAATGAGAGTGTCGACGATGTATTTTATTATAAACAAAAAAAAAAACAAAACACAAAAAAACGAAACGTAAAGCTTTATTTCGCGACGAAAAATGATGAGAAAATGAAATCTTTCATGAGATATATACACAGTAAACATTGTATATCGAATAATTATTGTACGGAAAGAGAAAAGATTAAAATTAAAGGGGAAATACGGAACGATGATGTGAGAAAAAAATAACGAAGTAACATTGAAAAAAAAAACGCATAGTACTCTCTAGAGCATTAATTATATATTTATGAGTACGGTTATACTGCGAACGCGAATCGAGATATCAGTTTTAATTGTACAGTGAATACAGATATTTTTTTTAGAATTGTGCCTTTTCCGACAGAGAGATCCGCCAGACAAATGGAATGTTCTGGGAGATGAAGACAGCGAGAGAGAGAGAGAGAGAGAGAGAATGAAAAACAAAAGAAATAAAACGACAAAAAAATGAAAAAAAAAAAGTAACAGAAGTAAAAAAAGTAATTGTAATATATTTTTACGTCGCCGTGTAAAGCGAGAAAAATAACTCGAGCCAAATTTTTTCATCCTCTAGTTGAAAATGGGGCGAGAGAAGAAAGAGATTTTGAATGATTATTTCTGTCCTCTTTGTAGCCGTTTTTACGACAATTGTACGAATTTATTATTCGGTTATACTATAAATTTTCATAGATTTTGTATGTATAGTTGCCACTAATGGGATTGCGCGCGGACGAGTTTTTTTTTTTTTTTCTTTTGAGCCACGAGTAGGCGACGGTCCTTGTTTGTGGAACAAATCAACGGCGACGGACAAAAAAAATGAAATGACTGTAATCGCGATTCGAAGCGGGAGCCTGACGAGCCAGCGATTATATTGTGTTAAAACAGAAGAATTAGAGACGAGAAAGAAGCGTTTTAAAAAACTAAAATTAAACACGAGAGACACACACACACACACCCAAAACGTGCACAACAACCGTTTGAGGTTCTTCAAGGATTTAAAAAGAAATCGGTAATCCAAGATAGCTAGATTATAAATTAATATATTTGTAACGATTACCGGAAGTCGAGAAGCGGGATACAGCGTTAGGCAAAGAGGAACAAAAAACACACGAAAAAAAAAAAACACAAAATGGAAAGTTTGTCCATCTCTTTCTCCTCCTCCGCTTACCCATTCCGGAGCCCCCGAAAAACGAGAGAAAATAAAACACGAAAGGATTGTAAAATGATTCCCCGGATAGAACGAAGCGAGTTGTTTTTTTTTGTATACTTTTAGTTTTTTTTCTCTTTTTTGTAAAGAATTGCACTAGAGACAGATGCGAGAGAAATAAAAAGCTTTCTACCAAATAAATGGCGAGCTCCGAGGAGAGAAGAGGAGCTCGGTCGACACAGAGTGCGGCGGACAGGTAGTTAGGTAGAGTCTAGAAAACAAAACATTAAAAGAAAAAAAAAAAACAAACAAACAAATGAGAAAAAAACGGCGACTTGTAGCTATTATTATAATATTACAATAATAATATACTGTATTATTATAATTAACAATTACTATTATTGAGAAGCGTCATCTAAAGTATGAAAGATTTTTACACTGTTGAAACTTGAAGTAAATAATATATTTAGTTTATTTTGGTACATCACAATTTGATGACAAGAGAGAGAGAGAGAGAGAGAGAGAGAGAGATGAGAGATTAAGTAGAGAGACGGAGAGTCAATGATGTCGCGGGATTTAAAGAGAAGAAAAAAATGATACAGGCGAAAAAAAAAAGTGTGGGACGAACTATTTTTTAAGAGACCGATTATTAAAAAAAGATAAACTCGATTCGAAGAGCAAGTCCGTGCTAGGTACATACTTGAAACTTGGTGATTTTTTGCACCGTTACTGAGAAGATAAACCCTAGAAAGAGAGTCACGAAATAAAGAGGGAATGAATTTAGTCCGAAACTGAGGCAAATCGCACATTGTACGATTTTACGAAGGTGCGTAAACATATTAAACGCAAACGCACGGGAGGGAAGGAAAAAAGAAGAAATGAAATCACATGTGATTGATAGTGAATTTTTCAGATTTTACTAAATAGACTTGTACTAAGTAAACTAATATTACTGTGACGACCAAACACAAGTGGCGGCAACTAATACGAATTTTTCGAGCCGATTGGACGAGCAAGAGAACGAGGAGAAGTGAAAATGTCGAAGGAGAAGAGATGAGCCCGTTTTTTTTTTTTTTTTTTTTTAAACGACGAGAAAAAAGAAATACCGAGCTGTCGACGAAAGCTATAGAAATTATTGTACAGATGGTGGATCGCGCGAAACTAGAAACGACGACGATTAGAATGCGTCTCGGACAAAAAGAATAAAATACGAGAGAAGTGAGGAGCGATAGATTTTAATGAGCGAGCGAGATGAGAGATAACAAATGTGAGATGAGGAAGACATTGCGTAGCTAGGTAGCGTTGAACCTACTATTTAAGATAGCATACGTTCGGTTTAGCTATTAATGAAGATAAAGAAGAAAATGAACACGATTAAGAATTAACATTTAAGGTTGAATTTAGGTAGATAGATATTAGGCGTGTTAGTTAGGATACGACTGCCTCCTCGATTCTCAAACAAGAGAAAACAAACAAACGAAACACGGAAAAATTCCTGATCACGCTGAAATCACGGGACACAGTGTCAAACCGGACGGCCGAAAAACAAAATACCCCCGGAAAAATTGCTCCCGAATTAAAAATTCCGGCAAAGACAATTTTTCGTTGACGGCTTTTTTCTTCTAGAGGTATTTTTTCCGGAGGCATTTTGTCAGGGGATATTTTTTCCGGGATTCGTGGAACCGTACAGTCTACGCACCTCGCACCCGTCAAGACTGACTGGCTATTCATATTAATGATTAATTATTTAACACGCATATGCCAACGTATTAAAATATATATTCAGCAAGAGCCTCGGAGTCGTCGGAATATGTCTCAAGGAGTTCGGATCGCTTCACACTAGTCAAATCAGTGCTACATTTGTTTAGAGCAACTTTTTGTAATCCCCTCGGCTTAAACCATTGGTTTTAGAGTTTAATTGTGTACCTACATTAGTCTTTAATATATAAATAAATTGCCGTCGTGATTCGAAAAGAAAATCGACGGAGATATCCGAATGTCCGATGTCGAATTTTTCTACGCAGTTTTTTGGACGAATAAATCGTGATATTGGTCCGATTCTTACAGGCAATGACTCATTTTGTTGCCATACAACATTTTTGTAGTACGAGTTGTTCAAAAGTTACAGTATATGTCTGATAGGCTAGAATAGGACAATCAAACGATTGCAACTATTGACCAACTCTTATGATGTTAAAAAAAAATGCAATTGGCCAATCGGTAGAGCATGTTTCAATCAACAAAATGTGGCATTGCTCGTCATAATCGGTTTAATGACATCAGACATTGAATTTATGTATATATCGAGAAATAATTATACTACGCGAGGAAAATCTATTTGCCTCTAAAATCATTTCTTGGTGCAACGAAAAGATAAACGATCTTTTTGTCGTTAGATCAGAGGCACAAAAAGTTAGTGAGCTAGTAGAAAAGCGTTTTTAAAAAATTGGCACTGATCAGTGCGAAGCGTTTCGTAATTTGCTATGTTGTAAAACGTTTTATGTTATGATGGACGGTGAACCGCGAACGTGAAAGAATTCAGGTATTATCGGTGAACGCTGATTTATCCTCTGGGTGTTAATTAATACATGGCGAGTGCGTGCGAAATTAATTATTCAGCTAATAAACATAACATTATAACGCTAATGTAATATAAAATTGTAAGGTAAAGTTGCTTGCTGCGCACCGCGGGTCGGGTGCTTGGGCTGGCCGGGCAAACACGTTTTACAACAACAACAACAACAACAACAACAACATCCACACTGAGACAGTTGGTAATTATTAGAAGAAAACAAATGGGATGAAAGTGTAAAAAAGGCCGAACGATGAGAACAAAAAATCTTTGCAATTCCGGCGTTCTCTTCATCGCGGATAACGAAAAAGTTTAACGACAAGTTAAGTCGCGCAAGCTTCGTAGAGCTAAACGAGTGTGTAAGAAAATAAAGAATAATTTGCCGATGAATGAAAGGACGGAAAAGACGATGAAGAAGAAATGTTGATGAGAGTGAGAGAGACCTAGAAAGCGTAGCCACATTTTTGTAGTTCTTAGATGTCGAGAACTTAGCAAGTCTGTAGAATTAAAAATCTTGTAGTTTTTTTTGATGATAAGATAAACGACTAAGGAACAAAATAATTAAACAAAATACCATGCATTGAGGAAGAAACGAAAAACAGAAGAAAATACCGAGAAAATAAGGAAACAAACGTAGGGTGTTTATAAGAAAAAAACAAAAACTACAACAAAAAAAATGAAATCTTAACTTTAAGCGCGAGACGGGATGATGATTATCGGCTTAAGAACGCGCGGCGGACTCCTGCTGGTCGCTTCCTCCCATTCACAGCGAATGGAGGAAACGATTTTATATTTAAATAAATTTAACTAAAAAAAAGACACTCGAGGGCGAGATTCGCCGTCGGCGAAAATCCGACTTGTACAGTCCTTGCGAAAAGACAAGGTTCTATACGTCATTGTTTTAATTTGTTGAACGAGAGCGAGTATGCGTGTGTGAGAGAAGACTGAGTGACGGAAAATAAGCGCATTAGATTTAATTAATTAGTTGAGAGAGAGAGTGAGAGCGATATCTCCATGGTTTTCTGTATTTTCTTTCACTATTTTTCCCTCCGACTCCTCGCGGTCCCCCTGTTTGTTCTCTTCTTTTGTATTTGTAACTACTCCCTTCGTAACACTGTCCTTGCATCGTTGTGCAGTGGTTTGCGACCGAGAAAACCCTACAAAAAAAAAAAAACACGTGGAAACTCAACAAAAAAAGTGAATAAAATGCAACGGTTACAGTTTAAAGGAAGAAAAAATTACCTTAGGCGTTTATGCAGCAGCAGCACACAAACAACCCCCCCCCCCCCCCCTTTGCCCGCTCCCCCGGAAAAAAAGTCGGTTTCCGGTTTTTCTAGAATTAAGGTGTACTATAGACACGAAGAAAGGGGAAGAAACGAGCCGAGTAGAGAGCGAAGAGGTTTAATGAAGAAAACCAAGAAAAAGAAGAAAAAAAAACGGAGAAGAAGAAACTAGAGATTAAGGACAAGTATGTCATAGTTAAGATAGGGACTCTTAGAAGTCGATAGGTGCTGTAATAAAAAAAAACAAAAAAACAACTATTTAAAAACAGACACGAGACGACGAAGATTATAGATGGAAGAAATGATGAAAAAAAAAAACTTAAGACACGCTAACAAAGTTAAAACTTTCAGAATTAGATTTTTCATGAAACTCGAATAAGGACAGGGCATGAGCCACTAAAAAAGTGCCCTTATTTTATTTTGAATCGTTTGCAAAAAAAAAACATAATAAAAGCTAGTCTTTCTGTGTGAGATGACTTCGTCTCTTCTTCTTTGTGTTTGAGATTACTTACGTGAGAGAGATTCGCGGGGTTTAGATAGAGACTTTTTACAGCCAAAATAGACACACACACTAATGCAGACTGTGAGGAAAGGGATTCGAAAGATGGCAAAGTTATCCTCGAAATTTCATGATTTTGAGGGCCTAAGATTCGCTGTTGCGGCTGATTGAAGATAAATATGAGAAAGAGATGTGCGCGAGTGAGAAAAAGAGAGCATGAGACAACAAAAATACCTACACTGTTACTGTAAAACTGCACAGTGCGAGTGCAAAGGCTCTCGTAAGTAAATTGCGCGAAAGAATGAAGAAGAACAATGAAAGATTTTCGCGTTTGTACCGGAGCGTTGCACCGAACAGTCTTAGAGTTACTTACTACTATGGTTTGGTATTATTCAAAACAATGAAAGAATCAAATTTCCTGATTATTATCATCCCTTATTTTGCGATCAAATAAAAGATCTGTTTTGGGGAGTCGTCTCGTTCTTATGCACAATCGTTTCGAAATCGATCGTTTTTAATCCTGGAGAAGGGCTGCAGAAATTTTATTTCTCCGATGCTGAAGAAGAAGAAGAAGAAGAAGAAGATGAAGAGCAGCTACAGAAAAGTCCGGACCTGTTGAATGTTTTCGAAATCGATCGTTTTTATACTTTGGGAAGGACTGCAAGAGTTTTTTTTTCCTGAACAAGAAGAACAAGATGAAGTGAATCTACATGAAATTTATTCCCTTATTAAAAAATGACAAGTATTGAAATTTAAATTCAATATAAACTACTATAAATCGGTTGGTGCTATAATAACGTACCGATAAAGTAAGTATCGTACTTGAGCCGAAAACTAAAAGAAGCTAATAACGACGATTCAATTTGTATTAATTTCTTCAAGTTCGAATACATAGAGATGATAAAATACCATTAAATCCCACGATAAATTCTATCGATCTGCACCAGTTTCTATAATTTATAAAGGTATACTTTGACGGAGACTGTTCAGGGTATATTCGGTATTTTTTTCAACCACTAAATGAATACTTTAGTCACTTTAACGGAGGGTTAAAGGGTTTCAGGTGTAAAAGAAGAAAAATCACAAGAAATTTCAATGACGAACATACTTATATATTATTAAAAAAATATCTGAATTACACGTATCTAAAGAACGTGAACGCTTCAGCGAAACGCGTGCTTTGACTTGAATATTCTGACTGTGTTGTCCGCTCCGCCGGAAACTATTAACTTCGGGTTCGACCAGTTGCTGCTCAGAACTTTGTCCTCGTGACCCGAAAGGTCGTAGAGCGGTGCCTTTGGGCTGAAATGTAAGGACATTTATTTTTTAAATTCCTGCTTATTGTGAAAATGTGAAAATAAAAATTGACGAAAAGGTTAATTACCTTCGAGTGTCCCAGAGTTTTAGATTATTGTCGTAAGCTCCGGATATAAAAAGATTCTCCATCGTCGTTGACCAACGAACAGTTTGCACCCACTGTGTGTGAGAAGTGAACATAGCTTTGACAACGGAACCCTCTGAAATCAAGCATTTACACGATTTTAGTTGGTCATATGAAAAATAAAAAAATAAAAAAACAAATTTCGTGATACGGAGATAAATATGACATACCTGTTGCCCTAGGATCATAGAGCCTGACATGCCTGTCCGCAGACGCGGTTATTACTGCACGGGACAACGGCGAATAATCGACATCGAAGAAACTCTTGTTTCCCGGTATTTCGTGCTTCATACCACCTAACTCAGAATCCCAGATTTTCAGCGTATGATCCCACGAAGATGTGATTATTTCCGCTGTATCCGACCACACGACTCCGCTAATTGCTTCTTTATGACCTTTCAGCGTTCTCTTTGGCGTCTATCAAAACAAAAACAGAATAATTTGCAAACAATATTTTTGAAAAAGCTGTGAAGTACAACTTTGCAAATTGCTTGCTCATTATTTTTGACTTTTCTCAAAAATCTAAGTTGAAATCTGTGACCAAGTCGAAAATGAAGATTCGTCCCATGAATAGAAGAACATACGAATACATTGAAATCAGGACAACAACTATGATCCAAGCCACTTTAGAAGGAATTAAATAATTGTTAATGGCATTGAACTTACCCGGGTTTTTCCGTGCTCCGTTTTAGATCTTTTCGATGTCGATTCACCGTCGTCGTCGTCGTCATCTTCGGCCGCTATAAACGGACACAGTTTTAAGTAAATATTTACCGTTTTCGGTTTAGAAGATTTCCTAACGAAATTTACTCACAGGTGGACCAAATCTTGAGCATAGTATCCCAAGATCCCGTGGCCATAGTCGCACTGTCGCGACTAACGCCTACGGCTTCTAAACTCTGCGAGTGACCCTTGCATACGTGTATGCAGTCTACCGAATTATTAGCTATATTCCAATTCCATATAATCGCCGTTTGATCCTGAGAAACACTGACAAAAGTGCCGCTCTCAAGGTCCAAGGATATCCAAGCGACTGCTTTTATCGGCGATGTGTGGCCGGGTATAGTTAAATGGTGCTTTCCTTTTGCTGTCCAGATATGAAGCGTATTGTCGTAACAACCGGTTAAAATCCTACGAAAATTTTATCACTTTTACAAAATGTCCTTTCATTATTTCTCTGTTATTTTTTCACCTATCGATTTCGCATTTCCAATAAAGATTCTCAATAAAAATAATAGATTTTTTATTTTTTCTACCAAATTTTTAGAAATTAGGACTTTTTTGAGCTATTCAAATGTTTAAAAACTATCTTATTATCGTGAAATTGTAATTATAAAACTTTGCGATTTACAACTGTGATTATTACCATCTTTCGCAAACCGCGACTGCGGATACCCAATCGTCGTGAATGAGGCAGTCTTGAGGTTCCGGAGGCGGATGTTTCTCCAGATACTCCACATCTATAACGTCTTCCGTAGAAATTCCTCTTTCGCCGATGTGCTCCGATAACGAAGTTCTCAGAAACTCGTTACTCACCAAAAAATCAAACTCTGTCTCTTTTACGACACTTTTGCACTCTGAAAAGCCAATATAACAAACACATTGTTTATCGATAAATAGAAAAGATAATGTAAAAAAAAAAAATGAAAACAAACCTTTGAGCAATTCGTGAACGAGTGTATTTAATTCGTTCGGAATAACCGAAGCTGGTACCGAGAGCGGAAAATCCGGAACGGCATAGCTAACAAAAATTCGCGACAATTTAGTGTATGTTTGCGGTAGTGTAGAGAAACGTTAACCTAAAAAGAGAATCTTATTGAATGGGTTAAAGTGTATTTACTGCGGCTGTTTGGTGACAAAACGTATTTGTATCTGAGGCGCATCGCTGTCGGCACTTTTACCCGCCATTTGAAAATATTTTCAATTTATTTATTTAATATAAGGAATACAAAAGTCGTGGAGAAAATAGGTTTGATGGTGAGTGGAATGCAAGCACACGCGGTAGCTCCCCCACTCAAACTGCTCTGGATATTTGGACGCTTGTATCGACAAGTTCGGAGTTTCGAGTGTAGGGGGCGCGTAAAAATATTCTCAACAAATTTCACAGTCGAACACAACACAATTTTGCATTCGCGTCGCGCATTGTCTCTTAAAGATACTTGTCGTTTATCTCGAGTGCTTAAATATTTTCATTAATAAATATTTCGATAAATATTGAAAAAAGACATGGAGACTGTTCCAAAAGATTTGCGAGGATTGCGAGCCTGTTTAGTCTGCTCGTTGATCAAGGTGAGAAAAGTTAACCTCTTTAGGAATCGATTAGATGGAATGTTTTGAAGAATATTTTGTCTTTTTAGACTTTCGATCAGTTTGAATTTGACGGCTGCGAAAATTGCGACGAGTTTTTGAGGATGAAGAACAACAAGGACAGCGTTTTCGACTGTACATCTTCCAATTTTGATGGGTAATTATATTTTTCTTGGCATTCTTCTTTTTGCCGATATAATTTTTCATGCCAAGTTGTCTTTAAAATTGTGATAATTTGTCCTAAACTCTCGAAAACATTTTCATAATATTCGTTAATAATGGCAAAGTCACCGGGAGTTACGAGACATTTATATTTCTACCGAGGTATTTATCGTTCTTTGCGTATTCTCTAATCGAGCGTTCCATCGATTTCAGTATGATAGCCGTAATGAGTCCCGAGGATAGTTGGGTGTGCAAATGGCAGAGGATAAGTAAGTGGAAAACTCTTTTAACTGTATTATAATCTTTATTAGTTTGAATAATATTAATGGAGGGTTCGTTAAAATAGTAGTCGTCGATAGACGTTGAGAATTAGTATCGGATTCTCCTTTTCAGATCGCTTTTCCAAGGGTGTATACGCAATTTCCGTGTCCGGTCGTTTACCAGCCGGTGTTATCAGAGACATGAAGAGCCGAGGAATCGTCTACAGGCCCCGAGACACGAGTCAACGATAAACGATCATTTTTACCGTTAATTACTATTAACTAGGATTAACAACGCGACGTACGATAGTTGAGAAAAAACGGAGAACGATTAAACGAAAAACGCGGTGCACATTGAGAAATAAAATATAAAATGTAAATGAGGAAAAGGAATTTTGTGCGCTACGAAAATCAGATCTGACCGATTGAGGCTATCGGTATGGAATGTTGCTGAAGAACAAATGACGATGCGGGATAACGCAAAGCCGGTAAATTACCGTTTACGCAATTCAGCCACAAATTGGCACACGTGACGTGATAACTATTGTCGTTGAAGACGATTTTTCCGCTCGTTACGACAGTCAGACACAGAGCGCAGCATGTCGTGCTTTCGTTATGATGTAGCGGCCAAACTGGAAGTTCCGTCACGATCTTTGGAAAATAAACAACATTTATAAACGACATTTCTTTTTTTGTCTCTCTCTCTCTCTCGTCGTCCGACGATGATACCTACTGGAATACTCGCGTAAAAAGGCTCCATTTCCGCCCAGATTCTATCGATATCCATCAGCAGATCGTCGAAACCCATTATGTTGATGTCCATTTCTTTGTGAGAGAAATTAACTCTTCTGCAAACAGCTGCCACTTCTGCCAAATCTGTTTTGTACGATTCAGATAAGGAATTAGCGAGACAATATCAAAAAAAAAAAAAGCTTTCGAGACATCGATAAAAATGGATTTTCGAAAATGTGATATTTCACTTGAAGTGCTCTCCAGTAAAATCTGATCGGTAGTTTTTCCGCTTACTGCATAGAAAATTGTAGCCCTGAGCCGAAGCGAGAACTTGCCGAAGAACAGTGTCACAAGTTATACCGCCAAAGACATTGGCCGCTGTTTGTAAAAGATGTACACAACTCTCCATGTACCGTTTCCATTCCCAATAGATGAGCTGCAAAATGAAGATGATTAAATTTCATCACATGAAAGTGATGAGCTTGCGGTGGGGCTAAGCTTTCTTTACATATTTTCGAGAAAGAACCTGATGCATATTCTCCATTTGTTGCTGTTCATCGTCCGCTCCGGACGACAGAAAATTCTTGAGGTCGAGACTCGGCACGGAATTCGATCTCGTCATAACGCCGAGCATTCCATTTCCGAGTTCTATGCTGTTTACCGATACCGCGTCTTCTTTTTGTACAACTTTTTCTGCAATATCGCGAATCGGAACAAGCGATAGATTAGTATGAAACTTTTTAACAATCCTGATAAATTTTTGACTCTAAAAAATTTGATATACAGTTCTTTGTTTAATATTAGGTTCGAATAAATTCGTTTATAATTGTAAATCGGTACCGGTTTCAACGATTCCATCGTATTTCTCATCCAAAGAGTGTTCATCGGGACTCGCACTGATTTCCAAATTAGAGAGAGCTTCGCTTGCGGCATCGAAATTCAAAAAATTCTCTGCTCCATTTTTGCCGCTGGTTTGCGGTCTGAAGCTCTCAAAGTCGGTGAAAATATCCCTCGAACTGTCGGTATTAAATCCAGAGGTTACCGAAGCTGCAGCCGAGGAAGCTCCGAAATTTACAGGCTGTTCGGCTGACACAAAATCTCCAAAATCGTCGGATTGATTGAAAGCCGCCGCCGCCGCCGAATCACCTTCGAGATTAGCTTCCGTTGGAGCTTGGACGTTGGGCTCTTGAACGAGAACTCTCAAGGCGCTATACTTATCCTCGACTTGTCGAAGATTCATGAGATCTTGAGGCGAATTTTCACCGTCTCTCCGAGTAGCCGTGCTATTGGAATTTTGATTTTTCGGTGGCTCGATTTTTTCGATACTCGTTCTCGACGGTTCATTGTTTCTGATGACCGTATCCTTGAGGATTACCGTTTTCGGTTGTGTTTTGAGGGAGCACTTTGGAAACAATTCGCCCAAACGTTCCGTAGAGGCCGATAAATCTTTACTTCCTGTTGTGGCAACCATAGCCGAAGAAGCGACTGCGGGCGGAGCTCTTATTTGAGGAGTCGCGTGATTTTTCGGGCCGCTAGAAATTTTCTTTGGTTTTTCACTGGTCTTTTTAACGCCAAGATTATGATTGGCCAATCTGCTGCCGATAGCCGAGCCCACTTTCGTGTCCCAAATGGGAATGGAAGTGGGCTGAGTTTGCGGAATGGGAGCACTCTGAAAATCCGAAAAATCGTCTCCGGAGTCGACGGACAAAGACGAAGCTTTGCTCTCGGATTTGAGGGAAGCAGCGAGCTGCTTGGCTTCGGAGGGACTTTCGACGGTGGGTTTGGGGAGACTCGTCGGAGCTTCGGAGTCGATCTTGGTCTCGCCCATGCGAGAATGGTTGGGAATAAGTCCGGGTAAAGTCGGCCGAGCGCCTTCCGAAGAGGACCCTTTACGCTGAGATCTCGAGGGAAGCTGACTCTTTGGAAAATCTTGAAAGTGCACCGTGGGCTCTTGCGGCGAAGGAGTTTGCGCCGCATTCGGATTAATCAGAGCGAGATCGAGTCTCGGCGTCGGAGGAGCCGGCAGAAGATGGAGTACTTCCAAGTTTGCGAAGGGATACGAAGTCTGCGCTACCGCTACCAACGCCAATACCACGTAGAGCTCCTGTTCGGTGAGCTTTCCGGCGTACTTTTGATTCGCCAGTCCCCATATGTATCCCAATACTTGGGTCGGCAACTGACTGGTCAACAGCAGGGGAAATACCTTCTTGGTGTCGACCAGAGACTCGCCCTGGTTCGCACCTGGACGCTCTTCTCTCACTGCCTCCCAGATGCGTCTGTACACAGACGGAAGGACATTCGAGTTGGACCACAGCCAACTCGGCAACTGCTGCGACACTCTTTTTTCCATGCTGCTCCGAGGCTTGTTCATCCCGTTGATGCGTCGTTCCTCGCAAATGTCACTCTCCCGACGACGACGACGACGACGACGACGACCCGATAAATCTCACCCAATAACAATCGATACGAGATTTCCTTGTTGTTTTATTTTCAGTGAGTAACGCGAACGCGCTTGCACAATTGGCTCGGATTATTCTCGTGGATGGACGTTGAAACTTTGGCTAATGACATTTTGCATTTGCTGCACAGTGCGACTCGAGCAGACGATTTTTTTCTCGATACTGCGCGCAACTATCGCGCGCACCTCTCGTCACACTTTTGTTTTTCGGTAGTTGGTAATTTCGGGCGGCATACTTATCGGTTGGCGATCGGCAAGGTAGAAGCCGCCGCTCGGTAATCCCGAAACTCGGTCAGCATTGAAAATCAATAATTTATCGTGTTTGTTTCAAACCCAAATCGCTCGTTGTTGCAACTACTGTCTCTCGAGGCTGATTATTCCACGAATAATCGAGGATTATCGAGCGAGTGAGAGAGAGAGAGAGAGAGAGAGTAGAATAGAGGAAATAGCGGGTCAATTGAATTATCAATGGAATGGGTTATTTCTTTTTGCCATCGAGCTCTAGCCGACGTATGCATATGGATTCGCGGTCCTTCGCCCGACACAACAGAACCTGCTTCCTCGTTGATTCTCCGCAATATGCGCTCTCCGACAGTCGCGGTTGTACTCGTTGTTAAATTAATTTGCACTCCAGTCGATTGCAGGTGAAAAAAATAACCGTTTAAACGAATAAAGGATCTTTCGCTCGATTGAGAGACTACTTTTTGCAGTGCGAAGAACGAAAAGTTATTGTGCCCACTAACGCGTGGAATCGAACCTCTAGAGGAGCTCATTGATTTGATAATCGAGGAAATATCCACGCGCAGTGAATGCATCCTTTTTGTCTTTGATGCCCATTATAAGAGGATTATGAATTTTCATTGGACTCGACGGATCGAGTCCATTGTAGCGTTTTATGCGGTGAGGAAAATTTTTATCATACAACCTATGTAATGTAACATTACGTATGCGTTCGCGGTTATTCGGGAATGGCCTATTAATTGATTAATTGAAATGGAAAAATTGGTGGTGGGGCGAGTATAGATTTTGATCCGCGAGAGCGAAAGTTTCTTCCCTCCGAGAGCTCGAGTCGCGAGGATCGTGAGCCAAAGCAAGGATGCCGGCTGCGACGCATACGTTATTCTCGTCGCGAATCCTCTCCAAGTCTCACAATTTCTCCGATACACGGAACAGTGAGCGATTAAAAACCTCGTACCACAAATGCTTGTTTTTCTTATAAATATTATTATTACGCTTGTTAATATTTTGCAGAGAACGTTTGATAGACACTCGCGGCTCGTTTCTCCTGATTCACGATTGGCGGCTCTTCGAGGAAACCTCGAAATACCTATGGAACCGAATAACGAATGTCGCGTTGATTCGTCGAATGAGCTCCGCGTCGACGAACCAAAAGTCACCGATATCCGACGAATCCTTCAATCTCGAGACAGTTTATTATCCCGTGAGAGTGAAAACGTTCGTCGTAACGCGTTACCTCGACACTTGGTACCGAGGCAAATTTCGTTATGGATTGGATCATTTCGCCCCGAAAAATCGAGATCTACGAGGAAAATCCCTGAAGGTCGCGGTCTTTAAACACATTCCAGCGGTAACGAGCCAAGCTCTCGCGACTTTTCAACGTTTCCACGATGAAAACCCGAACCCCAGAGACGAGCTCGACAAAGAACCTCTTGGCATCGAATTCGAGCTCATTAATATAATAGCTACAAAGATTAACTTTCAGCCGGAATTTTACGCCCCTCGTGGCATCGAGCTTTCCAAGTGGGGAACACCCGGAGAAAATGAAAGCTTCGACGGACTTGTCGGTGAATCGCTCGCCGGAAAAGCCGCTTTTCTTATTGGCGATCTTCACTACACTCCGAGACACAATCGCCTCCTCGATCTCTCCCTTCCCTATAATACCGAGTGTCTGACCTTTCTCACTCCAGAGGCACTCAACGACAACTCGTGGAAACTTCTTATCGTGCCCTTCACGTATGCTGTCATTTTTTTTTTTTTAATCTTTTCAAGCAACTCGAGGTTCGACGCCTCATTTCGATTTCAATTACTTAAAATATATTTATAAAAAATAACAACAATTGTCTTTCCATCTAGACTCTACACCTGGATCGCGGTTATTCTTACCCTCCTCGTCGGAGCTTATATACTTCACCTTTTTGCCCTTACTTACCGCAAGTACATATCGCATAGCGCAAGAGGAAACAAGGTTGAGATAGGATCGATGATACGGAGGAAAGTTTCGACAAAAGATACTCCGCAGGGTTTGCGGCTTTTTACAGAGCCGATAAACAGTATTATGTACACGTACGGCATGTTACTTCAGGTTTCGTTACCTCGAATCCCCAAAGCCTGGGCCGTACGCGTTTTCATCGGTTGGTGGTGGCTCTACGGTATCCTCGTTACAGTGGCATACAGAGCAAGCATGACTGCCACTCTCGCCAATCCTATAAGCAGGTGAGAGATCAAATAAATTATTAAATAATGAATTATGATTTTTGTAAATTGATAAATTAACAGAGTAACGATAGACACGATAGCCGAACTAGTGAAAAGTCGATTACCCGTCGGTGGATGGACCGACGAACAGAGGGATTTGTTTCTCTCATCGTCGGATGTGGATATCCGCAAAATCGGCGAAAGATTTGAATTGACGACAAACGAGGAAGAGGCGATTGCTCGGGTCGCCAATGGATCCTTTTGCTACTATGAGAATATCTATATTCTCAGACAGGCAAGGGCTATTCGTCGCCAATTGGAGTTTAATCAAATGAGAATTGCCGAAAAGCGGAATGAGGTATTCAAAGTCGATAGGGATCTACACGTGATGCAAGATTGTCTCATCGATATGCCCATTGCCATAGGAATGGACAAAAATTCGCCTCTTAAGCCGCAAGTCGATCGCACGGTAAATAAACTAGAGCACAAAATACTATCGACGCTTATTATCTTTGAAAATGGAGTGTTTTTACTTTGCAGATACGAAGAGTAGTGGAAGCCGGTTTTGTTGCCAAGTGGCTGAGCGATGTCACCGAGTGGTCAAAAATCGTGGAATTGCGGTTCCGGATGCCTCCGGAGCAAACTCTCGTCAATCTGCACAAACTTCACGGCGCTTTGGTAGCCCTTGCCGTAGGCTATTTTTGTGGTTTCGTAGCTCTTGCCGCGGAGAAACTCTATTGGAAGTATATCGTCCAGAGAAATCCCCATTACGATAAATATCAAATGGATTTTTTTTACGCTAAAGCCCATCAAATGGGCTAGCATAGAGATCTCGAGTCTCTCTTTAATTACCCCCCGCTTAAGCATACTCATTAAAAACAACAAATTGTCTGTAGTATTGAAAAATTCAAGATACAAATATACGGAATATATGGGCCATTTTTTTCTCCGTGAATAAACTTTGAGTGAATTTAAACGAGCCTACAAAGTAGAAGTACTTGGAAAACAAATGAGGAAGCAATTTGCGAGGGTTTGGGGGGGGAGATTGATGAGCCACTGGATCCGCCATCTTGAATTAAATCTCTTGCATTTATTGACGCAACAAGAGCCAAGAAACGCCGGTGGTTCAAGTTTTTTCAACCGATTTTAGCGAATAATTAAGCAATAACATTCAAGTAGAAGCCAATGATAGTCGATGATCGAAGCTTCGGTGATCATTGACTCATTTTCATCGAGTAATCGACAATTGGACGTTGTTCGTGATAAACCGGTGTAAGGAGCAAAGTCGACGTAACCTAAAAAGGACATTTCTAAAAAAGCGTTGTATTTTAAAAAGAAAAATGGTTGTGCGTCAATATCAAGAGGAGTTGGAGTACCTCGAGAAGATCAACGACCACAGCTGGAGGATAAAAAAGGGTTTCCAGCCAAACATGAAGGTTCCGTTTCCCAGAGACACCCGACTTCGTATTCTATTTTTCTCTATATCAATTAATTGTGCGATGCATCAAGGTCGAGGGAATATTCTACGTCAACAAAACACTGGAGCGTCTCATGCTGGAGGAGTTGCGCAATTCGTGCAGGCCAGGAATGGTCGGAGGATTTTTGCCGGGTGTCAAACAGATCGCTAATGTAGCCGCGCTGCCCGGTATTGTGGGAAAGTCCGTTGGACTGCCGGACGTTCATTCCGGATATGGTTTTGCTATTGGTAATCCATCCGTCGTTATCCCACGTCGTTTCCTAATTTTTCTTCTATTTCTCAGCCAGTTTGAATTTTTCTTCTTACAGGAAATATGGCCGCGTTCGACGTCAATGACCCAAAATCAATTGTATCTCCGGGAGGTGTCGGTTTTGATATTAATTGCGGAGTTCGCCTACTCAGGACAAATTTGTTTGAGAAAGATGTCGCTCCTGTAAAGGTCAGCGGCTAATGAGTTTATGAGTTTTTTAAAATTAAAGTCATAAAAACAGGACCGTTTTACTTAAAAAGTCGCTTCGTTTAATTTTCTCAAAAAATTTCAGCCGATAGCTAAAAATTTGTTCTCATTCTCATAGAAATAGAAGGCATTATATCCCAGTGTATACAGAAATGTTCGTTTATTTTTCTTAGGAACAAATAGCTCAAAGTTTGTTCGATCACATACCGGTGGGAGTAGGTTCAAAGGGTATAATCCCAATGAACGCGCGAGATCTCGAAGAGGCCTTGGAAATGGGAATGGATTGGTCCCTCAGAGAGGGATATATTTGGGCCGAAGACAAAGAGCATTGCGAGGAGTACGGAAGAATGCTCAACGCCGATCCCTCGAAAGTATCAACGAGAGCGAAAAAACGGGGTCTTCCCCAGGTACAAAAAAGCTCGAATCGCTCGGTATTTTTGAAATTCGTCACCTTTTATCATTGGTAAATCAGATGAAAATGTAAACATTGGCAGTTGGGAACCTTGGGTGCTGGCAATCATTACGCAGAGATTCAAGTGGTCGACGAGATTTTCGATAAATGGGCAGCTTCGAAAATGGGAATCGAAGAGAAGGGTCAAGTGTGCGTGATGATTCACTCGGGAAGTCGAGGGTTCGGCCATCAAGTCGCCACTGGCGAGTACTCGTCTTTTCTACGTGAAAACGTTATTTTCTTTTAGTTTTATCGATGCTTCTCATTTTAGATGCTCTTGTACAAATGGAAAAGGCAATGAAACGAGACAATATCGAGACGAACGATAGACAATTAGCGTGTGCGCATATTAATTCTCAGGAGGGACAGGATTACCTCAAATCCATGGCCGCAGCCGCTAATTTCGCGTGGGTTAATCGCAGCTCCATGACTTTTCTCAGTCGTCAGGTTCGTCGTCGATTTTTTCTTTAAAATCTATTCTACATACATTGCCACCCATTTTTTTATACGCGAAAAAGTATTTAATTCCTTGCTCAACTCGGCAATTTCAAGAAACCAACAATTTTTTACCGTTACTTTATTGCAGGCTTTCGCAAAACAGTTCCGCATGTCGCCGGACGATCTCGATATGCACGTCATCTACGACGTGTCGCACAATATTGCAAAAGTAGAAGAACATATCGTCGACGGAAAACCAAAAACGCTTTTGGTTCATAGAAAGGTACCGATCCTCAAGGTCAAAGACGCTTTATACGCAGTTAGGATTTTTTGAAAATAGATCTTCTCAAATTCATGTTATGCCCTATGGTTTTTCTCAAAAAAAAAAAAAACATCGCTTCTTTCTCGGCCGCCTGACTGCGTATGACCTCTTAAAGTTGAAAGAATAGAATTTTATAGCGATGGTATGTAGTTTCTTGTTTGAATTTCATTGTCGCTAGGGATCAACGAGAGCTTTTCCACCGCATCATCCCCTAATACCGGTGGATTATCAATTGACTGGACAGCCCGTGCTTATCGGTGGCACGATGGGCACCTGCAGTTACGTTCTCACTGGCACTGCACAGGGGATGCAGGAAACCTTCGGTTCTACTTGTCATGGAGCGGTAAGTTTTTAACATACTCTAAAGATTGAGCGAAACCAATCAGACACCAATTATCATGATTGTGAAATTGTAATCGTTTCATAACCGTGAATATGTCTGGTCGTGTCAAAGTTGTGAAAATGCCTGTTGGAAAAATGTACGATCGTTGTCAAGTCGATCGTCAGTTCGTTTGTCAGATGTCGAGTCATTCGAGTAGTTCCATATAATCGTCTATTCGATACGGTGTACATTATTATCGCTTATGGGGCAACCCATACCAATTCGGCCGTGATATATTCCGAAACGTTTATACAGGGTCGTGCGTTATCCAGAGCAAAATCTCGTCGAAATTTGGACTACCAGCAAGTACTGAACAAGCTCGACGATCTAGGAATATCGATAAGGGTGGCCTCCCCTAAATTGGTGATGGAAGAGGCGCCAGAGTCATACAAAAACGTCACTGACGTTGTCGACACTTGCCACGCCGCTGGTATATCTAAAAAATGTATAAAATTAAGGCCAATCGCTGTAATCAAAGGCTGAGGAAAATATTCCCTGGAAATCTCTCCAACTGTCCTGCCTCCATCGGTTCATCTTCGGCTCGATAATTTTCTTACTCTTGTACGTCTCGATGGTATACAATAAACAACGGAAAAACAATTACTCAAAAGAATATTCGCCTTCTATGAAATCCCGGGAACCAAAGAATTTGTTTTATTTATTATATTTAGAAAGTGTTTTCAAGTAATTATATTAAAGTCTTTGTTATTTTTAATTAGCTTGTTTATTAGATAAAATGTACAATTGTCTAATACACACGGTATAAGAAAGCTACATTAGACTAATTCGTTTGACTTTACACAGGAATTATATTCGCTTGCTTTTTTATTTTTAACATTATCATTTATATTTATAATATATTAGACAAGTCCTCCACTGACTAGAGACAGACAACTAGAAGAAGAAGAAATAATCGTGTTTTTGTTGTATGCGTGTAGTGTTTGTCTGTTTGCTCGTGTTGTTTTCGTGTCTTTATAATTAGGCATCAGACAATGGAAGAAACCATCACCATAAATATTAGAGTTGTGAGTATTATACTCAAAGTACTCCCGCGCGTGTGAAAATATATATGAAACGCGTATTTTTTCTTTTCTCGTACCCTCGAGTGTGTGTGTGTGAATCGTGTTGGGTTGGACGATAGAAAAAATAGAAAAAGTTTTACCTAACGCAATGAAATAGTCACTGGAGGAGATGCTTTCCGAAATACACAGCCAACCAATAGGACGAGTGGTCGGGAATGCATTCCTCGTTTATCGATTCACTCGATGCAATATTTATATATATATGTATAATAAAAATTACAAAACGAAATTGATGTCAGGAAAAATTATGAGATAGATGAGGAGAGAGGTCGGACGAGTTTTTGTTGTTGTTTTTTCGTTTAAGTTTGATTTCGCTTATGACAAATGATAGTCGGGCGATGGTTCGGCTACGGATTCCGTAGTGAATAAGGGATTGGGAAACTCTGGCGGATGTGGCAGTGGACCGGCAGTATTTGGTTGACGTCTGTATGCCATTATCCAACATGACACTGCGATCGCAACGGCTACGAGTGCCACTAGAGCCGTTATCACGAGTGCCACGATGAAACTGAACATTGAGACGCAAATCTCTTCCACTCGCTGAGCCGACGGAACTGAAATAACGGATAAAGAAAACATCAAGATTAATGCATTTTTCCCTTTAGTATACATCCCTGCGATTTTCGTGTCGCTATATTTCTATCCCGGATAATACTGCTTTTACTTGGTACTTTTCAGAACTATGCGCAGTTACCTTGAGTTGGATCTGATGGATATCTCTCCTCCATCCTCTCCTTCGTTCGTATGAGATTCGACGTGATCGTTATTTCTTCGCGGAGCTGTCCGTCGAAGCCTTCGGATACGCTTATCGCAGTGTCGTTGAATTCGTCACCGATTTCTCTTCGTCTTCGCCCAAAGGCGTTATATCCTCGACAATTTACCTGTTAAACAAGAAACGCAATCGATACGACATCTCTGCTATATTTATACCGGAGATTTTCTTCAGATTCCACTTACAGGTTGACAGCGACCAAAGCAGACTCTGATGTTACACTGGAATCTAATATTATCACTGCTGGGGAATTTGAAAGCGTTGAAACTCGCTACGAGAGCCTCGCCATCGGGATGTTGCTTCCATTCGCCGAATATCGTCGGATCAGTGGCGCAGCCATTTTCGTCAGTCACGACGTACTCATTTTCTTCTTCATTGTCGGTTGTCTTGGCTACGCAATTTCGAGCGAAGCCACCGTAGATTGCTAAACAAAACATGATTCGAATTAGAAAAGAATAAAGAAGAGAATTTTATTTTACTTGAATTAAATATAAGGAAAGGCTTGTTACAGTTTGGTTGAACAGCGACTTGAAGCATCAGGTTCTCGCCAATTTCGGCAGTGTCGATTTTGCTACCCGACTGCGTTATAATTTTCATTTCGCAAATGGGCGGCGGTCCGGTATTGGCAATTGTTCCCGCGGTTGTCAACATCGAAACGTTGAAGCCCAGAGTGACATTCTGTTCGCCAGTTTGGTATATACACTTGACGTGGTAAGCCTGAGCTTCGATCGTCACCAGTTGAGGATGTTTCTGGATCACGAGGACAAAACTCGCCTGGCCCTGTTGACAAAGGAATCGATAAATATCGTCGTCGGGTTTCCAGCACGTCTTTTCGGTGCTACGATTTTTTTCAATTTCTATGAAATGTTTAAACATTTCTAGAATATCTTATGAATTTTAACCCCACGATACTAACTAAATATACGCTTGAAATTTAATTCACTTGCAATTAGCCGTGTTTCCATTTGCTTCTGAAGTTTGTAGAAAATTTATAAACTCACGTTTACGTGGATGAGACCGCAATCGCCAAACGCGACCTTGAAAGTCAACGCTCTGGAAACAGTGCCAGCAGGAACGGAGAGAACGAGCCGGCATTTTTCCTCCTTGCTGTGACCCTTGACGTACAATACCCCGTCGAAACCAAGCGAAGTTGGCAATTCCACCTGGACTTGAACGCCGTCGGAAAGACAACTGGCTCCGGGTGCAGGTTTCGGGAAATCAGTACGGAACAGTCCCGGTTGTTTTGGTGTGGGCACTAGAAACGAAAACCAACCACCATGACTCCGAGTAATGCCATAAAATTCTATTAGCTAAACTGAAGAAGTTTAGTCGAAAAATATTATTAAAGCAAACTTACGGCATATGGTTCCGTCGCCGTTGTAGCCAGTAATGCATTCGCAGTACGCGCGATGTCTAGTGGCTGAGCAAACGGCATTGGTATCGCAAATTTTCTTTAGACAGGGATCTTCGCATGTATTGGTTGTTCTATCGCAGTATTCGTCATCGTCGCAATCGTCGTCACGATTGCAGTATATTTCGCCGACTAGAAAAGTAAAAAACACAGATAAATTAAAAGAGAATTATAACAAAAATAACGTCAAATTTATTGAATTACGGAATAGAGTTGGAAAAAAAAACTCACCGGGCTTGCAATTGCCGTTACGGTCGAGACGATAGCCCGATTCGATCGGACATACGCATTTTCCGTACTGGTCGATTATCATTCCTCTTTCGAGGGCGCATTCGCATCTTCCGTCGGGAGTGATTCTCATACCGGCTTCTGTTCGACAAGGAACGCATTGATCACGCTCGTCCTTAGCAGTGCCCGGTGGACAAATGCAATTACCGTACTCATCGCGGACTTGACCCTTCTCGACAGCGCACACGTAAACTGTAACAATAAAATTTCCCACAGTTCGTAAATTATATTAACTCGTGATTCTTTACTGCAAAAAGAATGATCTTACTGCAAAAAGAAAAATTATTATATTATTATTATAATTATTATAATTATTATACTTACTTTTGTCGCATCGTACAACTGCATTGCCACGATATCCGGGCAGACACTCGCAGACCATCGTTCGCACGGGTTTCGAGTCGAGTACCTTGCAATCGGCATTTACGCCGCAGGGTTCGATCTTGGTGCAAGGATTTATACACTCGCCGTTGAAGCATGCCGTCTGTGATGGACATTCGTAGTCATGCTTACACACCGACACTGAAATGAATTTTGCACAAATATTAGTATAAAAGTTCTATAATATATTAGAAATAAGAATAAAAAATAATAGAGTGACTTGATTTTTTCCTTATGATTAAAAATAATTACTGAATTTGGACATGAAAAATGTCAATGGAATTCTTGAAAGAATAATACAATTGTTGAAAAGACACTAACCAGGATTGCATCCAGTAGCGATATCACCGACGAATCCAGCCGGACAAGAACACTCGACAACGTGATTGTAAATAGAGCACTCGAACGTTCCGTCGCAAGGATTATCCTCGCAAGGATTTTTACATAGGCTGTTGACACAGGCCCTGTTGGTCGGACAGTCGGTGTTGCTCTTACATCCCGCAATGCTACACGATAATCTAGGATTGCCAAAGTAACCGGGTGGACATTCGCACACGGCTTGATGATTTATTCCATAACATTCGGCGTCTTTGGCGCACGGAGCTAAAAGCGGCGAGCACGCAGGAACGCAAGTCTTTTGAAGGCAGATGTCGGAGTCGCTGCACTCGCTGTTGGATCGGCAACCAACGACTGGAAAACCAAAATCACACCATAACTACCTAATATCCTTTGCATTTCACTAATCTCTGGTATTGGAATTTTCCAGTAAATTTTTTAACAACAAATAAATCTAATAAATGTCTCGATATTGTTACCTCTTTCGCAATCGATGTCAGGATTGCCGTCGTACCCGCTAACACAAGAGCAGATGGGCTTGTGATTGACGACACTGCAAAGAGCGTTCGAGCCGCAATCGCAAGGATCTCTGCAGAGCGAATTGACACAGGCTTTGGTGGGCGCGCAATCGCTGTCGCTTGTGCACTCGAGTTCAACGAAGGGCTTCGTGGCAATACAAGTGCCACTTCCGCTGCTGACGAATCCACTGGGGCAGACGCAAATCATTGTTCTGACCGGAAGCGTCGGCAAAACTTTGCACTCCGAGGGAGTTTGGCAAGGTTCGATAACGCGACAAGGATTTTGGCATTTGGAATTGAAGCAAGCGAGAGTATTTGGACAATCGCCGTCGACGCGACATTCAGGCTCGATTTCCGGTCGACAATCGACCTTAGGATTACCAACGTAACCCGGAGGGCAACGACAGCTCGCAAGATGATCGCGAACTCGGCATTCTGCCCGTGACGAACAAGGATTTTCTCGCAAACAAGGATCGGAGCATTGTTTGTTGACGCAAGCGCGATCTCCTGGACAATCGCGGTTACTGTAGCAGCCAATGACATTGCAGCGCTCGTGAGGATTTCCCAGGAAACCCTCGCGACAGCGGCACTCTGCCGCGTGATTTATCGCCACACATTCGGCGTTTGTTCCACAACGCGTTGCTGATAATAGGCACGGATTGACGCAACTCTGATTCACGCAACTCTTGTCGTGACTGCACTCCGAGTCGCTGCGACACTCGATCGACGTGCACGCGACCTCAGGCTCACCCTCGTTACCCTCGTCGCAAGAACAGATTGGCTTGTGGTTGCGCACCAGACAATTTGCGTTGCGACCACAGTTGCAAGGGTCTCGGCAACGACGGTTCACGCAAGCCTCCCTTGCTCCGCACTCGTCGTCGCTCTTACATGTTCCTACGACGTCCAAACGTACTAAAGGCAAATAAAATACACAAAAATTAATATTAACCGATTTTTAAAGACATATCTTCGATTAAATTAATACAAATTCAAGCTTCCAAGGAGATCCGTCGATGCGTGGTAATCGTTAATTTGCTCAAATTGATAAACTCGCTTAATGCGGCTTCATTCAAGTTGCAGTTATTCGTTTTAAAAAGACGCTGAATTTGATTTTCTATGGTGATTAATCTTACTCTGTCGACATATTCCATCGGAATCGGTGATCCATCCTTCGGGACAAGTGCAGACCATTGTTCTCACTGGTGTTGTATCGAGAACTCCGCACCTCGCGTTCTCCAGACAAGGTCTTATAATGTGGCAAGGATTTACGCAAGTTTCGTCGATACACGCGAGTTTGCTCGGGCAATCAACGTCCTTTCGACATTCCGGTTCACCAGCCGGTGGTCTACGCTCGCAGTACGAGAACGGATCTCCAGCTGGGAGATCCTCCGGACATTGGCAAAGTGGCACGTGATTTCTCACGTAACACTTGGCATTCTGAGCGCACGGTGAATTTTCCGCGCAAGAATCTACGCATCTTCTGTTCGCGCAGCTGAGATTCTGGGGACACTCCAAGTCGCTCGTACATTCTGCTCTTTCGCAGAGAACCTCGGGATTTCCAAAGTAGCCTGGACCACACCGACAAGCAGAACGATGATTCTTTCCGTAACATTCGGCGTTTATCGCACACACGTTGTCCAAGAGGCACGGATTAATGCAACGACCCTCGTGACAAGTGTCGCTGTAAGGACACTCCACGTCAGACTCGCAATCCACTGGAAAAATAATTACGTACAATTTCATAAATATTGCCAATGTGAATTTATTCATACTTTTTCTAATTTCTCTTTCCCCAATTTATCGCATGGCCGATGAATATTCATTTTTCGGAAAGCCGATGACGCTATTGTTGTACAAAATAAAATAATTTTCCACCAAAGTGACTTTTGCAAAACTTTTCTGAATTAATCTTCATCGACATTCCTTTTCTAAATAATTTTCTCAATAATTTTCCTAGCAACCCCACTATATGTTATATGATTTGGTGGAAAATGTCGCATAATAATATTTAATCTTGAGAAAGTGATTTAGCAAAGTAACTTACGTTTGATACATCCCAGCTGTGGATTTCCGGAATATCCAGGAAGACATACGCAGGACGGATAATGATTAGTGACGAAGCAATTGGCGTTGGGTCCACAATTGCAAGGGTTGGTACAATGCCCATTGATACACGCCTCAGTTCCGGCGCATTCGCTGGTCGACAGGCAACCGAGTACAAACGTCGCTATAAGTGGATCGAAAAAGAAAACGAGAAAAGACGAGATTAGTAAACAAGACAAAACTAATAATATTATCGTGATAAAGATAGATTCGTACGTGGTCTGCACTCGATTCTCGGGTCTCCCTGATAGTCGATGGGACATTTGCAAACAGGATTGTGATTGTCGACATGACAAAGTGAATCTCTGCCGCAAGGTTCGCCAACGATGCAAGGATTAGCGCATCTCAAATTTATACATTGTTTATCACTGGGACACTCGTTGCTCGAGTAACATTCTGGCTGCGGTGATGATGGAGGATTGTGGCGTGATTGTGTACATTCCGCGTAAGGATTGCCTGTAAACTCGGCTGGACAGGTACAGATTCCCTGATGGGATGACGATTTACATTGAGCGTTTATTCCGCATCTCAAGGTCGAGCACGCCTCAATGCATTTGCCATTGAGGCACTTTTCGTGATCTTGACATTCCTCGTCTGCGCGACATTCAACGTCGTCCCAAACTGGAAATATAAATACCCTTGGTTACAATAGAATCGACGATCATTTTTGTCTACTTGCTTTTTGTAAAAGCATCTTTAGAAGGTTTCCCTAAAAAATGTCCTCGCAAAGCGATACTCTATCATTCGTGCAAAAGAAAAACAAAAAAAAAAAACAAAATGATTATGCACAAAATTTTCTCAAAATATTCATCTTGACCAATCTTAACGGCTCTGCAAATTTTAGGGAAATGAAATGCTGAAACTGAGCTGATGATATTAATATTTTCATAAGTACACGATAAAAGAGTTATAGTGAGTACGCTACTTTTTCTTGTTGTTTTATTTGTTTTACTTACGGATCTTGCGACATTGTCCATTTTCGTCGGTGATCGTGTCCGCTGGACACTGACAGATCATTGTACGCAGTGGTAACGTGTTGAGCACGCGACACTCCTGCTCGGCATTACACATGCTTGATAATGCACAAGGGTCTTGACACCTTGCGTTTATGCAAGCCAGTGATGACCGACATTGGCTGTCCTCACGGCATTCGGGCTCATCGGAAATGACTAGAAAGAAAAATTGTATTTTTATATGCTTTCTATTTAATTTCAAGACTTTTTGAGTCCCTTATATATAATTATAATTGGAATTTGATTAATTTTTATAATGACTTTTAGATGCAATTGGTAGGGGTAATTTTGGAGAGTACACTTGGTAATATTGAACTTACCGGTACACTCGATGTCTGGGTTTCCAGTGAAGCCTGCTCGGCAAATGCACTTGGGCTGATGATTTCGTGCGAGGCAATCTGCAGTTTCGGGACAAGTGTGATCGTCGCAAACAGGTCGACAGACTCTAGCTAAACGATCGCAAGCCTCGTGATCCGGGCAATCCTCGTTGTAGTGACAAACCGCAGAAATACAAGCGACGAAAGGATTTCCCTGAGTTCCTCGTGGGCAAGTACATTGTCCGCGATGAGCTATCGCTGTGCATTCGGCTCCACGTCCGCAGACTATGTCACCCGCGAGGCACGGCGAAGCACAATTTCCGTTTCGACAGCTCTTGTCGTAAGGACAATCGTCGTCGATCTTACATTCCGCTAAAAAATTTAATAAAGTTTCACTTTACGTTGATATTCTTTTCGCTAAAGATCGGTATTTATGTTATCTTGTGTTTAAAAAATATCCAACATGAAAAAAAGGTACAAAGTAGAACCTCGCGCGTTGTATTCGACTTTTTAAAAAGCTTTCTTCACGAGAAAACCAAAATTGATGAACACATTTTTTCACCGAGAGGTAGCTTTGTAGAAAGCGAAATATACCGAGGAAGCAATGTCATTCTAGTTGGTTAAAAAACATTTTCCTACAAAATGTCACCGGTTTTCCTAACGTTTTTTCGTATTAAGGGGAAAAAAACTACCATTTATTCGGCTTAAAAAAATATTCCTAGCCAATTTGCAGAATTTGTTTTACTTACGTCGGAAGCATTGAATTTGTGGATTTCCAGCGTATCCCGAGGGACAGTGACAGGTTGGATGATGATCGATCGTCGTGCAATCCGCGTTCGAACCGCACCGATTACTCGCGCACGGATTCACACAGCGTAGATTAGCGCAACCGAGATTCGAAGGACAGTCAGAGTTAGATGTGCACTCTGGCGATGGTGTAGGCTCTGCAATGAGTAACAAAAGAAAAAATCGATGATAGATAACATTTTTTTTAAATTGAATATTCGCCTTTCATCCGATATTGAATGGAACAAAATTTTTAAGTATAATTCTATATATATATAGACTAGGATGTTATTCTGGTTCTATTCTATATGAAATGTTGCCATGGCGATTCTTGTGCACAGCGGCGGCGGCGGCGGGGGCGACAACGAGATCTTTTGATAAGGTAGTAGGATATAGTACCTCTGTAGCAACCGAGGTATCCGTCTCCGGTGAGTCCGCCGGAGCACGTGCACACGTGACGGTGATTTTCCACGTGACATTCAGCGGAGCTCGCGCAGGGATTGATGGTGCAGGGATTGACGCATTTCCGGTTGATGCATGCCTCGTTCGTCGAGCAATCGGCGTCCGATTGACAGATCGGTTGTATTTGATCTTGAACTGCAAAAAAAAGAAATTTTACATATATTTTTTCATGATTTAATAAATAATTTTCCTATTTATCGTCGATGGATTTTCTTATAATATTGAGTAAAATAGCGATTAAAAAAAAATGGTTGGTCTATCGGAAGGGGGAAAAATTGATTACCCGGTGCGCAGGCGACGGTGGCATCGCCGATGTAACTCGGCAGACATTCGCAAATCATAGTCCTCATCGGTAAAGTGTCGACAACCGTACATTTAGCGTTTGTGATGCAAGGCTGAGACTCCCTGCAAGGATCTTTGCAGCTGCCTGAGAAACAAGCGAGTTTGCTTGGGCAGTCGGCGTCCGTGGTACACTCGGGAGCATCGAATGGCGCTGTATCAGAGAAATGAGATAATCATCGAGTATTATCAGTAATATCTAATTCCAAATCAATCCAACAAAAAACACGAGTCTTTAAAAAAGTGCGAGGAGAAAGAGTTTACTTGGATAGAAATAAAATTGAATTTTTCTCTTAGCTCGCTAGCTTAGCTATAGCTTCAAAATGGACATGCTCGCTGGAGGAGCAAAAAGATAGATTTTCGGTGAGAAAAAAGAAATTTACCTTGAGTACAAGCGGTGTTAGGATCTCCGGTGAGTCCTGGAGGACATCTGCAAGTCGCTCGATGATTGACGACATTGCACTGAGCCGACGAAGGACAGTTGCAAGGATCAATGCACTTGGTGTTGCGACAGGCGAGGAACGAAGCGCACTCCTGGTCGCTTGTACATTCGGGTCTCACACAGCTAGTTTGAGGATTTCCGATATATCCGTCGGGACAGTAGCATCGTGATCTGTGATAGCCATCGGCTTCGCAAAGTGCATTCACGCCGCACTGCGTCAGCGAACAAACGTCGACGCACTGCTCATTTATGCAGGCTTCACGAGCAGAACATTCGTTGTCACTCCGGCAACCGACTATTCGAAAATACACAATTTCGTATATAATTAATGGATTTCATTTCCAAATTTTCCATCAAATTTCTCTCATCTCTTTCTCAACAAAATGTAAAAGCCATAAAAACGCTGATATCCAAATTTTTGTGTGACCAATGAATAAAATAAATTGGCAAGTAACGAGACGTTTATAACTTTGGTGTGCTGATTTTAAATTATACTTTTTGTTAATTCTACTCACGTTCTCTGCAAGCTTGTTGTGGATTTCCGGTGAAACCGTCGCTGCACACGCAAACGGCGCGATGCATTTGAACGTGACAGCGGCTGTTGACTCCACAAGAATCAAGAGTGCAAGGATCGATGCATCTCTGATTCCAACAGGTCTTGTCGTTGGTGCAGTCAGAATTTTGCGTGCATTCGGGTCTCGGTGGTTCTTCGATACTCGCGGCCTTGCACTGAACCTGAGGATCACCGGTGAACTCACGAGGACACGAACACACGGCCTTGTGATTTACCGTTTGGCAAATGGCGTTTACGCCACAAGCGCCGACGCATGGATCTCTGCATCTTTGCGAGTAACAGGCGCGATCTCGCGAACAATCCGAGTTTACCACGCACTCGGGATAAGTACAGAAGGCTATGCCGTTTCGTACGCGACATTCACCGTTCGCGTTGCACGGCGATGGATTGCAGGGATCGCTTTCTGAAAATTGAATCATTCTTTGTTAATTAAGGAACGCAAGACTGAGTGACAATGCGTTGGTTTTTTTTTTTTTTTTTTTTTAAACTAAATAGGAATGACTAATTTTGTAATCTGCAGTATTTGCAAGAAAATGTTTTAACGTTCAACTTTTTTTGTTTTGTTTTGGGGACGAATTTATAAAAACCCTTTCTCGTAGAAATGCGCTGTTTATTTTAAAATCGGTTGTGATATTTGTCTCCCTATCTGACACATTCGAACATTCTGCAAATTATCGTCAATCAAACTACTAAAGTGAAAATTTTTTTTTAATTTTGAGAAAAAGAATGACACACTATACCCCACTCTTTCCTAATAATAATAAAATAACTAACGTACCGATCTTCTCGTAACATTCGACAAATGGATTTCCGATAAGAGGCGGAGGACACGAGCAGAGTGGGCTATGATTAATGGATCTGCAAAGTGCACCGACTCCACAAACGTTCCTCAAGCACGGATCCATGCATTTGTTGTTCTCGCAGTTTTTATCTCCAGGACAGTCAGAGCTGAGAATGCACTCGGGCAAGCATCCGGTGAGGCTGGAAGGTTCGCCCTGGAGGCCTGGTAGGCACTTGCAAACGGCGTTAGCTCCGCTCTTCTCGCAGAGAGTGTTTGGTCCACAAGGCGATGGATTGCAAGGATCTGGATCTCTCCTTTCCGGTTCCCGACACAAGACAAACGCGTTTCCGGTTGTCGGCCAAGGACACGAGCAGATCGGTATGTGATTAGCTACGGTGCAAACAGCATTTACGCCGCAAGTACCCGGACATGGATCTTGGCACTTGGTTTTTATGCAAGCTCGCGAATTTACACAGTCGGTATTGACGAGACACTCCGGATGACATCCTTCGTAAGGATTTCCTCTAAAGTCAGGCAAGCACTCGCAAATAGCTGCGTCGTTTCTCTCTCGGCAGTAAGTGTTGACCCCGCAAGGCGAAACGCTGCACGGTCTCTCTTGTTTTGGCGGCTGTGGTACTGAAATTTTTAAGAAAACAATTGATACAACAAGAAGAGCATTTTTAACAATTGAACAATTTCTACCGGTCATTTTGTGAAGCCAAATAATATACATAATTATATAAAATTAGTCATACAATAAAGTTGGAAAATCGGTAGAGATTTAACAATCAATAATGCAAATTTTGCAAAGCCAAGTAATATGAAAAAATAAGAATAGAAAAAAAAGGAACAAGCTTTTCGAAATTCTTATCGCCTTAATTTTGCAAAGCCGAAAAATTGCATACCGAAAAAAAGGTCATGTGCACATGCAACAGTGAAAGACCATTTGTAAAAGCATATACATTAGAATAAAGCGTTTTGTGCATTGTTATATACAATAATTACAAATTATGCAACAGAAAAAAAGTATGATTAGTAAACGATAATTGTAAAATAATCGAGATAACAAGTGGCGCGGTCTCGAGGAAAGCGGCAATTTTAAATCGAGACTCTTAATGAATTCTTACAAATATCCACGGAGCAAGATACGGAAGGATTTCCGTTGTATCCCGGAAGGCAAGAGCATCGAGGCTGATGCTGAATTGTTTCGCACTGGGCATTGATGCCGCAGGATCCGGGACAAGGATCCGCGCATTTATTGTTGACGCACGCTAAGTGAGTCGAACAGTCGCCGTTGACGCGGCATTCTGGTCTACAGTTGGGCGGAGATCCTATAAACTGGGGCTGACAGGCGCAGGACGACGTGCCGGAGGGACTGACCGTGCATATTGCGTTCGAGCCGCAGGGCGAAGGGACGCACGGGTCTCTCGGTTGTGGCGGAACTTCTAAATGTCATTAAGATATTACAATCATATTCTCGGAACGGAGAAATACATTTCTATACTACATTCAAATTTGCAAATTTTCTGCCTTTCAACCGCAAAATTACACTTTTCGTACCATCGCGCGTAAAATATGCGCGAAAATTGGACGTGCGCATGGGAAAGAGTTTTCTTCTCGAGCTTTTTTTTAAAAGTATGTTGCCAAAAAGTGTCATAGTGGGTTGTTCATACAAGACAAAACGTGGGAACGAGCTCAAAAAGTCTCCTTTTTACGCCCTTACCCCGCACAAGTAACTACTTCATTATCGTCGAAAACTTACTTGTCGCTGGGAAACAATTTTGGAAGGGATTTCCGCTGTAGCCTTCGGGACAAGTGCAAATAGGGTTGTGATTACGGACGGCGCAAAGGGCGTTTTGACCGCATGATCCAATACAAGGATCTTGGCACTTTTCGTTGACGCAAGCTCTGTTTTGTTCGCAGTCAGAACTGATGACACATTCGGGGCGACAACTTGGCGATACGCCAAAATAACCCGGAAGACAAGAGCACGATGCCTGATTGCCAAAACGACGGCAAACGCTGTTGGGTCCACATGGTGAAGGATTGCACGGATTTTCCGTCGGTGCTGACATTCAAGGAGTTACATGTTATTAATTCATACTTTTTCGACTTGATTTTTCTACCTTCTTGTAAAACTTACGTTTGGGAGGTTCGCAAGTGCCGTAAGAGGTGCTCAAGAAGTTTCCGTCGGTGCAACGGCATACGGGAGTGTGATATGTGACGCTGCATTCGGCATAACGTCCGCAAACGCCTGGACAGGGATCGACGCACTTGTTGTTGAGGCAGGCTTGGTCGTATCTACATTCGGAATTCTGTACGCATTCGGGCCGGCAGCCGTTGTACGGATCGCCTTGATATTCGGACAAACAGCTGCAGATACCATTTTGGCAACGGGCATTGGGGCCACAGGGCGAAGGATTGCAGGGGTCTCTTGGTCTCGGGGCTGTAATTTGTACACATTATCGATTAATACCCGCCTGTTTAACAGGAAACATGGCATTTCTATAACTAAGATTTCATTGGATTAGAAAATCCTCGTTCTTAAAGTGCTTTCAGTTGTTTCTCATTTTGGGGCTTTGTTGTATTGAGCTAATTTTTATTTGACGCTGCGGTTCGGACAGAAGATATACATAAATGTAACAACGCCACAAAGTGGCGAGAAATGTCTTACGCGATGGTGGTGATGGTTTCGGGTAACAAGCGTCGAAGGGATTTCCGGTGTGGCCCTCGAGACACGTGCAAATTGGTGTATGGTTGACGACGTTGCAACGCGCTCGAGTACCGCAAGAACCTGGACACGGATCAACGCATCTCTCGCGCATACAGGCCTGATCCTTTCTGCACTCGGAATTAATGGTACATTCTGGTCGACAGTTGGGTGGGAAGCCGATGTAATTGTCCATACAGGAACAGGCTGGGTAGCCCCCGGCATCTTGGCACATGGAGAATGGACCACAAGGCGATGGTACACATGGTTCGTTAGGTCGCGGCCCTGGTTCATCATTCGCTACAATATCCGCGAAAAACATACACATTTTCTCATCATTACTGTTAGAATTAATCCAGGTGTTAGCAGCCACTTAACAAAATTTTCATAAACATCGTCGTTGTAGTTGTTTCTTGATTTTCGGCGTAATAATCACGATCTGAATTACAAAAAAAAAAAGAAAAAATTCCCGAGAGCCAAATCCTTATATCTAAGAGAAAGAAAACAACTCGTTTCATCTTCACTCACGTATATCGAAGCATCTGACAAACGGATCGCCAGTTTGATCGGGTCTGCAACTGCAGATGGGGCTGTGATTGAAGACTTCGCACCGTGAATCAATTCCGCATTGGCCAGGACAAGGATCTGTACACTTGCTGTTAATGCACGCGAGATTCGTTGGACATTCCTGACTGACACGACATTCGGGACGACAGAATGGTGGATTTCCCATAAATTCAGGAAGACAGGAGCAGCTCGCTTTGCCGTTAAGATCGCGGCATTGACTGTTCGGTCCGCAAGGCGAGGGACTGCAAGGGTTGGTTTCGTTGCGAGGGCCTAGGGAACAAATGGAATTTAAAAATGGCATAAAATCCATATATATCTTTTTTTTTTTTTTTTTCGCAAGTGAAGTTTGAGCGGTAAACTTACTGTCCATTGGACGGCAATAACGGAAAGCATCTCCGGCATATCCGGGCATACAAGAACACGAAGACAAGTGATTAATCACTTGACAC
This sequence comes from Clistopyga incitator, assembly GCA_947507545.1. Taxonomy (NCBI): domain Eukaryota; kingdom Metazoa; phylum Arthropoda; class Insecta; order Hymenoptera; family Ichneumonidae; genus Clistopyga; species Clistopyga incitator. Next base: position 102,229 of record OX382188.1, on the reverse strand, counting down.
ACTGCGTTCAGACCACAACTTCCGGGACATGGATCTTGACACTTGGATCGTATACAAGTTTTGTCAGCTGTACAGTCGCTTGGGACGACGCATTCCGGTCTACAACCCTCGTAGGGATTTCCGTAAAATTCTGGAGCGCAGGAACATGTGAATGAGTCGTAGGTCTCGCGGCAAATCGCATTTGCTCCACAGGGCGATGGCTGGCAGGGTCTCGATGGCGGTGGCACCGGAGGCGCTGTTTTGTGCCAATAATGTGTCAATTGAAATGGATTCACACACTTGCGGTAATTATACTATACGGTTGCTACGAATTTTCTTTTAATATCCTTAGGTACGTGAAAACATTTTCAATATTGACTGAATGAACTAGTGCAACCCAGGGAAATTTCCATTACCTACTGCGTACCAACGCAGTTTCAGTGAAATAAAGTTAAATTCGTTAGTTCGTGTCTTACGTTTGAACGGTTGACATTGTACGAACGGATCGCCAGTGGATCCAGGAAGGCACGAGCACATAGGAGTGTGACTGACGACTTTGCAGTCGGTGTTGGCGCCGCAAGAGTTAGGGCAAGGGTCTCTGCATCGTTGATTCATACACGCCTGGTTACTTGGGCATTCGCTGTTGCTAACACATTCGGGCCGACATTGTGGTGGATTTCCGATGAATTCGGGTTGGCAGCTGCAGGACGAAGAATTACCTACGACGCGGCATTGGGCGTTGGGTCCACAGGGTGATGGGTTGCATGGGTCTCTGGGCACAGGATCTGCTACACTCGCTAAAATAGGGTCGTAATTTTACAAAAATCGCATTATTACTAAAATGAAAATTCCCGTCATTTGATGCTTATATAATTTGTTCGATTATCGTACGTTCATCGAATATGCATTGTTGGAACGGGTTTCCGGTGTATCCGGCCGGACAACTGCATATCGGATTGTGATTAATGACTGCGCATTGAGCGCCGATACCGCAGCTACCGGGACAAGGATCGATGCACTTTTGATTGCTACAGGCGCGATTTCTCGGGCAATCGGAACTGACGATGCATTCCGGCCTGCAAGTCGGTGGAACGCCTGAAAAACCTTGCACGCAGGAGCACACAGCGAGACCGTTGGAATTTCGGCAGTGGCTATTGGGTCCGCAAGGCGAGGGATTGCAAACGTCAATTTCAGTCGGATCTGCGAATGAATTTGTAGTGTTAAGATTCACCACGAGCGATGGCTAATTTTTTCTCAATTAATTTAAAAAAAAAAAAAACAGTCAAGCTTGGTTGCTTCGGTAATTTCAAATAATTTAGTAAAGGAATTGTAGTGTTTCTTAGTTTAGACTCGACTTGGGAATTCGAAAATTGTGTCTCAAAAAAATATGAAATTTTGTTGTGTGAACGCTGATGAATAAAATAATTGGCGCCTAACGTACCTCTCATCGGTGAGCAAAGGACAAAAGCATTTCCACTCATGTTTCTGGGACAAGTACACATCGGCAAATGATTGACAACGTTGCACTCAGCGTTCTGGCCGCAAGCACCGGGACAGGGATCTCGGCATTTGTTGTTTATGCAAGCGCGATTACGAGGACAGTCCGTGTTGATTACGCATTCGGGTCTACAGCCGATGTAAGCATTGCCTTGGTATTCTGGCAAACAGCTACACACACCGTCTCGGCAAATGGCATTTGAACCGCAAGGCGATGGATTGCATGGGTCACTGGGTGGTCGAGGCTCTGGAAAATTAGTAATTTTTACTGCTTACCGATTACTAGACCGGCAGACAGAGTAGAACCGCGCACGTTGCCTCCGCATTAATTTCCATTTTTCATATAACAAGCAAAAACATTGATGGCTTGAACTTTTGATAAAAACCCGATAGACAAGAGTCTTCGGATTAAGGATTCGGTAAAAGGCTGTCGGAAAAAGAAAATTAGTCTATTATGAAAAATTGAATATATACCAAATTGTGGTGGTGTTGGAGCACAATTGTCGAAGGGGTTTCCGGTGTAACCCGGAGGACACGTGCAAGAAGGCGTATGATTGACGACCGTGCAGAGAGCACCAAAACCGCAGGATCCCGGACAAGGATCTCTGCACTTTTCGTTGATACAAGCACGGTTGCCGGTACAATCGGGATTAATCGAGCACTCGGGTCTGCAGTTGGGTGGTGATCCAAGGTAATTGTTCATGCAAGCGCAGCTCCATGTGTCGCCGAGAGCACGACAAATGGCATTGGGTCCGCAGGGTGATGGGTTGCATGGATTCTTTGGTACCGGTAAATCGTTCGCTTTTCGACAAAAACAACGCTCAATTATTTGCTCACTATTAACTGTTGTTCTTTCATTATTTATGGTACTCACGATTTTTGAAACAAGTGCTAAACGGGTTTCCGGTGAAATCAGGCGGACAACTGCATACAGGACTGTGATTAAGGACTCTGCACTGAGCGCCTCGACCACAAGTGCCTGGACATGGATCCTGACATTTTTGATTTATACACGCGAGAGTCGTCGCACATTCCGAGCTCACAAGACATTCCGGACGGCAATTGGGCGGGCTACCGATAAACTGGGAAACGCAAGAGCAAATCGCTTGGCCATTTCTATTCAGACAATTGCTGTTGGGACCGCAAGGCGAAGGATTGCACGGGTCATCGGGGCGTGGGGGTGGACCTGTAAACAACAATGCTTTAAAAAATGTTGTTCATTTTTTTGCCTCCTGTGAAAAAACCACCGAAATGTAACACTGTGTATCCCATTTTTTATCTATCACCGGTGAACACATGTGCAGCCTTTTTTAGGCAAAATTCGGTCCGGGAAAAGCATAATGGATCTTATACAAAAATCGTAAAAATCGTAAATATCTCGTAAAATGCTCCTCGAAAGCGTAATAGTTTTTCTACAATATATGTAAATATGGTGTGAAGTGGGCTGAAAAAGTTGACGGTCCTTCTCGTTAATTTGTACAAAGCAGAGAAGCATCTCTGAAAATCCAAATGCGAATTTCTCTCATTGTACTACGTCAAATCAACTTTCAAAGCTTTTTTTCGCACAATACAAAACACACAGACCTTACTTGGCAGATTTTTTTTTTAAATTGAAAAAACGTCGCCCGTGTCGATGCACTTACCATCGTCGCGTTTAAGAGTACAATACTGGAAAGGATTTCCAGTGTAGCCGGAAATGCAGTTGCAAGTGGGCAAGTGCGAGACGACCTGGCATTCGGCGTTGGTACCACAGGTACCTGGGCAGGGATCTTGACACTTGGATCTAATGCAAGCCAAATTTGCGGAGCAGTCGGTATTAACGACGCATTCGGGTCTGCAACCCTCGTAAGGATTGCCAAGGTATTCGGGAAGACATGTGCAGGAGCCGGCGTTGTTTTGTTCACGACAAACGGCGTTGGGTCCGCAAGGCGATGAACGGCACGGTGAGAGGACCGAGGAATCTGGTCGATCTTGGGTGATGGGGTAGCACTGGGTGAAAGCATCGCCGGTAAAACCAATCGTACAACTGCACATCGGCGTGTGATTGTGCACGTAACATTCGGCATTAGCGCTGCAAGCGCCTCTACAAGGATCTTCGCACTTCTTGTTGAAACACGCCAAATTACTGCTACATTCGCCATTGCTGATGCACTCGGGTTTGCAGTTAGGCGGCGAACCGATAAATTCGGGCAGACAAGAGCACGATGGTGAATCGTTGATGACTTGGCATTGGGCGTTAGGGCCGCACGGCGATTGATCGCATGGGTCTCTCGGAGTCGGTGCTACATCGACTAAACATTCAATATGTTTCGTTTACATTGGAGAAAAACAAAAGTTTTTAAGGATGTCCTTACCGAAACGCGTGTCCATTTGATTTGGCTAATATTCCATTTGGAATTCGCTTTTAACATAGAAATTAATAGACGATTAAATGAAAAATGCTTTGCGTCCATTTCCATTTAGTTAAAACGATATACGTGATGGGACTACTACGCGGTTATCTTTGTCGCGTTTCTGATGAGGATATCCTTTAAACTGATTAAAAGGTCGTTGTAATAAGCACATACGCATGGGATAACATCTTTCGAAGGGCGAGCCAGTAAAGGTCGGAGGGCAGCTGCAGATCGGGTTGTGATTGACGACTTGGCAGCGAGCGGAAACTCCACAAGTACCTATGCAGGGATCGGCGCACTTCTGTTTGAAGCAAGCTTGATTGAGAGGACAGTCGGAGTTGACTGTGCACTCTGGTCGACAAGTTGGTGGTTGACCTATGAATCCTGGCACGCAAGAACAAACGGCTTGACCATTTGTCGATTGACATCGACTGTTAGGGCCGCAGGGCGAAGGCTCACAGGGTCTGACTTCCGAAGGTGCTGCGGAAAAATTGACTTGACGGTAAAACGAAATTTCAACGATAAAAAACAAAAACAAAAATTGATTCGGGTAACAAAATATTACCATTAACAATGATACACAGAGCAAATGCATTCCCTGTCATTCCCGCGGGACAACTACACATCGGCACATGATTGACAACCATACATTCGGCGTTTTGTGCGCAAGCACCTGGACAAGGATCCGCACACTTATTGTTGATACAAGCCTCGTTGAATGGACAGTCCGGATTTTGCACGCACTCGGGACGACATCCGTTGTACGGATCGCCGTGATATTCCGGCAAACATTCGCAAATTCCCCCGTCACGGCATTGGGCATTTGGACCGCAAGGCGATGATTCGCAGGGATCCCGTGGAGAACTATCGGGAGCTGTTGGAGAAGTAATAGTAACATTGCAACATCAAAATCATGAGTTTTTTTGTTAGCCTGGAATTTTTATAGCCCTCTGTGTTATGATTTTTTTGTTGCTTGGCGTAGTTTTTTATGAGAAAAATAAGATTCTTACGTGGCCTTGGAACGCAGTTGCTGAAGGGATCTCCCATATAATCGTTGGGACAAGTGCAAATCGACATGTGATTGACGACCGAGCATTGAGCGCCTACACCGCAAGATCCCGGACAAGGATCCTCGCACTTGGATCTGAGACACGCAAGATTACTCGTACACTCTGAGTGGATTGTGCACTCGGGTCGACAATTTGGCGGTGACCCGATGTAATTGGCTTGACAGGAGCAGGATGGTATTCCTCCGACGGGACGGCATTCCGAAAATGGTCCACATGGCGACGGTAGACAGGGATTTACATCAGGCTCTTTGTCATCCGGACCTAGGTCTTCAATCGGACGTTGGATTAATAACGAGCCATTTGTAATTTGAATGAACATCGCGAAGTCGTTGTAGTTAAAAATCGCGTCAAGATTTTTGTTCTAGTGTTTATTTCACTCTACCACAAGATGATATTTAATCTGTTGAGAAGGGAGGATGATATCCTCGAATTTTTTAAAACTTAAATTTTTCTCTCGATCTCTAGCTTGAGTTAGATTTCGGCGTGGTTTCCAATTGTTAGCTTACCTGGCATCTCGAAACATCTGGAGAACGGGTCACCGGTAAGTCCGGCGTTACAACTACAGAACGGGCTGTGATTGATGACATTGCAACGGGCATTGATTCCGCAAATGTGAGGACAGGGATCAACACATTTCTGAGTTTGACTGTCACAGGCGCGATTCAAAGGACACTCGGAACTGACGGTGCATTCGGGTCTGCAGTACGGCGGTGTTCCAGTGAAACTCGAGGCGCATGAGCAAATGGCTTGACCATTTGATTCGCGACACTGACTGTTCGGACCGCAGGGAGACGGTTGGCAAGGTCTCACCTCAGAATCACCTTCGTGACAAAGGAAATTCATGTTATAGGCTTTTTAGCAGGGCAATTGGAGATGAAAAAAATTTTGAATCCTTTTTCAAGGAGGCAAAGACTTACCAACATCAAAGTTGCAGAACCGGAATGGATTGCCGCTGTAGCCAGGCAAACAATTGCAAGACGGTAAATGATTGATGACCTGACAAACGGCATTCGAGCCACAACTACCGGGACATGGATCTTCACACTTGGATCTTATGCAGGCACGATCAGCCGTACAATCGGAATTAACGACGCATTCCGGTCTACAACCCTCGTAAGGATTTCCTATGTAATGTTCAATGCAAGAGCAAGAACCTGCGCCATTTGATTCGCGGCAAAGGGCATTTGCTCCGCAGGGCGAAGGCACGCACGGCGTAGGTCTTGGTAATGGTTCCGAAGGTGGCGCTATTGAAAATAATTACAAAATTCCGAATAGTTGAATTCTCCTGGGCGCAGTTTCTGTTGAAGCCGTTCGTTGACTTTCATTGGTAGCATTTACTCACTTGGTTGGGGATAGCATTGAGTGAACGGATCGCCGGTGAATCCCTGGGCGCAGACACACATTGTTGTGTGACTTATGACTCTGCACTCGGTATTGGGACCGCAGGAGCCAGGACAAGGGTCTCTGCACTTTTGAGCTATGCACGCCAGGTTACTGGGACACTCGCTGTTGCTGACGCACTCGGGACGGCAATTTGGTGGAGATCCGATGAATTCAGCAAGACAGGAACACGAGGGCGAATCGTTGACGACTTGGCATTGGGCGTTGGGCCCGCACGGTGAAGGTTGACAGGGTTGCGTTGGTGGAGGATACGGATCTCTCGCTGTTTTTCACATTTTACAGTTTACACGATGTTTTTGGCAATAATTGATGGTGTGATTTGTAATATCAATGGCTATATCCTCAAGGAAAATTCCTCCTTGAGCCTATACTTACGCTGGTCGAAACACGATGCGAGGGGGTTTCCGGTGAGTTGTCCGGGACATGTGCAAATAGGATTGTGATTAACCACACGGCATTCAGCGCGAATTCCACAGGTACCGGGACAAGGATCGATGCACTTTTGATTGCTGCAGGCCATGCTAGGAGCGCAGTCGGAGCTGAGGGTGCATTCGGGCCGACAATTGGGCGGCGAGCCGAGATATCCGGTGATGCAGGAGCAAACAGCTTGGCCGTTGATCTTGCGACACTGGCTGTTGGATCCACAGGACGACGGATTGCAAGGATCTTGTGGTGGTGGTGGTGCTGATAACGAAGAATTAAAGTTAAATAAAGATTGGAGGGTTTTCGTAGAGGCGGGGCTGACACGCTCCTTTTTATCATCAGCTTTTTACCTGGTTGAGGAGAACATCCGACAAAAGCATTGCCGACCATGCCCGTGAGGCAAGTGCACACAGGCACGTGATTAAAGACACTGCAAAGAGCATTCTGACCGCAGACACCGGGGCATGGATCTACGCACTTGTTTCTTATACAAGCCCTATCACGAGGGCAATCCGGGTTTAGGACACATTCCGGTCGACAACCTGCATAAGGGTCGCCCTTATATTCGGGCAGGCAAGAACACTGGCCGTTCAGACACTGCGTATTCGGTCCACATTGGTCGCACGGATTCGGTGGTCTCGGATCTGCGGCTGCATACAAGTTTAACGTAATTTTTTGTTTTGCGTGAAACACATTTTTGAAAAAAATTACACAGGTATACAGTTCAATATTACTCGGTTAACGAATTTTTTCTCAAATAAAATCCCAACCGAAAGTTCAATTTCAGTATATTAAAAGACAAACATTTTTTTTAACGATCAATCATTGAGATATCAGGAATATTGTATTTACATTATAATGTAAAAGAGTTATAAATAAAGTAAAAAAAAATTGTCTGCCAATGTTCTACAGAATTTTTCTTCATTTCACGAAATTAATGCAACTTTAATTATTTTTAGTCAATCGTTAAAAAGCCCTTATTTTTTGAAATATGCTGTTGCAAAAGATTTTTATATTGCGCGAAACTAGGAACTATTGGGTAAAACAATTCTTGAATTAATCATGACTATAGAAATCAATTAGTTGCTTAAAAAACGTTTCCTCAGCAAGAAACTTGTAGTATTCTTATTGTTTGAAATCAACATTCCTAGTATCTTGAATAACGTTAATTTTGTGGTTTCGATTGTTCGGAATTTATGTATAAAGAATCCTCAAAATTGCACTGTACGAGGGATGAAAAATATTTCTTACGTTTTTTCGGGACGCATCGTTCGAATGGATTTCCCTCGTATCTCTCGGGACACGTGCACACGGGCGTATGATTTACAACAGCGCATTGTGCGTCAATTCCGCAAGAACCGGGACAGGGGTCCTTACACTTTGATTGAAGACAAGCCTGATTACTAGAACAGTCAGGGTTGATGGTACATTCGGGTCTACAGTTGGGCGGTGAGCCTATGAAAGATGCTCGACAGGCGCAAGATGCCTGGCCGTTTACGTCGCGACATTCGGAGTTTGGTCCGCAGGGTGATGGGACACAAGGGTTCGGTAAAGGCCCCGGTGGATCAACTGAAATATTCACAGGTCTCAAAAATTCTATTGCCAAGTAAGCTCGAGTAAATTTAATTTCACATAAAAAAAAAAACTTACACGTCATTGGGAAACAATTGACAAATGGTTCGCCGGTATATCCGTCGCGACACGAACAAATTGGGCTATGATTTATGACCTCACAGCGGGAATTCACACCACAAGTTCCCGGACAAGGATCGACACATTTTCGATTGACGCAAGCTCGATTTGTAGGGCATTCGGAACTCGACGTACACTCGGGACGACAGGCTGGTGGGCTGCCCATGAATTCGGGTAAACATGTGCAAACGGCTTGTTCGTTTACCACTCTGCATTGGCTGTTCGGTCCGCAGCGCGATTCGCTGCATGGATCGCGTTTTTCGTCATCCGATGCTGATTTAATTGGGAATAGTTAATTTTTTAAATACGAACGTGATATTATTAATAGTAAAATTTTCACTTGGTGTATTTTTTTCTCACTTTGGTCGAAGATGCCGCAGTAGGAGAACGGATTTCCGCTATAACCCGGATAGCAGTTACACATAGCGAGATGGTTGACCACGTGACACTCGGCGTTCAGTCCGCAAGTTCCGGGGCATGGATCTTTGCATTTGGAATTTACACAGGCCTGAGTCGAGGGACAATCGGAACTTATGAGACATTCGGGTCTGCAACCCTCATAAGGATTTCCAATGTAATCGGAGACGCAGCTGCAAGACCCAGCGCCATTCTGCTCCTTGCAAATGGCGTTGGGGCCGCAAGGTGAAGGCGTGCAGGGCGTTGGTTTTGGCATAGGCAACGGCTCCCCTGTGCGAATAATTTCATAAATGATCTTTTTCTATTTCACCATAAGTAAGAACGTTTAAAGTAATTTATATTGATCCATTTTCAATCAGGCTTGTAGCGTTTCACCCATTTGAAACTCATAATATTGGTTTTCTTTTGTTTTTCACAAAATCATTTCACACAGGAATTTGATTGATTTTTCGAATATTTTACTGGATCGGTGAAAAATTTTAACAACGTTTTGTTACGAAAGGAGGAATTTCATCGAAAATTGTTCAGAGCACGACGTGAAATTGAAAGTAAAGGAACAACAGATTTATAATAACGTTTTTGAGAAACTTACTTTCACTGGGGATACACTGCGAGAAAGGATCACCGGTGTATCCATCCATACATGAGCACATGGGCGTGTGACTGACAACGTGACAATTGGCATTGGGACTGCAAGAGTTTGCGCAAGGATTCGTGCATTTTTGGTTGATGCAAGCTAAATGGCTGGGACACTCGCTATTGCTGACGCATTCGGGTCGACAATTTGGCGGGCTACCCGTGAATTCCGCTAGACAGGAGCACGAGGGAGATTCGTTGATTACTTGACACTGAGAGTTGGGTCCGCACGGCGAAGGGTCACACGGATTGCGCGGTGGTGGTTTTGCCACTAAAATAACATTAAACACAATTAACACATTTGTAAACGGACAAATACCTTTAAAATGTATACAATACAGATAATAAAAGTTTGTATTAAAAAATAAAAAATAAATCATTCAAATGGACATATATATAACACAGTTATTTAAGAGATTTAAAAAATTTGAAAAACAGAAAAAGAATTGGTGGAAAGTGGAAGTTTGGTTTTCGAAAGTGGACGTCTTACCGACTGGCGAGCAACTGGTAAAGGGATTGCCTTCAAATCCACTGGGACAAGTGCAAATCGGATTGTGCGCGACGACTTGGCACTGAGCCCTAAAACCGCAAGATCCCGGACAGGGATCGGAGCACTTCTGGTTGCTGCAAGCTTCGTTTTGAGGGCAGTCAGTGCTAACGACGCACTCGGGTCTGCAGGTTGGTGGACTGCCGAGATAGCCGCGTATACAGGTGCAAACGGCTTGGCCATTTGCCTCACGACACTCGCTGTTCGGTCCGCAGGGCGAAGGGTTGCATGGGTTTTCCTTCGGGGGATCTAGGACACATTTTTACAATTACAATTGTTCAAACAGTTTTTACACGTAAGTTTTCAACCGTTTTTTTTTTTTTTTTTTTTTTTCTCCGGTGAGAATCTTTCGTTGCAATTGGTCAAACATCAACAACTAGACGTTATTGTTCATGGCTTTTTTATCCGCGGTCAAGATTTTATTCAATTGTCTGCACCATTCGTTTTACGTGTCAGACCATACTGTGTCTTGCGTTTTGTGCTGTCCAATTGCGCCTAACTTTCGTCGAAAATTCCTTTTTTTCGCACTATCATTACAGTGAATTATTAGGGATTTTATTGTACCTCTGATGACTTGGCAGAAGCTGAAAGCGTTTCCACTCATACCCTCGGGGCAACTGCACATTGGGACGTGAGTTATCACAGTGCAGAGAGCGTTGCTACCGCAAGCTCCTGGACAAGGATCTCGACACTTGTTACGAATGCAGGCGAGATTCCCGGAACAGTCATTGTTGAGCACACACTCCGGACGGCATCCGGTATAAGGGTTTCCTCGGAACTCTGGGAGGCAAGTGCATTCCCCATTATCGCACAATGCGTTGGAACCGCAGGGCGAGGGATTGCATTTATCTTCCGGTTGCGGTGGAGTTGGGCCTAAAATATTTACCGTACATTTTTATTGTTCTTTTGATTGTCGTGTGTACGTGAAAATTCTTCATCCAATTTAAATCGGAATCCTTCTTCCTACTTTTTAGGGCTAGTTTTTTTTACAATTCTCTCACAGATTCAAAGGTTAGGGAAGGCTTGAATTATTTTTCTAATTTTTGAAATTTCTATTTCAATTTGAATGACTGCTTACGCTGTACTGGCGAACAGGACTGGAAGGGATTTCCTTCGTATCCATCAGGGCAGGCACATATGGGAATATGATTGACGACGGAGCATTGGCTACCAGTACCGCAGGAGCCAAGACACGGATCTCTACATTTTTCCTTGATACAAGCCTCGTTGCTAGAGCATTCGGAGTTAATGGTGCACTCGGGTCGGCAATTGGGTGGTTGTCCGACGTATCCTTCGCGGCATGTGCAAGCGGGCGAGCCGTTTATGTTGCGGCAATAAGAGAAGCCGCCGCAGGGCGAAGGCGCGCATGGATCTTTTATCGGGTCCTGTCCGGGGCCTGGAGCTAAAAAATAACAGCGTAAAATGGCAATATTTGGGTAATGAGGATGTTGCCGATGATTTTTCGAAAGGCTCAACATTTTCGGTGAGTCTGTCGATTCTTCGGAAGAGGAACGTTTTCTCTTAAGACTGACGATTTTCGGGAATCCTGACAATTTTTCATTGTTTGTCGAATGCTTACTTGGTATTTGGCTGCATCGGGTAAATGGGTTTCCACTGAATCCGGGTATACACGAGCATATGGGACTGTGGTTGACGACTATACACTTGGTATTCAGTCCACATGGCGCAGGGCACGGATTAACGCACTTTTGGTTGTCGCAAGCGAGTTGGGCTGGACACTCGGAGCTGGCAACGCACTCGGGTCTGCATCCAGGAGGATTACCGATGTAGTTGGGTTTGCACGTGCACACGGCTTGGCCGTTAACCGTTCGGCATTCGCTATTAGGTCCACAGGGCGAACGGCTACAGGGATCTTTCTCGTCTTCATTGGCTGGGAGAAAACATACACGATCTCAGGGTTATTTTTCTAATCCGGTTTCGTAGACATCATTTTGTGTGTATTTTTTTAGACTGGATTAACTGTCTATTATATATATTTCTGCCAACAGATTGCGACTCTTGAGATGAAGTGAAAATAAAAACGTTGTTGAATTTAGCATTATGTAGCACTGAATTGTGCCCGTACAAGAGAATATTTCAAGAATATCTCGAATGTTGAATATTAGGAGAGCGGTTGCTTGAAAAACATCAACAAGAACATGAGTTGCGAGAAAACTCGAAAGAATATTTTATCTAGGATGTTTAATTGTTTATAGTGTAAAGTAGAGGGTTATCGATGGATTTCATAGTGATTCGGATATAGGGGCAGTGGAGGGGCTTGAAGGACGAACTTACGATCTTTTATCGGAGCTTGGCTACAATATGAAAAGGGATTGCCAGTGAAGCCTGCGATACACGTGCAGGATGGTGCGTGATTGACAGCGATGCACTCTGCGTTGGGGCCGCAGGCGCCGGGACAGGGGTCACGACACTTGCTTCTCACGCAACTTTCGTGGGATGGACAATCCGAGTTAATGACGCATTCGGGTCTGCAGCCTTCGTAGGGATTGCCTATGTAGTCGGGAAGACAAGTGCACGAGCCGGCTCCGTTGGATTCTTTGCACTGGGCGTTTGAACCGCACGGTGAGGGTTCACAGGGCGAAACCGTTGGTCCAGGTGCGACTATAAATTATTTTTATATTTCACAAAAATGACAAATAAGCGGCTATATATATCTTCTTTCATGCAACAAAAGCAAGCAAGCGTTAACGTTTAACATGCAGCGCCAATTTTCTCGTCGTTTTCCTTATTTTAATGAATAAATGTTTTATTATTACCTATTGGGAAACATTGGAAAAATGGATCACCGCTGTACGAGTCGATGCAAACGCACATTGGCGTATGACTTACGACTCGACAGTCGGCGTTCAAGCCGCAAGAGCTTGGACAGGGGTCGATGCACTTTCGATTGACACACGCCTGATGACTGGGACAATCGGAGTTGCTGATGCACTCCGGTCGACAATTGGGTGGAGAACCTATGTACTCGGGCTGACAGGTGCAAGAGGGTGAATTGTTGATAACCTGACACTGGGCATAGGGCCCACAGGGCGAGGGGCGACAGGGATCCTCCGGTGGTGGTGGTGGTGGATCATCGGCTACGGGTTTCATATGTTACATATTATCGTCTCACTATATTTTTCTTGTCTCAACAATTATGAAAATAGTACTTTACTTTACCATTAGGGAAGCACTGAAAATTGAAAATTTTCGACCAGATTGGTTCAGCGGTTGCAAGCTCAATGCAACTAAAAAAAGTCACTAAAAAAACTCACAAATATTCCATTTTCCGAGCTTCCTCAGTGGTACTTTAAAGAGAGAAGATATTTCCAGCATTGAAGTACATAAAATTTTCATAATTTTGTGACTTGGCATCTTTCAAGTTGGTACATTTAATTTTTCAATGCCTCTATATTGGTCAACATTCTTACGCATTGGTCTGCAGAATTCGAAAGGATTTCCGGTGTAACGAGAAGGACAAGAACAGATCGGGTTGTGATTGACGACTTGACATCGAGCCCGAGCACCGCACGAACCGGGGCAAGGATCTCTACATCTCTGGTTAACGCAAGCTTCGTTGCTCGGACAGTCCGAGCTCACTAGACATTCTGGTCTGCAAGATGGCGGGCTGCCGAGATAATCCGGCGCACAAGTGCAAACAGAATGGCCATTTACTTCACGGCAGACACTGTTCGGACCGCAGGGCGATGGGTCGCAAGGTCTGGCTATTAGTGGGTCTGGGCATTCAAAGACAATAAAATTAAATCAAAAAATTGTAAAGGGCGTAACGAAAAAAATTTGTCGTAACTATCCTGTGTTTTTGGCGTACCTCTAACGGTCTGGCATGAAAATAAAGCGTTTCCAGCCGTTCCGGGTAAGCAACTACACATTGGTATATGATTGAAAACCGTGCACTGCGCGTTTTCGCCGCAAGTGCCGAGACATGGATCCACGCATTTATTTCGTACGCAGGCTTTGTCAACGGAGCACTCCGTGTTAAGCACACACTCTGGTCTACATCCTGAGTACGGATCGCCGAAATATTCCGAGTTGCAAGTACACACGCCGTCATTGCATTGCGCATTAGCTCCGCAAGGCGATGGATTGCATCGATCTTCCGGTACAGATGGTGTGTTGGCTGAAAAATATGAATTTTCTCGTGAATAACATTATTGAAGCTCATACGATGATTAGAGTTGTAACCATTCTTTTCTAGTTTAACTCATTCGTATAAAGTTTTTATCGATGAAACGTTTTTTCAAGCAAATTTATTCACAAATACTATAAAAATCGGAATATTGAGAAGAGCAATCGTTGTTTTTTTTTTTTTTTTTTTAATAGAATTTTGTAATTTCAACATTTCGAATTTTTTATTTACAATTTGTAAATAAAACGAAAATTTCAAAGTAATAAGCGATGGTTAGAACTCTGAATACGGCTCTGAAGGGTCCACTTACTAGGTTCAAACTGGCAAGACGTAAAGGGATCCCCCGTGTAACTCTCAATACAGGTGCACACTGGAATGTGATTGTAAACCGTGCAAACAGCATTAACGCCACAGGAGCCTGGACAAGGATCGAGACACTTTTCCCGAATACAGGCGCGATTACTAGGGCATTCGGAATTGATGGAACACTCGGGTCGACAATTGGGCGGGGTTCCTTGATAGCCAGGCGAGCAGGAGCAAGCGGGTGAGCCGTTTGCATCGCGACATTGCGAATTAGGACCACAGGGCGAGGGTATGCAGGGATTGACGTATGGTGGCGATGGAAGATCTTCTACGGGGGAGAAAAAAAAAAAAAAAAAAAAAACGAAAATCATATTTGTTACATAAGGAAAAAAATCTTAGAGAAATTAACGTAATGAACTCATTGATGGGATCTTAAATCCTTACGCTCAGGGAAGAAGCACCGAGTAAATGGATTGCCAGTAAGTCCTACTTTACAGCTGCAAATCGGGCTGTGATTTATGACCCGACAATCGGTCTGCTGTCCACAAGGACGTGGACAGGGATCGACACACTTCTGATTTTCACAAGCGCGATTTGTCGGACAATCCGAACTCGTGACACACTCAGGCCTACACCCAGGTGGACTTCCTTGATAACCGGGACTGCAGGAACAAATTGCTTGGCCGTTGGACTCTTTGCACTGGCTGTAAGGCCCACACGGAGAGTCTCGGCACGGGTTAATCTCATCTCCTGGAACTGTGGGAGGTATTATTAGACGAATGTTTATGACAATGTTGAGATAATTGGAAATAAGTCGTGAGGATGAAACGACGTCCGTCCTCACCTGGATCTCTCAATGGATTGCAATATTGGAAGGGATCGCCCGTATATCTTTCGAAGCAGCTACAAGTAGCCCTGTGACTGATGACTTGACACTGAGCGTTTGGACCGCACGTTCCAGGGCAAGGATCTTTGCACTTGGCGTTGATACACGCGAAATTTGATTGACAGTCGGAATTGAGGACACATTCGGGTCTGCAGCCTTCGTAAGGATTGCCTATGTAGCCGTCAGTGCAAGTACACGAGCCAGCGTTGTTCTGGACTCGACAAAGGGCGTTTGAACCGCATGGCGAAGGTGTACAAGGGTCAACCGAGGGTATGGGCTCGTTAGCTGAAAATTAACAAATTATCGGTGACCTCGTGCTTCTGAAAGATAAGTTCCGTTGAAGGACCAACGGGCTTACGTGGTTGAAATTGACATCCAGTGAAGGGATCTCCGTTGTATCCGGAATCGCAGACACACATAGCTGTGTGACTGACAACGTGGCATCGGGCATTATTTCCGCAAGCACCTAAGCAAGGATCTTGACATTTTTGTCTCACGCATGCCAATTGGGGGGAACAGTCACTGTTGCTAGAGCATTCGGGTCGGCAATTTGGCGGAGTTCCTGTAAACTCAGGCAGGCACGAACAAGATGGCGAATCGTTCACTACGCGGCACTGAGCATTTGGTCCGCATGGCGATGGTTGGCAGGGATCCACCGGTGGTGTGTTGCTCGGCACTTGAATATAAATACGACCAACATCCGTTATTACACAGGCACTTGTTATATTCTTCTCCTAAGAATGTCATGACGATGGCTGTGTGTGATTCTTACGATTTGGAGTGCAGTAGGTGAAGGGATCCCCAGTCATTCCTTGGGGACAGCTGCAGATGGCCTTGTGACTGATGACCTTGCACGTCGCGCGAATACCACAAGTACCCAAGCATGGGTTGTGACACTTTTGGTTACTGCAAGCTTCGTTTGGCGCGCAATCCGAGCTGACGACGCATTCGGGTCGGCAACTTGGAGGTGCACCGAGATAACCGGTGATGCAGGAACACGTTGCCTGGCCGTTATTCTGTCTGCATTGGCTGTTGGGGCCACACGGTGAGGGATTACAAGGATCTTGCGAGGGCGGAGCTAGAAAACAGGTTGCTCGTTGAAAAAGTAATACGGGTTATTTCTATAAAATACTTGAGACAATTTTTTTTTCTCGCATAAACGTACCGGGAGCATCGGCGCAAAAAACAAAAGGATTTCCACGCATAGCCGGTGGACAACTGCACATCGGGATGTGATTATAGACGTTGCACAAGGCATTTTGTCCGCAAGTTGCGAGACACGGATCGCGACACTTGTTCCTGTAGCAAGCTTGATTCGTCGGACAGTCAGTGTTAAGAACACACTCGGGACGGCAACCAGCGTACGGATCACCGCGATATTCCGGTAGACAGGTGCATACACCGTTCTGGCACTCCGCATTGGCTCCACACGGTGAGAGCGCGCACGGATCAACGAAATCATCCGAAACTGTCGAATTATAAATTTTCGTAAATTCATCATGGAATTATTTTCATTCAACTGTCAAGACAATGGAAACGAGCCGATTCTTACGTGGGGGCTTGACAACACAATTTTCAAAAGGATCGCCGGTGTAACCATCGGGACAGCTGCACGTAGGGGTGTGATTGATAACCTCGCAACGAGCGCCAAATCCGCAAGAGCCTGGGCATGGGTCCCGACACTTTTCGCGCATACAAGCCAAGTTGCTGGGACACTCCGGATTAATGGTACATTCGGGTCTACAGTTTGGTGGACTGGATATGTAATTTGGTAGACATGTACACGATGGCTGTCCTCCGATATTACGGCACTGAGCGTTCTGACCACAAGGCGATGGTATACAGGGATCAAGCACTGGCAGCGCAGGTCCTGGTGGAGGTTCTGCAATGTAAATTTATCGTAGCACTGTTTTGAGCTATTTCTAAAAGTCGTCCAAAACTGTCTTCGTAATATTGTAAGTGACGACAATTAGTTTAATGATTTGTAAATGTAAATTTGCGATGAATGTTTGTAATTCATATGCTAAAGAGGACTTACGTGGCATTGGGAAACACCTCGTGAACGGATCACCGGTGAATCTTGGTCGGCAATTACAGATAGGCGAGTGATTTATAACTCTACACTCTGCGTTTGTTCCGCACGAAGCCGGACAAGGATTTGTGCATTTTTGGTTGACGCAAGCTTTGTCGGCGGGACACTCGGAGCTTGAGACGCACTCGGGTCGGCAAGCCGGTGGACTACCTACGTAAGTCGGGAGGCAGGAGCAAACGGCCACGCCGTTCACTTCCCTGCATTGACTGTTGGGACCACACGGAGTTTTAGCGCAGGTGTTATCCGGTTTTGGAAATACGCCTACAATAAAAATTATGATTTTTCATTAATATAGGATAATTAAAGGTGAAAAATAAACTCGAGAACTTTGAGGAGGAGTTTGTATTATTACCAGGTTCTTTGACGGTGCAGTAGCGATACGGATCGCCCGAGTACGAAGGATAACAGCTACATGTCGCAAGGTGATTGACAACCTGGCACTCGGCATTTATACCACAGGTTCCAGGACAAGGATCGATGCACTTGGAATTAACGCAAGCTCGATTGGACGGACAATCGGAGCTTAAGGTACACTCGGGTCGGCAGCCTTCATATGGATTGCCGAAATAATTGGGATTGCATGTACAAGAGCCAGCATTGTTGCGTTCAGTGCAAACGGCATTAGCGCCACAAGGACTTGGCAAGCAAGGTGAAGTCGGCGACGGATCAAATGCTATAAAAAAATTCCAAATCAACAATTGCCGAATGTGTGTTTTTTGTCTTGATGACTTTTCCGATCGATATAATTATCGCATCGCTTACGTCGTCCAAGGATGCACTGGTAGAAAGGATCCCCGGTGTATCCTGTGTTGCAGAAGCACATAGGTGTGTGGCTCACGACACGGCATTCAGCGTTTGAGCCGCAAGAACCTGGACAGGGATCTACGCATTTCTGATTAATGCACGCAAGATGACTCGAACATTCAGAGTTTGTGACACATTCGGGTCTACAGTTTGGTGGCGATCCATTGAAGTCAGGCAGACAAGAGCACGATGGTGAATCGCCGATGACTCGGCACTCAGCGTTTGGTCCACATGGCGAAGGTCGACAGGGATCAATCTTTGGTGGATCGTTTGCAGCTATTTATCGGATAAATGATTAAAGTTTTTTTATGAAATATCGGCGGCACTTTTCGAAGACGCTTGTATCGATTAAGATGATGGCCTTACGGATGGGAGTGCATTGAACAAATGGATTTCCGGTGTGTCTGTCGGGACAACTACAGATCGGATTATGGTTGACGACTTGACATCGAGCGCGAATTCCACAAGTACCCGGACACGGATCCTGGCACTTTTGATTATTGCAAGCTTGGCTGGGCGGGCAGTCGGTACTCACGACGCACTCGGGACGACACGCTGGAGGGGTTCCTAGGTATCCCACGATGCACGTGCACACAGCAACACCGTTGTTTTCTCGGCATTGACTGTTGGGTCCGCATGACGAAGGATTGCACGGGTTTTTTATGGGAGAATCTGATGAAAACGACAATACAAAATGAGTAACGTGGGGCATATGTATTCAACGTTTGTGGGAAAATGTATATTATAGTACCTATAGATGGTTTGCAAAAGACAAAAGCGTTTCCCTCTTGGCCCGGTGGACAGGTACACATAGGAATGTGATTGATAACCGTGCATATTCCGTTGCTCGCGCAAGTTCCAGATACACATGGGTTTTTGCATTTGTTGCGTATGCATGCTAATTCACGTGAACAATCAGTGTTTAAAACGCACTCGGGGCGACATCCGATGTGAGGATCACCGAAATATTCGGGCAGACACGAGCATACTCCATAGTCGCATCGAGTGTTTGCACCACAAGGCGATGAGGCGCAAGGATCTTCCTCCTTGTCATTCGCTGCGTATGCGGAAATAATTTCGCATGTGAATGTTTGATAATTTGAGACGAGTTTACAATGGAAATCATACCAACAAATTCTCGGTAAAATACGAGTCGAAAAAAATGTAAATGCCTAAATTCACGTACGTTGTTGACAAATAAAACTAAAGTAGGTCAGGCACAAAATGACATTAAAGAGATCTGACATATAAAATTATAATTAACAATTACTAGAATTTGTTGGCAATGAATTTGGCGGACCGAGTAACTTACAGAGTAGAGGTTTTCTAGTGCACTGCTCGAAAGGATTACCGGTGTAATCTTCCGGGCACATGCAAGATGGAGTGTGATTGATGACGGAACAAAGTGCTTCGAATCCGCAAGAGCCTGGACAAGGATCTATGCAGCGCTCTCGTATGCAAGCCTTGTTGCTTGGACACTCGGGATTGATGGTACACTCGGGACGGCAATTTGGTGGACTGCCAAAATAATTGGGTGCGCAAATGCAAGAAGGGCTATCGCCGATTGGACGGCAGAGCGAGTTTGCTCCGCAAGGTGAAGGGACGCAAGGATCACGAGGCGGTGGTGGTGACGGTGGAGGAAGAGCTGAAAGGCAACAATACATTTGAGTGTTTAATCGTCTTGTTGAAGAATCCTTAGTGTAGAACACGCAGATAGATACCTGCCACGTAGAAACACCGGGTGAACGGATCACCGGTATAAGTGTTTTTGCAAGTACAGATTGGACTGTGGTTGACGACTCTGCAATCGGCATTGATGCCGCAATTGTTCGGGCAGGGATCCTTGCACTTCTGATTCAAACAGGCACGATTAGTCGGACACTCCGAACTCGTGAGACACTCGGGTCTGCAGTTTGGTGGACTTCCTATGTAATCCGGACGACACGAGCAAACAGCTTGCTTATCGTTGACCCGACACTGGCTGTTGGGACCACACGGTGAAGGATTGCAAGGTTCTCTTGGCGAGATTTTATCACCTGGTATAATTCATAACGTCAATATCCGAAAGGTGAATGGCCAAAAAGTTTAAAAAATTCACATTCTCTCTATTTACCAGGGTCTGACATAATGCGACAATAGTGGAAGGGGTCGCCACTGTAGCCTGGGAAACAGGTGCAGGACGGTCTATTGTTGATGGTGAGACACTGAGCATTTGGTCCACAACTTCCTGGGCAAGGATCTTGACACTTGGAATTTATGCAAGCAAGATTCGAAGAACAGTCGGAGTTTACGATGCATTGAGGTCTACAGCCCTCGTAAGGGTTGCCGAAATAATCGTTTATGCAGGTGCAGGAGCCAACGCCATTTTGTTCACGGCAAATGGCGTTTGAACCGCAAGGAGACGGCGTGCACGGTGTATGACGGTCCATATCTGGAGGCGCTGCATTTTCAGAAAGAAGCTTTAATATTCGACAACGGACATTACGAACATTATATTTAATAATCAATTTCAACTAAATTTTAGCCGTGATTGATTGATGACCAAGGTAGTCGTAAACATTTCAGAACTAACGGCTTAGCTGATTAAACACTTGAATTTTATTGAAATACTTAAACTCAGTTTGTATCATTCCTCATTTAAAAAATAATAATTTGTAATAAAATCTTTTCAGCCAGCTAAGCCGCAAACTATGCCCTGTAAGTCCTAATATTCGAAGCTCCGAGAATCCAGTAAAATTCTTCTTACGTAGTTGTTGAAATAAGCAGCCTGTAAAGGGATCTCCCGTGAAACCTTGAACACAGACACACATGGGGGTGTGACTGACGACGCGACACTCGCTGTTCGAACCGCAGGCGTTCACGCACGGATCTTTGCACTTTTGATTGACACATGCCAGATGACTGGAACATTCGGAGTTGCTGGTGCACTCGGGTCTGCAGTTTGGTGGTGATCCTATAAAGTCTGGGTTGCAAGAACAGGACGGTCCGTTGTTAAGTACCTGGCATTGAGCGTTAGCTCCGCAAGGCGATGGTTGACATGGATTTACGGGAGGTGTATCGTTTGCTAAAAATTAAAGAGCGATATTCAGTGTATTTTTTCGCTTTATCCGTCGCAATAGCTACCGCGCAATCACGATCCTTACGTTTTTGTTCACATCTGAAAAATGGATCACCGACAAGATCCCCGCGACAGCTGCATATGGGATTGTGATTTATAACTTGGCATTCTGCGTTGAGTCCGCAGGCACCGAGACACGGATTTATGCACTTTTGGTTGCTACAAGCTTCGTTTCTTGGACAATCGGAACTAACGACGCACTCGGGACGACAAGTCGGTGGCGCACCTATATATCCTGCTACACAGGAGCATACGGCTTGACCGTTGGTTTCGCGACAACGGCTGTTCGGTCCACAAGGAGAGGGATTGCACGGATCCTTCGTTACGCCTGGATCTACAAATTGTTATTGACAATAAACGAGAGTTAATTACTACGATTGCACGAAAATGCGTTGATAAAAGCGAAGACGGGTGGACGAAGGTAAAAATTGGGGGTAACACTCATGAGGACACGGATGTTAAGAGTTTCGAAGTAAATAGCATTACCTTTGAATGGAATACAAGCAAAGAAAGCACTTCCGGTCATTCCGGCCGGGCAGCTACACATTGGCACGTGATTAAAGACATTGCAAACCGCCAATTCGCCACAAGTGCCGATACATGGATCGATGCATTTGTTGCGAACGCAAGCGTTCGCTTGAGGACAGTCAGTGTTGAGAACGCACTCAGGTCGACATCCTGTATAAGGATCTCCCTGATATTCTCGTAGACACGTGCAGATTCCCTTGTTACATTCGGCATTTGATCCACATGGGGATGGATTGCAAAGATCCCGAGGTGGGGGATCTGTCGTAGGCGGTTTCGGATAACAGTTGTCAAAGGGATCACCCATGTAATTCTCCGGACAGGTGCAAATCGGTGTGTGATCGATGACCGAACATGTGGCGGAAAAGCCGCAAGAACCAGCGCAAGGATCTCGACATTTCTCGCGCATACAAGCTTTGTTGCTAGGACAATCGGGATTGATGGTGCATTCGGGTCTGCAGTTTGGTGGACTTCCGATATAATTCTCAAGGCAAGAACACGATGGTGTGTTACCGATGGCCCGACACTCGGCATAAGAACCGCAAGGCGAAGACAGGCATGGATTCTCTTCTCTGGATGGATCACGCGGCGGGGGTGCTGAAATAAAATTGGTTACGAAAAAATTCGATGCGAGCCCGGTATATGTAAACGCGAATGTTACAATGAACAATAAGAAAATAATGGCTTACATGGTAGAGGGAAGCACCTTGTGAATGGTTCACCGGTGTATCCTGTCTTGCAGGCACAAATCGGGCTGTGATTCGAGACTACGCAATTGGTGTTGAGCCCGCAGGGGGCTGGACAAGGATTAACGCATTTTTGATTGATGCAGGCTTTGTCATTTGGGCACTCGGAACTGACGACGCACTCGGGGCGACAGGCCGGCGGGCTTCCGATATACTCGGGGCTACACGAACAAACGGCCTGATCGTTTACCACGCGACATTGGCTGTTGGGACCGCAGGGCGATGGTCTACAAGGCGCTGCTTTCATTACATCCTCTGAGAATCACAAGGATTATTATTGAGTTTTATTTGTCGCCACGGAGTTTAATTTGCTGGAACGGAACAAGTAACTCCGAGTATTTACCGGGAGGCACCAAAGTACAATGACGGAATGGGTTTCCGCTGTAGCCTTGCCAGCATGTGCAAGTCGGTGAATGGTTGATAACCTGGCAGTCAGCGTTCTGCCCGCAGGTACCCGGACATGGATCTTGACATTTGAAACGTATGCAGTCCAAATGAGAAGGACAATCTGAACTGCGAATGCATTCGGGTCGACATCCTTCGTATGGATTTCCAATATACTCGGAGGCGCAGGTACACGCTCCGACGCCATTTTGTTCACGACAGATGGCATTGGCGCCGCAAGGTGAAGGCGTGCAAGGCGTCCGTATCTCGTCGACTGGTGGTTACCGATAAACAATTGGGTAAAATTTTGTTTATAAATATACCGTGAAATGGAGATGCATTTTCAGATATATGTAACGATGCGCGTCTTACATGGCTTCAATTCGCACTGTGTGAATGGATCTCCGGTGTAACCTTCTATGCAGACGCACATTGGGGTGTGACTCACGACTCTACATTCGGAATTAGCCGCGCAAGATCCTGGGCACGGGTCTATGCACTTTTGATTTCTGCAGGCTCGATGACTGGGACATTCGCCGTTACTGATGCACTCGGGACGGCAATTCGGCGGAATTCCCAAAAATTCCGGTAGACAGGAACAAGATGGTGTATCCTTGACCACTTGGCACTGGGCGTTGGGTCCGCAGGGCGATGGCTCACAGGGATTTCTGGCCGATGGTGTGGGATCGTTGTCTAGCGAAAAAGTTAATTTTAACATATCATATAGATATTTCGAAGCATCGGATTACCACGCATTCACAAGGTAAAACTATAAAGATGTTTCATTAGAGATAGAAAATCAAACATCTCAACAGCCGCTAAGTAAATTTCAAGGTTGTGCTATTTTAATTGTCTTACAAACACCGAGAATGCATCGCGTGAATGGATTTCCCGTGTATCTCTCGGGGCAGCTGCAGATGGGATTGTGATTGAAGACTTGGCATGTTGCGCCAACTCCACAAGCACCCAAACAAGGATCCTGACACTTTTGATTGTCGCAGGCACGATTCCGAGGACAATCCGAACTAACAATGCACTCGGGTCTACACGACGGTGGACTTCCTAAATATCCTTGGACGCAAGTGCAAACCGCCTGGTTGTTTATCGGACGACACTGGCTGTTGGGGCCGCAGGGCGAAGGGCTGCAAAGATTTGTTGGTTCCGGGTCTGCGGGGATCATTCGAGTGTCAATTAATCTCTATTTAATCCTGTTGTGTTACTTCTGTTGTCGTCGTTGTTACGAAAAAAAAAAAAAAAAAATGCTGTTCGCCTGTTACCTCTCATGGGAGTGCAAACGACGAAAGCACTGCCCGACATTCCTGCGGGACAACTACACATCGGCACGTGGTTATAAACTTCGCATATTGCATTTTGACCACACGTGTCGATACACGGGTCCCGGCACTTTTGATTAACGCAGGCTTGCTTCTGCGGACAGTCGGTGTTGAGCACGCATTCTGGGCGACATCCGGCGTAAGGATCTCCTCTGTAGTCGGTGATGCACGTGCATACTCCGTTATTGCACTGAGCATTCAGGCCGCACGGTGAGGGGTTGCATGGGTCACGCGGAGCAGGAGGTGGCACTGCAAATATTTTACTTTACATCTTCAATCTCTATTTTTTAATCAATTTGTAATATCGACAATGATGATATTGGTTTGTGTTTTGGGAATCTTACGCTGCACCGGGTTGCGTCGACAACTCTCAAATGGATTTCCAGTGAATCCTTCGATACAAGTACACACGGGAATGTGATGAACCACAGAACATTGAGCATTGATGCCGCAAGAGCCGGGACAGGGATCACCGCACTTTTGCGACATGCAAGCTCTGTTGCTAGGACAATCAGAGTTGATCGTACATTCCGGTCTGCAGTTGGGTGGACTGCCTTGATAACCGACTAAACAGGAACACGATGGATAACCGTTTAGGGCACGGCACTCTGCGTATAAACCGCAGGGTGACGAGGCGCAAGGATTCTCAGTGAGCGCTGGATCACGCTCGGGAGCTGCAAAAAAATTACGATACACCCGAGTTCTCGAATCTCAAGCTAAATGGAAATAAATGCTCAAAATCTATAGCACATACACTGTTGTCAGCCAAAAGTTTAATTCGAGTGAAATTTACGTACACCGCGGCGGAAGCACGAAAATACCTCTACTTTCGAAAATCCTCGGATATCTTTAATAACGTTGAGATTCCTTCAATTTTTCATAATACGAGCAATCTACTAAATCCCACTTGAATAAAACTTCTGCTTGGAAATGCATGATAAATACTCAATTTTCATCTCTTTCAGAGATATCTTACGTATTGCATTGAGGAAACATCTAGTGAAGGGATCACCGGTGTACTCTTCTCTGCATGCGCATATGGGACTGTGATTGACAACCTGGCAAACGGCATTGAGACCGCATGGACCGGGACACGGGTTCACACACTTTTGATTAAAACAGGCTTCGGTTGTTCGGCACTCGGCATTGACGACACATTCGGGTCGACAGGAGGGTGGACTTCCGCGGTAATCGGGCAAGCACGAGCAGACACCTTGTCCATTGATATTCCGGCATTGACTGTAGGGTCCACAGGGTGATGTGTCGCATGGGTTTTGCGTGGGTGATGGCGCTGTAATTCGCGTTAAACGTCGTCGTTGTTTTTTTTTTTTTTTTTTTTTTTTTCTGCTATCTCTGTGCCATCATCGGTTAGCAGTATGATTATACGGCCTTTGTGAATTCCTACTTATTAGAAAGCGTGATTCGTTTATACGTATCAAAATGGTGGGTTCATTTGAGTTGATCTCATTAATTTAAGGCATGTTGCTTGTGTTAGCACGAAGCGCTAGCACGCTCGTTGTCGTTTGCTAAGTTAATTTTGGCTCTCGATAAACTCATTCGGTGCACTTGTCATGAGCGTTATCAAGAGATCCAAGAACTAGAGTTGGTTACGGCTTATTAATTGTCATTGCTGTTATCATTGTCTGTTGCTCATATCAAATGCCCTAAACATTGAAAATGTGCTGGCGAAAAATTAGTATTAATTCGCCTACCGTGAAGCTCTACAACCTCTTTATGTATTATTGGTTTCGATCGTTATGTGCAATCGATGAATTGCGTGCGTCAGGTAAAAGCTTTTTAATATGTAACTCTTTGAAAATGTATCAGGCAATGGGAGGAGATTAGTGTTGTGCCGGTTGACGATAACTCGTGCTTTTTGGTATCGTTTCTTGACGTTGTTGTTGACTTACGAGGCTGGGGCTGGGGTCGACAATACTGGAAGGGATTTCCAGTGAATCCGGGCAGGCACGAGCAACTCGGCAGGTGGTTTATCACTTGACATTCAGCGTTTTGACCGCAGGTACCGGGACAGGGATTCACGCACTTGAAATTCACGCAGGCCAGACTCGATAGGCAGTCGGAGTTGAGGGTGCATTCAGGTCGGCATCCATCGTAGGGGTCACCAAAGTAATCGGGCAGACAGGTACAAGAACCGACGCCGTTAAGTTCTCGACACTGAGCATTCTGCCCGCACGGAGATGGCGTGCATGGGGTCAGCTTGGGTTCGTCTAAAATAGGGGAACATCAAAACTTACCAGGTTAACAACATCATTTTTTTGTTATGTTAATCGGTAAGTAGTTTGTGCATGGTGAGAAAGCATCGCTAGCGTGTTTTATACATGAACAAAAAAACGCTGTACTAACGCAAGGTAGCACATAATGTTCACCTGTGGTCTCGCTCACGTTAACGGCATGTGGGACGAAGGAAGTTAAGTGTGTGTTTTTTTTTTATTTTTTTTTTCCGCTTGTAAACATTGCTTTAGGTCTATTTCGGCGGAGGTCTATTTTGTAGCCTTAAATTAATTTTAAATAAGCCACCAGTATGTTGTAGCTCTTGTGATTTTTGCATTAGATCGCAGGGGTAGTTTGCGTGATTAGGGTTGCGCACAACTACTGCTAATCGCTGGGATGGGTTTATAACAATTATTTGGTTTTATTTTTGGGTTGTGGGTCAGGCGTGTGTCATCGATATTCAGTGGTGCATTAATCGAGGCTTGGGCTTGAATCGGTTTGATCGATGATTATTTTGTGCGATGTAATCGCTGCTCCTGTTAGTCGCGGATTATATCAGAAGCCTCGCGACTATTTTGACTAAAGCGAGTTTATGTTGAAGCTGTACTTACCTTCACGTATTCACGTTCACACCACCACCCAGCAAATTAGTTGACGAGGCATGCAAAAATAATCCCAAGAAAATTTAATTCACTCACCCTTCGCCAATATGCATTCGGTAAACGGATCTCCGGAATATCCTGCGGGACACGAACATGTTGCATGATGGTTTATCACGGAACAACGAGCACTCGCGGCACAGTAATTAACGCACGGATCGCGACATTTTTGTTGAATGCAAGCGAGCTGCGGTGCGCACTCCGGATTAATTGTACACTCGGGCCTGCAATTCGGTGGGACACCGATGTAATTTCGCGAACAAGAACACGCAGGACTGTCGCCGCGCACGTGACACTCCGCGTTCGGACCGCATGGCGATGGCTCGCAAGGCTTCAACGGAGGCAACGGGTGGACTGGAATAATAAAAATTTGCTTTCTTAATGTAATAATTCACGTTGTATCGGGCAATAAAAATTTCTCTTGTAAAAATTAATTTTTTTTTTTTTTTTTAAACCCTTTCTCAGATACTAGATACTACAATAACTTACTTGGAACAGGATAGCATCTCTTGAATGGATCCCCAGTGAAGCTTTCCATACAGCTGCATATGGGATTGTGATTGATAACCTGGCATCTGGCGTTTTGTCCGCAGCTACCGGGGCACGGATCCTGACACTTGTTTTGTATGCAAGCCTGAGTTAGTGAGCAGTCAGAGCTAACTACACATTCAGGTCTACATGCCGGCGGGCTTCCGGAATAGTTGGGTTGACAAGAACAGACTGCATGATTGTCGATTTCACGACAGACGCTGTTAGGTCCACACGGCGAAGGTGAACACGGTTGTCCTATAGGTTCATCATCGATTTTAACGCGACAAGCACTAAAAGGATTTCCAGTAGTGCCCGGTGGACAGCTGCACATTGGTACGTGATTCACAACGTCGCAACGTGCATCATTGCCGCACACTCCCGGACAAGGATCAACGCATCGTTGATTCATGCAAGCCTTAGATCGTGAACAGTCAGAATTCATAGTACATTCGGGTCTGCAGTACTCATATGGATTTCCAAAGTAATTTGGCTGACACGAGCAGGCTCCGTCATCGCAAATGGCGTTAGATCCGCAAGGTGATGGATTGCAGGGATCGCCAGGCAGCCTAGGACCTTCAATGATGGGCGTGCAAAGGGTAAAAGCATTACCGGTGAAGCCTTCGCGGCATGTACAAGTCGTTATGTGATTCTGTACACGACAGTCGGCGTCTTGACCGCAGGAACCTTCGCAGGGATCTCTGCACTTTTCGGATATGCAAGCCTGCGTCGAGGGGCAGTCAGTATTGACGAGACACTCCGGACGACAGTTGGGCGGTGATCCAATGTAGTTGGTGATACACGAACAAGCTGCCTGATTGCCAACATTACGACATTCCGCGTACAACCCGCAAGGACTCGGATTACAAGGATTCGTTGGCCGCGTAGGCCTCGGGACCACTACAGCCGCATAGCATCGTTGGAATGGATCACCCGTGTAGCCCGCTGGACAACTGCATAGAGGGTTGTGATTTATAACGCGACACTCTGCCCCAATCCCGCAAGTTCCAGAGCAAGGATCAGTGCACTTGTACTTGTAGCAGGCCTGATTTTGAAGGCACTCGGTATTAAGTACGCATTCAGGACGGCAATTGGGTGGAGTGCCGATATACGTTTCTTGGCATGTGCAGACTGCGCGGTCATTGATGTTACGACAGAGGCTATTGGGACCGCAAGGCGAAGGATTACAGGGCTCGACAATAGGTCCCGGAGTTGGTATATCTCGGCTACAAGCTTGGAAAGGATCGCCAACATGATCCGGAAGACATGTGCACGTTGGAATGTGATTTACGACGGAGCATTGAGCCTGCCTACCGCAAACACCAGGACATGGATCTTCACACTTGTTTCTCACGCAGGCCTTGTTCGTTGGGCAATCAGCGCTGAGAATACACTCGGGTTGACACCCCTCGTAGGGATTGCCTTGATAATCATCGATGCACACACAAGCACCGGCGTTGTCGCGTTGCTGGCACACGGCGTTTGAACCGCACGGCGATGGCTCACACGGATTGATCTTGATATCCTCTCTGATGCATTGAACAAACGGATTACCGGTATAACCCGAATTACAAATACAAGTCACTGCATGATTGATAACACGACATTCGGCGTTATCACCGCACGAACCCGGACAAGGATCGACACATCTCGAGTTTACGCAAGCCTTATTAGACGGACAATCGGGATTGATGACACACTCGGGCCGACATGCGGGCGGAGATCCTACGTAATTTTCCTGGCAGGAGCACGATGCCACGCCATTGGCGTTTCTGCATTCAGCGTTTGGTCCGCAAGGTGAGGATAAGCAAGGATCCTCATCTGGAACTTTGGGATCTAAAACCGGGTCTTTATATTCGTAGCAACTCTTAAAGGGGTCACCCGATTGTCCCGGCAAGCAACTGCATATCGGTGAATGATTAATGACCTCGCACCGGGCGTTTAGTCCGCAAGAGCCTAGACACGGATCGGTGCACTTTTTGTTAACACAAGCACGGGTCGGCGAACATTCTGAGCTTACGAGGCACTCGGGTCTGCAAGACGGAGGCGCCCCGAGGTATCCTTGATGACACGAACAAACTGCTTGATTGTCGACGTTTCTGCAATGGCTGTTTGGACCGCAAGGAGAGGGATTGCAGGGATCCCGAGGCTTAGGATCTTCGATTCGACAATGTACGAAAGGATCACCTATATATCCGGTACGACAGGAGCACACGGGTATATGATTAACGACCTCACACTGAGCGTTCTGACCGCAAACTCCTGGGCAAGGGTCACTGCACTTGTTGCGTTTGCACATTTTGTCTCTTGGGCACTCGGTATTGAGCACGCACTCAGGACGGCAACCCTCGTAGGGATTTCCGAAAAATTCGGGCAGACACTCGCAATTACCATCTCTGCATATAGTGTTGGAACCGCAAGGAGAAGGATTGCAGGGATCTACGATCGAAGGCTCGGTCGTCGTTATCATAGGACTACACTGCCTAAAGGGATCACCCGTGTGATTGTCTATGCATGTGCATACGGGTATGTGGTTGAGAACGTGACAAAGAGCGTTGAAACCGCACGAGCCGACGCATGGATCACGGCACTTTTGATTGAGACAGGCGAGATCGCTTTTGCACTCGGAACTGAGAACACATTCGGGTCTGCAGTCGGGCGGGATACCGATATAGTCTGGCAGGCATGAACAGGCTGGTGTTCCGAAGACGATCTGGCACTGAGAGTTAGCGCCGCAGGGCGATGGATTGCAAGAAGGTGGACGTGGAGTTGATGTCGGTTCCGCCTCTTGGGATATGCACAGACTGAACGGATCCCCCGTATAACCCAACGGACAGGTACATATTGGATTGTGATTTTTCACTGTACACTTGGCTCTGATACCGCAACTGTTGGCACAGGGGTCCGCACACTTTCGCATAACGCACGCGAGATGCGAAGGACACTCACCGTTAACGATACACTCGGGCCTGCAGTTGGGCGGCACGCCGATGAACTCCTGCATGCACGTGCATGCAGCTTGTCCATTGACGACCCGGCACTTGCTGTTAGGTCCGCAAGGTGTCGGTGAACAAGGATCTTCGGGAGGGGCTGGTGGACCTCGAGAAAGTTCGCAAGCGTAGAACGGATCACCCGTATATCCAGGCGGACAGGTGCATCGAGGCACGTGATTTTCAACGTTGCAGATGGACAGTGCCCCGCAACTTCCGACACAAGGGTCGATGCACTTGAAACCAACACAGCTCAGATTGGGCGAACAGTCAGTGTTTTGTTCGCACTCGCGATAACATCCTCGGGAATTGTCGTAAGGATCACCGATAAAGTCAGGCGGACAGGCGCAAGCGCCAGCGCCGTTTCTCTCGCGACATTGAGCGTTTGGTCCGCAAGGATTCGGCGAGCATGGATTTGGCGGTGGTGTCGGTTGAGGTACGTCCTGCAGACATCCCCGCGAAGGATCCCCGGTATAACCTTCACCGCATGAGCAGACTGGCGAATGATTGAGAACGGAACACCGAGCGAATTGTCCGCACGCACCGGGACAAGGATCTTTGCAACGTTGATTGATGCAAGCGGATATCGGTGAACATTCGGAATTATCGCGACACTCGGGTCTACAGTTCGGCGGTCGTCCGATAAAGTTCGGTGAGCATGAACACGCTGCCCGAGAGCCTATTATTTTGCACTGAGAATCCGGACCGCAGGGATTTGGATCGCACGGGTCGACGCCCTTACCTTCCGGCGAAATAGTTGTCAATTCAATTTTGTTGCAGATTACGAATGGATCGCCGGCATAGCCATTGGCGCAGGTACATATTGGACTATGATTGACGACAAGACACTTGGTGTTGAGTCCACAAGCTGTGGGACACGGATCGACACATTTGTTGTCAACGCATGACTTGCTGAGCGGACATTCGGTGCTTATCGTGCACTCGGGCCTGCAGCTTGGCGGCGTACTGACGTAATTGGGTTTGCAAGAACAGACAGCATGACCATTGAGAGTTCTGCAGTTGCTATTGGGACCGCAGGGCGAAGGGTCGCAAGGTGCGAATGGGGATGGAGTCGTGGATGCGATTGCTGGGGTACAAAGGGTCTGAGGATTACCGGTGTAACCTGGCAAACATGCGCATGAGGGAGCGTGATTGATTACGTGGCACGTAGCCGCCTGGCCGCAGGTTCCTGCACAAGGATTTATGCATTTGTTGTTGAGACAAGCTTTCGAGCGATCGCAGTCGGTATTTGCGACACATTCGGGTCTGCAACCGGTATAAGGGTCACCGAAGTATTCTGGCGCACAGGAGCAAGAACCCGCGCCATTTCTTTCATTACAGATGGCATTGGCACCGCAAGGCGATGGATTGCAAGGCGTTACGGGCCGTAATGTCGTCGACGGATCATCCCAAATTCTCGTACATTCGTTGAACGGATTCCCCGTGTAACCCGGATTACAGTTGCAAACTGCGTTGTGCTTGATAACGTTGCAAAAAGTATTTACTCCACATGAACCCGGACACGGATCGGTGCACTGTTCGTTTTGGCAAGCGAGATTTCCCGGACATTCCTCGTTGATAACGCACTCAGGTCGACAATTAGGCGTTCTACCGACGTAATTCGGCAGACAAGAACACGCAGGGAAACCATCAATCACACGACACTGTGAATTTGGACCGCAAGGCGAAGGCACGCACGGATTCTCAGGTGGTCCGCTGGGATCCGCTGGTCGTCGCGAATCGATAATTGTGCAACCATAGAACGGATCACCGGTGTATCCGTTGGTGCAACTGCATACGGGATTGTGATTTATCACTTGACACTCGGCGTTCAAGCCACAAGTACCGACGCACGGGTTGTCGCAGCGTTGACCGATACAAGCTTTATTTTGCGCGCAATCTGCACTTACGACGCACTCGGGACGACACGTTGGCGGACTGCCGATGTAGTTTGCTTGACAACTGCATACCGCGTGACTGTCGACGACTCGGCAATTGCTGTATGGGCCACAGGGCGATGGATCGCACGGATCTTCACGTCTCGGTGGTACTAAAACGAGATAAATCAATTCAAGAGTTTGCATTAATCAAATCAGCGGTATTTATGTTCGCTATTCTGGGACTTTGTGTTACTTTGAGCGTTGCCAAAATGTGTTATTCTCTATACAATTAAATTTCAACTTGACATTGACGAGATTTTAAAAGAAAATGGTGACTGCACCAGGTTTAAACGGTTAAGTGACGACATTATACTTACACGGTGGTGGTATATGGCAAGATTTCAGTGGATTTCCAGTATAACCCGAGAGACAACTGCACGAAGGCTGATGGTTATAAACTTGACATTGAGCATTGAGTCCACAGGCGCCGACACATGGATCCGTACACTTGTTGTTGGTACATGCTTTGGAGTGTGGACAATCCGAATTCTGAACGCATTCTGGTCTGCATCCCTCGTAAGGATCGCCGCTATAGTCGTGTAGACACGTGCATGAACCGACGCCGTTGCGTTCTTTGCAAACGGCATTAGAACCACACGGTGAAGGATTGCATGGCTCACTAGGCGGTGGCGGTAGGCTGAGCTTCTTCGGATTGCAAGCGTTAAAAGGATCTCCTTCGTAGTTGTCGTAACACTGGCAGCGCGGCCGATGATTATTCACGGCGCAGTTTGCGTTGATTCCGCAGGCGCCTATGCAGGGATCCTCGCACTTGGTACGGAAACACGCCAAGTAATTGGGGCAGTCCTCATCGATAACACATTCGGGACGACAGTTTGGTGGAGCGCCGAACATTCCTGCGATACACGAGCACACTGGACGATCTTTTTGAACGCGACACAAGGCATTCGGACCGCAAGGCGATGGTATGCATGGGTTCAGCGGTGGTAGATCTCTCTCTTCGTCACAATGATAGAATGGATTTCCGGTAAAGCCCGAAGGGCAACTGCACAGGGGATTATGATTAATCACTTGACATTTAGCGTTTACGCCGCAAGAGCCAACACATGGATCGTTGCACTTTTGGTCGATACAGGCGAGATGCAGAGGGCATTCCGAGCTTACGAGACACTCGGGTCGGCACGTAGGTGGTGATCCGTGGTAACCAGGACTGCACGAACAAACGGCACGATCATTGCTTACTCTACAGATACTATAAGGTCCGCATGGGGATGGCGTGCAAGGATTAGGCGGCGCTGGCCCCGGCGATTTTTCGGGTCTGCAAGACTGGAAAGGATTTCCGCTGTAACCGGATATGCAAGAGCAGCTCGGTAGATGGTTGTAAACTTGGCATTCGGCATTGGTCCCGCAAATACCAGCACACGGGTCGCGGCAATGCTGATTGAGACAAGCGAGATGACTTGCGCAATCAGAATTTATGGTACACTCGGGCCTGCAGCCTTCGGCGTAAGGATTCCCGATGTAAGGTGGAATGCATGTGCATCTGCGAACGCCGTCACCGACGTTGCTGCAAATGGCATTATTTCCGCATGGTGAACCGGCGCAGGGGTCGTCGCGTTCCTTTGGCTCGGATGGTATCGGCGTGCAAGCTACAAAAGCATCGCCCTCATAGCCAATTTTGCAAGAGCAATATGGCGTGTGGTTGATGACCGCGCATTCGGAATTCGGTCCGCAACTCTGCGGACACGGCTGGACGCATTTGTTAGCTACACAGGCACGATCTATCGGGCACTCTTGACTGATCAAACACTCGGGCCTGCAATTGGGAGGACTACCGATGAACGTGCTCTGGCAGGAACAAACGGGTCGACTCATCTTCACCTGACAGATAGAATTTGGACCGCACGGTGAAGGACTGCACGGCGAAGTCGGGGGCGGTCGAGTATCATCACGAGATTTACAAACGTCGAAGGGATTTCCTTCATAGCCTGCGGGACACTCACAAACGGGACTATGATTTATGACGGAACACAAAGCTCCGTGACCGCATACGCCGTTGCAAGGGTTAACGCACTTGTTGTTAATGCAAGCTTGAATCTGAAGACAATCGGAACTGACGACGCATTCGGGATTGCAGAGCGGTGGGCTGCCCCGGCAGCCTGGTATACAAGAACAGATTGCGAATCCATTATGAGAGACGCTGCAGCGACTGAAAGGTCCACAAGGCGAAGGATCACACGGATTTATCGGTGGTGTTGGAGGCTCCGCCGGAGGATCGTGATGGTAACAGTTAACAAAGGGATTACCGGTGAAACCTGCCTCGCAGTAACACACAGGATGATGATTTATCACGTGACACAAAGCTCCACTTCCGCACACTCCAGCGCAAGGATCCACGCATTTGTGACCTGAACACGATTGTGTTAGTTCACAGTCGGAATTTTGCACGCACTCCAAGTGACAAGCTATTTGCGGATAGCCAAAGAAACCGGGAAGACATTGACAAGTGGTAGCGCCGTTTGTCTCGCGGCAAATCGCGTTCGCGCCGCACTGCGTGATGCTGCAGGGATCACGTTTCTCGGATCCATCGGGAAGACAGCCACGATAGGGATTACCGAAGAGTCCGACGGGACAACTGCACACAGGCTCGTGCCATATGACCTCACAATTGGCGCTTGCGCCGCAACTTCCTAGACACGGATCGGCGCATTTATAGCCGATACAGGCGCGATCGAATGGACAGTCACTGTTAACGAGACACTCGGGCCTGCAAAAAATGCTACCTTGATTCTCGGGAGATTCGCAGCTTCCGCACATTGCCACGTGATCATTGTACGTCTCGCAAGAGTCGTAAGGATCGCAGGGCGATGGAGCGCAAGGACGCGTTGTGTTTTGTCTGCCGTCATCGGTAATACCTGGTTTTATCATGCAATGAATGTACGGATTTCCAAAGTAATTTCTCGCGCACGTACATTCGGCCAGATGGTACGAGACTCGGCATTCAGCGTTTCTCCCACAAATGTTAACGAGCGTGCAAGGATTAACACATTTCATGCCGACGCAAGATTGATCGTTCGCGCAATCGGAATTGATTGTACATTCCGGATAACATCCGCTCTGCGGGTCTCCCATGAAGTCTGGAAGGCAAGAACAGACTGCACGTTCGCGAATCACTTGGCAGAGTGTGTTGCTTCCACAGGGATTTGGATAACACGGATTTTTCGGTGGTTGTGGATCCATGGGCGGTGAACATCTCACCATCGGATTTCCAAATAAATCTTCGCGACACGAGCACACCGGGTGATGAAGTTCTACCCGACAATTGGCGTTTATTCCGCAAGCGCCCAGGCATGGATTTTCACATCTGTGCCCAATACAAGCTTGTGATATTAGGCAGTCTTGATCCTCGATACACTCGAGCCGGTCGCAACCCCCTGGACTCGTAGGATCTCCGGCGCTTCCAGGAGCGCACTCGCATACCGCTTTGTTTTGTGATGTTACGCGACAGATGGCGTTGCGACCGCACGGATTAGGCTCGCATGGGCCTCCGATGGGTAACGTGCAGCCAGAGAACGGATCACCGATGAAACCGTACCGACAATAACACTGCTCGCGGTTTTCTGAGACGTAGCAGTCGGCGTTGGGCCCGCATGGTCCGGGTTGACATAGAGGAGCAACTGAAACAATAAAACGCCCAAATGTACGCCAACTTGTATTTCAAGGCCCAAATATACTAGGATTGTGGTAATTCATTAGGGGGGAAAAATCTGGAAAGAAAAAAAAATAATCTTCTTGTGGACTAACTAAAATTATTAATTTTCAATGATATTAATGACGAAATGTTATGAATAAATTAGAGAAAAACGGGTAAAAACATTCTTCCGTTTAATGGATTAACTGAATTTTGTGAATATATATGACTTTAAGATTTTTTTTCAATGATTTATACTGTCTTGTAAGACTTTTGGAAAGTGATAAAAAAAATTTGGGGATTTTTTTGATTGAAAATCAATGGTGTTTGCGACTTAAATGACGTTCAATATTTTTTTAAACTTTTTTTCTTTTCACGCGAGACACTCAGATTCTAATTAAAGAAAATACGTGTAACGTCAATGTGTTGCATTCTCGCGAGTAATTTTAATGAGCAGATTAATTACCTGCACAGCTCTTGTAGGGATCTCCAAGGGTTGAATCTGGACAGTAGCACGGCGGATGGCGCGAAGAATCACACATGGCACCGAAACCGCAAGGATTTGTCTGACAAGGATCGTCTTGCTCGACGCATCCTCTTACCGTATTTGGGCTTTCAACATAGCCAGGTAAGCAAGTACATTTGGCGAAACCATTTGCGAGAACGGAGCAGCGGGTGTTGGGGCCACAGGGTGAGGCATCGCAGGGATTTAGTGGCAACGCGCACGGACTAGCGGGAGGATTTCCTTCGTAGCCTGGCAGACAGAAGCACGTAACTCGGCCATTGACAACACGACATCCAGAATTGACACCGCAAGGTTGCCCTTGACACTCGTCGCCTTCAGGAACTAAAAAGACATTAAAATCATAGTCCGACATTGTTCGATACTCGTAAAAGTATTGACAAAAATTTCGTTAAAAATAATTTCTCAATACTTACTGCATTGTTCAAAGGGATTTCCGGTAAGTCCTTTGGGACAGAAGCAAATGGGCGAGCCGCTATCGACTTCGCACAGAGCATTGACTCCACAAGGACTTGGCATGCACGGATCTGTATATTGCGCTTTCTCACAGGCCACGTCAGGATGTCCCGTGTAGCCAGGAAGACACTTGCAACGAGCAATGTGATCCTCGGCGTAGCATTCGGCGTTATCGCCACAGCTGTCTTCCAGACAAACGTCCATACAACGTCTGCCAAGACGATCGCAAAGCTTATTTGGTGGACAGTCTTCATTGTATTGGCATACATCTCGGTTGAAGATAACTGTAGAGAGCGCAAGGCACAAATATAAAATAAATCACGAATCCCACTATCTCTTGGTGGGAAAAACAAAAAAGAAAAAAACAAAAAAAAAAACCGTTTATTTTTGTTGTCTTCCCAATTAATACAAAATTGTACACTCGCTTTATTTTCTATGAAATTGAGAAATGATGTTTTTTCAAGATATAAAATTTTAGTAATAAAGAAAAATATTATTTCCACAAATACGAATCTCTATTGTCATGAGAATGTTAAATAAATTAGAAATTTGTGTGAAACGTACCTGGTTTGCACATCGTGAAACCATTTCCATGATATCCCTCTTCGCAGCTGCAGTCAGTCCCATGATTTGTGTTGATGCAAACCGCGTGCGGTGCACACGGGTTCTTAATAAGACAAGGTTCCTGGCAAATTTGCCCGATGCACGTCTCTGTGAGTGGACAATCCCTGTCGCTAGTGCAACCCGCTAGAGAAAGAGTGAATAGTGCCCATATGTAACCCCGAGAAGGAAAATGTGCACGAAAATATGCTTCAAAGCCAGAGAGCATATCCTCACAATCTTCATTTTATCCTTTTATCTTCCAATTCGTTTTACGAAATGATCTATTTTTCTTGCAAATCAGCAAGAGTGCTCGAGTAAGATGCGGTATGGGACGACTTTTGTATTTTGTACAGAAGAGAGTGAAATAATAATAATAATAATAATAATGATAAATAAGTAAATGAAGGATTTTGCCATAGTTGTTCGGTGCGAGACAGGAAGAATTCTCGTTGGTGCAATAAAAGCATGTAATTGAGTAATATTTTCGAGCGTTCGTACTCGCACTTTCTTGCTCTATTTACATTAGGTACATATTTACATACGTAATTATCTCTCTTATCTTTCATTTCGGATCTCGTCGAGTACATACCTTTTACACAGGTGTTAGTCTCTGGATCGCACTGCATTCCTGGTGGACAGTATGGACACGTGTCTTTCGAAACTACGAGAATAGAAAATGCATTTGAAGTTTGCCAAACAATTGTTAAACTTTAAAGGGCTTCGCTTGTGAAGCGCCATTCAGTTTTTATTGGAAAGTGTTGGAAAGAAATAGATTTTTTGGAATACCTGAAACGCAAGTCGGTCTGTGATCTTGAACGCTACATTCCTCGATGTAATCGCACGGATTTCCAAGGGTGCATGG
Organism: Clistopyga incitator; assembly: GCA_947507545.1. NCBI lineage: Eukaryota > Metazoa > Arthropoda > Insecta > Hymenoptera > Ichneumonidae > Clistopyga > Clistopyga incitator. The sequence continues at coordinate 63,393 of OX382188.1, read as the reverse complement.
ATTGAGACATTGCTGATCGACGCAGGCTAGTTGAGCCGGGCAATCGTCGTGAGTCGCGCACTTAACGTCTGGCGAAAGTCATAAGTCGAATTAGAGTTTTCTCATTCACTTAAAAACGCGATAAACCCGCTTTTCTACAACCGCTTTTCCACCTTTCTAAAGATGAATTTCTACATTCATTTCCCTGAGAAACTTTATGTGATTTTCATTTTTCACTACGTGACTAATCGCCATTAAAAAATCATGAATAACGATAATTAACTTTAAGAAGCTCTGCATTTCGCATAAAATATGTATGTATCTCCTTTTTTTTTAGCGACACGATCGGATACAATTCGATCTATGAGTAAGCCCCTGGTTCATTCACGATTCCCGAAAATGTTGTTGTTAATATTGGGGCAAAAGCGCGCCAAAGATCCATAAAGCTTAGGTTAAAATGCGGCCGTGATTGGCACCAAGTTAGAGATAAAAATTATGTGATGCAAACAACAGTCCTAAATGTACCAATTACAAATACCTTTCTTTCAAAATTAATTATAATTACTATTCCTACAATATAGGCTTGAGTTATGTTCATGCTTCGGCGTAATCGGGAAACGAATCAATTAATTACCAATAGATTTACAGAGACAGATGTAACGGAAAATATTGTTCAAACATCTTCCACTAGTCGTAGGGCATTTTTGCAGAATAGTTGTACATTTACAAAGAACAGGATTTTTTTGTTTTTGTTTTTTCGACAGAGAGAGTAAATATTTGGTGTAATACATCCGACATAGCGCTTTGTAGAGTCGATTGTGGTCCACATGTAAATCAAGGCATTTTATTATTGTTTTCTATTTTTTTTTTCGCATTTCATGTGAATTAAAATGTACAAGTTGTATTTTCTTGTTATCCGATAGCTGTTTTTGTTGAGGGAATGGTTGGCCGGACGAATGTAGTTATTGCGAGGAATAACTTTTTTTGTTATGTCTATTGATAATGGTAGAAAAATGCCTTGATCTTGGCTGATGATCCAGAATGCTCAAGTCGATATAATGTCATGAAACTCGCACGTACCCAGACAACAGCAAATTTTAGACAGTGGAAAAAGGAGTGTTGCTGTGCGTGTAGCTAATACGCTAACAGTGTTTAAGCCATTGGATGTGTTAAACTATATGGAATATTGCTTATGCTTTCTCGGCGTGTTTTTAACGATTCATTATTTTCCAACTCACCATTTTTCTTTATTTTCTTTCTTAGCATAAATATAATTTGTAAACCTCTCATTTCAAGTAAAAAATGCCTACAGATTGAATGATAATTCATTTTTTTGTTCTTGTGAATATTCTTAATAATGGTGAGTAATTATGCTACTCAACAAAATGATTTTATTGACAGTTGTAGGCACCCTGATTAATCCCTGTGTCTGGGTATGTCTCGATTTTCGAGTGTTGCAACAGAGCTCAAAAGCCGAAGGTATAGCAGCGGGATGTTTGGGAACGTATGAAAAAGCGCGCCAATATTGCGCCTCTCGATAAAAGTCAACGAGAGAGAGTGAGAGAGAGAGAGAGAGAGAGAGATACAAGAGAGGCAAACAAAGGAAAAACGAAAGAAAAAAATGAAAAAAGTGAGCTGTGAAACATGTGTTGTGTGTGGTGTTTACCTTTCATGCATCCGTACTTAGTATCTGGCACGAAACCGGGGGGACAGAACTTGCAGATGGGCTTGTGCTCCTCGACGTAACACGGGGCATCGGCCGGACATGTCGAGTCGCTGCATGGGTCCACGCAGCGATAGTTTCGGCACGCCAAGTCTGGTGAACAGCCACTGTCACGCAGGCAAATGGATAGGGAAGGATTGCAGTTCTTGAGGCAAACGCACACGGGACGATGATCGAGTACCTCGCAGGTTTTCCCGGCGGCGCAAGGTGCGGGTTTTGCGTGTGTATTGCACGGATTTTGACATTTACCGTAGATGCAAGCGGCGTTTGACGGACAATCGACGTCGCGCGAGCAGGTCAGAGTATCGGGAGCGCAAGTCAATTCGCCAATGTCATTAACGACGAAGCCGTGTTTGCAAACGCACATTGGCTTGTGATCACGAACTTGACAGCGCTTGTTAACGTCGCAACTCTTGTTTGTCGTCAAACAAGGATCGCGACAATCGCGGGTCGGTCCATTGCACGCCAAATTGCTCGGACAATCGGCGCTATTTTTGCAATATATCGGCGTTGGTGTCGGTTGGGGATACGGGAGATCGCATTTTGGGTCCAAGTGACAAGCCGTTTGTGGCGCACCCACGTGACACTGAGGACACGAGCAACGAGGTTTGTGCACCACCACTCGACACAGAGCGTTTATTCCACAGGCGCCACGAAGCGCGCAAGGATCCAGACACTTCAGATTTATGCACGCCTTTTCATTGGGACACTCCGAGTCCGTTGTACATTCTCGCTCTGCGGGTTTTTTTTTTAAATTGCCGGCAATTTGCGGTTCCGAGATTTTTTTTTTTTTTAACGATTTGTGACGAAGAATGTTCGTAGTGGTCGTCGTGGTGGTGGTTGGTCGTGGTTGATTGGTGGAGGACAGGAAAAAAAAGAAAAAAAGCATTTATAAGAACTGGTGTAGAGATTCTTTCTCAAAAATAACACAAAACCGCATGCTTTCGCGTTCATTTTTTTGTTTGTTTTTTTTTAAGAAAATAATTTTAAAAAATGTTAAATGATTTTGGAAATTTAACGCAAGGGGGATCTCTCTCGTTTTCGTCCGGATATCTGGTAGCGATAGCCGACATAGGCAGCGCATATTTACAACAACAAGCCCCCGGTGATAGACTTTGAAGAATAAATAGAAGGAAATATATATAAATATATATATGTATATATATATAACATAATATGATAAAAAATCGTGATCTGCGAAATAAATAAAGCATGGGTATCATGAGAGAAAGTCCCGGTTCGCGAGGTGATGTGTGTTTGTATAATAAATAAATATAAATTAACTATATGTACAGTTAAACGTCTAGACGAAAAAACACACTATGTATATATAAAAAAAAAAAAATAGAGAGTAGTAAGGTTTTATGTACAGGTGCTGCGACAGAGTGTAGGTCAGAGTAAACTCTTGCGCGATAATAAACGGTTGATATTAAATCAACTGATCATCACATCTGTCTCTCAGTGTGTTAACGAATAAAACAAAACACTCGTGAGTTATTAATATTTTAAAATAAAATGAAATAAAGTATCACTGCGAGGTTCCTCTAGTTGCCATTAATTTCAGTAAATTACCTACTTTCGTACGTATAAATGTAAAACAAACACGGTTATTCTACGCGCTTTCGTTGACGGTTAATTATTATGGCCTTCGCTAGTAACAGATGCTAGAGTACGACACACACATAGAGAGTATTATTTTTATTTATTTTTTCATTGCGGTAATCTCGTGGTACGATCGACGAGACAGATACGTTAGTAGGATGTCCCTTACCTGTCTTACACTCGACGTCAGGCGAACCCACAGTTGCCGGTGGGCATCTGCACACAAATTCCGTGCCGTCCCTTATACACTCGGCACCCTTTCCGCATCCCAGTGTTCTACAGTCGACCGGGCCTCTTTCCGAGCTACCTATAAATAAATAACCATTAAATTGAAAACAAAAGAACACCGTTTAAATTTCCTCATCACATTGATTTCCCACGTTTATTTATTCAGAAAGGTTTTTTAACTGATGCCAGTATCTCGGGTGCCTAATTCAATCGGCCGACTAGTTAGAGGCAACAAATTTCGAGCAATTCGAAATTTTGAACCAAGTTGCATGAAGGAAAGAAGTAAAATGAATTTTTTGATGAAAAGATCACTCACATGCGTTGAGAGGATCTCCTCGTGGGAATTCCGGTGGGCAATAACATTGTGGTTGGTTGTTATAGATTCGACAGATTGCATTTTCGCCACAACGCGTATTTCTGCAAAGATCACTGCCGATGTCGCAATTACAGACTTGATGAGCATCGCCGTAACAACCTGGATCACAGCTGCACTCGAAGCCAACTGCAGTCTCACGACACTTGGCGTTGATTCCGCAAGGCCTTCGGAGACATTCGTCACCTCCTGGAACAAGCATCGTAAAAGTAAATACATTACTTTTTATTGTAATTCTTATACTTATTAACGAAATTCAGCAACTTCCATAAATCTATCTATTTTTGTTAAAACTGTTGAACTGACCTTGTTTGCAATTGATCTTGGGGTTTCCATAATGTCCAGGTGGGCAAGAACATTGAGCGTTTCTGTCAACCACTCGACACTGAGCATTAAAGCCACAAGCTCCATGTTGAAGGCACGGATTCGTGCAAACGCCGTCATCGCTGCATCGTTTATTCGTATCGCAATCCTCATTGCGATGACACTCAAGTTGGTAGCATTCTTGGCTAGGTTCTCCTTGATAACCCTCAGGGCAAAGACAAACCGCGCGATGACCAGAGACTCTGCAGAGCGCGTTAATGCCGCAGGGCGAACCGCTATAAGAGCACGGATCTTCGCACTTTCCGTTTGTGCAAGAAAGAGTTTGCGGACAATCCGAATGAGTTCTGCATCCATCGAGACACAAACCACCTCTACACGTGTATCCCTTGGCACATCCGTTATTGACATCGCATTTCACTCTACATTTTCCAGAGTCACAAACTTCTCCGCATTCGCAATCATCCTGTGTGTGACAAGCTTTCAAGCAGAAGCCAATTTCATCGCACTCACAAGTTCCATCGCACGGTATCATAGTTTTCGTGCAACTTATCAATGCATTCCCGTAATAATTCGCTGGACAGCTGCACTGCGCCGAATGATTAACGACTCTGCATCCGGCGCATTCTCCGCACGCTTTTCCGCCCTCGCAAGGATTCCTGCATCTGTTATTAATACAGGATTCCTCGGCGGAGCAAGAATTGTCGCTGCGACAGCCGATGTCGCACATTCTGTTCTCGCATATCTGATTAGCGACGCAATGGTCGTCGCTGTTGCAAATGGCTTTGCAGAGTCCGGAATCGCAGCGTTCGTCACCGAGACAATTTGCGTCGCTTCTGCAGGTCGCGTAGCAAGATCCTCCGTAACATAAATGTCCGGGTGAGCAATCAGATTCGGAACCGCAGGGCAGGAACGATTGTTTGCATCCTATAAGCGGATCACCGACAAGCGGCAGTGGACAAACGCACTGCTTCCGATGATTCGTAACGCTGCATTCGGCGTTGGGTCCGCAAGCGTCCACGGGACTGCAAGGATTTTTGCATTGATTATTTAGGCAAGCGTTGTTCTCGGGACATTCGATATCAGCTCGGCATCCCGCATGACACACGAGACCTTCGCAGATTTCTCCACTTCGGCAATCCTCGTCGCGTCTACAGAGACTCTTGCACATTCCGGAAGAATCACAGCGCTCGTTGCTTAGACAATTGGCGTCAGAGGAACAAACAGGAGAGCAAATTCCGGAAACGCAAGCCATTCCCTGCGAGCAGTCTCTGTTAGCTTGGCAACCTGGGCCGGGTGATCGTAGACACGCAACCTTCGCGCTTGGATTCGGCATAAAACCGGCAGGGCACGAGCAGCTAGCTCGTTGATTTGAAACTGTGCATTTTGCGTTTGGTCCGCATGGAGTTTGGTCACACGGATTGAGACATTTGTTGGACAGACAAGCTTCATTGGCATTGCAGTCCTCGTCGGCTCTGCAGCCATAAGTACACATGTTATTTAGGCAAATATGCCCCAAGAAGCAATCGTTGTCCAATCTACACGTTAGAAGACAATTTCCGTAAACGCATTTTTCGTTAAATGCGCATTCGTTGTCGACAGTGCACACTGGAAGACATACATTGTCTCTGCATGTGTTTCCAGGATTACAGTCGTCGCTGCCGCTACAAGAGACAGGAAGTCTCACACATTCGATCTCAGAGTTTCCGGTGAAACCCGGAGGGCAGCTGCAACGTTTTATGTGGTTGGTGACTTGGCAATCGGCGTTTATTCCGCAAGCCGCGCGAACTTTGCATGGATCTAGACATTGGCCGCTTACGCAGACGTCGGAAAGATTGCATTCTTCGTCTGATAGACAGGAAGGCCTGCACACGCTTTCGTAGCAGTAGGTGTTGGCAGGGCAAGCCACGGAAGACACGCAAGCGATCGGTTGTGGCCGACAACCGACTCTAAGATCCTGTGGGTCACCCTCGTATTCGGTGCGGCAACGGCACGAGGCCGCATGATCGGTGGCTATACAATCAGCGTTAGGACCGCAACGTATGCGCGAGCAAACGTCCGCGCACTTTGGTATGCCGTTGATTTCCAGGCATTTGGCGGAAAGAGGACAATCCTCGTCGTTATGGCATTCAACTGGTTGCTGACAGCCGCTGTTGTAGGCGTCACCGACCGTTCCCGCTTGACAGTGACATCTGTAGGAGCCGCGAGCGTTATTACAAAGAGCTCCTGGTGCACACGGTGAATTTGCGCAGTAATCTATTAACTCGCAGCCTTTCGTTGGTTCTCCAGTGTAACCCGGCTGACACGTGCAAACCTGGACATGATTTTTCGTTGAACAAATCGCGTTAACACCGCAAGGATTATCGGCAAGACAAGCTATTCGGCATTTGTGTAGATCGCAGATCTTCTCCTCCGAGCAGTTTTCATTGGTCTCGCACTCAACCGGCTGGCAGCCCATTTTTTCGTCATCGGCATCACCAAAGAATCCATTTTGACAGAAGCACGACGCTGAGTGACTATCGCGAGTTTTGCACTCAGCGTTACGTCCGCAAAGAATGAGATCGCAGGCTTTGCGACATTCCGCTTGGCCAATACTGTTTCTCGTGCACTTTTCGTCAATATCGCAGTCATCGTCAGTGGTACAACGAAGCTCTTGCACACAAACGTTGTTACGACAGTACTGATATTCGGGGCAGGTGGAATTGCTGCGGCAAGTAGCTCTGCAAAGGCCTCCGATGCACAATTGATCGCCGATACACTCTCTTAAGCTCGTGCAGAGAGAAGTACAGACGCCGCCGTTGCAGGCCGAGCCTGTTGGACACTGGCGTTCGTTTTTGCAGTACTGAACGGGTGTACACCCGAAATTTGGATCTCCCGTGCCACCCGGTTGGCAGGTGCAAACCGCGCTGTGATTAAGTGGCGAGCAATCGGCTCCGTGCCCGCAAACATTGGTAACCGAGCACGGATCTACACATTTGTGGTCCAAACAAGCTTCCGAAGTCGCGCAGTCGCTGTGATAGTTGCACTCGAAACGTAGACAATGAACTTTGGGATCACCGGTACTCTGACCGGGGCAACGACACTGCGCAACGTGATTCCGCACTAGACACTCGGCATTCACTCCGCAAACGTCCGCGACATCACAAGGATTCCGGCATGTATTGTCGATGCAAGATGCAGTTCCAGGGCAGTCAGAGTCGGTAAAGCAATCGCCGGGAGCTTTGCAGCCTACGAAAGGATCGCCGATAAGTCCATGCCGACAAACACAGCTGAAAGAGCCTTCGGTGTTGTGACAAATGGCGCTCGAGTGACAAGGTTTCGATTCACATTCGTCAACGTCAACGCACGAATCGCCGACTAAGATGAAACCTGGATGACATTTGCAAACTCCGGCATGATTGATCGCCACACAAATTCCATAACCGCAGTTGAGGTGGTTGCAGGGACTTGCACATTTGTTGGTCTCGCTGTTGCAATGTTTGTCATCGGAACAGTCATTGTCCGATAGACACTCGACTTTGAAACAGCCCGAAGAGTCACCGATGTAACCGGCTTGACACTGACAACCCGCCGCATGATCGACGACTGAGCACAAAGTATTTGGTCCGCAGTCGACGAGAGAGCAAGGGTCCGAGCAATTGTGTTGAACACAAGCCTGAGAGTCTGGGCAATCATTGTGCACCTCGCACTGATGAGGGGTCAAACAACCGGAACCCAGTGGATCGCCGGCAGTTCCTTGAGGGCAGACGCAACGGTAAGAACCGTGAAGATTTGCGCATTCGGCGCTTGGATGGCAGGGACGTTGCTCTTGGCATTCGTCGATGTCGAGACAATAACCCCCGGCACCGGCTACGAAACCCTGGCTGCAACGGCACTTGCCATTGATACAGGCTTCGTCGCTCTTACAACCAGCATCGGATGTGCAACCGATTTCGCAACTTCCGTCAATGCACAGTTCACCGGGAAGACAATTCCCATCGCCGTAGCAAACTTTTACGCAGAAACCATTGTTGCAACGTTCTCCTTGGGCGCAATTTGCTTCAGTTGTGCATTGACACCGGCAGAGTCCTCCAACACAGAGATGCTGCGAAGGACATTCCGCCGGCGAATGACATATTCCGGGAACTCTGACGCAGCCCTGCGCTGGTGTAGGATTTCCTTGGAAGCCCGGTGGACAAGCGCAAGTCGTTGAATGATCGATGCAGCTGCAAATAGCATTAGCGCCACATACGTCCTTTTTCGCGCAAGGATTTTGACATTGATTATTTATACAAGACTCGTCGGACGGGCAATTCCTGCTGCTGCGACAGCCAAGTATGCAAACACCGTTGTGACACGTTTGATCGGATTGACACTGACTCGGTGTTACGCAGGGAACGACACAGACATTATTTACGCACTTTTCGCCATCCGCACAGTCTTGGATCGAACGGCACACGGCTTTACATTGACCGTCCAGACAATTGGCCGCCCCTTCGCAATTGGCATCATGCTGACAATAGTTTGTAGCTCGCACGCAGCCATTTTGCGGACCTTCGCTAGATGGCACAAAACGATGAACGCAACGACAGACAGGCTGGCCATTGCTCATCTCACATATCGCGTTGATTCCGCACGCGTTTTCGCAGGGATTGATGCAACGGTGGTTCTCGCAAAGAGAATTCACTGGACAGTCTTTGCTGGTGAGACAGGATCCCTCCGGCTGACAGCCAGTCTCGTAAGGATCACCGACATGATTCGGCTGGCACTGACACACGGGATTGTCGGTTGCTCCTACCAGACAAACGGCGCTTGGATGACAAGGATTTGGATTGCACGCTTCGACGGCAACGCACTCGACATCTGGCACAGGATTAGGCTTGAAGCCTGGCGGACATTGACAAATGGCGCGATGCTCGTCGGCAATGCAAACAGCGTTAACACCGCAGGCATTTTCGTCGCAGGCGTTGTGACAAGTATGAGTAAGTCGGTTGCAAAGTTGACTGGGCGGACAGTCGATGTTGTAAACGCAGGGCACGGTTTTGCAACCGTGGCTCATTTCGTTAGGATCCCCGGCATAAAGTCCCGGAGGACATTCGCATACGGCCTCGTGATTGTTAACGACGCATAGAGCGTTTGGTCCACACGTTACAAAGTCGCAAACTGGCTGACACGTGAGAATATTATCACTCGAGGATTTGCAGGTGTGATCTTCCGGGCACTGAGCATCGGTCGTGCAATGATTTTTTCTCGATGTCTGGCAGCCCTGACGATCGTTTGGATTTCCCGTGAAGCCGGGCAGACATTCGCACTGACCTCGATGATCGACAGCGACGCATTGCGAGTTTGCCGTACACGTGAATGTTTTACAGATTGGTACGCACTTTAATACGCCTAGAGCGTCAGGTCGGCAAGATTCGCTTGAGCGACAGTCCTGATCGGCAATACAGCCGGGCACCGAAGGTTTTTCGCACGTTGAAGTGATGGGATTCCATTCGTAAGTATCCTGACAGCGGCATGCAGCGTGGCCATTACCGTCAGGTTCACAGCGTTGATGAGATCCGCAAACGACTCTGCTACACGGATCCACGCAGTCCTGAACACCGTTTTCTAGCACGAGGCAAAACTTTCCCTTCGGGCAGTCGGAATTGCGAGTGCAACTAGGGGGCGGAACGGATCTGCTGGGCTGACATCCTTCCACGAGATTACTGGGATTTCCCGCGTAACCGTCAACGCAAAGACACGAGGAGATATGATTTTGCGCTACGCAAAGAGCATTTGGTCCGCATTGAAGTTTACTGCAAGCATCGACGCACTTTCTCGAACCTTTGCCGACCTGGAAACAGATTTGCTGAGGCTCGCAGTCGAGATCGTTGGCGCAGTGGCCACGCAGGAAGCAGCCTTTGCCAAGATCGTTAGGATTCCCTTGATAACCAGGAGGACAATGACAGACGCCCTCCTGACAAGCTGAACGAGGCCCGCAGGAAACGCCGCTGCACTTGTCAACACATTTTCCGTTTACACAACTGTAATCAAGCGGACATGGAGTGTCATGGGTGCACTGACAAGTCTCAGGATTGTTGCAAGGGCCTGGCTCAAGGGCTTGGCAACCCACGAAAGGATTACCGAAGAAACCGTCTTTGCACCTGCAGTCGTAGCTTCCGATGGTATTTATGCACACGGCGTTATTTCCGCAAGCGTTTCCATTGCACTCATTTATGTCGTGACACTGAATGAAAGGATTTCCGGCGTAACCTGGAGGACAGACGCATTCGATGGCATTTACACCTGCGTGACAATGAGCGTCTTTTCCGCAGACTGCACTCGAGCACTCCGACTTTTCTTGCGCTCCGCAGCCTTGATATGGATTTCCACTTGTTCCAGGATTGCACACACACTTCAAGTCCAGATTGTTGTACTCGCAGTGAGCGTTCTCACCGCAATTGGGCTCGCAATGTGGCGGTTGTATAGGCGGCATACAAAGAAGATCAGGGTTTCCAACGAAGTAAGGATTGCACACGCATTTGTTACTTTGTGGATCGCAGTAGGCGCCGATTCCACATACTATACCCTCACAACGACGCTTGCAACGGCCACTTATGCAGACGCTGGGTTCGGCACACGGCACGTCGGGAGAACAGATATCCGGAGAACACTGACCTCCTGGGAAAGGATTTCCCATGAAACCTTCGATGCACTTGCAGGTCGGCCCGTCGTAACTCACTATGCACTGCGCTCCGCTTCCGCAAACGAAACCATCGCATTCTGTAATGTTTCGAGGATAGAAATGTCAATATTATTTCCTTTGTTGAGTTCATTGACGAGTGATTCAGCTACTTCTTTACTTTTAACCTCTGACAAAATTTATGTTTTTAAAAAATACTGGAAACGTAATGAGCCGGAGCTCGTGGATGACGTTATAGTTTGCTTTTAATGTAAAATAACGATTATAATAAACTTGAATCACATATTCCAGTGAATGGCATAAAAGTTGCAAGTTTTTTGAACGGTGTGAATATTTTTGCATTAAAAGTAGTCTAATGAGAAGAAATTTCGAAGAGGGTAAACAAAACAAAAAAACAAAGTGTAATCTTTCGTTGTGTACTTACGAGATACACATTCGTTGTTTTTTCCTTCGGTAAACCCAATAACGCAGCGACACCAAGGCGCATGTTTATCAGGTTCGCAATAGGCGTTAGGACCGCAAGGTACGTTGTCACACGGATTAACGCATTTTCCTTGGACGCAAGCGAAATAATTGTCACATTCGTCGTTGGTGGAGCATTCGAGTCGCGGCGCGACTGCACCGGTGCATCCGGATCCGTAAGGATCGCCGGACATTCCTCGTGGACATTCGCAGATGTGGCCGCCGCGATTATTGATGCAATAAGCTCCGTGAGCGCATGGATTATTTGCGCACTCGTTGACGTCGACACAGCCGTGTTGTGGATCACCTTCGTAGCCGGTTTCACACATGCACTTGGGTGGATCGCTCGGCGTACATTTGGCATTGATTCCGCACGGGAAACGATCGCAGGGATCTATAAATTGCGATCATAGAGACATTAAAGTGTTTTTTATTTTTTTTTTTTTTTAACTAATTTATTTCAATTAATTTTTGTCTACTTACTTTTACAAAGATTTCCATCGAACGCATCGGTATAGAATGGAGGTGGACATACGCACTCGCCAGGCTGTACGCATTTCTCGTTGGGCTTGCACTCGTTGTCGTTGGTACATCTTTTCTGAGCGGGCGAGCACAAACCGTTGTACGGATCGCCGCCGTATCCATGCGGACAAACGCACCTGTGAGAACCAGGCTGATTTATGCACTCTGCGCCGTAGCCGCAAACTTGATGCCCGTCGGTGCATTCGTTAATATCATCGCAAGATCCATCGGGTCGTGTGCTGTAGCCTTTGGGACAGGCGCAGTAACTAACACCACCGGCAATAGTGATGCATTCCGCGCCACTTGGACACGCTTCGCCTTTGGAGCATCCAGAAAGCATACACTTGCCATTAACGATTTTATAAGGCGGCTGACACTGGCATTCGATGCTGTTGCACTCCTCGCACAGGGAAAATGGATTTCCATTGAATCCTGGAGGACATTGGCACTCATAACTGCCCGGAAGATTTTTGCATATTGCATTTATTCCGCAAGCGGGTTTTTCTCTATGTTCCATACACTCGTTGACATCTCGACATTTTCTACTTTCGGCGTCTCTCGTATAACCACGCTGACAAATACAAACGCTGCTCCCGATAAATTCGTCCTTGATACATTGTTCACCAGGTGGGCAAGGAGTGCTGGGTCCACATACGTGAGGCACAGTTGTTTCTTTGCAACCTCCGCTGTAAGGGTCGCCGATCGTACCGCTTGGACATTGGCAGGAAAATGAACCGGCCTCGTTATTGCAAATTGCACCTGGTGGGCATGGATTTACCGTGCATTCGTCGACGTCTGTGCACCCTCCTTTTACTCCAGGTTTGCCAGTGTAACCGTTGCTGCAGAGGCACGTTGCCGTCACGTCGTTCAGCAACATGCAATGCGCGTTTGGACCGCATGACAAATCTTCGCAGGGATCTGAGTACGTTGATAAAAGTGTCGAGAAAAAATAAGAATGTATCCAATCCACCCGATAGTTTAATTATCTTTTTACTATTATTTTCACTGCTACTTACGTCTGCAATCGTTTCCAACGTTTGGTTCAGGACACAAGCATCGTCTCTGATGATCGCAAATTGCGTTGCCCGGACAATCAGCATCGGCTCTACAAGTTACAACTCCGACGCATTTGATGTAAGGATCTGGATCGGGTATCGTTCCTTCGGGGCAGGAGCAAGTGTAGGAACCGTCCACGTTTTTGCAAGTCGCTCCATGACCACAAACATCAGGCCGAGTACATTCATCTATATCTATAAATGAAATATTTTCACGGTAAAAGTTTTACCTTTTCTCCCATAAATTTGACGCTTCACAGGCTTTGACTTACCCATGCATTCCCATTTGAAAGCATTGCCGGAGTATCCAGGCTTGCACTGGCAGCTATAACCGCCAGGTGTATTTGTGCATATGGCATTTTTGCTACAGCGACCCGAGGGTCCATTTACTGGGTCGCATTCGTTTATATCTAAAGGACAAAGTAACGTAAGTTGGAGAGTTTTTCATGAAAATTACAGAGATTGCGAAAAAAAAAAAAAAAAAAAAAAAAACATAAATGAATGACTGCTATCGAGAAACTCATGAAATGATATTTTCGTGACTGACCAACGCAACCAGCGGATATATCGTTCGGATTGAAAGTCCATCCATCCTCGCAGATGCAATATGCTTCATGACCATCAGCTTTGCAGAAAGCATGTTCGCCGCAAGTGACTTCGTCACAAGGAGCTTTGCAAGCAACGTGAGGCGGTGTTCCAATGAATCCAGTCTCGCACTCGCAATGATAGCTTCCTCGAGTGTTGGAACATACAGCTGCGGGTCCGCACGGATTTGAAGTACATTCGTTAAGGTCCTCGCACTCGGCGCCAATAGCTTTGAAACCGTCTTTGCAGAAGCACTGGCCCTCAATGCATTCGGCGTTGTTTACGCAATCAAAGTTTGTTTTGCACAATGTTGTCACGTCGGTCTACGAATCGAATAAAAAATCGTCAATGAAAATAAAATGAAAAATTGAACAATCGAAATTTCATCTCAAGGGTGTTGTTTTGTTTTGCAATGTGTCGAAAGGTGAAAGGTGGTTTTGGTTGACCCAAGTTAAAATGGCGCCTTAATCTTATATTATTTTTATTTTGTTGCTCACCTGATCACAAGCCACTGTCGGACTGGGGTTGGCACTATACCCCGGAGGGCAGAGGCAAGTATATCCAGGAACCGAATTTTTGCAAATAGCATTGGATCCGCAAGGATTTTCGTATGCGGTGCATTCGTTGATATCTACAAATCCGTAAAAGAAAACAAAAAAACAGCACCATTACAATAGCGAATAATTTGTGTTGAAAAATCTAACGTATAAATTGCGTTGCGTATTAATTGGTGATTGAAAAGAATTTGTTAAAGCGTAATGAAAGCTAACCGGTGCAGCCTTTGAAAGGGTCGCCAGTGTATTCGGGTTTGCATCGGCAAACAAAGCTGCCAATTGTGTCAGTGCACTCTGCATTATCGCCGCAAGGTTCCTCCTTACACTCGTTAACATCTGTTAATGGCAGTTATTTATCGATTAATTCATTATTAATGAAAACAGAAAAGAGTGAATTTTATATTGGTACACGGAAAAAATAATATCACAGCTACAATGAAACAGGTTTATTTGAAATTGTTTTCATTCAATCGATATCGATTCGATAAAATCAACTTTAAGTTTTTCGAGTTTCATTGTAACGTCGATATTTTTTTCCGTTTTAAAAGAGAGCGTTAGAGGTGTTACTGACTTTCGCATAAAATGAGGCCTTGGCCGACAAAGCCCTGAGGACATATGCATTTGTAGGAGCCTGGAACATTGATGCATTTAGCATTTGGCGCACAAGCGTTGCTCTTGGAACACTCGTTGACGTCGATGCAACCATGAATCGGATCTTCCTGGTAACCGGCGAGACAACGGCACTCGTAACTTCCCTCGGTGTTGATGCACTTTGAATCTTTTCCACAGGGCGTACCCACTTCGCACTCGTTCACGTCTGTTAGATCGTTTGTTAAAAATTCTCCAAATGTCTTGAATAGCGATTATTCATTTAATTATGTTAAATCAGTAGTGACGATTAATCATCAAGCTGCTTAGTTCAATGAAAATATACCAAGTTTAGACAAGACAAGTGTGCGTTATTTTTTATCATTTCCAGTTAGAAAAAAGAATTAAGTAATAAGGTATAACGAAGATGAAGCATCGATTACACGGTTAACGTGTAGAGTAATATTTTCATCACTCGATCAGAATTAACAGTTTCCTCTTTTTTTTTTTTTTTGTTTTTTAAAGAATTTTCAAAAGTCACAAATGTCTTTCGGATTAAATTAAAGGATAATTGGGATAATTTCGTTGACTGGGGTGAAGTTTTTTTTACCGTGACAAGCAGAGAAGGGGTCGCCGTCCATTCCATCGGGGCAGGAACATCTGAAAGTTCCTTCCATATTGGCGCAATGCGCCGAGCGACCGCACGGACTTCTCGCACATTCGTCCACGTCCACACATCCGTCGCCATCGGGACTTTCATCGAATCCATCCGGGCACTTGCATTTATGTGTACCCGGAAGGTTGACGCACAGAGCTCCATGGCCGCAGGCGCCTTCGTATTGGCATTCGTCGATATCTTTGCACTAAAATGACGTTACAATAAAATAAAATAAAATGGGAAAAATGTTTCATTCTATACTAACTCGATTTGGGTCTAACCCTCGACCTCGAACTCTTATATTATTGTTCCATCTCTGAGCAGCAATCACAAAAATCGTCACAAAAATTGTGATTGCTGCTCGGAGATTTTCACAAGTTGTCTAATGCGTTTGGGTAAATTTCTATAATATCACAGAAAAACAATGCAGTTTGAAAAAAAATTTGGTAATTCCTTGAAAATTGGCAATCTACAGAAACACTTCTGGGGTTTGCAGATATAAGTGTAGTACTACTTTGTACTACTTTGTACTACTTTGTGGGAGTCGTTGCCAAAAAAAAAGGGAAATAAGAAAAGATAAAGAAAGTTTGTCCAACAAGTATCGTGACGAGTGAGAATAAATAAAACTTACAGTGACGTAAGGGTCTCCGGCGTAGCCTTGCAGGCAGGAGCAAGTATGATTTCCTTGAGTATTAACGCAGAGAGTATTTTCACCGCAAGCATCGGGTGACTGACATTCGTCGATGTCGTCGCAGCGAACCTCCCCATCGCCGGTGTAGCCGGGCTTGCACTTGCACAGAAAATTTGCGGGCAGGTTGCAACATTCCGCGTTTTCCACGCAACGAGCAGCTAACGCTGGATCTTCGCATTCGTCAATGTCTGAAATTGCGTTTTACGTTTTCACCGTTAGATATACGCTCCCGGGTGTATATATATATATATATATATATATATATATATATATATATATCGACGACCGTTACACGACTCTGAGAAAATGCGTAACGCTCGAGAATCCAAAGTAAAGCGGGCAATAAGGAAGAGGTACGAGGGAAAATAAGCAAAGGGGAACTACGACTGCTTACCTTGGCAGTAGAAACCGTCGCCCCGATACCCGGGGAAACAGGAACACTGGAAGCTACCGAGTGTGTTGGTACAGTGGGCAAAAATATCACAGGGCCTGTACTTGCACTCGTTCTCGTCTGTTGGAACAACATAACAACGACAGTACAACAATTGTGCAAAACACTTTTCAACTTTATTCGACTAGTGTACACAGAGTAATCGGCGCTTGAGAACGTCGACTTCCTCTCTTTCGTTAACGGCATTTCCTTCGGAGAAAATTACTGAGAGAGAGAGCGAGCAGCGTCTCCTAAAAACAATCGTACCTGGTACTTGACAATTGCATCCTCCATATCCGTCGTTGCAGTGGCACACGGAATCGAGACAAACGCCATTTTGGCACTTTGTGCCATCTTCTTTCGTGCAATCGTCTGCAAAATAAATGGGAAAATCATCATTTTGGATTTGACAATTGAGACGTAGAAAAACGTATTATTTATGTGGGCTTTTTCGTTGTACTGAAAATTCATGAAAATTCATGCGAGCTAAATAGTTGGATGGAAGACTTTGTTCAAGTGACCGCGCGTATGTCTCACGAATAAGGTTCAAGATTGGCAATGCGTGCCTGCACAAAATACAAAATAGAAAATACAAGAAGAAGAAAGATGCGTGACAAGTTTTCCGGTAGGGAGGAGATGTTGTTGGCGCATATATAGATATATCGGAGAAGCCGAGAGAGCGCAACTAGCGAGAATATTAACGGTAACATCGTTTGTGGCTGACACGGAAGAATATACGCTGCTTGTGTCTCGTTCGCTCGGAGGTACGGTACGTATAATTTAGCGTTCCCGCGGCAATCACCGTGGCCGCCTCCGCCTCCTCGCGTCATCCTCTCTCGCTCGTATACTTTAGCTTCTCCCGCATCTCCGCCTTGGACTCTCGGCTTCGTATACCAGAAAATTTTTAACATCTCCGTATACAAGCTCTCGCTTATCGCTCTCGAATCACTCACCCGTGCACTTGAGTCTGTCACGTTGTTCATCCGTGCCTCGATAACAGTCGTTTCTATGGTCGCAAAGCTTCGAAAGTTCGAGCAGTTGAAGTACGTCCGTCGACTCGTTCACCTGACAACCGAAGTAGCCGTCCTCGAGATTTAGGAAGAACACTTCTCTCCGAGGTCCGCGTCCGATTCCAGCTACGGAGTCGGCCTGTAAATATATCACATTCCATAACAATACAAACTTGCAACACAACAAGTATTTCAATCAAATACCAATTAACATTTATTTACTTATACAACAACAATAGCAATACCACTCTTTTTTCCTTTTACAAAACAGAATTACCATTTAAAAACACACACGCACTATTATTATTATTGTTATTATTTTCCAAGTGTATTTATAAAAGTAAAAATTGACGAAAGATTTCCTGTAAAATCAACGACAAGCTTTTGTGGTCAAGATTTTTTTCTGTTTTTTGAGAAATACTTTTATCCACTTTGTTTATCAAAGATTAGAGTAAGAATAAGATAAATAACTTACCGGACACAAGGATAGAAGTATCCAAATCGCCAACGGCCAAAGATGTTTCATCTTGGCTGAAAAATAAAAACACACACACGATAATTCAAGTGTGACTCGATTGAGCAGAGATACGGGAAATTCTTACTGGGCTTTGAGATATCGACATAATTGGCAAATGAATGGTCCCCGGGGGAAGAAAGACGCGGAGCGTTTACCGGTTACCGCACGATACCACCGTCATATATATTATTCTCTATCCTGGCCATGTACTAAAGTCGCGTTTTAATTATTCGCTGACGCCAAAACGTTGACTCATCCGACTGATGGGGCGCGAGTGTGGCTTGCGCTTCGCCACACACGCACACGATTATTTTCAGTCATCCAGATTACACGTGTAATTCCCCAACTCGCTTGGTTTAATCAAAATTTAATTGAGCTGCGCGTGATCGTACACATTATCCCCCGTAATTGTCCTCGGACAATTTCTGCATAAAAATCTTTCTATTTCTCTTGACCTCTCGCTCCCGCTAACAATAGGAGGACATTCGTTCGATTCGCTTCATGACCGTGACTGTTTTCTTTATTTGGCGATGAGACAAACTCCACGAAGAATTTGCATACTTGGCTGTCACAATTTTCTACACTCGTGACGTACGCGAACGCGAATATAAACGCTCATGTGTGTTTTATACCGGCTATTACTTTATTGCCAGTTGATATAGTCGTCACCTACGCAAACAAGCGGCGCTAGCTAGCAGGAGCAGCACATTAATAGTGTCGAGGAGTCTATGATGAGAAAAGAAAAACCCACAGTTTACCGTACCTTTACTTTGTACTATTTATGCGCTACAATTAAAATTATGGATTTATTATTCGGCTGTGTTGATTAGAAAGACTAACTTTTCAATCGTCGTTTCTCCAATAGAGAATTATAATTATCGATGCGTAACAAAGTGTACTTATAATTATGCACAAATGCGATCCATCATAATCGATCGAAAAGGTGTGCGACACGCATGTTTACACAGTGCTGCTAAACCAACAATCGAGGAAACCAAGATAATAGAGTAGTGTATATATACACGATGTAGCATTTACGTTAAATTCGATAAATCATTGAGTAACATGAGGATACCGCCAAAAATATAAGTATGTCACTCACGGTATTTGCACAGTTATAAATGTGCACGTGTCTTAATATTTTTCATCTATCCAGTCAATAATTTTCATCTATCCCGCTCGATCGATAAATTTACCAGTTTGTCCGGAGATCCAATTGGGATTTATCACTGATTTTTCGAGCTCAAGACTCGCTGAATTATAACTTTATATACGCGTTCGAGACATTCAATTTTCTTTGTTAAATATTTCTTTTCGAAACGTCCACAGCAGCTTTCGAACCGCGCGGCCCATATACAAATACGACAATAAAATATGTCGCTGAAAAAATAATTTACGAGCAATCTTGAACTGCTGTTTACTGTTTATCTTTCTCGCTGGCTGGCATCGTCAAAATAAGTAACAAACAACCTCTTTGAGGGGTGGGGGTGGGGGGTCAGAGAGCCTAAATTCGTTGGAAAATATTATGCTATTTTGTAGCAATATGAACAACTCTTTTAACACCTTCCCTTACGAGCGAATTTCCAAATGTGCGGTCGAAAAACGACAACAAGGTCGGTCGCGCCCGGGGACATAAACAACTAAGGGGGCCGGATACCCTTGCGACACCTCTGAAGCGTCTTATTGATGTTTCGTCCGATAACCTTGCGACGCCTCTGAGGCGTCATTGTAAGCTAAGGGCTTCAAAAGTTGAGACCAAGCCGATGTTATTGTATATGTATGGTTGGATTATCAATAGCCAATCACTGTCGATTGTTTTTTGTTTAGAAACAATAGGGGCTGCGAAAAAAGTATTAGTCGCAACAGGATTCGAAAGAATTTTCAGCAACAATTGATCGTTGGATATTTCATTCGGCCTACGCGCTATCGCGCATTACTTCTTTCTTTCGTCCTCGCGTTTAAAACCACCTACGCGAGAACACGCGTGACTCGGTTTATATATGGAAGTGTTGCCGCGACAGCGTCTATCACCGATAAACTCGGTGTGCGCGCCGAGTCGCGCAAGTAAACCCCATTTCTCGTCTCGTGAAAGTACTCGCCGTTTAGACAAATCTTTAACAGCTTTATTTCTTTTTTTTTTTTTTTTTCTCCCTCTTTCATTTCTCACGTATGACGAGATGCTCGTTAACGCGAATTTCGTCAACGCGAAGCTCCAGAAACTCTCTCGAGTTTTCCTACAACTATATAATGAGGACATTGATGCATCACTGCTATACAAGATCAGTGAAGCACGACGAGTTGCTATATATATATATATTTTTTTTCATAAATATTCATTAGCGCTCGTTAACGGTACGAATCGGACTAAGCAAAGGGTTTATTTTCCATGGCAATTTACACATCCGCATTTAGTTCACCTATCGGTATAATGGTCAAATTTTATAGATACCACTAAAGGACCAAAATTGCAATAAAATTTGTATGGTCGTGTATTTTATTTATTTAATCCTGAGATCTTTGGGACAATTAATAATATTAAATATATTAATATTGTAATTTTTTTGTTTCAATTTGTTTTGCCTATTAAATGCAAATATATACCAATTCAAGTATAAAAATTCCCAAATCAATAAATTTATGAATATTTTAGAGACTCTATAGAAATGATGGGTAAAAGAAAGAATGTGTAAAATTTGCATTCGAAGCTGCAGATCCGAGATGCAACGACCGAAATAACGTAGCGATGCGTGCATACATAATTTACCGTACCCCGGGAGGTTCTATTTCTCGGGCGTATTCTTTGGCACGAGGAGCGAAAGAAGGAGGGAGAAAAGGAATCGAGGGAATGGAGAGAGCGGCCGAGGATTCAGCAGGCGGAAAGCCGTGCGGAACCGTGGCGAGCGGTATACGATATAGAGTCAAGTTGGAGAAATAAAAACATGTAACAGCATTTCCTCTGGACGATTGAGTTACGTCGAGGCTACGCTGCGATGTTTTATCGATGACTTTGGGCTTCTTTTCAAGATAATACACAAAAATTCAGTTATCCTGACAATGTGAAATCTTGCATTTTACGTAAAAATGCCACTGAATGATTTTAAAAAGAAGGTCGTAGCCAAGCCGTGAACATTTTTTTTTTCCGCATTTCAATTTGTCATAAGTTTTGCGCTCGTAAATTAGTTTGAAGTCAGATTTTAAGCTTTCAATTTTCTTAATGATCAAAACGTATGAAATATAAAAATTATCATTTTCCGTTAATTTTTGTATTTAACACATAAAAAGATCAGCGCAAGTTTTTATTCTCCAATATCAACTTGTTTGACGGTTTGCCTTGCTAATTTTTTATGGAAATTTCATTGTCGCATTGAAAGAAGACTCTGATCAGTCCAACAATAGAAATACACATTTAAAACTCTTCACCATAAGTTTCTGAGAGAATTCAGCTGGAAAATCTACTACACAAGTATGTCTCCCGCGTTAGAGCCTTAAAAGGAAATTTCTATACTTGCATCAGCCAGAGTCTTCTTTTGAAGGGAACAAGACGTGGCAAAGTCAATTTCGTGAAATGTTGGGAGAAAAAAAAAAACCGTGTATACGCCCTTTTTCAGTGCGAAATTAACGCGTTCTTTTTTTTTTTTTTTTTTTTAAGATTACCGTTTTCCCAGTAAATATTTCACATAACCCCACGCAATTAAAGCATCTCAAAACCTGTTGTTTTATAATTAGCATCATTCGGGGAAAAAAAAAATTACCTTCTTATCATAGATCTATTCCATGGTGAAGCATTGTACAACGTACGTCTCTTGGAGACACTGTCTCTCTCTCTTTCTCTTCCTGCATCGTGTCTATTCGACACTTCCGTATTCCCATAGGACGTCGCGACCCTGACTCTCACACAATCTTGTATATAATTTACAGTGCAATTTGTGTAGAACGTTGGCGGAGAGGTTCGTGAAGCATCAATCGAGCGAACGGAGGAGAGCCTTCCCTTTCCCGGCATCGGAACAAGGATAAAAAATATCGAGTGTCCTTTGTGCGCTAGGTATGATAGTCGACACTTGATCGCATGCTCACTCACGTCAGCTGACTCTGACGAGCCAAACGCTAGTCCGACAAAGTGATTGCCTCCCGGTTTCATAACAATCTCCTTGAGACAGTAGGCAATTACACTGAGAAAAGAGTCGTCGGGTCATTATCCCCGAGCTGCCTAGCCAAAGTGTTGGATTGCCTCGCCACCGCCACGCCACCGCCACGCCACCGCCACGCCACCGCCACGCCACCGCCACGCCACCGCCACACCACCTCCATGGGCCTTATTTTATAATTAGCAGTGCGGGGCAGCTCAGTCTTGGCCGCCTCCCAGGGGGAGATTCCGATATCTCCGGCCCCTCGATTTTACACACTCGTTATACATAAGGAACAAAAAACCTTCACACCAACACTACTTTACTTTCCAAGATATTCATTCTTTCAAAATTTCAGTTGCTATAATTTTATGACAATTTTCGTCTCTGACTTTGCTGCGTACGATTTCATTTTAATCTCGTGGTTATCGATTTCTGCACAATTATATTTTTCATTTGTTTAACGCGTAATCCAAAAAAAATTGAAAAAAAGATATTTGCACAAGAGATCGGAAAAGCATTACCGCGAATTGTTGCTTGTCAATTTTGTCGAATCCCGTGTCCGTTGAATCGACAAACAATGAAAGAATAAAGCGCTTGGAATGTTCTTTCCAAGGCATTTATTTGCAATGCTCCCGAAGCTAGTGGGGACTAGCGGGAACAACACAACACCTGTTGCTCTGAATGTAAACAGCTCCCTCGGTTGGCCCATTGAAACGCTAAATCGTCGAGATATGTATATAGTTGCGCGGGGTGAGCCGAGGGAACGTCCGAAGGCCGCACAAATGCGGGCCAACTGTACTTTCAAAGTCAAACACGGAAGGATGCGTAGATGTATGTACAGGATTAATTTCTTAGGAACGCGAAACAAAGGGACCGTTGTAATTCGTATTCGACCCAATTCTCTCTCACTCAAGCATACAATAATGTTACGATTATTTTTCGAGCTAATATTTACCGGCTTAGGTAACACTAACGGAACTTGGAGCGTCATCAATGATGGACCGATTGTATCGACAAATTATATCGAATTCCGTGTAAGGTGAATTATCGAAAAACAAATCGACGACAAATACATTTTTTTGCATTTTTCACATCTTCGGGAAACATAAACAGATACTATTAAAAATCGATTTTTTTTTAAATTTCGACTTTCTTTCGTAATATCCAAAAATGATATATTTTCTCGACAATAAAATTTCTTTTAAAACAATCATATATATTTTAAATGTGAAGAAAATTAGTCGAACGATGTTGTTAATAACCTTTTGCCGTTATCATTATTATCCAAAACCAGTATCTACAATGACGTCATCTCCCTGTTACTTTTCTCATGGCAGCTACTAAAATTGTATTAAAAAAAAACTCAAATGCATGTGTGATGCATACTAAATATTGCATAAAACATGTGAGAGTGAGAGCTCGGTATTGCCCTCGTCCGCCCTTTCTCCACCATTCATTCTCCAATGTCCACGGATGGTTTGCGCGTTGTTGAGAGTTCTGGGACGACCTCGCGCCGCTCTCGATCAAGAGAGGACATCGAGTAGGAGGAGGACGTTAGCGGCGCACGTATGCCGAGCACGCCCGAGCGAACTTGCGCGAACTCGCTAGTTCTGTGTTCCCCATCTAACGTTTACCCGGGTGTGCTGCAGCATTGGCAAAGCTACTTGCCCGCCGACACACGCAGAACGATATCTCTCTCTCTCTCGCGCGCGCGCGCGCGCGCATAGAGGAACGAACGCTCACCTTGGGTCTCGCGCTTGTACCTGAGGCAACATCCGGCATGAATCGACGGAGCAAAATAGTCGGTGACTCGAATGCGCGAGCGAGCTGAAAGCTGAAAGGTGGCGGCGGCGGTGGTGCATAAGAGAAGGTCTGGAAGGGAGCCTAAACCGCGACGCCCACGGCGAGTGAAACGAGCAGCGCTCGGCTCCATTCGACTCTGAGCGCCCCAACGACTCTCGGACAAGTTGCTTCGAGAAAACATATATGTATATATAAGTGAGAGAGAATTCGTACGAAGCGGTGTGAAAGTCTAAATATGGAAAGGACCGGGCGAGAAGTCAATGCCGGCGTGGGCAACACGATAGCCTAAAACAAACCATCCCACCAATTGGTTACACCCACGTGAGGCGGTTTTTTTTTTTTAGCCCCGCATGTGCATCACCTTTCACTACTCAATTTCTTTTTCGGTGGCCCTCTTGAAAAGTCATTGTACTTTTGCGGGTGTTCGCTCATCAACGTAATCTCTGTTATTAAAAGTTAATGAAAAATTCTCATCGTAAATATTCGTTATTGTCACGGTTATTGGTTTTTTGTTGGACGAAGTAGGCGAGCCGTTGAAAATCGTTAATTATAGAAAGTTGTAAATAAGGAGAGGATTTTTTGGCCTACAGCATTTCTAAAAGTCGGCCTCGAAACCCACGCAAAAACTCGGCCCATCCAAGACTCGCTTCTACTAATTTCTTTTCGTATTTTCAATTCTAGATAAAAATGCAAAGTTATCGTGAGCAGAAAATAATGAAACAATTCATCGTCACTGGGATTTCAAAATATCGACCTTGAAAAGCGCGAAGCTTATGACGCATCGAGTCCTGTCAGGTACACTTTGCCTTTTCTCAAAGCTGCATAAAGATATTTTTTTTTTCTCCCGCTTCCTTTTCTAATTTGCTTATAGAGAGACCCGAGCGGCCACACCCACGTGCTAAGAGAACAAGCGCGTGGAAAGAATGGCACTTCTCGCGGCGATACCCGTTTGATAATTTGTGCTTTATTCTCGGCACAGTGTTTCCGTGTATTCATAGAAGCGTTACGCGGCGATCAATCGTTACACACGGGGTGATGATGTACGTAACAGCGATTACGCGTGATGCAAAGAATCATCAGTTATGACTCGGCTCTCGTCTGTCGAAACAGAGTAGGTACGCAAACTCTGTGAGACGTCATCAATGAGAACGAATGGCTATAAAGCGTGAGAAAAAAGAAGGGAAATTATGATATTACTGGCAATGTCGCAGGCCCAACGCCAATTCACTACAATTCTCTCATTGCGAATACCGAGCGCCTGTGCATTCCCAAATATGGGAGAGACCCTGTCCGGTCGGCGCAATGCTCGTATAATGACGCACGCGCGCGCGACTCTCCGGTACGTATATACCGAGCTCTCTCGACTCTCGTCCCTCGCTGATGCAAGCATTGAACTCTCCTGAGCCGCATGTAGAGTAAGCAGCTACAGACGACCGCGGGTGTCTCCGGTTAAGGATTCGCCGGGCAACGATCCATCCCTTCCACGATTCATCGATCGTGGCTATACGTAACTGTGGTACAAAGTAGGAGGGCAACATGCGTCGCTGCAACCGGTAAATCAGCTGATTATTGAACCGCCGTCATTGGCGCCTATTCGGTAATGCCGAGCTTTGCTCGAGGTCTTTAGTGACAACCGACGAGTACCGACGGGTACCGACGGGTACCGACGGGTACCGACGGGTACCGACGGGTACCGACCGATCGATGCCCCAGAATCCTCGTTTTGTTTCTTCATTTTATCGGACTACCGACAAGACTTATTTCCTCTTCATTTGTCATCTATCGTGACTAAGACTCTATTTTTGCTGCTTTGTTGACGAAAGAATTATACCCGTCCAGATAGACAAACATGCTATTTTTTTTAATACATCGCTCCTGAAGAATCGGCGCTCCCCCGACGATTGTCTATATCAATTGGCTACAATCTCGGTGTGTTATTATTAACGATTGAAGAAAGCGCGCGTGGCGCCCGGGGAACGACGGTAAAACGGGCAAATTACAGCAATTTTCACCAAGATACCTCTAGACGTGCGCGCGCGCGTGTTCACAAAGCCGCGAGCTCTCTCGCCTCTCTCGCATAACGAGACGACTATATTGTTTCGAGGAGTGATCGATGTCCAGCAACAGCTGCAGACGAGACGTCGACAACGTGTATCGCGCACTCGGCTACTCGCAACGTTGATGCGGCTAACAGTGTGTCGAGGCAATTGGCATTACCCACCCACCCCCCGCAGCTAAATGCTCCTTACCAGTTACCATCATAATCGGCCATTTATACGATTATACCAGAGCTGAGCAAAAATAGTATACGTGCGTTAACGTGCTTAACTATACTTTACTAACATTGCAGTGATTTCACGATAAATAATACAAATAATAAATAGCTCGTAATGTCGTCATTAAAGTGTTAAAAAGGATAATAGGACTTTTGCGTTTTATGCAAATTACCCGTCGTAACAAAGTCCTCAAAGTATTATAAAAATTTCTCGGGTTATCGAAACATTTGTCATATGAAATACTTGTATTAATAAACAAGACTCTGTCATTTCAATGTTGATTAATTCACATAAAAAATGCGTAACTCTGAATTATTGTTTGCTTGGAAAAAGCCACAAAGCGCAGAGGTTGAGAAGTTTCCTTCGAAAGGTACTATAAGTCACGTGGGCGGACCGGATCCGGCATCCTTCTAAATCACTACATCTCACCATCATCTCAGCCTCCTCCCACACTATTTAGCTTGGATTCTTTTTAATGTAGGTGTGCGTGAGCGTCTCCCGCTATCTGCTCATACATCGTTTAATAACCGGGACAACTATTAATGACTAAGGAAAGTCGAAGGTTCATGTCTTGCGGGATCCTCTAGCCCAAAATAATTAACGTACATGGAGTACACGTGGCACATTTGATATTCCTTTTTCCGACTGTTGAGCAAAAAAATCCTTTGTTTTCATATTTCACCGATAAGCGCGTCTTTCCCCATGCGCTACGAAAACGAATGGAAAATTTTTTATTTTCCTTATACGAAAATAGTAGAGCCAAGGGTTTTTTCCCAAGGCGCTTCCATGGTTATGCTAGCTACGCACCATAAGATATACCGAACGTAACGCGGCCGATAATGACAATCGCTTCAGGAGTTACCAAACGAATATAATGTTACACGGTAGCTGCAACGGCAACGAGTACTCGCTTTGAGTACACGAGCACGCTTGGTGTTGGTGGTGGTGGTGCATCTCCACCGTGGCTAAAACGAGCGACCTCCTTGAGAACGGTCCTTGACTCGATGCAAGAAGAAGAAGAAGAAGAAGAAGAAGGAAAGGCACGCTGAAGTAGTGATACAGGCACGGAGGGACGTACGGCCACAGCTCTAGAAGAGTTCCAGGAGAAAACAAGAAAATGAAAAGGAACAAGTCAATGGCGCCTACGATCTCTCTCTCTCTCTCTCTAGCGCACTTGTGGAAGGTCGTAAGAAAGTCCGGAATACGGTGGCTCGATGCGCTCTGAGCCCACAGAGAAGAACGCAAAGTCAAATCCCCCGGAATTTTTATTTAAAAAAGTGGCCGGATGTGACTTCTCAAATACTTACATTGTTATATATATTGCAGTTCAAGCTTTCTTTGGTTAGGATTTTTTACAACTTTGAAGTTTTGTTTATTATTTCTTGTGAATAAAAATTTCGCGAAAATTCTCTACTCCCTTAGTCGATCAAAATCGTAAGATTTTTCGTATAAATCTCACATTTTTAAATATAGAATGACAGATATTTGAGAGAAAGACATATTTTTTGCAATATTTTAAAAGAGTATTTAAAAAAATCTTTTGCTTAAAATGAAATATATATATATATATATATATATATATATATATCGATGGACGGAGAAAGGTACATATCGTAAGAGCGGGAAATAGCATCGACGATTGAATCAGCGAGAGCGAACGCAGGATGCCTATAATCGGCAATGAAGGCGCGCACAAACCGCGCGCCGCGTCGACACTTTCGCGTCTGAAGCTCCGTCTCTGTCTTTCCGCGAGGAGATACCGGTCTCTGATGTATCGATCACCGCAGTAGTCTAGAGAAGAACGAGGCTGGAATTTATCATGTGTACGTACTTACGCAAAAGTGGGGATTCGCCATTGCCTCACGTTACGCGACGATGCAAACTGCAACATCTCACTGAGAGATGTACACACATGGAACACAAATATGTCTAAAAATATATACGGGGATCGAACGAAAATTAGCAATTAGTCACCCGGTTGTTTTACCATATCATTAGTTATATCATTAGAATTAACTCGGATTTCTTGAAAAAATTTTGAAAAATGAAATTCCAGTCAAAATTTCTATCACAAAATTGTATTCAACATCATCGTTGCATATATATATATATATATATATATATATATTTTTTTTAATTCCTTAAAAAAATTGAGATTCATTGAGTTGATATATATTGACCGGATATAAATAGACATATGGGTTTTATTAATTGTCTCGGAAATTTTCTATGATTTACCGGTATTTACTACCTTTTAGGAGTACCAGTTCCAGTGAGCTTTCAGTGTTTTTTTTAAATAAAACATTTCAATTTCGACTAGGGCAGTAGAGAAGGGGAAAAAAAAATAATATTGTATTATTATGGTTAAAAAAAGGCACAGTGGTGTGAAATGATGGTGCCGTCTCTCATCGGAAAGCAAAAGCTCCATTGTATCGAGAATTGCGGGAGTAGAATTGATTATGCGGCGGACGTGAGCTAGCGGAGCACGGCCGAGGACGAAAGATTGGCATTCGCTGCGGTGCGACGACTGTTGAGGCGCTGGACACGAGAAGAGTCAAAAGAAGAACCGAGGAATCGTGGTTCGCCAGCCGACTAACCGGTAATCCCGACCTCGTCGACATCGCCGAGCAGCCCCCGGCGACGACGCTGCCGCTCGCACGCCCCATGTGCTCCCGCGATCGTTGAGGAATTCGCGAAGAAACGAGAGGAGACAATTATCCGGGGAATTTCTGTGGCTTCGACTGGGTTTTATTTCGAGTTGACGATCTCGATCGATCGTCACGGATGCGCGGGAACAAACCGCGTCGCAACCGATCATCCTCGCAACGTAACGTTGATTATCGATATTACTCGCCACGAGAATGGACATGTGTTTGAAGAAAAAAAAGTTTTTAATACTCGGATTCATTAGGATGAAATACGGAAAAAAAATCCACGGTGTAGAATATGTAGGATTGGAATGGAAAAGAAGAAGAAGAAGAAAGAAAAAAAGAGAAACAACCGAGTGATGTTTCAAGGCTACCAACGTCGGATTAGGAGTTGCCAAGCGTGCGAATGATGCCATCACGTGTTAGTCGCGTTCTCTTCATCGCATTTTACGCACAGCTTCACATGCATGTATAACCACCACATACACTCGGTAAATATGTAATTCCTTCCGTACAACGTATTATATATCTGCTTAGCTATTAATCAGAGTTTTCCCATACACGGCGGTTTACTTTTTTCCCGGATATTTTTGCACGTTTGTCGAGTAATTTGCTTTGAGATTGTGATATGTAAGTAGTGAAGCTTCGAGGGAGAGCTAAACGCCTGGAGAGAAGACAAGTATCGAATTCTCGTGAAGATCGGTAGCGGTGTGTTGGGTGCAGGCGCACGCAACCGAGAGCGCACGTACGAGCGCGTCCTTCGATCACGGGCTCGCCCACCTGTGGCCCCTCGTCCCCTGCCTGCAGTCCTCGAATTACAACCACCGCTCCGTTACACGGAACAACGATCAGCCCCGTCCCTTCGATTATTCGGGGCAAAAAAATGACGGGCCACGCGCCACCGCAGCATCCGACCCTGACACACAATGACACCGTTAAACCATGCAATTAAATCCCTATTTGCCTCTCGCGATCTTCGAGATTTTCCGTTTCGCTAAAGCTAACGTAACATTGAAACTTGGATGCGATATTTTTTTAACGATTTACCAAGTTTTTCATCCACGATATCTTTTTATTATGAAATGAATTATTTTACGTATCGCTGCAGTACATTTTTCGCAGATCGTAGATCGCGTTCTTGAGCGTATAGCTGCGGCCTCGTTCGCGCTCGCGTGGGTACTCATCATCGATATACGCCTACACCTTAATTTGCGATCACGCCCGGTGAGTACCTACAGTATTGTACCAAAGTTGCGTTAACGTTATGCTGCCATGACCTCGCGCAATCCTCTCTCGCGCTTTCCCCCCGTGCGCGCACTACGAGCGCGTTACCGTAATACCCGTACCTCTTCAACAACACCATTTGGATTATCCACTCGACGTGAACAATTTCCACAACCCCCATTATGGCCAACAGACAAATATTCGGCTTTTACACCCCGTACGTACTAGACATTTTTTATTATTCGGGCCTTGATATACATTAACGCGAAGCTTCGATGATCGGTATATTAAATTTGGAAGAGTGCATACGAACATAACATGCATTTATCAATATCAATAAAATCAATAAACACACGAAACGGATTTACATGAAATAATGAAACAAATGTAATGTAAAATTCTAGTACTCGAACGTAATCCTATCAAAGTCCGAAAATACAATTTTTCAAATATCATTTCCGGTAATGTAAATTTTCAAAAATTTTAACCAGCCTAAGGCACTTGCGTTACCTCGGTTCATAACGTTTCCGTACGAATGTCCATAAATCGAAGAACCGCCACCATCCGCCCGCGTTTGTTTTCTCGAAAGAGTCGTCGTGTCGTTGGGAAACGGTGCGTTATCCGCACTCTCACTCAACACGACTGATCCTTCACCACGACAATTCCGAATGGAATACAATTTAAGCACCTAAAGCGCACTCCACTTTTCTCACATTTATTTATTCTTCATCAAGTATCGTATCTACGTGGATGATTTTTTCCTCAAGTCAAACGGACCGGAATATTGACCTTTGCCGCGTGACGAACCGCTTCGGACATCAAGGGACTGGTGGGGTGCTTCGAGTCACACTACAGAGTAACGCGAAATTCGAAAATTCACTTTTAAACCGCGTCATATTTTTTTAGCCTCGTCGAGGTGCGGCTTTCGACTTATCCCCAATTTTATGTCGGTCACATATCACAAGACTCTCGCAGAGTACTTTCTAAAGGCGTTAAGGTGAATGCACACCGCGCGAGAAAGAGACGCGAACGACCGGAAGACTTTTGCAACTTACCAGTTGTTCTATCATCTTGTTGGACGATTACCAATTATTCTAATCATCACTGGCAGAGCCATTACCGTCATTCATAGAATTAGCGTAACGGAAATATGTGTTATGTTTCACTATATAGGAGCAAAGAAAGAAAAACCGATCGGAAGAGATCGGAAGAATCTCAAATATATCTAATGTATTGTGAGTGTGCAAAAGTGCAAAGTTATAATCGAGGAAGCGGATCTTCCACGAGCGAGCGAGCGAGCGAGCGAGCGAGCGAGCCAAGAGAAGGAAAAATTTGGCAAATCAGCGTCAGCCGGCCCGCCACGAAACACCACCGTCCGCGGGAACCACCGGTTGCCAGGTGCGCAAACTCCCCAAAACGCTTTTCGAGTAGTTAATAAAAATATTTCAATGCCCAGATTAAATTTCTCAATATCTCTTTGAGAAAGCACCACGAAGACACCACAGACGAGACTTACCCGTCCCCATGGCTGATAACAGCCTCCTTCCACCTTAAAATCCACCCTCTTGAGTATCCGACGGCCAGTTTCTTCTTAGTTAAATGCACTTTTCGTCTTTTATCATATATATATATATATATATATATGAAAAATAAAAACTAAAAACTAAAAACTAAAAAAAAAACAACGCGGATCGCGTACTGTCGTTTTCTTTCGTGAGCGCGAGAATTATACTTGGGCTCGTCGCGCGCGTACGTTTGTGTATCTCGCGTCCAGCCGGGAGACCGCGGACGGACTGGTGCCAGGGGGATTCGAGTTTTCGTGAGACGCGGGTACACAACGTCGAGACAAGACTACGTCATCGCGACCCTGATGTCTCATTGGCGGAGAGACGTTCTCCCGCGGGTGTCCCTTTCTCTCGCGTTATCCAACCGGCCACCCTTCCACTCTCCCTCTCTCTCCCTCTCTCTCCCTCCCTCCGCCGCGACCGGCTGCTACTTCTAGGCGGCCCGAGAGCCTTCTTTTTTCCCTCTCTACTCCTTCGCCCTCTTCGTCTCGCTTCGTTGCCCCTCCGACCTGTACAATCTCTCCTGCTCTTTCGCGTTCGCTCTCTGCACGAGGATCGACTCTGTGCTACCTGTAGCGCGTTAAAGCAATAACAGCAGCCAGGATCCTCGGGGAGAGACACCAGAAGAGGCGCGATTATGGGAGAATCGGAGGCTAGTGTCAGGGATATTCTCCTCTTTGCTTCATGCCGACGAGCCGACGAGCCGACGAGCCGACGAGCCGCCAACCATGCTTATGACACCTCGCAAGGGCATGGGCACAATGTTGTGATCGGTCAGGCGAGTTATATCGAGCT
Organism: Clistopyga incitator; assembly: GCA_947507545.1. Taxonomy (NCBI): domain Eukaryota; kingdom Metazoa; phylum Arthropoda; class Insecta; order Hymenoptera; family Ichneumonidae; genus Clistopyga; species Clistopyga incitator. Next base: position 30,993 of record OX382188.1, on the reverse strand, counting down.
TTGGAGAAAGGAACCGCATGATTTTCGGCGATGAAAACGAAAGTACATCAGTGGTCTGGTGCACCCAGGAAATTTTACATAAACGGTAGGATTTAAGTGTGTAAGATGGCAATTTTATATACATATATATATATATATAATCAGTGCAATCTTTTTATAAGCGTTTCTTGAGTTCGCAATCCTTTAAGCACTTACAAAATATCTTTTTCACATTGGAGGGATAGCTTTTTGAAAATTTACAATTCCGTTAATTATTATTAATTATTTAAAAAAATTAGACGCCCTCCTGCATTTTTATTTGATAAAAAAAATTCTATCCGCGTAAAAAGTAAAATCATTCTTTCTCCATTATTTTTGCTCAGAAAAGTATACAAGAAAAAATTATAATATTTTTTTCATCCAAAAACATGTTGTTTTCAAAACAAAGACAGTAATAAAGGACGTTCAAAGTCAATGTGACACGATTTCATTGTCTCTAATACCAGCAAATTCCACATAAATTTAAGACATTCTTTATTACTATAATGGTTTTATGAAATTTTTTTGGTACGAGGCCATTTGTTCGTCCGGTTTCTTGGGATAGTGTGTCCTTTGTATACTCGAGGAGGAGAGGAGGTGATGTTCCGTGGTCGCTCGCTCGCTCGCTCGCTCTACTGGCTCGCGCCACGGATCGTTGCCCCGATCCCGCGGCTGGACGTGGAGGACGCCGAGTAACCACCTCGGGTTTACTAGCATCCATCGTGGCTAGTTGCCTCGAGGAATCCGCGGGTAGCAGCCCTCGCACTCCTCGCCCGCGTATACTACGTACATATCGTGTGTATGCTTGTATTAGAGACCGCGCACTTCTATCTGATGTCAAGACGAGCAGGAGAGCGCCAATGTATGTACATGGAGCGCACTCGGGCACGCACGGGAGAAAGAGAGAGAGAGAGAGAGAGACTCAAGCGCACGAGGAGTCGGTGAACCCGCGCGATACTCTGCCGCGAGCGCGTTAAGCTCTTAGGGAGAGAACTCTCCACCAGCACGACGAGTCAATAGAGGCTTTTCAGCTCACATTCTACCTGCTAATTTCGCTAATTCAACATTCTACTAAATTATGTTATTCCCATTATTCGTACAAACTCATAAATATCAACATTTGTACAAGAAAAAATACTCCCAGTAAATTACCGGTAAGTCACCGACATATCTACTTGGACTTGATTAAATTAACACAAAATACTTGATAGATAGAGAGAGATAAACTTGTTGGCCGCAAAGATGCTCCAACCAAGTAACTCGAGATCATATTTCAATATGACGGAAAGAATTGGCAGATCATTTTTCGTCCCACTCTGAGTTATTGGTCTAATATATAATTTATTACTTTTTTGTAAAACCCTACGATATTCATGAGAGATGATAAAATAGAAGATATGTACATAGAAGATGGCAGGGTATCCGAGAGATGAACGCCCGTGAAAGAGCGGCCGGTATGCAGAGACCCGACCACCTCACGCTCAGAACTCTATAGTCCGAGCGAACCAAGATATACGCTACATGTAGTATATAGCCACTTCATTGGGACGTGTCTCTCCCTCTTTCTCTCCCTCTTCTCTCACTCTCTGTGCGTGTCTTCTTCTTCTTCTTCTTCTTCTTCATAACGCCTGGCCATCTCGGAGGCGAATAGTACAGTCAAATCTTTCTAGCTCCATTGTCGGAACTAATTGACTAACGAAAGAATCGTATGATATAATAATCATTCGCAAATTATAGTTGGGACATTTCCCTCGCCCCCGCAGAATTAATATCCCGACTGTGATATGCAACACACATAAATATAAAATTAATACTCGAACGACAATTATATAACTTTTGACTGACAACTAGAAATTTGATTTATAAACGACTTCCTTTCTCCCGGTTTTTTGTTTTAAATGAGAATCGAGGCTAAATAGTCGAGTTCGCGAGCGTAAATTTAGAGACGGTTGACTGTATAGAGTATAGCGCCCAACATTTCCCTATCTATCTACACGGGTATATCTATATATGTAACGGGTTCGTTGTGGTCGCGCATTCATTTGGTATTCTTTTCGGAGATATGCGTCATCCGCCGGCCAAGCCAGAAGGCGTATACCTTGTACTTGGCGCAGTCGCCTCGGAGAGGACATTTATAAGAGTCTCTGCACGAACTCCCGGCCGATCGAAAATTTTCTTCTTCCTCCCCTCTTCGCTCGATTACAGCGTCGGCGGAGAGGCTGCCGACGCTCCCCAGAGTCACCGGAAGTACACGTCGACTGGTTATCCTTGTCGAGTATGCGAGACTCGCGCCATAACCAATAAATTTCGCAACTATCTCAAGACCACGAATCACCGTTTGTCCGTAATGATTTACACACACCTGAAAGTGGCAACTATCATCATTTATGATTACCATAAGGTTTTATCTCTTCCTCTCCCTATTTTCTGGAACGGTGATTTATGCTTTTTTTTTTTTTTTTTTTTATCAACAGACGCCAGCAGCGACTTTTTCCGGTTTTTCTTTTCTTGAGACATAATTTTTTTCTTCCGAGGATCTTCTTCACTCGTAATACAACTAATTTCTGATATCGATGGGTAATTATATTGCTCGCTGTCGCGACGAGGCTCGAGTAACCACGACAAATCGATGCTGCTACCAGGTTATGCAACATCCTGCGTTACCTTGACTCAAGAGGTAGGCATTGCTTGCTTCTTCATATATATTATGATTTCTTACTTATTATTCGTTGAATGTCTTGGATCGACTTACGCAACTTTTGCACTTTGCTGCCGATATTATTATGTTGATGATCTAATTTACCCTCAATATCGTCAGGGAGTTTGGTGTGCCGAAAAATTAAAAAATAGGGTTAGCAACGATTTCATCGGCAAGGCTCGTAGGAGCGAGATTATCGAACGTATTGATTCCAAAGTTTTCTGGTTTCAAGGAGGTCCAAGGATTTACTTTCCAAATGATTTTTCGATTAAATATATTGTAGGTTAAATTATTTGTCGGTTAATAGGTTTATAATATAAATAGTGTGTCGGTAAAATGGTAGCGTCGAAATGTTTTGTCGGCCGAATTAACATGCATCCCAGCGATCCTATGGATTTTTAACTCGAGGTTAATCTTGGTTACTTGTTTTAATAAGTGCACCGCGCAGACGAGTCGCCCGCGGTCAAATAACGCCATGAATCACCGGTAAAATCCGTGACACCCACGTATGTTGACCCATTAAACACTTTTACGGTGTGCCAGTTGAATATTTATGTGATCCCTATTGATTGCAGAAAGACAAATGTCAGGAGTTGAAAGACAAATCCAAGAGATTTCTCTTTTTCCATTTACGTCCGGAATTTCGGTACTCGCTAAGATTAATCCCGGTTATTATTAATCACTTATTTTAACTTTTTTCAATTTTTAATCACCACTCGAGATGATTAAAAACAATGTGGGCACTCATCCTGCGAAGCTCATCCTGCTCCCGACTCTCGCGGCTGAGAAAATAGAGGATTACAAGTTTGTGGATCTAATTTTAGCTATGAACAGGGGAAGAATGGCGGCGAGACTCGACGGCGGACGACCTTCGGTGCTGTGGTAGGTGGTAGTCGCTATCCTGCCCCCGGTGGCGGCTCCCCCCCGGCCCTCCCCGAGTTTCGAACGATAAAAAAGGAATGAGATGGTAAGCGGAGGTTGTGCAAAAAATGAAGAAAAAACATTTGACGAGGCACCTTTCTTCGAAGAAGAGGAGTTGGCCGTGCCGTGAATCGATTTGAAGAAACGCCTCGGCCACTGCCGTAGTTAAATAACCACCACGCGGGATATACATATAATTCTGTGCAACTGTCCCATGATGCCCGTGGGCGAAGCGACAATTCTTGTACTTCCTACGCTAAAACTGTCGCACCTATACTCGCGCGCGCGCGCGCGCTCACTCACTTAAACTTTCTAGCATTGCTAACTGGCGACAGTTTAAATAGTTTTGTTTGAAAAATCTTCATGCCAGAAAATTTGGCATCGAATTAATAGGGGACAAATAGGGAAACTCTGCTCTGACATTCGGTAAATCTCTCGTGTGCTGTGCAGAGAGCGCGGCGCTATTCAAGCTGCTCGGATAATGTAAAAGGAGCTCACAGCTCCATCTAGGAACCTCCTCTCTCATCGTCATTTCTCATCGTTGAAAAATTTCCACGAGAATTTCTCGCGCTCTCATTGGATACGCTCAGAGCCAACCACAGCGAATTTACCAGCGGATATCCTTTAAATGCTATCGAATCTTTGTCAGCCCTCCTAACCTAACCCCTCCTAACTGCTCCTAACCTCCCGCCGTTGTTGTCAGTGTCAGATGATTCCGATTAAACGGAATTATTGTTGTCGGTAGTGAAAACTACATCGAGCGAGCATCGAGTTAGTTGAATAGCAATTTAACGGGTGTAGAGAAAATGGGGATATTTTTCGCTAAAAAGAAGCCACAGAGCCGTGTCACCGAGCACGACAAGGCAGTACTGGTAAGTTATGCAGCATTTTCAAATTTTACAACCTACCAATTACTGCCTACTAATTTTCGCTTTCTCCTTTCACATTCGGAATTTTTTATTTTTTATTTCTCTTTTAACAACAGCAACTGAAACAAACAAGAGACAAGATCAAACAGTATCAGCGACGAATCGAACAAAACATCGAGAAAGACCGCGAGATTGCAAAAAAACTTTTGCACGCTGGCAGAAAAGAGTAAGTTACGTTACGTCGCTAATTAAAAACACTCGAAAGCTTATTTTTGTTATTTCTTCATTTTCAAAGATATCGCGTGGATAAAAGAGAAACAATTGTCATTGTAGGTCATGTAAATTTGTGTCGTTTCTCAATGATTTTACCATCTCTACGCACATTTCCTTTGGAATTCCACATTTCCGTAATAGGATAATTTTTCATATTTTTTATGATTTATCATTTGTCCAATTTTTAGCCGAGCACTGTCATTGCTGCGTAAAAAGAAATTCCAGGAGGGTGTACTGTCAAAGACGGACGGGCAGTTGGAGAATTTGGAGAAAATGACTCACGATCTGGAGTTTGTTCAAATCGAGGCAAAGGTCGTAGATGGATTGAAAATGGGTAACGCCGCGCTGAAAAAGCTTCACGATATACTGTCGATCGATGATATCGAGAGAGTGATGGACGACACGAGGGAGGGTATAGAAAAGCAAAAGGAATTGGACGACCTACTGATGGGAACTTTGACGGAGGAGGATGAGACCGAAGCCGAGGCCGAATTGGAGGCACTTCTGGCTCCGCGAGCCGCAGACGTACAGTCGGACGCACCCCAAGAGGAGGAAAAAGTATCGGAGGATATTGCGTTGCCCGAAGTACCGCAAGACGACACGCAAGCAAAGGAGGAACACGAAAAAGGTATCGGAAAAGTTTCATCGAGGCTGAAAAAATAATTTTCTAAAGTTGCTTTTTTCCATGCAAGTCTTTACGTTGAATTTAGATAAATGTTGCATGCCAAAAAATAACACGATACGTCGAATTACGATGAAAAATTATTTTACTCGGTTATCAAAGATTTGTCTCGTCGATATTAAATTGATCGTCTTATCGACAGATGTCGTGAGGAGGAAGAAGGAACCACCTGTCGCCGTAGCAGTGGAATTCTAAACGTTACTATTACCACGGCACTCTACCGTTTGTCGTTGATAAAAAACAAAAAGGAAACGGTTTACACGCCGTTGTATATATGTATATGTAAAGCATCGATACGATGAATATTGTTGTGTCATTGCTGCTGGATCGTGCTTTCTCGTCACGTCGATACGATACGATTATATCGATCAGTGGTCCAAAGACCACTGGCCCGAAAAATAGCCCGTAAATTAACACTAAAATACCTATAGTGACGAGAATAATGTGATTCACGATCCGACCGAGTGTCGCGCTTAGATACTAGCGAATTTTTCTATCACCGATCGTACAATAAATCACCTAAAATACCAACTATCATTAAAAATGCCTCGTCTTTTTATTTTCGTTTTATCGTTTACTTCTTAGGCAATACTATAAAAAAAAAAAAATATGCCACCAATTGTGCTGTTACAACGATTTTTTTACACAAGCTTTTCTCAATATCCATTTTCATAAATTACAATCTGTCGTAAGGATCGCGCAATTTACATCATCGTTCGTTTGAGTTTCACTCGAGGACAAGTGTTTTCAAAAACTCATCTTTAAGTGGCCCGGTACACGATATTATCCAAGTATTTTTGTTGTATACCTGGCGATACCACCACTTGATCCTTGGTCGTGTAAATAGCGACATAGAGGCCCCAGCAGGCACACACACACACACACACACACACATATGTACTTGTTGGTCGTTTATTAGCGCCCGTTGCTTGCCCGTAAATTAGCCAGGACAACGAGACGCTCGTCTTATCGAGACTCTTATTTACGAGGGGCTTCGAGAGGCTTTATAATTGCGTCAGGTATCACAAATAGAAAGATGAAACGCGAGCATGAATCGTGGCCGTATAACCGATTAACTGTCCCGATCTTATCGCAGCCGTATTATCGGAATTCAATCGAAAGGTTTGTTAAATTTAGATGACATCGATAAAGGGGTTAGGAATTTACGTGATTTTTAATTATTCGTGAAAATTAACGTTATCAAGTAAGCCAACGTTCTTTCACCTAATCGCAATTTGATGCAAAGTCGTTTGTGGTGATGTTTCGTAGCCGTATATATCTCGTGTCGAGTATCAAATATCAGGCCGCTATTTTTTGCAGATAAATCGAGTCGAATCAAACAACACGATGATATATCACTCTTGCATCGAGTACACAACTTGCAATAAAGTAGACGACAAAGTAGAAACTTGCTAATTCCTTCCTCGTCATTTTATCCGGTTAATTGTATCATAATGATTGTGAAAGTGAAATTTTATCCAAAATTCATTAATTCTTTTGGGCACGCTCTCGACAAACCTTCTTCCACGAGGAGGCTTAATGGGAAGCTTTGCGAAGAACGAGGCAAATTAATCAACAAACAATGTGGTACATTCGACTTTTCATTCTTGTTAAATCAAAAAGTCAAGTAAGATAATGAAGAAACTATTTGCAATAAGGATTTACATTGCAGTACTTTTTCTTAGAAGTTAAACCTTTTTAACAATTTCTACGGTACATACATGCATTAATTCTTTTTGTTGTTTAAATATTCAAACAATCATGAAATAATTAATGAAACCGATAGACAGCAATGACAAGTTTGCAACTCTATGTGTTATTGCAAAGAGACGAAATCCCCAAGGCATCGTTATCTCTTATCAAGAAGGTACACACGGTTTCCTTCATCCGAGAAATTACGATCCTACAATAAGCATTAACGTCACTCATTCGATATTATCGTATTGCGTTTTTTTTTTTTCTTTTTTCTTTTACTCAAAGGCAAACAAAAATCATCTCAAATGAAAAAGTACGTTGGCTTTTTTGCGGACTGAAAGCCCACAAAAGGACTCGGTAAAGGTGTTTACCACCGGGTGGTTGTGGAGACGATTGCTGTGCTGGGTGCTGTTAATCTCTGGGGTTGCATTACCCGCAACGTGAAATAACCTTGCTCTTGCTCAGTGCCTGCGATCAAGACGAAAACAAGATTTAGAAAACAAATTGAGTGACGGTTGCATTTATAGAAAAAATAAATAAATTTCAAGGTTTTGAAATAAACAAATGAATAAGTATTTTGAAATGAAATAAAAGAATGTGTATTTTTCTTATACAACAGTTTTATAACTTATGATCGCTGTGCCACCTTCGTGCATACCTGTTAACTTGAGCATAACTTGTCGGTACATTCTGTTAATTGAAGCATCATTTTATCGAACGGTTGATAACTAATTCGTCAAGAGTGGCATTGTTTGCCATACTGTATACCATATGTATGATTTTAGAAAGAAAAAAAAATGTGTAAAATTGTGTAAAAAACGGAGTGACTACTTGGTTGAAAATCTGTAAATTTTTATATTCACTAAAAGAGGGCTTCGTGAGGAATGAAAACTGGATAATGGAAGAAATAAATAGATAATTGTTGTGACTTAAGAATGACAAGGGGTTTTCATCGTCGGTTACATTCTAGAAAATTCCCTTAAGGCATCACAAGCAGGTACTCGTATTATAAACTCAAGATTTTGATATATCGATATAACCGCAAGAAATTGAATGATCCAGAGGTAAAGTGTAAATAGATCTCGGACGCGTGAATCGACGCTCGCCTCGATCCCTGATAAGATAAGCTAATCAGCAACACGATAAGAATTATCTTGAGCTGTATTTAAATATGTTGGCTTTGCCCAGCAAGCGATCTACAAAAAAAACGCTTCAACGAATCATCACACTCTGTTCGCTTACTCATCTATTTTCTTGAAACGCGAGCATCATCATCTCGTGTGTTTCCTGTCTCTCCTGGCTCTCAAGTCAATAAAATCCACTAGCTTGTAAATCATCTCGCCCTTATCAACAATGGCTCTGGCTTGAAGGAGGACGTTTGTCAAAAAATCACGTTTAAAAAGAATCATTATGGCTGCCAATTTGAAAAGGGTTTCACGTAAAAAGCTGAAAATTTATCTAATATCATGTGTAAATGAGTGCCTTTGTTTTTAGAGCCCGAAAATTTCCTAGAACATGTGAAAAATTAATAATTAATTTAATATAGTGTATTAATTCTATCGAATAATAACATTTGTAATAACATTTTAATACAGTTGTGCTGAATTTTTCAGGTGAGAATTGTCAGCTGTTTGTTTTGATGAGCGCTAGCTGTCAATTCGCATCAATATCTACCCGTCGCGGTCGCGATCAATCTTTAACGTTCGGCGCCGAGAAACTGTTTGCTCCGCGAGATGGAAGATTTTTCATTTACCCTTGACGCATTCGAGTGTTTTCACCTCACGCGAGCTATGTAAGTATTATTTTGTTGTATTTTCATTGGATTTATCATGTTTTTGTGCACGAGAAGGTGCCGCCGGCTCGTGTATCCCTCGTGCGCGCGTTCAGTGCGTCTGCCGCCGATTTTTAACTTGTATATAAAACTCGATGCCGACGTTGAATACGACGGAAAAAACCTTCTCATTTTTCTCGTGAATTATCGTCATTGTCGTGGAGCGAGCTCCCATTGTCTCCTATCTTGGTTTCTTCCAAAGCTTTTGTCGCGAATCTTTGCTACGATGAAAGCGTAGGAAGCTGCGGTGTCTCACATAACCTAGAAAAGCTCGAAAATCGGCTCATTCTGTATTCTCGCGGAAATTAGCACTTGTTTCAAATATCGTAAATGTGAGTTTGCGGAATTGCCTGATCATCCAATGGAAATTTCCGGGAAAATCAAATTCATTATAAGCTAAAATGCAAACAACATATATAAATAAAGTCATATTTATCGCTTAATATAAATATTTGTTAATCGGTAAGATTGTCCAAGTATTGGGTGTGGTGTCAGTGCGGCGTCAGTGCGGCGAGGGCTTTAATAGCTCTCTCGGGCTTTTCTATAACGTGCCTTCTTTTAAGTGGCTCTCTTGTGGGTATCGGTATTAGCGCACCAAGTGGGTGTCGTCTCGAATACGGGCCAACGTCGCGCGACAACCAACGACGACCATACTCACTCACTCGTAACAACTCAACTAAATCCGGGAGTTTATTCAAAATGATCATTTTGTAAATTCTCCTTCCTAAGACTTTTCACAAAATTCAACTTAAATATTTACCAATAATATAACACATATAATAAAACACGTTTTTCTTGTTGTTGTTTTTTCTTCAGAATTGTTGAGCTATTTCTCTAACGCTTCCGTGTTGCTGCTGCTGCTGCTGCTGCTGCTGCTGCTGCTGCTGCTGCTGCGTTTAAAATAAATTAAGACACCGCTGTGCATAGCAATCGATAGGCCGAGGCTCAATTCCGCGGCCAAGTGCGTGAGCGACGTGACAGAATCAATCAGGCAATTGTCGGTAGAGATTCTGCATCGTAATCGCAGCGAAGATTGCACGAAGAACGAGCTTTATACGATTCGCACAAGCCGTGACGATCTCGGCCTCTACTTAATGGAAACATATATGGCGGCGAGGCGAAGAGAGAACGAAAGAGAATGCTAGGAGGCGGAGGAGAAGGAGCAGCTGAAAAGACGAATAACGTCGTCGAGCCACGATTGCAAGTGCGATCGCGCGCGGCTACGCTGCCGAGTTCCGTATTCGAAACCAGACGACCTTCGAGACAAGTCGAGACACCCGCGTGCGCAAAGAGAAAGGAATATTAGCCGAAGCGACTCGGCGGTGATTCGATCCCATCGGGCCCAACACACACACACACACACACACACACAAGTTTCTTCTCAAGTGGCGTTCCTCGGAAATTCATGACGACGCTCCTCCTTCCTTTCCTACTATCTTCACTCGTACTTCCGGTTAACACACTCATCACCGTTCCAACATTATTAGGGCATTATGGTGCATTAGATAGAAAGTGTAAACAAGGGACCGGAGTTATGCATTATCTTTATTTTCCTCCTGCTGTTGGGGTCACCCCCTACACTATTGCACTACTGGTTTGCGTCGCGGGCGATATCATACGAAAGAATAATTAAAAGCAAAGAGGCTCAGAGATATGGGCTGCTGATTTTACGTGGAATGCATATATCTGGTGTGCGCCGGAACGAAACGCCTGTCGTGAGTCGAGTGGCCAAGGTCGAAGCGGTGCTCGACCCCCAGGTGTCATAGCGTAGATCTAAAAAAACGTGGAATGGAAGGGGGGAGACACTCCCAGAAGCCACACGAGAAGCTACCGCATGATTTCTGGGCTTTCCAGAGAAAACGTACGTGCGATTCTCTGGCGGAAAATTCTCCACCGGTACCGACATCACCGATCAGCCTTATGACGGGCTCTCGCAATAAATAGCAAGTGATTCACTCTCGATCGCAGCAACACGAACCAACTGTATAATCATTATTTTTATTCACATTCTCACGACCAATTAAAAAGCTATTGATTTTATGGCCAGGCCCGTTTGTGCTTACGACTCTGGGCTCTCCTCGAACGACCTTCGAGCTTTCCACTAGTCGAATTAGCGCTAAAGATTTTTTATCATTTCTTTAATATCTCATTCTCTCAAAACCCGTGGAATTAATTTTTTCACAAAAGCACCTTTGCAAGCGTGAAAAAAAGATTATGATAAATAATCTTTGACATTTTTTATCCTCTCAAATTATATCGAAGAAATAATGACAAATATGTTGGAAATCGTTTGAATAGCGCGTTATTGCGAGCCTCTACGCGAGGTGAATACGAGAAGAAGAAAAAATGTTTGCGCTTATCGCGTATTATACGCAGTGGGTGGGTGGGTGGGTGGGTGGGGGTTAATAATGAATGTTGTGCAAAATCTTGACGTAACTGCGTCTTTGCGTGCACGTAGGCAGATAAAAAAATAATGCAATCTGTGCGAGACAAGTGTTTGACAAATGGTGCTTTCGCGCTTTCTTCTTTCCACTTTCGAGAGAAAATACAATTTGCATAGTCTTACATTATACGTGGCTGTTATCACTGTTTATTAATTAATTAATCTACAATAATCGAGATGATCGCTAAGCGTGTATCTCGGGAGGGATTTGACTTTCGAGTGTCTGGTGACACTGATTGCGCGGATCATCGAGCGAATCAGTGGCCACTCGAACGACGTTGATTATTAACCGTTGACAGACTCTCGTTATCTTGTACATCTTGTTATCCTCCTCCCGCGATAGCTTCTACATTCACTCGCATCTATCGGATTTTTTGTCACAATTATAAAAACGTTTACGCCTTTAAATACAAGTCAATGAAAAATTTCAATTTTCCTCCCACTTTCGTCCAATAGGTTCGCGAATTTCACGAAACGGCCATGTTTTTTTCTTCATTTCGTAATATTGTGATACTGAAAGTGCATTTTTTCGAAAATTTCAAGTTTTTATATCACACATTTTTCATGTACAGCTTGAAAATGTATATTACGTTACATTGCATAATCGTTGAAATATTAAGATAGAAACGTGTGTAAAACGCGAATGGCTCGTTCCAGTGATATTGAAAATCATAGATTTTTAAATACGCCGTCCGCATACATATGAATATTCATTGGAAATGTTTAAAAGGGAAGCACGGGTCACGGGGTAGTGGTTTGTGTGTGACAGTGTGCAAATTACAAAGGTTCGTGGGTGTGCGTTTACGCGACGAGAGTCTATCGAGTGAGAGCGCGACGGTGGTTCTACGCGAATCTCCGGTACACCCGAAGCGTGTACTCGTACCGGTAGGTCTACATACAGTGCAAGTATAGCGGGCCAGAAAGAAACTGCAGAAACCCGAGTATACATGGGGGGTTGGGCCACTGGCTGGCTGGCTGGCTGGCTGGCTGACTGGCTGACTGGCTGACTGGCTGGTGTAGCGCACCACGCTCCCGACGATGTACTTGATATATCACACATTTAGATTCACGTGTATACATATACACATAGAGCGGCGGTGTACGCGACCCGTGAGTCTCGTTCGTCGCGGCAAGTGCCAAGAGAGTAGAGTATCCCCTCGGGTTAGACACACCGGGCCACTCGAGTCTACCGTCAGTTGCCGCGCGGAGTCCGCCGTAGGAGCTGCGCTCTTCTGGCGCGTAAAACTTTAAACGTGCCTTCACCACCACCACCACCACCACCACCACCACAACAACAACAACAACAACAACAACCACCTAGACGATTTAACGAAAATAAATAAACAAAGGAGGAAAATAATTACAATATTTTACAGTAATCTCACGGAATTTCCATACATATCAAACGTGTACAACCCGATAAACGTTATCGGTTACCGTGTGCAAAGAGGCTTATTAGCGTTTTAGATACTTTTCCGCGCGTCGCTCGTGTCACGGAGTTGAGCGACGCGAGAAATTTCGTCAAACGAGTTATATTTCTCGACGCTCCAAGTGTGGGTGTGTGTGTGTGTGTGTGCGCGCTATCTTTCGTGGGAAGAACGTACAACGTTTATACCGTTGAACTTTTTTTTTCTTTTTTTCGTTGTTGTTGTTTTTTTCCTTTTTATTCTGGGAATATATTGAAAACAACACGGTCAAACTGTCCGACCCAAACGCCACGTTTACTTCAGGTAGGTCGTATCATAATATATATATATTTATATACACGTTTATTTCTTGCTATTCGGAGCCGGCATATCTTAAGTTTCACATAAATAGTGATTTTTAAATAAAATTTGTCTTTATATTTGTGTAAAGTCAGATGGAAATATTATATAGATTTTTAATCTGTATCCCGTTTGTGATTTAAGACAAAAGGACTTGCAGAAAGAGATTTTGCTGTGTGTGCACAAGTTTTAACCGCAAGCTCAAGATATTCTTTTTTAAAAACCAACTCAAACGAATGAGTTTGATTGATTAATAGGAAATGTATCGACTATAAATTACGCCTATAAATTCATAATTCTTCAATGTCAATGACATGACTTTTTAACGTATTTATAAGATAAAATTAAGTCCACCGGTTTTTTTAAAAAGCTGACGATTACGCGGTCTACATGGCGCATTACGTCGATGGATTTACATATATTTATCAAACCGTCATAAAAAAAGTGGTTATCCGCGAACCAGGTTTTCTGCATTTTATCGATCCGCGTGACGGAGCTCGTGTGTAGATCAGCCGGTTTAGCGAATCACATGTACACAGAGGCCAACTTACACCATGATAAATATGACCGAGAGATCCGTTAGAGCTCGTACCGTTGAGCTCGCGCTATGCTCGTTTCACGCGGCGGGGTATCCCACCGCGTGTCCAGCAGCAACGATTCTATTGTGCCTGTCCTTGGACACGTAGAGTTTCTTTAATATTACCTCGATCGCGGTGATCGCGAGGACTTTCGCGCGCATACACGAATATCGCAACAACGCTTACTCCGTATACCTACTTGCCCCCTTTCTGCTATTTTTCTCAAATCGACATTTCGACGATACGACGATTTTGCCCTTTCAGCCATGCATTTGAAAATTTTTACTTCCGTAATTTCGAGACATTGATTTGAGCCGCTGAATATATTAATATGCCCGATGTTGTCTTGTACTGTACGTATTTTGCTAGCGCATCATTTCCCCAATGTATAATTTTACGTTGTTTATATTAATAATACATTTTTCCATTGAGAATACACGTATTCACTTTGATTGTGCTTGCATACGCGGCTCTAGAATTAACGATGACATTTTTACGATGTTTACGCAATGGGGAATATTGGCTATTGAATTTATCAAGCTTTAATGGGTGTTACCGTAATTGCGACCATTGCAACTTGACCGTCAAAATAGTAAAGAAAAATAGAAGAATCGGAAGAAACCGCCGCGATTACAAAGCAATGGCTTTCGGAAGCATTTTCGTTATGAGGAGAAATCTGCTCTCGGGTCTCGAGCGACGCGTGAATGTTGAGTCTAAGGAGTGTCGGTTGATAGCGAGATTGAGGGTTTCTTTCTCTGTTGGTCGGGGCAATAAAATAAATAAATAAAGACGACGATATCAGTGACGCTCTCGGTTTAATACGATGCTGCTGCTGCTGCTGCTGCTGCGGTTTAGTCAAGTTTCTCCCAACATATACATATCATTTATTAACAATTACGTTTTCATGCCAGCTATTATATAATATTAGCTAAATAGGTAGTTGAAGTGATTTTACTTGTGCGACAATAATCCAGAGGCACTCTCTATTCGTCGAACGCGTTTCGAGACACGGGCCCTGCTGTACATACACGGCTGACCATCCTCCGCCGCGTCTCCCTACACCTTTTCTCCGCTTTCTTTTTTAACTCGTCTCTCTATCCTCATTTCTTAATCTCTACCTCACTCCGAGAGTGCACAATATTCTCCCTTTCGAGTCTCCCTCGGTCTGTATATAGCCTCGTCTATATCCTCATTCTCACGAGGCAGCAGCCCCGTTCCCGCCGCGCGCGGCCTACACATTGTACATACTACCTACCGCGTGGTCCCGGTGCAACGGCACAACGCACAACGCCCGGCGATCGATATGGAGGAGAAAAGTATGTACGAAACACGCGCTACCTTCCGGCAAAATCCGACGCTCCCTACAACTCCTCAACTGCTTTTTCCTTTTACCACGTGACTTTTCACGTCATACTAACATTTCCGGGCAATTTTGTCCACGACAACATGTTTGATGATAATCAACCTAAATCACTGCGAAGGAAGATATTACCATTTTTTTCTTCTTCTTCTTTTCCTTCTGTTCGATGGTTCCGAGAGATGGAAAAATTCTCAGTGATTATTATGAGCATTGTATGGTATGATTAAATAATTATCTAGATTCCTGACTTAAGGGTCACACACTCTTATGCGCGAATGAATCGATTGGCGCTTGTAGATATGTATGAGCTGCAAAAAGCAACGTCACTCTTTGGCAACTTTTCTTTACACGTTTCACATGTTGCGTCAAGAATTCTCGAGCAATTCTCGAGTTTCAATTCACTTTTCAATGTTACGAATCTCTCATTTTTTTTGCACGAATTATAAAATAAAACGACATTCAACTCAAAAACATGCGTCTATAACTGTGAAAATTGAAAACAAAACAATGTATATTTTCCAATTAAAAAATTGTTTTTTTCTTCTTATGGCCCAGCGATCTACATATTGAACAATGGTAACGGATCCTTTACGTTGAGATAAAAAACTTGGTTAAAAATGAAGCCATCTTTTGAAATTGTAAATATTTCGATATCCATCTTTATTCGCAATTAAATTAATCAAATGATAATTAATCAATTGCAGAGAAATGTTTAGTGCGCGCGCAGCTGTGCGTGAATGCGTAGAGCATTGAGAGTCTGTGACTGCTGCGTATCCAGGTGAAGGTTGAGATCGTGCGTGTCGCAACCGCGCGCGGTCCCCGTAAATCTCTCAATACGCGTAGATCGCCATCGACTTGTTCTTCCCATTCAAATTCACTCGTACAATCTTTTAACTTTGACATTCTTTTACCATTTACTTTTTTTTTTTTTTTTTTTTTTCCATAAGGGAGAGTATCGGTTTTTCAGCAAAATTTAGTTAAAAAGTCAATAATTGTCAAATTTGCGAAATTCCAATGTTCGCTTTGTCATTTGTCTAGAAACTCGAATTTCAGTGAAAGCAATGTTTTTTTTGCACGCATAGATATAATATATAATGATAGTGATAAATGGAGAGGAGGTAAAATTGGTAAATTATCGAGGCATATTGCTGTGTGAATGAACCCACAAGGCGGTTCGTACCTCAGTGGTATAATTTTTCCACTCTTGTCATATTCGATTGTTCTCGGTGCGGCGATAGGTCGATTTCTATCAGCGACATTCCCGCTATCCATCGCATTAAAGCCGCATGTAATTAGGCGCACTCGAGACACACGTTGATCCACTGCGTAGCAAAAGATTTTCCGTTGACGCAGGTGAAGCCCGGCTGAATGTGTACATTAAAAACAAGACATAGAGAAAGAAAATAATGTGGCAAAAATTCCGCTCATCTGGCATTAAATAAACAGACAAAAAATGTGCCAATCCGCGAGGTTATCGTCTTTTCTTCCTTTTTGCTCGGTGGTAGAAATTAAAAAATTCAATAAATTCAATAAACACGGATGATATTACAATAACATTAACATATCGAGTATTGTTGTGAGAATCGACGAAAATAGAAGAAAGAAAATGAAGATTTCATGAAATATGAAGAAAACAATTGATATCACGGATATTATTGTGAATTTCACGTGTCCGGGAAGGACACGGAATTTGTTTGGCCACGAGATAGTCGGATAACGAGTGTAACCTGTGGACTGGCGCGCGTCTCAGATTGATCGCGACAACGCGAATCTAATAAAAAAAAAAAAAAACCACACGAAAGTTCCACACGATACGAGAGCGTATCGTGCAGGCTCGACGACTCAATTATCGGCTGAATTATCTACAGATGGAGATACGTGCTTCAGTTTAATTTCGTATTTCGTATAGCATTATTACAAAAGACAGAGACAGATATGTATAGCACCATTGCGATAAAATAAAAAGCACCATTTTTCCCGGAGACAAGCCAGTTTGGTCTCCTCTGTCACGGAGAGTGCGTCTAACGGAACGCTAGCCGCGCATACACTATAGCCGGTAACAAAAAATGGGTTTTTGCCGGCTCTCACCACTACAGAACTATCATCAGTGAAGCGTTTTTTCTACTTGGGAAATATTGTCGTGGACGTGTATTAATATTGTCCAACGACTCACCACAACTCCATTGTTGGATCTTTAATTGATTTAGAGTGCTCCGTCGGCGACTTACTTGATACTCTTCTGCAAGTAAGTTTAACCATATCCTGGCGCATAAATCGCCATTATTACGCCTTGAAAACTCCGAGTCGAGGAGAACGCGAATCATCTAAAAAATCGATAAATAAATGAAAAAATATTGTCGACGGAACGCGTGACATAATGATCACACCGCTAGTATATCCGTGATACCTTATTCGTGCAAGTTTGCGACACAAGGAAATTATTTATTTTTTTAATGCTCATTGTAACCTCACCGGGCAAACCGTTTCCCGCGGTATTTCCCTATTCCGCAATCATTATTCGATGACAACCGTCCAATACCGAGGCGTTAGCGCGCGGTGCATCCAAGTTATCCGCTAATCGCGATCTTCGCTTTCCCATAAACCGTACTCGACGAGACGCTAAAAAATTCGAAAAAGATACGAATTATCGGAACAATCGTTAAAGTCTCTTTGAGCTTGATTGCCGAACAATTAGGATTATATAACGATTACGCTGAGCGATATCGTGCACCTCCTGGAAACGCTCGAGTCACAATTATTCTCATTACACGTGACTATTTTTTTTTTGTTATTGCATAAATTTTTCTTGAGTTTTCGATACTACAGTTACCATAGCAGTGCTAACTTCTCAAGTATATTGTTGTATTTTCTATTCAATCAACTATTTTCAATTATTCATTATGGGTAGTTGTTATTATTATTATTCGCAGAAGTTGTCGAATGTTTGACTGACGCGGCGTTGCTCACGCGAATAATGCACGGGTAGAGAGAGAGAGAGATTAAATATATCGATTGTCTCTCGCATGCGCTCGCTCGTAATGTGCATAGGAGAGAAGCTTTTAACAGCAACATTTATATTTTTCAATGTTGTTTAAACGGGGGTATGCTCGCATTGTCGTGTTTCGTTTTTTCCTTTTGATGCTCTTACGCTCGATTAAATCTCGTTTTATAGGCGTAGCGCGGCGGCGGTGGCGGCGGCGGCGGCGGCGGCGGCGGCGGCGGCGGCTCGTGCGGTGGCGACGGAGTGAAATCTCGTGTCTCGGTCGAGCCTCTCGATAGTCCTTGGAAATTGCGTTAATTCACGGGTATTATGCCCGCATGGCGCTCGGGAATTATAATTAATTTTGCGTGCACTCTGAGCCGTCTCTATGGTTGCAACTGGACGTCGTCGTCGTGTGTGTATAGGTATGGCAATATCGCGAGCGCGTCCGATGTCTACCGTATGTAAAAGTACTTGCGGCCGAGTCTCGTCTATGTCGATGGCTCGCGTCAACGAACCGTCAACACTTTGGCACGCAACTTTGCCCACACTCTCTGCCGCCACATTGCGAGAGTATAAGCACGGAATTTGCACGGTGCACAGCCAGATTTTTAGAGTCTCGTAACCTCTTGAATTTATATGATATAAAGCCGGATCTTGTCGGAAAATCTTCTCCCTCGGAAGTTTGTGTTTTATAAAAAAACTTGAAAGAATAACCACAAGAGTTTGACAAAATTTTAATTAGACAAACAAACCCGCAAACAAAGCAAAAACAAAGAGAGGAAATTCCATCATCAACTATGTTAAATCGCGCGAGCTAAAAAAACCGGCAATAAGTTGACAAAGGTGGATTTAAACACATAGCTGACGTGTCGTATAGTTAAAGTAATGAGTAAGTCGTGTGCGGCGGAATTGTTCGATATTATAAGAGCGGCGGCGCAGGATGTACGTGTGAAAGTCGCACGAGTCGGGGAGGGAGAATCGAGCTCGTGAATAATCGAGGAATCAAACAGGCAACGCGCTCGCTCGACGCCGCGCCAACGACGAGAAACAAAAAGGAATCGATCGATCCTAACTCACACAAGTATATCTAGATTAGGTGCCCTCGGCGTGTTTTTTTTGTGTCACGTTAGTTGCCCTCAAAAGCTTAAAGCGTCGTTAAACTTGTTACTAAAAATAGAAGAAGAAATAAATGCCGTTAGGATATATCGAACTGCAGCTGTAGAAAAATAGTGGTTATTGGAATACACGTGCATTAAAAATTCATAACACCGTACAAAGCGGCCCGATTTCCTACCACTATGAAAGACAAATACCCGGCGACCGAAAATGAGGTTATATTTTTTTTGACAATTCGTGCATGTTAAACATTTTTTCTTATTTGTTTTCCGTTTTATGTATGTTTCTCTTGTTTTTCAAGAATTTCGAAAAAATCACAACTCACAACTTTTCTTGACAAAATTGCTAAGCCATTATTTTGGTTAATAGACGTATTGGTCAGTTGAGAAAATTATTTCTAGAAGGGCAATGGTTTCCAGACGTAAAATCGAGAAATTGTTGACTATGACCTACCCTATCAAGTATGAATCATCCCCTTATTAAAGCCACAAAGCATATTCGAAGAAAAGTCGTGGTGACAATGGCTATCTATATAACGAGGATATTGCTTGGAATGTCACCTGTGGGATTCTTACCGTGCCCCGATAACTCGGTGAATACATAAATTTCTTTTTGCTTGTCACTTGTCGCGGCAACAGCACCCACACACACACACACACACACACACACACATGGAATATTGCAAATCGAGGCGAAAAAGTAGAGCAGTCCTTAAGCGCCTGGAGAGGACGTAAATACGATAGCGGGGAGGCTAAAATATACGGCGGATTGGGGGAGGGGCGTGAATGCGTCTGTTGGCTTTTGCAACGCTTTGACGGGAAACTCGTCACTTGGGTTTGGAGTGCCTGACGCTGTCGTTCCATTCTTCTTCTTCTTCTTCTTCTTCTTCTTACTCCACTGCGCATTTTACCGCCCCACAAAAACATCCCCTTTGTCCGAACCCTCGTAGCCTACTCCGAACAATTGTTATATCTCTGTGAGTCTGGCGAAAGCCTACCTCAATTCCCGGCGAATTACAGTCTTCCGGAGGCAGACATTGATACGTACATTTGTGATAAATTGTCTCCTCGTTTGTTTGCCAGTGGCGATACTCTTTTCATGCAATCGTCATAACGAAGAAAATCATTAATTTTTTTCATTTATTCTTTTACCAACTAATATGTTTTATTTGTATATAGAGTAGCGTTGTATAGTAAATTATCGTTTTATCAATCGAGGGCTACTTGGTGTGGTGAGCAATCGTCATACACGAAGAAATATATGAATTAAATTGTTATTTAATAGTGATGGGGAAGAGAATAATTCAACTTGTTGGTATTACTACTTGAATTAATTGTTAATCGTTTATATTTTGCAGCCATGTCCCTGGAGGAGTCGCGACGTTCCCAGCGTCCGTACCGCTATGGTATGGT
The DNA here is from genome assembly GCA_947507545.1 of Clistopyga incitator. Classification (NCBI taxonomy): domain Eukaryota; kingdom Metazoa; phylum Arthropoda; class Insecta; order Hymenoptera; family Ichneumonidae; genus Clistopyga; species Clistopyga incitator. The sequence continues at coordinate 10,348 of OX382188.1, read as the reverse complement.
GTTACTGTGCGTCGGTGCGCTTATCAATTGGCTCGGGTTAGCCGAAAATTATGTCGAACCCGTGAGATACGTGGGGGTGGCCTGCATCGTTGCGGGAGCTCTTCTCATATGTGCAGCAATGTGCTGTTGGCTTCATGCACCACCCACCAGGGCTAGCGTCCAAGCACACCACACCAATCATCCAATTACGGCTCAGGTAAACAAAACAAACAAACAAACAAACTATTTTATTTATTTCAAAATCACAACCACTCATCTTCAGCCATTTTCTCTCAACTATTTCTTGCGCTCTCGTAGAAATTCCTCATCACACTTTTATTCATTATTTTCCTAACATCCACAGAAAATAATTTCAAATACCACTAAAATCTGTCTAATCGTTAAAATCGTTAAATTGGTCACACGGACCAATGTCGCTCCACTCTCGTTATTATAATATATTAATAAGTAACATCTATAATTAAGTTCAACTTGGTTAACGAAAAATAAAGTTGGACATTTCACTTTTATTCGTGTACTTGTTCGTTTATTCGAAACATTGTATAATTTATACTCGCCCTTTTTTTTCCGCACTACAAGTTTATTTTTCCGCAGTAACACTTGGAATAGTAGTAAATTCAAAGAATCGAGAAAATACGAGGAAGGAAAAGATGTTGAAAAAGCCGACAGCGAGCAAGTGTCATCGTCATACAGAATCCAGACGCAGGCTAAACAATTTGTCAGATTAATCGAGTCCCACATTTTCACCCAAACACATATTCCTATCATCTGTACATCACAATGCGCAACTTTGCTCGTGAGTCACACTCACTCGTGAATCATCTTTTCTCATAAATTCTCAGGCCCCGCCTATATCATATAGACCTCGATTCTGTTTTTTAGACATATTTCGAGTCATATAATGAGTGGGAATTGTTGGAAATTTAGAAAATGGAGTTTTTTTATTTCAGTGCCGTTGTAAAAAAAAAAAATACGAGATGGGAAGAAAATCATATTAGGAAATTATGAAAATCGAAGGAGGTGAGCGAAATGGGTTGCTAGTTCGACGAGGAATGTCCCGTATACACAAAAGAGCTTTTAATTCTATATAAAGTGCATCGACACCGCGACTTTTGCCTATGGAATTGAATTTCCTCGTTTTTATTTCCACCCCACAGCCGATAGCGCATTGGCGAACTCGTATTTCCACACGAATCTATAAATACGATATCGCTAAATTGTCGGTTGTCAGTGGTAGAGTCGCCAGTGTATTCTATATATATATAGAGAGAGAGAGAGAGAGAGAGAGAGAGAGAGAGATTGGACTCGATGACGTTACTATCACGAACGAGGCTATCAAGAGGGTGAATCTCGACCACCTTATTCCCTCACGAGCACCACCCCCTCTTTCTCGTAGTATTACGTTGTTACATGAGCGATAACATTCCGCAAAGGTTTTTTCGAATATTTCGTCAACATATATAGGAAGCTCTTTTCATCCCTTTTCAATATTCATTGCAACAGAGTTGGAAAAGTGCACCGATTCTGGAGCATCGGCCAACAGGTGCGGACTTGGTAGATATCGTTGACATTTTCGTTGTCATTCATTGGAAACTTTTCCGGGATCGATATGTGTTGGGATATATATAGTGTGAATTTAATAGTGCTCGGAGATATGTCGTCGTCGTCTCGAACTCAACGTGAAAATACATTCAATTATTGATGTCCAATTGTTTCGAGAGGTCGTCGAACTCGTGGATTTATATTCGCGCGTTCAAACTCGTCCCCAACATTTCACGAAAAACAGTCTATATATTTTTCATTGTATCATTTTTTTGTTTTCAATATCTATTTTCTCTTTTGTATTCAATTTTTAAATATCTCAATAGAACGAACAATGAGACTAATATTTTTGAAAAAAGTCTATTCGGTGTTGGACGCGCATCGGTGTCTCTCAACATTATTCTCCAATATATATATATATGTATATACATACTCCATGAAGGATATGACGTATAGAGAGTTGGAGGGGTAGTTTATTCTCATTTCCTGAGTTTACGTCGTCGTGAGCCAGTGAGAGGGTGAAAGAGAGAGAGAGAGCGAGTGTATATGCGATGCTCTCGCGGAAAAGAGGGTCGCCTAGAGCGCGTTTAGACGCTCACCTAAGGATATTAACCCAAAAGAGTATACGCTGGCGCTCACCTAGCATGCAAAATTCTATATTTACCGCATAGCGGAGTCGCATAGATACTACGAAGCTTATATATTCCGGTAATACGTGTAGTATAAGAAGAGGGAATTTTATATGGTCGGTGACCGCCGGGGTGAAAGCTTATGTACAGCGACTGTTGGTTGCACGTATTTCTCTCTATATTTCTTTTAATAGCCAACAAGACATTGGGAGTATCGTAACAATGGCTCGGTTGAAAAGGGCGAGTAAAATAAGTGCATCTATAGTAAAGGCGAACGAGGGAGCCAAGAATAGCTGTACGTATAGCGAGAATCATTGAGTAGTAGTAGTAGTAGGGGGGTTCGAGCATCGAGTGAACTACTCTACGCAATCGCTACGTCATTCTACTCGTGGAGGCTTTTCGTACTCGCTAATCTCTATATATGTCACTCGACATCTTTCTCCCCCGTCTTTTATTCTCGTATTCTTCGTAAAAAGGGACTGCGCGACTGCGCGACCGCGCGACAAACCTCGGGGCTATATCCGCATGAAAACGAGGACTCGGCTAGAGTGCAATCAGTGCGCGGAACTCGTGGCTGCTTTTCACTTGCCTCATTCACACGTACAACGAAGCCTACAGTCACAATGTGAGACACGCGCATCGCGAGCCTCCTCTATCGGGCTATCCTCTATTCAATATTGTCACGTGTGGTTTGAGCTAGACGACGTCTCGAAATATTCCAGTATCTCAAGATTCCCCACACAATTTCAATTACAAAATCGTATATATATAAGTTATTTAACAAAACCTGTCGCTTACGCAAACTAAGGGTTTTCGATAATTGTGTCCATAACGAAATTGTTGTAAAACGTATTCTCGATAATAATAAGACATCATTAAAAAGTAGTGTTTCGCCTGATTTTGTTACAGATCGATGATCCCATTCACGTAATCTCGATAGAGGAGCCTTCGATAACGAACTCTAGACAGAAACCGCCCGACTATGAAGCAGTGGCGGACGCACCGCCCAGCTACGACGACGCCATCAAATTGAATCCTGCTCAATTAGCGATGCCAAGCAATAGCAATAATAGCCCGCCGGCGGCGGCGGCGGTGGCGGCGGCAGCGGGTACCACAACAACGACGACGACGACGAGCACACAGCCCGTGGCCGTGAGCATCCTTGGGACCGTTGGAACGGGTGGTCTTGCGTCCGTAGAACCCACCGCTCCCTCGCCACCACCGCCATACGCAAGGTATCTAACCGCGACACCATTGTTAAACGATACATTAATTCCAACACATTTTAATTATCTTCATAAATGCTCATCTACCTCGTCAAATGCTAAAGTCCACCTGCCTCAGCAACGATAAATCATTTAATCTTATACATAATCGGATTAAAACAATTCGATAGAATAACATTTTATTTAAAGTTAATATTTCAATTAACGATGATAAATAAAATCCAGTGCCTTGTCAATTAATTTGAAATAGTAGATGGAAAAAAAAATGCATTTTTCGTCATTCAACAGGTGAGGCTCCACAATGAGCGTGTCGCACTCCCTGGTGCGATCGAGAGTATTAGCAACGAGTGATTGTCGCGATATGTGCGCGGCGGCGGCGGCTCGTCAGCATGCTCGTGGAAGCGCGCGTGCCGATCACAACCATCGTAACCATCATCACCATCATCAGCATCATCATCATCAACAACAACAACAACAACAACAACAACAACCGAACCAGTCTCATCATCAGCATCATCGTAGGCCGTCGCGACTCAAAACGGCAATGACGACTTCGTCGACGACACCGAAATATCGACGCTACGACGTTAGAGCCGCTTCGTCGACGAGTCGCGCATCCTCACCGTTCTCCGTGACCGGAGCAAAACGATCGCGAACCCGTGGTGGTGGTGGTGTCCACTCGCTGTACGCACACGTGCCATTTGCCGAGGGAAACGTCGCCGCTTCTTGAACCCCTACCGTGTTCATTAGTCCATGGAAATTGATTACGCGGCCATTCGAGGAGATCGAGAGATTGTACAAAGAATCATCGTGCGTCCCGTCATCGGATTGCCACGTCCAAGCCAAGAGCAACATTCAAACTCGCGCTTTTGCCAGTGCACACGGTAAATGTCGTAAACTCGTGTCTGAGATTCGCGAATAAATTGCAAAAAGCATTCATACGTCGTCGTCGTCGTCGTGGTCGTCTCGTCGAATCGCAGAAAACATATCTGTAAAAGGAAATGAACGAAATATCGTTTTTCGAGATTTTCTCACATTCTTCTATAAGATTGTGTGCTTGGCTCTTATCAGATAAGATTGATGATAGAAAACTCACGAGTTGTCAAAAAATCTGCTCAATCTAGATCTCTAGAACAACTTCTAGAACAATTAGATGAGAAAAATCCTTGCGTCCCTCTAAGAAATGCCAAAGTAAGAAAAAATCGGAGGACCTTTCGGAGAAATTTGAGAAATATTTACCGAGATTTTTCAGACATATCGAGAGAAATATCTTCACCATGGTTATCGGCCGGTGTTGATGTTTTAAACATTCTTGCAACAATCAATTGATTGTCAATTGCTGAGTCTTTAAAGACGCTAGTTTACGGGAGCTTGCCTCCATTGAAAAATTATACGAATTTTAGCATGTATGCAGAAACAGTTCTCGATTCTTGGCCTTTTGTATACAAGTTTAAGAAGGAATAATTTAACAGGCAGTGGGACAGGCGATCAAAGACGTTCCCCTAAAAAAAAAGTCTGTGCATCACAGTCTTCTTATGAGGGTATAGTTTTTGAGGAAAGAATTAGGAATTAAGCTACTCGAAAGCCTGCCGCAATTCGTTTGAATGGCTTGAAAGTACGATAACGGAAAGAAATAAAAAAAATTAAACAAGTAAACTATCGTACTAAATTTATAATTATTTACCGATGTATTATGTATATAAGTAATATATACGACTCCTGTAAATACAACGAAAAAGGAAATGCAAACGCGTTCCTCTTTCAATTGTGATGATTTACATTTTCTTTCTTTTTTGCACTTGTATAAATAGACAAAAAATATATTTGTCATTGATTGATTCGCAAAACGCAACACTTATTAAAGACTGTTGGCACAGCATTGGGCCAACTTTGGTGCGTTGCACGTTCCCCCGAGGCGCACAATCCCTCACTTTCCCTCACTTTTTATTTCCTCTAAAATAAGATGCTTCTTTTTTATATGGACTGAATAAATGTGAATTAATACGATAAAATAATGTAATTGCCTTTGACCCTTAACGATTTCATTATAGTAGACGCACACGTGCTTAACCGTGCAACTTACAACATAATCAGCGTCAACTATTCCGAGCTGCCTGTGCTAGCCTGTGTTTCTACACATCTAAAGAGGAGAACTCAATCTCCGCTCGCATCGTCTTGTCTTGGGACTAGTATTTGTTTTCTCCGCTGGCGCTGCTCTCTCGTTCTGTCGGTACTACTGGACGGCGGCTGGGAGGGGGGTGCGCGGATGGCACGCCCCTTTTAGGCTGCGTTTGATTAATTTCTAGCGCGGCGCTACTTGATCTCGGTTCACACTGACACACTCAGTGGTGACCAATCCGACCGAGATTTTCTACCGTTTCGCGAACGTTTCGTTAGCATTGCGTTTCCATTCCCCTTACCGTTAGCCACGATGGCGTGACGATCAAATGACAAACCGAAAAATGACGCTTTCGTTGTCATTGTCACGCTCACAGTGGTTTTGGCGCGAGAATTCAAACTAAGAATTGAAGGGAAGCCCGTAGTAAGTGTGGCTAACCCCGATGTCCACGTTCCACGTTAACAAGCTGTAGCTCACTTCGTCAAGTAGAAGTAACATATAATATATTGGTAATCATCACTTATATCTCGATAAATATATTCATATATATATTGGGAGTCCGCGCGCTGTATCACGGAGTCGTCGCGCTCGCGGGTCGCGTATCAGGATTCGTTACATCGTGTAGAGTCGCCTTGACTTTAGGCGCATCCACATTGTAAAAGTAGCAGCACCAATCGTCACCAACATGGGAATAAAATATTCCCTGGAAAAACTCCTAGCTAGCGACCAATGAGAGCCGAGTGTAACTGAAACCTTATTCCCAGTGTGCAGGTCCCCCCCCCCCCCCCTCCGCCTACGCGGCTCGCTGTGCTATGCCGTCGTTCTCAACATGGAGGCTAGAGGTAAGGAGTAGAAACGACTATGGGAAATGCGGTTCTCAGACGTTCACGGAATCGTGGAAAATCTTTTTCAGTGTGAACCGAGATGAAGTTAGCGCCGCTAGAAATGAATGAAACGCAGCCTAACAGGGGCGTGCCATCCGCGGAGTCTCCGAAACCAGGGCCACGAGCCCTGTTTATATGTGAGTTAAATTTATTGTACATAGGCGATTTTCCGACGTGAAAATCGATGAAAAACAACCTAAAGAACCTAAAGAACCCCAAAAATTTTTTCCGGAAAATCGCCTACGGTGATTTTCCGAAATTGAACCGGCGGAAATCGTGAAAACAGCCTTTAGGTTCTACGAAATAATCTTTAGGTTCAAAAAAATTTTCCGGAAAATCGCCTTCGGCGATTTTCCGTTGTCGAATTCGATGAAATCCGACCGAAAGAACCTAAATGATTTTCTTTAGGTTCTTTAGGTTCTACGAAAAAAGAACTTAAAGAGAAAAAAAGAACCTAAAGACCCCAAAAATTTTCCGTTGTCGAATTCGACGAAATCCGACCTAAAGAAAATCATTTAGGTTCTTTAGGTTCTACGAAAAAAGAACCTAAAGAGAAAAAAAAAGAACCTAAAGACCCCAAAAATTTTCCGGAAAATCATTTAGGTTCTTTAGGTTCTACGAAAAAAGAACCTAAAGAGAAAAAAAAAGAACCTAAAGACCCCAAAAATTTTCCGGAAAATCGCCTTCGTCTACGGGGATAGGATGTCGTCTTTTACATATAGCCACGTAATTTACGTATAAAATTGTTAGTCAATAAGAATGAGTTGAAAAAATTTAATACGTAAATTACATGGGTATATGTATAGGAAAAAAAAAAAAGATTAAAAAAAAAAAACAAAATCGTCTGCAACGGGATTCGAACCCCGGACTCTTCGTTTGCCAGACCAGCTCGCTACCCGCTGAGCCACCAGCCCTGTTGTTATGTGAGTTACATTTATTGTACATAGACGATTTTCCGTTGTTTTATTTGAACCTAAAGAACCTAAATGATTGTCTTTAGGTTCTTTAGGTTCTACGAAAAAAGAACCTAAAGAGAAAAAAAAAGAACCTACAGAACCCAAAAATTTTCCGGAAAATCGCCGGAGGCGATTTTCCGTTGTTGTATTTGAACCTAAAGAACCTAAAGACCCCAAAAATTTTCCATTGTTTTATTCGAACCTAAAGAACCTAAAGAACCTAAAGAATTTAAATGATTTTCTTTAGGTTCCCCGCGAAAAGTCTTTAGGTTCTTTAGGTTCCTCGCGAAAAGAACCTAAAGAGGAAAAAAAGAACCTAAAGACCCTAAAAATTTTCCGGAAAATCGCCGAAGGCGATTTTCCGTTGTTGTATTTGAACCTAAAGAACCTAAATGATTTTCTTTAGGTTCTTTAGGTTCTACGAAAAAAGAACCTAAAGATCCCAAAAATTTTCCGGAAAATCGCCTTCGGCGATTTTCCGTTGTTGTTTTTGAACCTAAAGAACCTAAAGAACCCAACAATTTTCCGTTGTCGAATTCGACGAAATCCGACCTAAAGAACCTAAATGATTTTCTTTAGGTTCTTTAGGTTCAACGAAAAAAGAACATAAAGAGAAAAAAAAGAACCTAAAGACCCCAAAAATTTTCCGTTGTCGAATTCGACGAAATCCGACCTAAAGAAAATCATTTAGGTTCTTTAGGTTCTATGAAAAAAGAACCTAAAGAGAAAAAAAAGAACCTAAAAACCCCAAAAATTTTCCGGAAAATCGCCTTCGGCGATTTTCCGTTGTTGTATTTGAACCTAAAGAACCTAAAGAACCTAAATGATTTTCTTTAGGTTCTTTAGGTTGTACGAAAAAAAAACCTAAAGAGAAAAAAAAGAACCTAAAGACCCCAAAAATTTTCCGGAAAATCATTTAGGTTGTTTAGGTTCTACGAAAAAAGAACCTAAAGAGAAAAAAAAGAACCTAAAGACCTCAAAAATTTTCTTTAGGTTCTTTAGGTTCTACGAAAAAAGAACCTAAAGAGAAAAAAAAGAACCTAAAGACCCCAAAAATTTTCCGGAAAATCATTTAGGTTCTTTAGGTTCTACGAAAAAAGAACCTAAAGAGAAAAAAAAGAACCTAAAGACCCCAAAAATTTTCCGGAAAATCATTTAGGTTCTTTAGGTTCTACGAAAAAAGAACCTAAAGAGAAAAAAAAAGAACCTAAAGACCCCAAAAATTGTCCGGAAAATCATTTAGGTTCTTTAGGTTCTACGAAAAAAGAACCTAAAGAGAAAAAAAAGAACCTAAAGACCCCAACAATTTTCCGGAAAATCATTTAGGTTCTTTAGGTTCTACGAAAAAAGAACCTAAAGAGAAAAAAAAGGACCTAAAGACCCCAAAAATTTTCCGGAAAATCATTTAGGTTCTTTAGGTTCTACGAAAAAAGAACCTAAAGAGAAAAAAAAAGAACCTAAAGACCCCAAAAATTTTCCGGAAAATCATTTAGGTTCTTTAGGTTCTACGAAAAAAGAACCTAAAGAGAAAAAAAAGAACCTAAAGACCCCAAAAATTTTCCGTTGTTGTATTTGAACCTAAAGAACCTAAATGATTTTCTTTAGGTTCTTTAGGTTCTACGAAAAAAGAACCTAAAGAGAAAAAAAGAACCTAAAGACCCCAAAAATTTTCCGGAAAATCGCCTTCGGCGATTTTCCGTGGTTGTATTTGAACCTAAAGAACCTAAATGATTTTCTTTAGGTTCTTTAGGTTCTACGAAAAAAGAACCTAAAGAGAAAAAAAAGAACCTAAAGAGAAAAAAAAGAACCTAAAGACCCCAAAAATTTTCCGGAAAATCATTTAGGTTCTTTAGGTTCTACGAAAAAAGAACCTAAAGAGAAAAAAAAGAACCTAAAGACCCCAAAAATTTTCCGGAAAATCATTTAGGTTCTTTAGGTTCTACGAAAAAAGAACCTAAAGAGAAAAAAAAGAACCTAAAGACCCCAAAAATTTTCTTTAGGTTCTTTAGGTTCTACGAAAAAAGAACCTAAAGAGAAAAAAAAGAACCTAAAGACCCCAAAAATTTTCTTTAGGTTCTTTAGGTTCTACGAAAAAAGAACCTAAATAGAAAAAAAAAGAACCTAAAGACCCCAAAAATTTTCCGGAAAATCATTTAGGTTCTTTAGGTTCTACGAAAAAAGAACCTAAAGAGAAAAAAAAGAACCTAAAGACCCTAAAAATTTTCTTTAGGTTCTTTAGGTTCTTTAGGTTCTTTAGGTTCTTTAGGTTCTTTAGGTTCTTTAGGTTCTTTAGGTTCTTTAGGTTCTTTAGGTTCTTTAGGTTCTTTAGGTTCTTTAGGTTCTTTAGGTTCTTTAGGTTCTTTAGGTTCTTTAGGTTCTTTAGGTTCTTTAGGTTCTTTAGGTTCTTTAGGTTCTTTAGGTTCTTTAGGTTCTTTAGGTTCTTTAGGTTCTTTAGGTTCTTTAGGTTCTTTAGGTTCTTTAGGTTCTTTAGGTTCTTTAGGTTCTTTAGGTTCTTTAGGTTCTTTAGGTTCTTTAGGTTCTTTAGGTTCTTTAGGTTCTTTAGGTTCTTTAGGTTCTTTAGGTTCTTTAGGTTCTTTAGGTTCTTTAGGTTCTTTAGGTTCTTTAGGTTCTTTAGGTTCTTTAGGTTCTTTAGGTTCTTTAGGTTCTTTAGGTTCTTTAGGTTCTTTAGGTTCTTTAGGTTCTTTAGGTTCTTTAGGTTCTTTAGGTTCTTTAGGTTCTTTAGGTTCTTTAGGTTCTTTAGGTTCTTTAGGTTCTTTAGGTTCTTTAGGTTCTTTAGGTTCTTTAGGTTCTTTAGGTTCTTTAGGTTCTTTAGGTTCTTTAGGTTCTTTAGGTTCTTTAGGTTCTTTAGGTTCTTTAGGTTCTTTAGGTTCTTTAGGTTCTTTAGGTTCTTTAGGTTCTTTAGGTTCTTTAGGTTCTTTAGGTTCTTTAGGTTCTTTAGGTTCTTTAGGTTCTTTAGGTTCTTTAGGTTCTT